>CM055908.1:58638696-59307358 GCA_029582155.1 Panopea generosa | reverse complement strand
ACCACTACACTCCATACCACCTCACGTGCGACTATGACATAGACTGTGTTAAACATCTTTGTTGCGTGTTGCCGGGCCCGATTAGCTCAATCGTTAGCTCGTCCATCTTTAAATCCAGAGGTCGTGTGTTCGAATCCCCGCTCGGCCACAATCTCAGTGATGTTTGGTATACGACATTGCATCTCATTATCATTCTTCTCTCACCGGTGATTTAAGCGGGAAAATTATCAGTTACTTGAAAGATGAGGTGTGCTCGAGTACTGGTTAACCTTCCAGGATCCCAGGAAACAGTAGTTAGGTTAAAAATGACGACGCTCAATATTCAAACAATCAACCAAAGCGTGTTTTTGTTTGCAGTCACTAAGATTTTTTAAAATCAATAGTTAGATGAGTACCTTTAAAATATTCGTCTTCTTTCATACTCAATGTACATTCGGTAAAAGAGGCCCGACTATTAGCTTACATGAAAATATTAACAATTAAAAAGACAGTATAACATCTTTTTTTTAAATACTGATAGGAAACAAAGCACATAAACAGAAAAGCTTATGTGAAAATACATGTAAATACAACATCAATAATTGAACTTCTATTTAAAATATGAAAACATGTTTTGGCACTTAAAAGAGAAAGGTTTCTGTTTAATTTACGGCCTTCTTAAAGTAAATATCTATAAATGTTGTATCACGGACAGTGCAACCGTATACACGTATCTCATATCCAGTGGCAGTACAGCAATTGAAACAATGCCTATTACAAATTTTGGTGAAATGCCATTATTTGGCGATCCCAATACGTTGTGGAGCCGTGTCACCTCTAAACGTGACACGTGCTCCAATGAAACGACTTTGCAGTAGTGTTCAACATAATCAATCGTGAAACATCGGGTATTTCCGTATCCTTCGTATTATAGCTCTAGAATACACCAATGCTATCGCCTGTGTTACAAGTCTGTGTTCATTCGCGTGAGGGTCCTCCGTGGCCGAGTATTCTAAGGCGCCGTCTCAAGATCACTTACCTCTCACCGCTATGGTCGTAGGTTCGAGTCCCGCTCGCTCCAAAAACTTTATGTGAGAAAGTTTCCAGTTACTTGCGGAAGGACGGTGGTTCTACTCAGTCTGACTCAGTCTGAGGTCTTCCTCCACCAGTAAAACTGGATATGCCATATATAACCTGAAATGTGTTGAAAATGGCGTTAAACCCCATTCATTCGCGTGAAAGTAACAAATTATGTGTCCGTCATTAAGTTGAATAAATGGCGTTATTATATTAATTATTTTATTTATACACTCGACAAGGGTCGTGTTTATATGGAAATTAAAAATATCAGTCTTTATTAACCAACGTTTATATTTTCAACCTACATGCATATAAACAGGTGGCATAAGGGGGCGCAATTTTATTTTATCATGTAACTGAAAGTAGTTCCAAAATGGCGCCTTATTATGTCAGAAGTCTATTACATAGTATAAAGCCCGAGGTGATCAGATTGCAACATAATAAATCCTCAAACTGATCACCTCGGCCTTTATGCTAAGCAATAGAGTGTATTATACGAAGGATACGGAAATACACCATGTTTCACAACTGAATAAATACGCCGTTTCCGTTTAACATTCATTCGGGCCACCTCGCCGATTATCATAATTGAGTCTAATACCGATGAATGGCGGAATTGGCCGAGTTATGTACGATTTGATTAACATTAAGGCACCAACTTTCAACATAACCACTTACTTTTTAAACATAATTACATTTAGAATAAAAATATTTATCACAGTTTTATTGATTCCGTTTACTACAAACTCAGTAATTCCACATATTTTACACCAACAGCTGCTTCGATTTTTCATATTAAACTCAATTGAACTATTTGGGAACATACGAAATAGATAAAAAAAAATTCGATTGGGTCTCTCGTTGAATTGGAATGTAAAATGCACGAGGTGCACACTTAGAGCCAACTTGTTGTATATAAAAGCGAGTGGCGACTCGGTATTTTATATTCCAGTTATAGTTATTTGTGTCCTGCAGATCGTTATAATGAAGGTCGTCATTCTGCTTCTGGTTGTGCTCGCACTTTGCCAAGGTAAGTCTTTGTTTAATCCATATTTCGAATTGCAATTTAGCGTATAAAAGACTACAATGCTGAATAACTACAGCTAGCGAAAATTCATTAAATTATGAATGACTAGTACCCGATAATGATTTTGATGGGAGTTTTTGAATGTAGATAATGTGGTCGGGTTTTCATTATCTCTACCCATATAAAAATGTTCAATTTGGCGTTAATTTTTTGTAATATGTATTTTTTGGAAAAACTGTCGCCCGTTTGTAGTACATTTTCTTGGTTCGAACTTTGAAACCGTGCCAAAGGAGTTCATCCCATAAAATATGATTGTTGTCTCGAACTTTAACGAGAATCATAAATTCTCAAAATATGTCGCCATCAACATAAAAAACTTATTTATATCAAGTCGAACCATGTGCTGTCTTTGTTGATTATAGACAGTGTAGATATGTATCAAACACTTTTGTTCGTTTTTACACTATTGATGTATTTGATCGAAACTTCACACAATACTTCCTACAATATTTCTTGGTCATTAAAACCTACTACATTAACCAAGTTAGATAACTATTGCATGAATATAATATTTTAATTTTTTCTCTCCCATGCGTGTATTAACGGTCAAAGCGGACACGGTGAGACATAATCATTCCGCGGAATTCTTGTTTTGTTTATATAATACATTTTTCATATAAAATAAACCGCATAATCAAAACATGGGCTTGCACAGAAGAATAAGACACTTGCTTTGCCTGACAAGTGTTGATAAAATTGCACACGATGGATTAGTTATTTGAAAAATGAATCCTTCATAATTCACAGGCAGTTTGATTTCTTGTACATAAAGTGGAAGTTTTGCGTAATCTCAATTTAGCTGCAGTATACACATTTTGTAATCGAAAGTACTTAAACAAATGTAAACACAACATAGTTTCAAATCTCATTGATCTTGGAAATTTTAGATCCTAGATATTTTCCGATTATAAAATTGATGTTAACGAGACTTGCATAAAAGGACGTGGAATGGATATTTGGAATATCGTTTAGGTCAAAGGTTAAATGAATTGTGTTGAAGGAGCAATTAAGACTGAATGCAAGATTTGCAAAATATGAAAACATCATGTCGGTGTAAAATATCGAATTACGGTATCCTAGATTGTAAACCCTTTGTAATGTTTTAAAAGTATTCATTATAAAACGATATCTTTAATTTAAACCTATTGTATTGCCAATATATTGCCATATTGACATGTTTACATGTTACACGTAAACAAGAAACGTTGAAATGAATGAGGCAAAAGGGGCTGACCATACGATAGTTTTAAAAATATTGTAACGGATAATTAGATATTCAAAATGTGTTAATTCAGCATTTTTCTACACAGGTTCTCCCAATAACAGAAAACCGAATGAAAGCGACTTGTCACCATTAGTGAAACTTTTGAAGAAAGCCCTTGAACAGGAGAAACGGGATGTAAATGTTCCGGTTGTGGAAGTAGAAACCAATGAACATAGTGGTATGGGCTCGTCAGAGTTCGATTCTGAACCGGAAGGGTCTGATTATTCTGGCTCGGGTTATCCTGGTTCCGGTTCAGGGCAACCTGGTTCTGGTCCCGGCTCTGATTACCCTGGTTCCGGTTCTGGTCCCGGCTCTGATTACCCTGGTCCCGGCTCTGATTACCCTGGTTCCGGTTCTGGTCCCGGCTCTGATTACCCTGATTCTGGCTCTTATACTGAATATCCAGGTTACCCTGGTTCCGGTTCCGGCTCCGAATTTCCTGGCTCGGGTTACCCTGGTTCAGGTTCAAATCATTCTGGTTCCGGCTCTGATTACCCTGGATACCCAGGTTACCCTGGTTCTGGCTCTGATTACCCTGGATACCCAGGTTACCCTGGTTCTGGTTCTGGCTCTGATTACCCTGGATACCCAAATTATCCACCAATGGAGATGGCGAGTTTAGAAGACATGAAGGACCTTTACATGTTTCCTGGAAGTTATGACATGATTCATGTGCTACAGCAATGGCAAAGCGGTCAAAGAAGAGTTGATAGACTGTCAGGTATACATTTTTTATTTTATAAACTTTATATACTTAAATGTAACTATCCTTGTATAGTCGTGTATCTCAACTTGGCATGAACATATAAGCATTAGCAATACCCACTGTAACTGCTATAAATGATTAATATATTGTACAAATAAAACATCTCCACGTCCTTTGGGTACTACAAAAGTGTCGCCGACTATTCATAGAATAAGAGGGACTATTGTATTGGTCCCGGAGTTGGCGTCGACGTTGGTTTTTCAGGTTGAAGTTTTTAATGAGGTAAGATATATATATGCATTTGGTACTTCTTGAAAAAGCTGTTTTAGAACAGCATCGAAATAGTCGAGCGCACTGTCCCTCCGACAGCTCTTGTTTGTGTTTATTTTTTTTTATAAGATCTTGTCCATGTCTGTTTCTCGTTTCTCGTTTCAGATTATTTTCGTGTACCTTCCTTTGACGACCTTGACACTAAGATCACGCAGTACTTAGAGCTTACGGATGACTCGTCAGACTTGTCGCTACTTTATACCAGAATGATAGTGAGACGTGTGATATATAGCCGCTTCATGTGCCCGTCTTCAGTTCTGGACCGGTTGGCAACAAGTAAGTCAAGAGTTATAATGAGCGTTGTAACAGTTTCTACCTTAAAACCTGTGATGGTTGATATATCTATATATGTAGAACAAGCTTCGGACCCGCATAGGCCTACCTCAGTCCGTCTGACTATCACCCCAGGGTCGTCTCCGTAATGATTGTTATACGACTTTGTGTATCCTTATTATGCGTTTCTCACCGTTGATTCAAATGAGAAAGTTTGCTATAGTAGTGGTTAACCTTTCCGGATAAATAAATTACTTTTTATAGCATAAATAAATTACTACCTCGAGGGCATAAAATGACGCAAAATATTCAATCAATCAATCAATCAGTCAATCAATCAATCGATATTTACATTTTAATTATTGGTTTCTAAGGTATTCAACCGTTATATACCCGCTTTGTGTGGAGACGACCACCGGAATAGCTTATGATTTCCTTTCTCATAATTTCAGAATGGATGTCGGCGCAGCTCGATGTACTCTTTGAACACGAACGCCAGTCTATGTACCAATTCTTCTTAACGCAGATACCCTATCTAATCAACATACCAGTGTCCAAGATGCCAGAGTATATTGTTTCACAGATGGCTTCAGGGGCTGTTGTAAATTTACATTCATCCCTCTTCAACGATTCAATGAATTATATACTAGGATCTGAGTTTAGAGGTAAGAACGAATATATCGATTTGGTTTCCAGGGTCCCCATTTTCCTTAGACAAGCTGGCGATCTCTCTTGGTAAACACTTCATTGTATTTACTTGATGAACAACGTCACGTGGCCAGTGGGCGGAGCAATAATCGTTATCGCGTAAGGTCAATTGTCGACGAACATATTTAAAAATGACTGAAAGTAACTCGATATTAGATTGCTCTGTACTGTTTAAAAATGCTTAAACTGTCTAAAAATAAAAAGAAATCCTCATTTAGAACCACACAAACATCGTTTTAAAATGTGCTTCAAAAAAATTAGTGGATTATCATTGATCGTAGGGATATAATTATTTTAGTCGGTAAAAATACATGGGGGAATCTCATGGAATATATTTAAATCCGAATGTGTGCATTGATAAGGCAGTGATAGTGAAGACGCATTCTGAAATTGAATTTGGGTTTGTAACAAACGGAAACGGTGATTAAATAAAATATACCAACTTTCAATCTGGTGAAATCCGTCATCCTAAATCCTTCTTATTTCAATGTAAAGGGAGGCAATTTACCGACTCTTCGCTTTCAAGAGGGAATGCACGTACAATGATGACATGTTATAAGAGTTTTACATTCTGTGGTATAACCTCATCGTTTACACACGTTTCAGTTGTTTAAATAGACAAATAGTGCTCTTATTAAACAAATGCTGTTTTACATAAAGGAAATTAGTTAAATTTATAAAAAAATATCGGAATTCTTATTCCAACTTGTATGAGAAAAATCGGCTAAACTTTTGAATCTCTGTATACATAACATTGCAGACGTTGCCGCTATGTCCCACAGTCTATATGATGCACTGGTACCGTTCCTTGAAAGCAGAAGAGGCGATAACCCTTCTCCCATGTACAACACTTTGACCGATTTAGTTTCGGAGCAAATACATATGAATGATGTCGGGTGTAGGAGAATCGAGGAATGGACATGGACTCATATGAACACGCTGAGATTTTTCAAAGACCGGTAAATTTTCACATTTCTCTTTGATCTTGGTCGGAATTGTTGTCTATGGTATTTAATTAAATTCAGAAATATGTAGTGTGTCTAGTACTTATGTTGAGACGAGCCGACAACTGTTTTTTCTTTAAAATGTTCAGTAAATGCTCCTTTTACGGTGTTTTATTATAATATTACAAAACACACACTTGATTTGATTAAAAATATAGAATTTCTATCATTTCATAATAATTCCCCTGAATTATGCAATGTTTTTTTTGTTTTCGCAGATTTGAAGATGTCGAATACCACGCTGTTTGCGAGGCGGTTAAGGATTACGTCCGGGAGCAACTCTTTCATTTCATTGGGGAAATGACTATTTCATTCGCAGGAGACCCAATAGCCTTGGTAAATATGGCCGTACTGGATGAGATATGTGGGGCAGTCAAATGTTACGTTACCGAGGTTGTCAAAAGAATGATTTCTCTAGAGTCTGTTCTAGCAACTGGAGATGTAGCCCAAATAGGAAAGCACATGGATTCCTTTGTTGGTAAGCATCGATGCTTTACTTTGATAGTTTGGAAACTTTAAATGTTACACGTAAATATGTATTTAATAAGGTCCCAATTGTTCAAAAGCTCATTTAGCTTAAAGCGTGGTTAAGATGTAATGTTTTATTTTACAATAAATAAATGCATGATAATGTACTACATTCAGAGTTATGTAAATGCAATACATGTAGAAAAAGCAACACCGGGTTCGGTCAGTGGGGACTGAACTTTATTCCGTAACATCTCGAGCAAACAACCAATAACATCAATAGACAGCCCTGACTGTAGGCTATGCAGATAAATAGATACGTGCTACAAACTAGTATGTTGCGTTTTCATTTGTATCGGATCATCTTGTTAAGGGGACACACTAACGCAATGAACAACCTATTGAGACATTCGAATATTCGAATAATATCACTGTTCACGTATACACATAATTATAGTAGCATTCTAGAGCATATTGCGTATTAGTTTGTCGTACATCCAGCCTCAGTTGTTAACAACATGACATATTACACTTGGCAGATATCAATGATGTAGGTGTTCTGCATCAAGCATTGGAGCTTCTAGACAAGGGTATGGCAATACCGGATGTCTTCTAGAGACTATAGTGACGCGGAGTCAAGAAGTAGGTATATTGTGGTACGAATTTGAACTTGAGTTCTAGTTTCTGTTACATTACTGTTATTAATTTTTTAGGTCAATTTGGTTAAAATTATTTTTCTTTATTCCTAGCATGCCCCATTTTTTAACAAAATTAAGTTCTTTTAAATATAGAAATATGATACGTTTTTACCATAACATAGTTTTCTTGATATATGAAACATTCGTATCTTGCAAGATGTATTGACCTTGAAGAACAATATGAAATCGGATAAATAAAAAATTCACCACATCAAACATATATTTTTTTCAGCACTGACTGACATGCGTAGATGATAAAGAAGCTCAAAGAGGGCGGTTCTTCAAGAATTTACAAATTAATGCTTTGTTGAGTTAAATTGTATTTGTTTTTTGAATAATAAAATTAATGATACTATAAAACAGCAAATTTATTGTATTTTATGTCCTTACTATTTTTCTCTGATTTTAATGAGTATTCTACATCACTTTGTGTATTTTGTTGATACAAGTTGATACTATATATACATGTATATGTAAATATAACTTATCCATGAGCTATAGTTCTGTTTCCACTCAACCAAAACGGTAATGCATACACGAGCTGTTTGCACTGAAACGAAATGATTACTCATAAATGAGCTACACATATACTCAAGCCGGTGAATATTGTGTTAACATTTAGCTAAATCTGGCTGAACGGGTTATCAGTAGCGTGTGTGGCCGCCGCGTGCGATGATGACTGCTGGACAGCGACGTCGCATTGAGAGCACACGCTTGTTTATGTCGGCCTGTGGGATATTATAATTCAGATATTTATTGACCATAAATTCTATCCATCAAAATAAAATTTAATATATCAGTTTTTGAAATTCATGTGTAAGCTCGCCGGAAAAGACTGTTGGCCTTGAGTATAGTTGTATTGAAAAGAAATGGTAACTCGTAAATGAGCTACACGTATTTACACGGAATAGAAATGGAAATGCATGATTGAGCTACACGTTTTTGCATTGGAATGAATCGAGGGTTATTAAAATAATATTAAACCAATATTTTATGTACAAGCTCGCACGAAACACACATCCAAAAATACTTATAATTATGCATCTCGATTTTTTATTGAAATAATATCCTAATACGCAGTGTATTAGAGACTTAAAAGCTTTAAAGCTAAAGTAAGTGTTTTTCATACGCTCCAGATGCGCATTACATGAATGTTGATCCAGGTATTTTTATTCAATTTTCTGCATAAAGAGCAGGAATCTACATTAATTTACGATCTGTTAAAGTGTGAATTGCTTAAACAAGTCTGTCCTGTGTTTCACTCTTTATTAAAAGTCACTTGGCTTTTAAGCGTTTTTAAGTTGGCCATATCCAGGAACCCTTTGCCGTCCATGTTTGTGTAGTCCTCGCATTCCAATATAGCACTGTTTGGTACCTGGAATATAAATGTGGATGATCACATATGTACGCCTATTTTCACATTCTAGTCCGAAGTACAAGTGTAAAGCCGATTGGCTAATATCGCCGTTAGTGTAAACAATATAAACATAGCTACAAAAGAACCGTAACAGCATAGCTTCTTCCAGTAAATATACTAAATTTGTATTTGTGGTTGGAATGAAATTGATAAAAAAAACAAGATTTTACCGAATAAATTCCATTGCCTCTCTAGATTTGATACACTACCCATACTAGCGTTTTTAAAGTATATATTTTTATATATTAGATGACGTTTGCTGAAAGTCCAGATTTAAATTGTAACACATACGCATTTACATAACCATTTATTAATATATTCAATAAAGCTTATATATGCATTATATACAAGAAGATATATTTATCGAATGCACAAACAAGACGATACTTCAAGGTTATTCATGAAATGAATTTAGAACTGAAGCCATTGATGTACATATCATTTCGCGAACATCCGTACAAACGATATTAATTAGATTTCGGGGAGGTCTATTTCAGTTATGTTAGTTGTTATTGGTATGATATGAAAGAAATACCAATCGTTAAAAAGTTATTTCAGTATAGCTGTTTGTTCAGTTATGGTACGAATCACGCTGTTCTCTGACAGTTATTGTTATTTACCGTCTGCAGCGGTGTGTATCTGGGATGGTGGCTGTCAATGACAGGATTGTTAGACGCCTTGTTGTAGGCTGGCAGGAACGCAAGTCTTCTGCTATCGCTAGTGTTCATGTCACTTGTGTGTAGTAGGTTGCAATGAAAGAAAAGAGCGTCACCTGAAATGTAATATTCGGAACAATATGCACAACTTATTTTAGAGGAAGGAAGAAAGTTCTGTGCAACTTTTAAAAAAATCGGGGGTATATGTGTCCTTTCTATCATGTGCAGTTCTATATAGGTTTTATTTTTAAAGTGAGGAAGACAGTTCTGTGCAATATTTCAAATCTACTGTAAAGTCGAATCTTTCTATCGTCTACGGTTCTCTATTTAACCATTTAAAATGGAAGATGAGAATGAGAGAATTCTGTGCAACAATTATTATTTTCTATCGTGTGCAGATCTATAATATTTAATTATTTTAAAGGGAGGAAAAGAAATTCGGCAAAATCACTCTTTCCTATCGTCAACGATTATCTGTTTAATTGAAATGGAAGAAGCGAACGAGAATTCTGTACAAAAGTGATATTTCCTATCGCATACGGTTCTGTATTTACAATTTTATCTCCCCTTTCTCAATAATTTCATTTACTTACCGGGTTGCATTTCAACATATCGAAGTGGGCATGCCTTCATAAGAAAGTCTACCCGTTCCAAATCTGCGCCCTGTTCCCCTCCTGACATTCCGTGTTCGATACGTCCTGCTTTATGGGAGCCATCTAAAACCTGAAATATTAAAAAAATATCGATCATTTCATATTTTTATTCCTGTTAAACTTTAAAAAAATATATAAAAAAAACTATCATATTTTCATAATTATGTATGTAATGCTTAATGACAATCGATCATAATGTTCAAACCTTGATGAAATGAACATTGCAGTTTTAAAATTAAAAAAAAACATCTTAAGGAGAATATAATGTCACAGCCATCTTAGGAAAAAACAAGACTAGAAAGCTTTTTTTTCATATAAAAATATCAATTTAAATGCACCATTTTCTTTTGTACATGACATGATCCATTTCATATTATAATAAAATTTAGCATGTGCTAAACATAGAATTAAAATTGTTCCCAACTGCTTTATACACCGGTACCGGTTACAATCTATACGTCCCTATTTATACTATATGTCCCTATATACTATATGTCCATATATACTAAAACATTGTGACCGATGCATGTGGCCTTATACTGTTATGACCTTTTATGATCCCATGAAAGATTGGTTAAGTAAACTGATCGTCTGTTAGCCCTCGATGGCATAAAAATGAGGCTAAATATTCAAACAAAGAAACAAACCTGTAGGCATCCATTTCCCTTGTTGACCGGATCTATAGCGATGAATACCGTCATCATGTCCGGAAAAAGGCATCCATTGTTGTACCAATATCTTATTTAAAAGGATAGATTTAAACAAACTCAACAATTAGTAGTAAGCGTCAGACGAAACACTTCTTAATGGCTCTAGTGATATGTTTAGAAAGCAAATAAGTTCCAAGACCACAGGAACATAGAGATGAGTACACATGATATATAACTGCTGATCCCAGATTTAATTAGTTTTTGCCAATGGCTTATTATCCACCCAGAATTAAACACTTGCCAACAATCAATACAAGATTTTTTTTCTTTTGTGCACAACGTAACAAAAACGTGATTGGTGGTAGAGTACTTTGACTGAAGCCGGCTTTGTCTTCTGAGTAAATATCATATTCTTTGAGAACAACATTTCATGTTATTAAGCACTGGCGTTAGTTATATACCTAGACAACTAAGTATTGTTATCGGGCGAAGACTTTTCGAATTGGCATGCATGAAAGCGACACTTCCGTCACATCATTAGCCGTGTTAGGCGTAATACATAGCCCCATTTTTAAAGGACATCATTGTGGTGTTGACATAATATCTTTTTTACGTTGTACTTAAATATCCAGATATGACACTTGTAATAGTTTCAAAACTTATTTATCATCCATATTTGAACAGGTATTATAATTCCATATATTTTAGACTTCACTTCAAGAAAATTATAGAACGCTGCAAATGGACGTTATAACTTATTTACTTATTTATTTATCGAAAGAACAAACATTTACTTTAATATGTATTTTAGTCATTTGGAGACAGTATACATAGGAACTAAGCAAACATTGGTTATACCCATAGTCCTGATGCCAAGCCCGCCTCCCTCCAGTTTTGGGATCCTTAATGACTAGTTTGGAATGGTAGTGATATACCTCCCCTCCCAGCAACTGCAAATAGTAGTTACATTTAGTTTACATATTGCTATGATATTAACACATAAAAAAGGTCAATAAAGATAAATAACAACATTGAAACAATTTCCCGTCGCAATAATAAAGAAAACTATAATCGATTCAAAGTTAGTCGCTTATTTTGCAAGTTCATCATTGCACGGTTTTAGTAAAGCGGGTATTATGCAACCAATTCATATGTGAGTACCTTTACCTGTCTTACCTTTGTAGGATAATAATATGCTTACAACTGTGCCAAATTGAACTAAAGCAGTTGAATATTCATTTAATCAATATAATAAATATTTAAAACGAACTTTATGAATGTTCACTACTATCTGTTCAACTGGACCCCATCTATTTTATGTCAGCATATGTAATGCTTATTATGAAATGGGTTCGAAGGTCGATTGTCGTGAATAACTTTATCTGTGTATAATTGAGACAGACAACCAACATAACACGATAGGAGACGCGCTTTGATAACCTCTCATTAAACTAGACCAACAATGGTGGGAGAATCATTTCTATATAGGGTATGTAGACATAACTTGAATTAATATAATCGTTTTAAAACTATTATTAACGTATTTCTAATATTCCAAATTAAAATAACATGGCGCTCATGAGTATAGGAACGACCCTAGCACTCCTTTACATAGCAATGATGTACAACCACGCTGATTGGTCAATTCCTTCAGCGGAAGGTGAACTACATGACACTCTGGTAAACACATTAGAATGCTTAATCGCAGAGTAGACAGAGAACTCCTTGCTTCTATATCGGGGTATACCTGACCTGAACGGGAAATGTCAGGTACTGGGAGGACTGTTATCTATTCAATGGCTATAGATATATTGGGGATGTGGATAGGTAGTCGGGCGTTATCTAAAATTAATACACTTGACATTATGTGTGACACATTCCATAGGCGAACAAAAGGATTGTGTTGTATTTTAGTCTATCCCAGAACCTGATATGTCCCGAATCAGGTACATTAACCACCAATAAAAAAAACAAGGAATTCTATGTCTGTCCCTCAAGTTATATCAGTTAAACGCTAAACTGTGACGTAATTAAACTTTCAGCTGACCAATCAACGTGCTCAAAAGTGGCTTTCCCAACATTGCTATTTAACGGACCCATTCAGGAGAGCTAATACAGACTAATACATAACACAACAATTTTAGGTTACAGCAAATCTAAACATAACCTTGGCACATGTTCCGACAACTTTTTCACTTCTCGCAACCATACCGGCTACATCATCTCCGGGGAAATTCCAAGTAATCTGAACACTGCGGTTACCTTCTTTGTCACAAACCTGAAATGAAAACAGTAGTTTTATTAAAAAAAGCAAATGTATACTAGTAAATGAGTGGCTAATGCAGAGTCACCTGGTTTATTTGGTTTAAACATATTTTATTGCCAATATATACATTTATATAGCAAATGGGTTAGGCCACAAGTTCTTTCAACTTATATTCGACTCTTCCCTTATAATTTTACAAACACAATTTAATTGACAATGGCTATGTACTAAACTAAAGTTAAGGTTGTCACTATGCATTTAGCTGTTTAAATAAACAGAAGAAAATTAGAAGTGGAAAGAATATAATAAAAAGAAACATGTGTAAGTAGAAAGAATGAGCGATAGTAATATATATTAGCAGAAAGATAAGATATAAGATAGATTTTTTGTCTGTTAAGTCAGGTTCATAGATTTAAAAGCTATTTAAGATACATTTGTTTTAAATATAACTGGCAAAATAATATATTTCTTGTGTGACAATGAGCTGTCATTTTAAGACTCTTTGAAACGACTTGTTGTTTTAATATATTCGTGAACCGCTGTGAAAACAACAATGTTTTCATCAACAGAAAGTGCAGTCTTTCCAAATAAAAGAAGCTCTGCATTTAATGGATGAAAATTTCTAGTCAAGTCAAATAAGACGATTCTCTGGTTCCTAAAAAGATTGCATCTAAAAAGGTAATGATCAGCATCTTCTATAGAATTTGAACAGGTACAATGAGGGTCATCGCGTAGGTGATTAAGGTAAAGGTCATTGTTCAAGTTGCTACATTTGGTTCGCAATCTTGCATGCAAAGCAGCTATATATCTGTGACCATCGCTATAGTAAGGGGGTGGATTAACTACTTCTGGAAGATAGGCCTTTAATCTAGATTTAAAAGTCGATACTGTAGCGGTATCTCTGAGCTCGTTTGGTAAAGAGTTCCAAACTGAAATAGATGAGGGTATACATGATTTGCGGCTTAGTTCAGTCTGAGTAATAGGAATGTTTATATCATTATTATTTCTCAAGGAATATGATACGAGTCACCTTTAAGCCTTAATATATTAAACTGAAAGTAAGAAATTCATTGTTTGTTTAATTATTTTATTGGCAATGTGTTTCGAACATGATACTTGCAAAGTAAATCATTGGGTAGTTTAGGCGGAAAGTAGGTGATGAATAATACATTAAAAATTGTCGATGAGTGTATGGACGAAAATATCTTACTGAATATATACGTCCAATAGCCGACTTTATAGCAGTACGGAGATTACATTTGAAATGTAATAAAAAACAAAAACAGTTGCAATCTGAAGATCGTATCTTCGGGCAAATACACTTGTAAACGTAAACAGGTAACAAAGCAATAGAAACCGCTTTTTTGTTGTTGTTGATAATTTAGTTTTACTGATTTAAACGATAAATCCACCTGGTATAACATCACAATAAACTCTCTCGGTTATTAGGTTCCAATGATGATATTTATCACGTGTTTCCATGGTTATTAGGTTATGATGAGTATGTTTATCAGAGGTTCCCATGGTTATTAAGTTCCGATGAGGATATTTATCAGGGGGTTCATGGTTACTTGGTTCCGGTGAGGATATTTATCAGGGGGTTTCAGGGTGATTAGGTTCCGATGAAATTATTTTTCAGGGGTTTCCATGGTTATTAGGTTGCAATGAGGACATTTATAAGGGGTTTGGTGGTTATAAGGTTGCGATAAGGATATATATCGGGAGGTTTCATGGTTATTTTGAAGTTATTTATCGGGGGGTTTCGTGGTTATTAAGTTGCGATGACGATATCTATGAGGGGGTTTCACGGTTATAAGGTTCTGATAAGGATATGTTTAAGGGGGTTTCATGGTAATAAGGTTCCAACAAGGATATTTATTAGGGGATTTCATGGTTATTAGGTTCATATGAGGATATTTATCAGGGGGGTTTCATGGTTATTAGGTTATGATGAGGATATTTATCAGGGGGTTTCATGCTTATTAGGTTACGATGAGGATATTTATCAGGGGGGTTCATGGTTATTAGGTTCCGATAAGGATGTTTATCAGGGCGTTTCATGGTTATTAGGTTGCGATGACGATATTTATCAGAGGTTTCTATGCTTATTAGGTTATGATGAGGATATTCATTAAAGGTTTCCATGGTTACTAGGTTCCGATGAGGATATTTATTGGAGGTTTCATGGTTATTACTTTGCGATGAGGATATTTATCAGAGGTTCCCATGCGTATTAGGTTACGATGAGTATATTTATCAGAGGTTTCCATGGTTTGTAGGTAATGATACGGATATTCATCAGAGATTGCCATGGTTATCAAGTTACGATAAGAATATTCATCAGAGGTTTCCGTGGGCATTAGGTTTCGATGATGATGTTTACCAGACGTATTCGTACTACTCTAAATTGTACTTTTATCTCAAATCAAATACGTTGTTTTACTTTCTTCTGAGAAGGACGTGATGCCATATTGTCACTTAATATCATACATTTTATAAGCGGGCACATTTTTTTCACATACGAAGGGTGTGAAAAAATCACATAGGTTAAATTGCAGAAAACTTCCTTATCCGATATGCGAAAAGAAATGATATCACTAAAAAACATAACAAAACATACATTACCATAAATTTATACTTTGAGTAGTCTTCACCTTCTTCTACATTTTTAGCAAATTTCGAACATTCCTCTGCATTTAATAGCCCCCTTAAATAAAACACGCGTTATAAAATATAACAATATTCGTTATTATATATTGATGATCTTACTATTAGTACATTTATCAAAAATAATAATATTGCAAAAATAATAAGTATCAGCGATCAAAATATCAGTATTAGTAATATTAGCTCAGTCGGTTACACGCCTAACTAGCAATCCAGGGGTCGTGAGTTCGAATCCCCCGCCCGGCAACAGTCTCCGTGATAATTGATATACGACATTGTGTCTCATTATCATTCGTCTCTCACCACTGATTCAAGTGGGAAAATTATCAGTTACTTGCGGAGATGGGGTGTTCTCGAGTACTGGTTAATCCCAGGAAACAGTGTTTAGGTTAACTGATCGTCTGTTAGCCCTCGGTGGCATAAAAATGACGCTAAATAGTCAATCAATCAATCAATAGTAATATTTTAACACATGCGTGTACTATTCTGAAGCATAATTCTATCATAGTCTAGTTGCACATACATTTACATAATTAATTAAATACTTACAGATTTAAAGCACATAGAAATGCATACTGATTCAACGCTTAGACAACGTTTAGAATACAACACACAGCATTTTAAGCATCTACTTGAGAAACTCAACTCGGTCAGATCAGCTTTCTTTACGCTGATAAATTGCCCCCTTTCACGGTGCGTGTAAATCTCACACGACACCAGTTGGGTTTGAAGTAAAAATGGTTATGCACGAAAGAACATTATGTACCGGTAAAGCGCGTTCATTGGTCATGATATATAATTTAGAATAATAACAGATTATGAATATATATATAAAAACGTATATGCATATGGTACAGTTATGTCTAAAGATATATACACAGGGAACATTGACATATAATTGGTGTTATCGGAACTTTCCAGCAGGATTTGTATTGTGCGTGTATGTTTTGTTGTATGTAAATGATGTGCAACACCTGCGTGTATACAGATAAATAGGTCATACTGAACTTTAAACATATACCTGACTATGATATATCCATGTTCAGAAAATGATTTATGCATCTCTGGCGTGACATCAAAGTTATCCGTTTGAAATGGAAACTCCATTTTGCTAATGCAACGAATAGTTGTCTTGTTCACGAATTATGATTAAAACGTTCGTGTCTGTTACACTTGTGTGTGAATCGAGCGTGTGAACCGATGTATCAGTGTTGTTATCTGATAACACATGCACCATATTGTCGTTATCGTACCTGTCTCTCCGTTTGTCTATGTAAACAGGGTGATATGCGCTTTCTAAAGATATTTAGTAAGCTTGAGTGTAGCTTAAGTCCAACGATATAAAAAAAACACCGCGAACGGGTGGAGACGCTCGTCCTTTCGATGTACCATTAATGCACTTAATACCTGCCTTTAAAAATGCTATTTTTTATATTGAATATATGAACATGTATGTTTATCCCAGTTCTTATATATATATAATAGGAAATTAAATAGTATGTGCAAAATTAATAGATAAATAGAATTGACCGGGCAACCTCGCACCACTATCAAAATAACTAATTAAGAAGGCCAACGCCTATGATTTTTTTTTTAAAAAGGATGATGATTTGTTAAAAGAGTTATACACTTACTGAAATACAAAAGTAATAAAAAATAAATCAAAATAAATTCAAACCCAACTAAACAAAAAGC
The DNA here is from genome assembly GCA_029582155.1 of Panopea generosa. Lineage (NCBI taxonomy): Eukaryota > Metazoa > Mollusca > Bivalvia > Adapedonta > Hiatellidae > Panopea > Panopea generosa. The sequence goes on along the minus strand of CM055908.1, from coordinate 59,289,757 downwards.
TATAGGATCAGAGATTGACCACAGAAACTAAGGTAATGCAAAAAAACAAGACGACAGGAAAGAGTTCATGAAGTTAAGCCACTATATATATGTACGAGTTAATGGTTGATAAAAAGAGAACAAAATGAACTAAATAAAAACTTTCCCTGAGCCAAGTAAACAATGTTTCACACAACTATTTACTAGTATATCCCAAAACCTGATTTCTTCTGAATCAGGTCTGTTTACCCCCAGTGAAAAAGCAGAGAATTATGTTCCTGTCCCACAATTCGTAGCAATTGAACGCTTACTATACTTTGACGTCATTCAAACTTCTAGTTGCAGCAACTGACCAATCAACATGCTTAAATGTGGCTTTCCCAACAATGCTGTTTAACGGACCCAATCGGAAAGCTGTGTCTGTACTACAGACTAACTATTTACTCATTTAATTAAAGACCCAACCTGGGTATAAAAGGGAGGTAATGGCGGTGGGAGTGTTTTCCCTTATTTTTCAAAACACATTCAGATCTGGGAGAGTAATTTTCAAATCTAAAATAAATTCATGGATTGAAAAATTTGAAATTTGTCATGCAACATAGTCTTAATATTACTCACAGTTCCTGAAAATTTCAGAATAAAATCTGCAATAATTTATTACTTATTGCTTTCAACAGACAATCAGTTACAGAGAAATTTGAATTTTGTGGGAGGAGCAAACGGGTCAATATTTGTCATGTGACCAATGTTTGTAAACAAACTGGCATGCTGTAGCTCACATGGATGTATTTAAGATATAATAGTTAAATACAAACTACAAATCATACAAGACTTACCAAACTTTTAAATGATTCCTTCTATTATCCTTTTTTTAATCACCAACAGTTGTATATCACCATATTTGATTGAATTATACAATTGTTCCTCTTTTTTATTAAGAAAAAATATGGTGCCACATGAATGAATCATTTTATATGTGTATTATTTCATATGAAACAGAAATGATAGTTTTATATTAAAACTAAAGATAGTGCTTTCACCAGGAATATCATGAATATATAAATAAATATATATATAAACGGCTTTTGTCAAATGAAAGCTTTTGAAAGTGACTTAAAATTACCAAATCAAAAAACATTTTTGGTATTTTTTTTAATTAATTATCAGTACATTCTTAATTACAACTGATTTATTCATCATAATTTCTGCTTTAATGAAGTTGAAGTGTTTAGTCTCCCTCCGTGTATTACATTGTTATAACAGGAACCAATTTTTTTAGTGATTTTTTCACTTTTTATTTTGTTTTTGATAGGCGCGGCCCTGACATTGTTCATAATCACCACAATTTATAATTTACAATTAATACACATGCATGATAAAATACTAACATTAATTAGAGTTTATTATTAGCACAGTCTCTATCACTCAACTTTGTATCCAAGGTATGATTTGAGGTATTGTGTGGAGAAAGACACCTTTTGCAATTTGCAATTTATAATCACATCAATATTAGTTCAAGTCTAATTCCTAATATATTGACCAAAGTGTTGATAATTACTTTTTTATCAATAACATCCCAGTTTCAATATAATATCCAAGTATGAATATAATTGCAAGTTCTTATTTTCCTTCACTAAATGTGACAAAAATATCAGCACATAATGTAACATATCTATGTATTTTAACTTCCCTCCAAATCGTACTAAATGATTCATAATGGGCTATACCAACTTGAATATAGGGATTTTGAGGATATCTGTTAGACTGATTATAATGCTTGAATTGTGGTTTAAAATTATTAGGCACATATGTTCATATACATAATTACTTTGATATCATTCAACAACATTATCACATCACTTAATAGTGTTGATAAAACAGTAATTACCTGATAATGATTAATTTAAGACCCTGTAGTCCCTAATGCTAAAGTGGGATGTGATATTGACCCCCAGAGTCAACATTCCTGTATCAGTTACAATGTAAACCTTCAGCATTGTTTTACAAACATTTTGCTGTCTGCTATTATCACTGTTCTATTGTTAGACCATATTATACACTCCCAGTTGATATAACACGCCCTGCAGAGTAGCTAATTTACATCCGATAGTCTGATCGGATGTTGGGTCTTTAAGCCCACTGGGCAGGTAAAGGTCAGCGAGATTTACCCTCAGCTTCAATACTATTATAAAAGCACAAAATAAGTTTTAAAAAATCAAACCCGAGCTAAACAAAAAAAACAGCTAAACTATGGAAATGTATGTAACTTAGCTATATGCATGATTCGTTTAGCATATTGTTAAAGTACTTATGATATTAAGTCACAACAACACATTATGAAGTCTGATAAAATATAGAGAAAATAGGGCAAAACTTTAAACGGATGATAACGACGATGAAGACGACAACGATAACGACAAAACCTGTGTAACTTAATCTGCATTGGACACCTTCACCTACATCTCCTTGTCGAAAATCATATATCTGCCGATTGCCAATAATATAAACTTCCAAATGATCTTTTGACATTTTTATATGTACTTATGTATAGTTATAGTGGTCTAAAATTAGATAAACTTCATTGGTAGCTATGGTGATAGAAATATAAATATAAGTAAAGTCGTACCAAACTTACTGAATCACTGATGGATTTTGTAGAAATTCACATTCGGTTGGCAACATCAATGTACTTGATGGCTATCTTGTCTATCAAGCAAGTGTCATATTATCCGTACTTCGGGTACTGTTACTTCATATGAAAAAACGAATAATAATAATAATTTGAAGAACGACAGGTAACGCTACACGAACCTATACCTAGATATGAAAGAACTGGCGGTTACACAGAAGTTATTTCCCTTCTGCTGTTTGTTGAAATTCACCCACTAGTTCGAACGCTATTAGTATTCCGACGATTGACAGAACAGAACTGCAATATACATGCTGCTTTGTTTGTACATGGTACTGTATAACGAATGATACATATTATGACCACGCTGGGTGCCCAGAGGTAGTGTTTGGGGTTCCAAGAGGTAGTGTTTGGGGTCCCGAGAGGTAGTGTTGGGTGCCCAGAGGTAGTGTTGGGTGCTCTGAGGTAGTTTAGGGTGCCCTGAGGTAGTTTAGGGGGTTCCAAGAGGTAGTGTTTGGGGTCCCGAGAGGTAGTGTTGGGTGCCCAGAGGTAGTGTTGGCTGCCCAGAGGTAGTTTTGGGTGCCCAGAGGTAGTGTTGGGGTCCCAAGAGGTAGTGTTTGGGGTCCCGAAAGGTAGTATTGGGTGCCCAGAGGTAGTGTTGGGTGCCCAGAGGTAGTTTTGGGTGCCCAGAGTTAGTGTTGGGGGTTCCAAGAGGTAGTGTTTGGGGTCCCGAGAGGTAGTGTTGGGTGCCCAGAGGTAGTGTTGGGTGCCCAGAGGTAGTTTTGGGTGCCGAGAGGTAGTGTTGGGGGTTCCAAGAGGTAGTGTTTGGGGTCCCGAAAGGTAGTGTTGGGTGCCCAGAGGTAGTGTTGGGTGCCCAGAGGTAGCCCAGCCCTTATAGCGTTGCTATGTATAATCAAGGAAGTATATAGTGAAGGAAAGGCAACTGATTGAGATTGTGTGGACGCTCGCATTTTACGCAAAATCTCGCAATATCTCGTTTTTCATTATCTTAACCTCCATTCACCTCAGGAGTACAACTCAAATTCTTAAACTGTCATCGAAACAATACCATTCCCAGAATTTTGTGTTTAAAATTGTTGAAGTACTTGTGATTACAAAATTTGTATATTGCATCTAAAATAACGACAAATAACGATACATTTTCCTTCAAACCTCAATATCTTTAATTCAAGAGCATTTTGCATGATCGAATCATGTTTAAACACCTAAGATTACACATAACTTACAGTTTATATACAAGAAATCAGTTGCCTGTGGATTATGAATGCTTAATTATGAATCCTTCATGTGCTGTTTCATCAATATTCAGTCAGGAGATGCAAGTTTCCTACCCTTATATACAAATCCTTGGTATAATGTGGATTTTGGTTACATCAGGAAAACTTTCACTTGCAGCATTTAAGTCTAGTATAATTTTCATAATGATATATATACTGGTAAAGAAGCGTCTAGTTAATGAAAATGGATAGTAAAAGTAATCACAAACACCTTGGTATGAAAATATTATTTTAATGGTATGTAAATCACATTTTTAATAATCTTACAGGCAAGTAAATAATCATTATACAATTAGACATTGCACTTGGTTTTGTTTGAGAAATTGAATAAAGCAATGAATTATAATGTATTATATAACGTATTAAATGTATTATATAACTAATAATAACGATGATGTGATAATATGCATATGCGATTATGTAACAATATGCATTGTCTCGTAGTTTTTTACTGAATATACTTTTACACAAAAAAAAGTAAACAACAATGCATACTCTTTAACGCCATAAAAACGTGTGTAAATACCAAACTTGCTTCAAATAAATAACCATCACTAACTTCCAGCGACCCGCGCCTGCGCAGATTAAAGAGTTATATATTAAGCTCATTCAGTGTTGTTATAAATCATATTCAACGGTTTTAAAACGCAATAATTTTAATATTGAATTTATTCAGATCTGCTATCATTTTATCGCTTCACATGTGTTAAAACCATTCATTTGTTCAATGTGTGTTTCAAAGTGATGATACTGTTGAAATAAATTGAGAAAAAAACAAAGTAAGGAAGTTACGTTTTGGTTTATCGTATGTGTCATATTTAAATTTGATACAAAACCCACAATTGCGTTTTTTAAAGTTAACATTGAATACCGCTTAACGTCTCACTACACATTTCTCCCCCGTTTTCCCACGGTAGCTAGATTCTTACGTTTAAAATACTCCTATGTAATTAGGTTTTTAAATATTTTCAAAATGGTTCATAGTGGTTGTGATTTCATGCTGCAGATAAATAGAGCAAATGCTGGCATAGCATATACTGCAATAAGACATCACTGGGATTAAGAAAGTGACTTTTATAGGATTTCAGCATATGTATGTATTTATAAGCATTTGAGGACTTCTTTTTCAAAAAATTTTTAGGGTGTCACTGCACCCTCTTTTAAAGAAGTCAACCTACAAGTTATTCTGCATTTTATGTGGATATACACACCTGCTATGAAAATAAAATACTTAAAAAAATTCTATGTGGAATTTATTTTTTACCGTGGAAATCTTAGACCTTATTCTACATAGAACAAAGAACAAAATTCAACTGTGTAGTGAGACCTTAAGCTATTGGTGTGAAAGGTTGTATATTTCAATACTTCTCCTAAACACATTTAATTACGCCTCATTAACAGACACAAAAAACATGTCTTTTAATACCTGTTCTTGGTTGCATTCAAAGAGATCCTTATTATTACACATTTTCTAATATTCGTGCGTAGGAAACGTAGTGCATACTGGGAATTCCATAACTTCATTTTTTACATAAAAAATAACATATGTATGTTAACCCAATCACATATACGCAAAAAAGTATCGACATATTACAATGTCGCTGGAATGTATAAACGCATTATTTGTTTTAAACACATTATTCCGGGCATATTATATATTATCTGATAGATAAATAACGTAAAACTATATTTCATAACAACCAAGAAAAATTATTCTAAATTGAGTAACTTCAACTGAAATGTTTTAAAAGAAGAATGCTCTTATTTTTAGGAAGATGGTGACGTTGCTATATATATTTCTAGACTTAATGTTGCTGTACTAGATTAGAAAGAAGTAAATAATAAATACTACTGCATATTATTGATGAATAAAACGCAAAGTGATAAAGTCTTGGTGAGGTTGAATGATTCAAGTACACTATATCTATCAAATTTCGAGCAAATCAATCGGAATGGTTTTGAAAACTATCTGTAAAGCTTATTTTTACTGAAAACGACATGTGAGTAAAAATATAACATCAGTTAACATAAAACATATACATGTAGATATGACTTGTAAATAAATGCATATATCATACTGTACCGAGTATGCGTGGTTTTAATAATCATTAGTATCTGATGATGTTAATTATAATAATATACGATATAATAATTTCATGGATATGTTTCTTTAAATACATTTGCATGCAATCAATTATCTTTATGACTTACCACTTTAAATAATCAAGACCATCATCAATAGGTTATATCTTGCAGATAATATCAATAAGAACAACTATTTTTTCTGCTTGTTTTGATGCAATCATAAATACTTTATTAATCACATTTTGCCTGAAGTTTCTAAATTGAAAATGTAAATTTAAAACAGTAACAATGCAATAAGTTTACTACTTGTTTTATAAGATTTTGATTTAAATTTATATCTTTTACTTCGATTGTGAAATAAGTTATTACGACTTGGACAAAACACGCTTTAAATCTTCCTGGGTATTTACGTCATGCATCACATACTCGGAGGTAAAACAGCAGTATAAAAATGTATCAATCACGTACGTAATCATATCATAGACCTCACTGAGTATTGCTCCAAAATAGAATGTAACAAGGAGCCTGAGGGATGTGCATATTTCGTTCATTAACCTGTCCGTCATGTTCAGTAAAAACACGTCTCTATTTTATTTTCCTTGTTGTATTCGATCCTTTAATTACATATTTTACATTACTATGACAATTTTGCGAACATTTTACCGATATAAAATTTCTGAAGAAAAATAACAGCGATTATTCCTACTTGATAAAACATGAACAAAAAGTGATAACATTCACCTTTTCGGTTTTATAACTTCATTATTAAAGAAAAGTTATTTATTTTTTTAGAATTACTATCAAAAATAATGTAACAGTGGTTAACCAACATTGCTGTTAAAATATAATCTACATCAATATCATATACATTTCATGTTATACATTTTATGAGTTGTAAAAAGAAATTTGCGTATTGAATTTTAATTATAATCTAAATGATTGTTTTAGGAAAGTAATAACCAATTGAATGAAGTGAGATATACATGTATTTACAGGTTAATATAAATCGATGGACGGTCGTTAACATAAATATCCTTTTTAAACTAAAACAGGAAAAACCCAGATCTGTTATATAAAAAAAAATACAACAAAACGTATTTTTTAACTACTTGTAGCAGACATTCACAACACTGGAATGTTTAACGAAAAAGACATATATCGTAAAGAATAGCTTTGATATCACAAAACTAATCAACTAATCACATTAGTTCAAACTATCACCAATCATTTAATTTTCGACCACGTGGCTTTTATCAAAAGTTTTTATTGTAATTAAGTAACATCCATTTTAACATTTTTACTAAACTGTAATACAACATTTCATTTTAATAAAGGCCAGGTGGCCGAAAATAAAATGATGGGTGATAAATTGAACTTATGTGATATATATACTTCCCTGTGAAAGAAATTTGAATGATAATGAAATAATTTTAATTTGAACATTTATTTTATGACAAGGTGTAACGATATGCATTGACGAATTGTTCTTGCCAACTTGTAGCGGCATTTATGACTAATTAGCAAATCATTTCCTTATATCGTGGGTATTCCAGCATTCTGGAAACAAATCAAGCAAACAAATCCAACATTAAATTGAAACAATAGAATAAATCGTGTGAAAGCTATTTGAAAAAAAAAGTCAATTCAAATTATTCATGGAATATGTTTTTAAAAAAAGTTTTGAATTTTACCGAATCAACGACAACAGAATAATGAATTAATGGTTTTAACATTAGATGACACGTCAAAACATCAAAAGGTATTTTGGCGCCCATGATAAAAATGACACTATTAAAACATGCTTAAATAAACATTTTTGAAAATATAGCTAAAACAATTAAACCAACGTATTTTAGTTATTTTAGTATTCACTCTTTATTTTCGTTTTGAGAGCGTCTAATTTACAAAGTTGATAGATTGATAGAGGCAAGATTTCGTTTGAATCAGGATAAAGACAAAAACAGTTTTGGTAGATTTAAGCTCTAGTAAATAACATTATCACATACACTAAGTCTGGATTTCTAAGATCTTAAAGTTTTTATGCATGATACAATTTCTAAAGCGAAACATGTAACATACAAATTCGTGTCATTCAAATAGCACTACACATTTACAGAAGCCGATAAAAGTAAACATTGTACACAGGTATATAAATTCAAATATAACATAATGATACAGTTATGTATAATTAATTTGACATTAATAAAAAAATCAAATATGATCACAGCGTTCGTTTATTTAGACTATTTGAAAACCAGCAATATTATTACCTTAAACAATACAACAATTTTTTAAAAAAAAAAAAATTAAGTGACCTATTACTGTCAATACTTTCTTTTGAGTGACGTTGAACGCCAATTGCAACCCTTAACACAAGATTTTAGCTCGTTCGAAAGATGTAGTTGATCATTTTCAGCCACCAATTCATTTGATTGATAATTTGCAGTCCCAAATTTAGTTTATAGTTCAGCCCCGGGATCCTTTGGTAAACTCTTATTATAGAATGAATATTGAAAACATAATGAATACTGTTTAAATGCTAGTTTTCAAATAAACTATAAAATCGAACAAACAAACGCGATGAATAGACTTGATGAGTGTGGATATAGATTGGTTTGTATGTAATGTAATATTTTAATGTTCACAACTTAGGTATGATGACTGCAACAAGAATCATGAACTATAAACATTTAAATCAATAACAATTATAAAACATTTTGCGAATCGAAACGGATTATAATGAACACGCCTGTTCCTTAATGGAATGTGAAATTGAGTGTTTATGGTGGATTGTATACTGATGGGCCCTTTGCTTTTTGTATGTATGGAATAGCGATATATATTACACATTAAACCTTGTCATATAGCCATACTCTTAAATTCACGCTCAGTCATGCTTAGATGGCAATTCTGAATATTTTATTACAAAACAACCCATTTGAATATGATCGATACAATCACAAAGTATTATACAATATTCCCAAGAGCAATCGAAACTCAACAATAGACTTGTTTTAGATAATTGTAAATGTTTAAATAATAAACTGTTGATGATGTTCAAAAGTAGCAAGAGGAAACACAATAGACATTTCCTTGGCAATCTCGCATAACAATGAGGACGGTTTCAAAATCACAACCACAAAGAAGGCACAATACCAGTGACGTGTTTGATTCAGTTCCGACATCAAACATTGCAGAACTAACACCTGGATATAGATATTTTAGATTTGAATTCAAATAGATTTCTGTTTGAGCAACACTTTCATAAGATTTACTTAAATACTTTGAACCTTATCTGTGTTTTGACAAGTTACTTATCTATTCTGTGATAAGTAACAGGAATAAAATTCCACTTTAACCACTATAGACTAGTGTATTAACATATTATATTTTTCGAAATGTGAAAGTTTTAAAATAAGTGTGAAATGTAATGCAATCGTTGCCATGCGTTAGTATGCCAACACAACAAACTACAAAATGTAAACATATTCACAGCCGTTTTAGGCGAACCGTGATAATAGAAAACACAATTTTTGATTATACCCAGTTGGACTAGTATTTCCAATATGCAAATGCCCAGTATGCAATTGACCAGTGTGCAAATGCCCAGAGAAGCACGTTCGATTGATAATGTAAGCTTCATTCCCATAGTTACAAAGCAAATTTACACAAAATACACTCTGTTATTGCAACAAGATTAGTTTTTCATTACTTGGTTCCAGTCCCTTGATATGTAGTATTACTTAGTCTTAATCCTCTGAAATTAAGTATTAATTGGTTCCGGTCAATTAATATAAAGTATCATTTGATTCAAGTTCTCTTATTTTTAATAGTCGTATGGTTAATAGTTTAGTTTAGTATAAACTTATTTATGTTTACTTTGATTGTTAAACAAGTTTTTACAACTTAAACAAATCACGTTCGAAGTCTTCCTGGGCAAGGACACCGCACAAAGCCATGGTCGAGGATCGAACCCAGAAAGCGTTACATTATTGGAAATAAAGGAACCACTTAGGACTGAATGTGGCAGCTGATCCAGTGTAACAAACACGAATATTCCCTTGTTTTAGTACAAAAAATAAAGATGAAGAAACATTATAACTAAACAAAATTGAAATTGATCAATACCAGAAACTAGCATCCAAAAACTTAAATGATCAATACCATTTATACAAAAATAAAATTGATAAATATCAGATATCAAAAAATTAAATTGATCAATACCTGATATCCAAAAACTTAATAGATCAATTAGTGATATTTAAAAAACTTAACTGATCAATATCAGATATTCAAAAATAAAATTTATTAAAATGATATCCAATATTTAAATTGATCGATACCTGATACTTGTATCCAAACACTAACTGACATATAAAAGACCACTACTTAAGGCAGGCTAGTCAATTGTGAGGCCAAATTCGTTGACGGATCTACATTTACCTTAATACTTTCAACATTAGATTTACGGTAACCAATACCTAAACATGGCAACTAGTATGGATTTAATTTGGAACTCTCATTAACTGTTAGAAGTTCTGATTCGTGTGGAGTTAATGTCTTTGATGTCCATTGTGTGGCTGCATTGCACGGGGTGGGGCACGGTTCCATTTCGACATCTGTATCTTTATTTGATCGATCAGTGTACCGGTAAAACTCGTCAAAAGCATCTACAGCACAGAAGAATACATCAAAATAAATTACAACCCATTTAATTAACCACTTGTAGAAGCAGTACATACATCATATATATGGAATGCACAGTGACACCACTCCAATATTAAAACCAAAGTAGTGAAACGACTGCTAGTCGGGCTTTATTTAATATCAATACGCCTTCCTAAATTAATATTTGATATCAATACGCCTTCCTAACTTGATATTTGATATCAATACGCCTTCCTTACTTAATATTTGATATCAATACGCCTTCCTAACTTAATATTTGATATCAATACGCCTTCCTAACTTGATTTTTGATATCAATACGCCTTCCTAACTTAATATTTGATATCAATACGCCTTCCTAACTTGATATTTAATATCAATACGCCTTCCTAACTTAATATTTGATATCAATTCGCCCACCTAACTTGATATTTGATATCAATACGCCTTCCTAACTTAATATTTGATAAATACGCCTTCCTAACTTGATATTTGATATCAATACGCCTTCCTAACTTGATATTTGATATCAATACGCCTTCCTAACTTATATTTGATATCAATACGCCTTCCTAACTTGATATTTGATATCAATACACCTTCCTAACTTGATTTTTGATATCAATACGCCTTCCAAACTTGATTTTTGATATCAATACGCCTTCCAAACTTGATATTTGATATCAATACGCCTTCCTAACTTGATATTTGATATCAATATTAATACGCCTTCCTAACTTGATATTTGATATGAATACACCTGCCTTCCTTACTTGATATCTGATATCAATACGCCTTCCTTACTTGATATTTGATATCAATACGCCTTCATAACTTGATATTTGATATCAATACGCCTTCCTTACTTGATTGATATTATTGTAGCGTTTGATTTATTGTATGCAACATATTTTTTTAATTTTAATAATGACATAATACAATGTCTACAACATATTTGTATTGTAAGATTTGCTTATGCTTGGTTATATTGTATACATGAAACATTAAATTTTGAGGAATAAAAAGTTAGTTCCTGTCACGTATGGTCATTTTGGCGGTGACCAACACTTGCAATACTTGACCACGACAACATAAGCAGTGCTATGCCAGTGGCATAAAATCCAGCCAATGACAAAATAAAACTTGATATCGTAAGATGGAACATGTTTTACATGCCTCAATACCGAGTATATGACTAATTATGACAACTTACCTTTCACAAATGAGTTTGGGGATCGGTTCAAACTTTTATATGCGGCAGTTTGCCAGGTATTTAAGGGCGGTGGTGGTTCAGGTCCTTCGCCATTATAATTGAACATGCAATAATTACACAAGTAAGTAGGACGGTCGTACCCTTCAGAATCATGTTTATGTCTCTGAGGTCTTACTCCATTAATAAATATCGTATTTGGCGTTGAAGTTCATTAAAAACTAGACGCGGTAGTATAACAGGCAATGCCAAGTCCCCTACCGGTTTACATGTAGGACTTGGTTCACATACATGTACTTAGTGCTTAAAAGTATGTGCATCTGTAAAATAAAAATATCTGTCATTTAACCAATTGTGTTGCCATAGCAAAAACAATTTTTTGTCCGACTGAAAAAATAAAATGACCTGCATTATCTCCTTATTGTCCCTCTATTAACATGCAAAGTTTCACAAACCTAGCTTGGATACTTTTTAACAATCTTACAGTCCCCTGCAGTAAAAACCGATTGTGGATTAACACTCAGTGTAAAATAACATGAACTTTACCTGTGGAATTAAAATACCAATGATGACTCCGCCAACGATTAATACATTGCTCTCCAGTATTGTGGTGATTGCCTTGAAGCAGCCTCTGGTGTAGATAGTGGTCTGGCGGACGATCTCGTTCTGCAAGGAGAGTATACAGTAAATACAGGTTATCAGACGTTGTAATAATCATTCACTCAGTACCCAAGGGTCCTTCTTGACCAAAGTGTTTAATGTATAATGACTACTTACCTCTCATGGCTAAAGTCGTGGGTTCGAACCTATTTTGGTCCAAAATATAAATTTAGATAATAAATAACTTATATAAAAATAAAAAAAGCTGAAGAACGGTTATTCTTCTAAGATTCATTCGGAGATCTTCCATTTTCAAGAAACGCTGATATGCGTCATATAATTTGTCCTGTGTTAAAAATGGCGCCAAACCCAATCTATAATAATTATTGTAGCAATAGTGTAACACTATGTATTATTTACTTTGTATTGGATACAGATATTGTGCATGTTCGACAATAAGGTTATCTGTTTAATTACAACCACAAGCTACATAATTACCATAAAGTTGATTACAAAGATAAAGCAATTACATTTGATACTAGTAGGGCTCTTGTTGGTTTCTGAGCATCTTAAATTCTAAACACGTTTCGCTAATGCGTAGATGCGTATACTATTTTTATCATTGTATATGTAATATATATGTATGTGTGTTTATAGGACGTTTATTTGGAAGACGGTGGTTGCGTTAAATATAAAAAAAAACATGTCAAAATATCCGTTTCTCAATTTGAGTTATTTTTCTTTGCGAGTTATCTCCCTTCGATGATATTTTATTATTTATTGTATCTATTTTTACTGAACTATTTTAATTCATTATGTTCTACTGTTGGACGAGCATAACATAAATGCATCTTATATAGTAATACGTGACCGTGAGATACAAATTTAAACAATAAATAATACCACTGTAATACAAAAGCAATTGATAAAGTCTGCCGATTGATCGCTGCAACCCTAATGAAAGGTTGAATATGTTTAGATTTTGTTTATTCAATATATTTAATTTCATAACACACATAAACATTCAGAAACATCCGAACGTGGTTTAAGAGATACTCCGAATGTGTTTATTAACAGTACATAAAGTAAAGGCACGTGTATTAATACTAGACTAATTATGTGATGATTGATATAAGACATTGTGTCTCATTATCATTCGTCTCTCAACACTGATTCAAGTGGGAAAGTTATCAGTTACTTGCGGAGACGGGGTATGCTCGAGTACTGGTTAATCCCAGGAAACAGTGGTTAGGTTAACTGATCGTCTGTTAGCCCTCGATGGCATAAAATTACGCTAAATATTCAATCAATCAATCAATCAATCAATCAATCAATCAATCAATCAATCATACTAGTATATTACAAACATGAATTTTATAATTGCTTTAATAGAATACAGAATGAATGAATGAATGAATAGGGTTTTACGGCGTACCAACACATTATAGGTTATTCGACGCCAACAGGAATGAAGATTTCAGGTTCACTGTAAATGTACAAAAACCACAAACTAACATACAGATTAAAAAATACATCAACAAATGAATATGCTGAATGAACCTAGAACATTGATACCCGCAGATCTACAGAGTTCCAGCAAATTCTATCGTATTACTCAAATTGTCGCTTCCTAAGACATGTATAAGCCACAGTGATTCTATTCTTACCATAACCAATATGGCTCCCTGAAACCACACAGGGGTTGATAATTTAACCACAATAGTGAACGTGACAACTTTTTAATGATATTAAATTATATGTTATACATTTTGTGTAATTTAAGACTGATGTGTTTGGCAATGCGACAAGGGCCATAATTAATCAAACTTAACTTTCTACAGAGATCTAAAATAAATTTGTTTCAAGTAATTAGAATATAAGTTAAACCAATTGTACTGTACATACATTCATATAAACCCCAATTACCAACCATTTGTAATAGTACATACAATGCAGTATATAAAATGTGTGAAAACTTAATGAGAATACGCAGGTTCGACCCCCCACTGCTCCAACTAAAAATACTTATCAGTCTTTTGGATGAGACTTTAACAAAAATCGATATCCAATGTGTCGGTGCTTTAAATCGTGCATGTCAGAGAACCAGGGACGCTACAAAATGTTCTTCTGTATCTCTGCACTATCCTCCGAAAATTCTAAAATTACTAAAACCCTTTCAGGACTCACACCACTATTATCTCCCATGAGTACTCCGGACCTACAGATGAAGGAGGTAGAAATAAAACTTAAGTTCTCTTTTTCTTCTTTTTTCAGGGCTTTGTACTGCAATGTTGTGTTTTTTGCTAGCATGAGTTAAATGGTCAGTATTTTAGAAATCACCACTGAAAATTTGATGCTGATACCAGCTTTCTGGACAATTCTGTGTCATTTCAGAATTGTCGGTTCGAACCGCATCTAGGGCAAATAGCTGACATATTATTACCCTGGAAATTGATAGGTCTCACAAAAGCATTGAATTTAAAAAAAACACAACCTGGACAAGGTATACTTTTTTTCTTTATAATTGCATATCATGAACCAGTGAAGAATTTAAGCCCAGACACATGCTGCAGAATTTTTCACTCTGTTTTGGACATAAATGTTACAAGGAGCCCTATGGGAAATAGAATAGTGGTGTGAGACGTTCAGGAGACGTCGCCCATATGGGAAACTGGTGGCAACGATAAAAATTATCATCGTCATCTGGGTTTACTTTGAACGATTGAAAATACATCGTCGGCAAAGAAATAATGAAATTTTTCATGCAATGAATTACCGAGTCTAACATATTTATATTGCAAAACACATTGATGATACAAACCATATGAACGAGCAAAAATAGCTTTTTGCAAAAACTGCTTATATAACCACACAAATAACACAGCACTGTGCTATCAGAGGACAGTATTTGATAAATTATTTCCTTAACTAAACACTCACCGTATCTTTACTTTGCATATCTCTGCCACAAAGCAAATTGTCTAATCCGTTCTGTAAATAAAAGTATAAGAGTTGAAGACCTGACTGTATATAAAAAATATATAAAAGGATATTGCCCTGTCGTCTCTTAAACTCGTTTTTTCTTCTTCTTCGTTTATTTCATTGCAGAGCTTGGTAGATTATCTGGCTATCACTCCGCATACCGTGAGTTCGAGTCCCCGCAAAATCATAATCTTCTTGATGATTGATGTACGACATCGCGTCTCATTGTCATTTGTCTCTCACTGCTTATTCAAGTTATCAGTTTCTTGCGGATACGGATGTGCTTGAGTTAACACTCCAGGATCCAAGGAAAGAGTAATAAGGTTAAATGATTGTCTGTACGCCCTCAATGGCATAAAAATGATGATAAATATTTAAACAAAATATTTAATTGATTTATTTTCGTTGGTTGCTTACATTGTCAGTGTGTATCGTAAGCTCACGCTCCCTTTGAGAAAAATAATTTTTATAATGTTGCTCATAACGACAGGACGGCGACCTCGCTCTTTACATTATCGTCTTATCAGAAAACGAGACATTGTAAATAAAAGTAGTCCCGAATATCAATAATAGAACCATAAATTAACAGGTATCAGTTGTTATAAGAGTAATAATACAGTGAGTAATATTAGATTTCTCAAAAATCTTGTCAAAATGTTATTTTATACAGAATTTATCTTAATGAATATTGTTAGAAGTTTGTCACATGTATATATTGCACTGTCTGTTACATAAGTGTTTTATGCGCTTTGTCATCACTGGCTTCAAAGCTTTTTGAAAATTGGTTGAATACACATATCAAACTATCATCTTTGAAAAGCAAACAATGTCAGTTATTTTATCCAAATGACTAGGTGCATTACTCAATCATTGTGCGATTTTTTTAAAAATAGGGTAAACAAATGCATATATGTAACTGAAATTGTACATCAATATGCTCAAGTGTGTGTGTACGTACATGCGTGTATATGTGCTTGTGCGCGTGTTTGTGCGTGCACGTGTGTTTATTTTTGTTTTATTTTAGAGACTATTTCTTTTTAGTATAACAAAGTACGTTTCATATTCATATTGATATCGGTAACTTCTTATGGGTGTATAAACAATAGTTTAAACAAAACAAATCGATTTGTATACAAAGCTAACATAAGCGAATACTTAACAATGCATTTGTCGTGCAGAGGGCTAGTAAACAGATAACAGAACCAGGTCAAGTATTGAAATCAATTCAAGTATTTTCCTGATGTTAATTAGTCACATAAATAGTATTGAAGATTGAAACCGGCCATTAAAACATGGATATGCTTACGTCTTCCTTAATGCAGCATGAAAACGGCACCGAACAGTATTCTCCAAAACCTATCTCGTTGGTCCCCTTGCTGCAATTGAAGTAGGCGTTCTGACTCCAGTCCTTGTATCCAATATCATCGTTAGATGTACCGCAACACTCAAGCTGGAAAATAAACAAATATTTTAATTGAACTCAATGAAATGAAGGAACGAACGAAATAAAGAAAGAACGGACGCGAAATAAAGGACCAACCTGATGGATACTTTTTAACAGATACAAAGTAGGATTATCAATATTTATTGTATATAACAATGAATAGTATATTATAGAATGAAACGACGACAGATGCACCAACCACGCACCCAACAGAAGGGGTTGAAAAAGCGTCTTGCAACACGGGCTGGTACTAGACTCTTAATTAAGAATAATGTTTAATTCCCAGTTGTAATCATTTGTATTCTAACCAAACTTTAATCCGTATATTTTGCTCCTAAACTCAAAATAGTTGCTCTTACTCACAAAGGACGGACGCAGGTCGACCATAACGTGGAGATTGCTTGTAAGAGACGATCGATCTATTGATTAGTCAATCATACAATGGGGGATACATTATTAATTGTCTATCCCAGAACCTGATATCTCCCGAATCAGGTCTAATAACCACTAATGAAAAAGCAGGTTATGATATATCTGTCCCACAATTCATAGCAATTGAACGTTTACTAAACGGTGACGTCATTCAAACTTTTAGTTGAAGCAACTGACCAATCAACGTGCTACAATACGGCTTACAGCATTGCTAATAGGCTATTTAACGGACCTAGTCTGGAAAGCTGTGTCTGTGCTACAGACTACATTATTGATATGTTAATGGTAGATGCGATTAAAGCAGACATACCTGATCCACATCTACAATGTATTTAATAATTCTTTTTCACAAAAGTGGAACCATCGATTCCGAATGAATGTCAACAGTCAAAACAACATAACAGAAATCACACCCAATTACCCTGGGGTATGTTATATACTACAGTCCTGCATATGTTTAGTACTGGGTCTACCAAAGAATACCTCGAGAGTGATGTGCCTTGTAAAATGTTTCACAATCGATGTAACCGCGATAAATAAGCTTTTTTTAAAAAGAAATAGCATTACATCGTCACAAAAGATAAGCATACCAGTATCCAATCACCTGAATCAGAAAAAACAAGGTTGATACCGATTTTGAACTGATTCATTTTCCTTAATTTCATTACTTGTATTCGCAACAAAAAAGATTAGCCAATCTTTATTTCGAACTTTCAAGGCAGTTTAATTACTAAAACTGCATCTCATTGAGCTGAATGAAAAATATAGTTTATACTTTGTGTACACTACAGTTCTTATATTTAGAAATTGAGAATATATTTTTTTGCTAAGATGTAAAAAAACGGGTAAATTTATATTTATTCAGTCTAAAAAAGTGTTTTGAGATTGTCCCGCAGCAGTATTTTGAGCCTCAGGAACCGATCCAAAATATGTATAAATATTTCTTAAATGGGGAAAAAGTAGTACAAATATGACAGAGATTTAACATGATAAAAAGTAGTACAAATGTGACAGAGATTTAACATGATAAAAAGTAGTACAAATATGACAGAGATTTAACATGATAAAAAGTAGTACCAATATGACAGATTTAACATGATAAAAATAAAAAAATGTCTCAGTAAATATCATTTTTAATTCATCAAGTTAACACTGATGAGTTATGGTCACCAGCGAGCTTGCCAGTCTCGGTGTTCACAAGTGATAAGAGATAAATCTTTTTTTTTAAATTTAAATCAAATGTGGGCCATACGAATACTATGTGCGTATATAAATATCATAACATAATTATCAATAGTGAAATGGTATGAAGAAAAATACTGTTCACAAGTGATACTTTTTATATAATTCACGCGGGCTATTTCACAGTACCAACAATGTGCCCATTCGTATTTAATAACTGAAAAACAGCGAAATTACCATTGACAAAAAGTATTTTGAACAGTAAAATAACCAAGTATAATTTACTTAGAACTCTCTGTAACTCATAAAAAAACATAGAAATGAATATACTGAAAGGAACAGCTAACCCGCCACTTTGGGATTTCCAATATCTTTATTAAAATATTAAAGCATTATTAAAATTTCAGTACGACATCTACAGTTTTGATTTGTAATGGTATATAGCCAAGTAAATGTTCTTTCTTACTCAAACCCAAATTTCAAGAAAATTCTATTAATACATTTTTTGAGAAAATACATAAAATGTCGGGTACATAAATGTCAGGTGACAGGTTAGCTGTTCCGTTCAGTATACGTCAGGTGGCAGGTTAGCTGTTCCGTTCAGTATACATTAATGCCAAACTCTCACACTGGGTACTCACCCCTATCTGTATACCGTCTATAAGATTCTGCATGTCTTCGTCGTCCCGGTATAGCACAATTGCCTCTTTCAGACTGTCCTCCGGGTAAATGTTGAGAGTTTTACGTGAATCCGGCACGTACACAATGACGAATATCAGAATAATAAACACCATTTCAATCAGGAATAAAAACAGCATCGTGTAGCGGTACTGAAACAAATAAAATGTCCCGTGATTACTACGTGTCCACTTTAATTAATTGAATATAAGAAATACTTTTATATCTGTAATACTTTATTTGTAAGGACCACAATCGTTCATGCCATCAAAACCATTAACAGCAGCAGCAGCAGTAGCATTCAGTGTCATCATTATGTCCACACCATATATTATTCGGCAAAAGCGTTTTAGCCAATTTTTCGTAATTTTATTTTTTATTTTCATACACATTTTACAAGTTTTATTTTTCAAATTTTCAAAGATCCCATGAGAAGATTTTAAATGTATATGACGGCCAGCATAAATTGAAACATAATATATCAAGATAATATCATGACATATTATACAAATTGATATAAACATGATGACTATACTAGGCAGTAAGTAAGACAAATAGACAGACAGACAGACAGACAGACAGACAGACAGACAGACAGACAGACAGACAGACAGACAGACAGACAGACAGACAGACAGACAGACAGACAGACAGACAGACAGACAGACAGACAGACAGACAGAACTTACTATTTTTAAGGACATGATATGTTCTCGTAATGATCCGAACCATCCGAAAAACGATATGAAGAAGCCCACACAGCCGCCCAAGCACAAAACGCACGAGGGGTCCAGGAAAAAATCGTATGCATTATTAACTTTCTTCTCTTTTAACACCAGTATCCATGTCATCAGCCCAACCACAGCTCCGGTTACCAACTGTATAGGAAGATTACATCGTTAAGTGGTTACACTCTTAAATATGTATAAAATGACACTCACCATTATTTCAAATATGAAAATGCTCTGGGTAATTAACAATGACTAAGGTACTGCTCTGTTTTATTCTTTATAAAATACTTTTTTGTGGCTTACTGGAAGATAAGATGAAGATTAGAGAAGATGAACAAAAAAATAAAGAAAAGAAAAAGAAGAATAAAATTACGCAAATAAGGAACTTAACAGTTACTGTACAATATGAAATGACAACTGTGCAAGCTGATAAACACCGATTTTTTAAGGTAGAAACGACCTAAAAAAGAATGAGTCTGCGACAATGTTCCAGGAAAGGGTGACCATGACATGTATGACTGAAGTTTGGTGATTGGTCCGACAAGAAATCCCACACTCAAATATATTTTTAATGTTGCTAAGATCCGTTTTGAACACATATGACATGTTGTATAAATGCACATTCAGTTTCATTGTTGGAAAAAATAGCAGAATGAATCTGATAAGAACATGCAGATAAGGTCTTGAATCGAGCTAGGCTTGAACACACGACTTCAGCCAGCGGTGAGAAGTAAATCATTCGACGACCAATCGCAAGATCCCTCTGTCACGGGGGACTCCTTCCCAACAACACTACTACTACTATCACTACTACTACTACTACTACTACTAATAATAATAATAATAATAACAATAATAATAATAATAACAATAATAATAATAATAGTTACAATAATAATGATGATAATAATAATAATAAAAATATAATAATGATAATAATAATAATATAATAATGATAATAATGATGATGATGACGATGGCGATGACGATGATGATGATGATGATGATGATGATGATGATGATGATGATGATGATGATGATGATGATGATGATAATCATAAAACATTTATCTATTTAGGATAGTATATAAGGCCACATGATAAATGACCCTCTGAGACATACATATTTTACAAAAAAAGTTAAAAGACAACAAAATATTATAAATAAACCCAGAACATACTCTGGCTGACTTGAAACTCGATCGAGATGTCAGAGACAAAAAGAAGTACAGTTTTTTTTTTCAAACTCAAGTTACAATGTCAAGAGACAAACAAAGGAGTCAAGATTGTTTTTTCTGTCGTTTAAACAACATCGGGTCTCATTTATAAAGCTTGTGTATCAGCGGGCTTCTATCTTTTTCACATTCCACGTGTGTACACCAGGATATGCTTATAACATGATAACGCCCAAGCGTATCTGTTACATACGGTGTTCCATTAGAGCCAACGCGGCATATTTATTAAATTCAGTAAAGTCGAAACAACGAAACTACGGTGGTGAAAAGTCGAAACTACGATGTTGACTTTTCATCATCGTAGTTTCAGCTTTTCACCATCGTCATTTCCACTTTTCATCACCGTAGTTTCGTCGTTTTGACTTTCCATCATCGTAGCTTCGGCTTTTCACCATCGTCATTTCGACTTTTCATCATCGTGGTTTGGTAGTTATGACTACTTAATTTAGGAAATATGCCGCGATAGTCCCAACCGGACACCGTAGTTACTGTTTTACGACCAAGATTTTATCTGTCCTTAATAAGAAAACTATTTATGGGTAGTATATAAGGTATGTTTGGATTGTTTGGTTTAATAATAGGGCGAATAAATCTCACATGACAAAGGAGCGACAATTTACGGATGTTTTGATACGGATGGGTAATTTACAATTATGGAGAGTTCAGATGGGAAAGTACCATTGATACGTTCTGTATTGTACGTACACTTAACAAGATCTCTACTTACTGTCCACCTACTTTTTTACATTGAAATCAAACCAAGAAACGCGTCTTATAAACAATAAAATATCTTAATAATAAATTCTATATATTTTAGATGTTCCCAGAAAATCTCATTGACATTATTGGCTAGAAATATGGTATCAGCCGCGAAACGCGAGTCCCCGGCAAGTCCATTTAAAGTGACATCGGATAGACCATCCTTTATGAATATGTTTTATGTAACTTAAACATATAATGTTTCTCATTACATACATCTGATGAAAATATTCGTACGTATATATATTCATAAAGTAGCATCTGTACATCTGTAGTTCATATTTCAATAATAGGTTGGATTTTTGTCATTTATAAATGAATTTTGTTACCAATTGACTTTTGAATAAATATTCAAAATTAATAAATATTTTCACCCATAACCACACACACACACAGGGCCTCACACACAATGATTTGTTATACATGCACTCTAAATACAGCCTGGATGCCTTGGCCAATAAGCTACTCGCACATGTTTAAATATTTTAAATTTGTCCCGAGAACCCAAAACCTCTGTTCACATCATTTAATGCATCGCTGGGTTGAACGTGGGTATAATAATTTTATGAACGATGAGAAAAATGAAACATAGCAGAAGTGCGTCTATTTTACGAGAGAGGTTGTAAATTAAAATTAAATTATGCCACACACTCAAGAGTAACAGGAGGAGATATGAAAACGCCACAGGGGTTACTTAAGAGTGGAGTTACTCGGAAATGAAAAATGTTACATCAACGCAGTAACATCTCAAATAAACTCTCGTACTGTGTTGCATTTTCATTTCTCTGGTGTGTAGACTGACATGATCATATAATTAAAACTAATGTATAGAAACTTATTAAATGTCAAAATGATTGCATGACGCAAAATACAAAACATGTATCAATTACTTTACATGACACTTTTTATCTTGTTCAAGTATCTGTTACCCTGTATCAATTACATACAATTAGGTTAAACGTCGACCATTCTCCAGATCTAAATTCTTTTTATTATTTATTTAGTTTACATCGACTGTGAACCGGGATCTTACAACTTCTTGCTCTCGCTCAGACACACAACACATAGCCGTGGCGGGGATCTAACTCATGGCTCTCCGATACTGGGTCCAATGATCTACCACTCTACCATTCTCTCCCTCCTTACCTAACTACCTCCCACTTCCTCTATATCGCTCTCTTTCATCCCCTACTCCCTCTCTTACTCCCTTAACCCACCCACTCCCTCTCTCTCTCTCTCTCTCTCCCTCCCTCCCTCCCTCCCCCCCTCCCTCCCTCCCTCCCTCCCTCCCCCCCCCTCCCTCCCTCCCTCCCTCCCTCCCTCCCTCCCTCCCTCCCCCCTCTCTCTCTCTCTCTCTCTCTCTCTCTCTCTCTCTCTCTCTCTCTCTCTCTCTCTCTCTCTCTCTCTCTATTATTATTGTATCGTGTTTGCCCAGAGGAGCAATATTTTCACAATGTCATCAGTAATTACAACATGATATTAAATTATTAAATAAAGTTTCGTTTAAGGGCCTATATATAAATATAAATTACCAGTTCACAACAAAAAATTCGCTATTTTCGATGAGTTTTATTTGCTATAAGTTGTTGTTTGTAACATAAATCATTAAACGACTCAGATAAAAAATATCATTTTTTTAAAATAATCAACGTATTTCGGTGGCATATAATTTAATAATCGACACGTTAATAAAGTTTATAAAATGATCCCATTTTAGCTGTCTGACCGTAAATATATAACAAATTACACACAGTCATTCAACAAAAAACGACCCCGGGGCACTGAATAAGTTTACACAATATCGCTTCTTCAATTCAATATACAGGTAAACATGTACCTGTTGTAAGGCATATAATTATGTGTCTGCTGTATACAACCTTAAGGTTAACTTGACATCCGCATTCGTGTATTACTCGTTAATAATATCCGTGTGTGAATAGGGTATTTACATAACTTGTCACGATTTGTTCAACCTAGCTATGACGAGACCTTATATGAAACACGCTTTGGTCAAAAAACGCCTTGAACGTGATAATGTTCTCTAGTATTCACACTTTCTCATATTGGTTGTTTACTGTATATTTTATAATGGTTTATTTTCATAATTCTTAACAACCGGCCCCTGGTCTGTTCTTTTCTAATAATATTAAATATATACTAAACGCCTTTAAAAACGGAAGAGTTGGTATTGTATCAAATCCAGATATGACATGAAACCAAGACTGAACTTTTTTATCTTGCTTTTCAATTTCATTCCAACAATTTCATGATTTTATACAAAGTAAACATTTAACAAATTAATTTGTTTTATATCACATATGAATCGATAGTACTGATAAAACTGATAAAGGATCTGGGATAAAAAATATATTCAATATTAATCTTGCGTTTTTTTAAGGCATTAAGTATAATGTATGTTTTTTTTTGTAAAGTACGTGATTCGTAGACAGTGATTGAGATCTTTAGGGTCACATTTCTTTATTTAAACCTTTTTTTTGTAACTTTTATTTCAATTTAGTTGTACAAAATCAGAAATATTGATACAAAATAGTTCATGACAATTATATATACTTTTAGAAATTTCTAATAGCCATTGAGTGTCTCACTGTCTGTGGGAAATGAATGAGTAACAAACAGTGCCCAGGTAAATCTAGATTGTTTGTGTAGTTTAAATGTCAAGGGCTGTATTATCGTGATTAATAAAAATGTTCAAACCGAAATTCCCCCCCAAACAATTTAATTTCAGTTTCTCTTTTAATTATTATTAGAAATACTTCACAGTTAATTTATCACATACAGTCATAACACCTCTGTATGTAATGATAAAATATAACTTGCAACATAATCAGTAAGTGTGATGTTTTAGCATTTAAAAGTATCGCTGAGGAAACTATCAAAATATGTTAAATTAGTGAAACCGGGGTCAACAACTCAATGGCTACCAGACATTAAGATAACTTGTACATATATGCATTTGTAGAGGTGCAGAACAATATACATGTAATTGAAATCAATTTCACAATTTAATATAAAGTAGTTAGTTATATAGTGGAATATCATTAAACATTTGGCCGGTTAATCATTTGTATTAGAGATATTTTGAAACAATAAGTGTATAAGCTTAAGTTCTGCAAATTCCTGAGAAAATACTACACAACTTAAAAAGTGCAAAATTTCATCTACAAATCTTTAAAAGTCTTTATTTAAACCTGTGTGTTTGGTACAAAAGAGAAACAGGTCAACTAGAGTTCATTTACGAGCTTCATTAAAGTAGAAAGGTAGTTTTACGCCATGTTCAACATTCTATCTATGGAAGAATACTTCATATGTTATTACACAAATCAGAGTATAGCCACCGACCTTCCGCAGGTAACTGGTGAACTTTTCCACATAAAATGTTTGAGTTTGGCTCGAACCCATGACCTCAGCGATAAAAGACAATAAGACTTTGGTTTAGACAACTGGGTCAAAGAGGACCCCAACGTAAAGAACATCGAATGACTTTAATTTTATTGTTTTCCTGAACATTACTGTTTTCAATTTTTATCTGTTAATTTTATTTAAAATTAAAACTATAACAAACATATCCCTTTAATGACTCGATACTTTTGTTCTGTTGACATATGAAAACCGTGCTGTCGATTTTTTTTATGATAAACGACAAAAATATGAAATCAAAATCAATGTGTCAAATCGGATTCATTATTTGGTATTCTTTCAAAAAGCAAAAGAACAACAAACATAGGAACATACGTATGGTGCGTAAAATGGCTTGAAACCGGCTCCATATATAGATAGCCGTAGAAACCGGCTTCATATATAACCGTAGAAACTGGCTTCATATATAGCCATAGCAACGTTTTAATTTAATTTTTTGATATTATTGTAATAGACAAGTTTGTTTGCATTATTTCAAGAAGGTCTGAGACCCATGAGTAATATTCACACGCACGCGCGCACGCACGCACGCACGCACACACACACAAACACACACACACACATGATTACAAATATGGCGACAAAGTCTAATAAACATCCTATAACATGAATATATACGATATCATAAAACACTTAATATATCATATTTTAAACAAATATGAAGATTGGAGTTTCAGGCTTTGCCCGACTGTATAGATATACAAGTTTATAAAGATAATAAAACTATAACAATATTTATATATAAAACTTAACATACAAATCGTGCAATGTGAATTTGTATGTAAAATCTATATCCGTTTGATCATCTCCGATATCGAAACATACATAACAAGATCAAACAATGGTACATTTACACTTAAAATCTAGATTTCATACGGCCATTCGTGAGACAGGATTGGTTAAAACCCTCCTCCACAAAATACATTCTCACGCTGATCCGGCAACGAGTGACTAACAACTTACCTGTAGTTTAGCTCGTCTTAACATTGAAATATCATGCATTTATCAATAAACTATTGTTCTGTTATTGTTTGTATCGTTTAAAGGAAACATTTTTGTAAACATAAGTTATCAAACATGAAATATACTTACAAATATAGCCAAGTTGAAGAAAAATAATAAATATTTAATTAATAAATTCACTGCCGATTTGTTATTTCCCATGTTGTATTCATCGAATCGAATCACGACTTAAAGAAAGATCGACCTTATCACGTGAAACCCTTGAGAGAACTGTTTAGTAATTATCTAAATTTAGCACAGTCATAAGGTATGGTATGTGTCCGACTATGGAAATTAAAATGACCTTGTACACTCTATACACCGCTAGATAAAGTGTCATAAAGTGGACGAATAAATGGATATTTACAAGTTTTAGTCGATAAATGACCGTGCGGTCTGTGAGGTGCAAACACTATTTCTCTGTTATCAGGTGGTAGAATGCTTTAAGTTAAAGGGGCACTTTACACTTTTTCTCTGTTATCAGGTGGTAGAATGCTTTAAGTTAAAGGGGCACTTTACACTTTTTCTCTGTTGTCAGAAGGTAGAATGCTCTAAGGACAAGTTCGTACTTAAAGGGGCACTTTACACTTTTTCTCTGTTATCAGATGGCAGAATGCTTTAAGGACAAGTTTGTACTTTAAGGGGCATTTTGCACGATTTCTTGTTTTATTTTTGCTGTTTTTTTTAATAGTGTTGTTAGCGCCATTTTCAACACATAAAGATTACACAGGAATACATGCGTTAACTAATATCTGATATTTTCAATGTAATTGTATACTATTTGTAAATAAAATATTTTTAATATAAACTTTACTCATGTAAAGATTTTCTACCGAGCTCGACTCGAACTCACAACCTGGTTGGTGAAACGGCAGCACAAACCACTTGACCAGGGAGGGTTTATAATTATGTAATAGAAACACTCCAATATGTGTGCAGCCCCTCGATTTTGTTCCTTTTTTATGAATAGGGTACACTTGATAAATGACGTAATATTACACATTTCTCTGTCTGATATAACAAAAAAGTAACATTTTATTTTCGTCTATTTTTATCGAAATTATGAAAAAAATCAAGGAAAAATATCAATTTGTATGCTTAAGAATATTTACTCATATTTTCAAAACTAGCCCGATTTCATTAACATATCAATACTTCCTTATTGAGTTCCGGGAAGCACTACTTATGAATTGATATGGTGTTTACGGATATTTACAAATATTAATGCGATACGTGAACACGAGTAAAAGTTATTATTACACTACCGTGTGTCCCTTTATCAAACCGCACATTGGTTTCTTATTTGTTTATTCTTGTATCAGATAACGCCGCGACCGTTTTATCACGTTCAACAATGTGCCCTTCTCTTGTTATTGTTTTGCCACTTGTATATTAATCTGGTTTCAGATAAGATGTTTTTATTTATTGAATGTGTTAACCAAGTCTTATCTTTTAGCTTTAGCTTTCTAATGATCGTGGTTTAGATGATGATGATGGTGATGATGATAATAATGATAATAATGGTGATGATAATGATTATGATGATGATGCTTATGATGATGATGATGACTCTAATCGTGATGAGCTTATTCACCTCAACTTCTCGCTCAGCTTTAACCTCAGTCTCAGTCCCAACCTAAGCAGAATCACCAACCACAACTATTATTTCATACTTAAACTTAACATAATCACCAGCCTCTAACTCTCTATAAGTATCAAACTAAGCATACTCATCAGCCCCAACCTCTCCCTCAGTCTAAGAATAATAATCAGCGTCAACCTCTCCCTCAGTCTCAGAATAATCATCAGCGTCAACCTCTCCCTCAGTCTCAGAATAATCATCAGCGTCAACCTCTTCCTCAGTCTCAAAATAATCATCAGCGTCAACCTCTCCCTCAGTCTCAGAATAATCATCAGCGTCAACCTCTTCCTCAGTCTCAGAATAATCATCAGCGTCAACCTCTTCCTCAGTCTCAGAATAATCACCAGCCTCTAATCTCTATAAGTATCAAGCTAAGCATACTCATCAGCGTCAACCTCTCCCTCAGTCTTAGAATAATTATCAGCGTCAACCTCTTCCTCAGTCTCAGAATAATCACCAGCCTCTAATCTCTATAAGTATCAAGCTTAACATACTCATCAGCGCCAACCTCTCCCTCAATCTCAGAATAATCATCAGCGTCAACCTCTTCCTCAGTCTCAGAATAATCACCAGCCTCTAACTCTCTATAAGTATCAAGCTTAGCATACTCATCAGCGCCAACCTCTCCCTCAGTATCAGAATTATCATCAGCGTCAACCTCTCCCTCAGTCACAGAATAATCATCAGCCCCAACATCTCCCTCAGTCTCAGAATAATCATCAGCCCCAACCTCTCCCTCAGTCTCAGAATTATCATCAGCCCCAACCTCTCCCTCAATCTCAGAATAATCATCAGCGTCAACCTCTTCCTCAGTCTTAGAATAATCATCAGCGTCAACCTCTTCCTCAGTCTCAGAAAAATCACCAGCCTCTAACTCTCTATAAGTATCAAGCTTAGCATACTGAACACCCCAAACCTCTCCCTCAGTCTCAGAATAATCATCAGCGTCAACCTCTCCCTAAATCTCAGAATAATCATCAGCGTCAACCATGTTCTCAGTCTCAGAATAATCATCAGCGTCAACCTCTCCCTAAATCTCAGAATAATCATTAGCGTTAATCTCTCCCTCAGTCTCAGAATAATCATCAGCGTCAATCTGTCCCTCAGTCTCAGAATAGTTATCAGCGTCAACCTCTCCCTCAGTCTCAGAATAGTTATCAGGGTCAACCTCTTCCTCAGAGTCTCAGAATAGTTATCAGCGTCAACCTCTTCCTCAGTCTCAGAATAGTTATCAACGTCAACTTCTGCCTCAGTCTCAGAATAATCATCAGCGTCAACCTCTCCCTATATCTCAGAATAATCATCAGCGTCAACCACGTTTTCAGTCTCAGAATAATCATCAGCGTCAATCTCTCCCTCAGTCTCAGAATAATCATCAGCGTCAACCTCTCCCTCAGTCTCAGAATAGTTATCAGCGTCAACCTCCTCCTCATTCTCAGAATAGTTATCAGCGTCAACCTCTCCCTCAGTCTCAGAATTATCATCAGCGTCAACCGCTCCCTGAGTCTCAGAATAGTTATCAGCGTCAACCTCCTCCTCAGTATCAGAATAGTTATCAGCGTCAACCTCTTCCTCAGTCTCAGAATTATCATCAGCGTCAACCTCTCCCTCAGTCTCAGAATAGTTATCAGCGTCAACCGCCTCCTCAGTCTCAGAATAATCATCAGCGTCAACCTCCTCCTCAGTATCAGAATAATCATCAGCGTCAACCTCTGCCAAAGTCTCAGAATAATCATCAGCGCCAACCACGTTCTCAGTCAGACTTAATCCGGCTCAGCATAATCATAAGCCTCATCATGTTCTCATTCTCAACTAAATCATAATTATCATCCTCAACCTCAACCACAGTCTCAAATTCAGCAAAATCATTATTCTCAACCTCTCTCTCAGTATCAACCACAATATACTCATCCGCCTTAGTTTCAAGCTCAGTTTCAATCTCATCACAATCATCAACTTAAACTCGATCCCAACGTCAACATGATATCTTTAGATTTACTCTTTCTCTTAAATTCAACTTCAGCCTTAGCCTTACTGTCTGTCTACTAAGTATCTGAATATGAATAAAAGAGAGAAAATTCATGCCTCACTGATCTCTCGTGAAAAGGACGTAACTTAACCCGACTGCAAGATCGATACGTTCGAGGTCGTTGGTTTATTCCCAGTTTTGTCTGCGAAAATATGGCAATTACTTGCAGTAGAACGGTTGGCTCAGATTTCTTCAACTTAAACAAAACATGATTATATTATCTGTTATATGTTGAATGATTGATGGAATATTTTGTGACATTTTTATGCCATTGAGTGCTAACAGACGATCAGTTAACATAACCACTGTTTCCTGGAACGTTATTAAATTGGCCTACTCGAGCATACTCCATAGCCACAAGTAACTGATGACATCCGATCTTGGATCAGCGATGAAATTTATATATCTGAAATCGTTACAAAACTAAAAACTAGTCTATCCCAGAACCTGATATCTGAGAGCTGGGTTCACTCTACAGACTCTTACAAAAGCTATTCCTTTTGCTATTCTTAAACATTATAAAGAACAGAACAGAACATATATTTTATTTGACTTATACATAGTACATCGTCATAACTATACATTTGTCAACAAATATATTTAGATCATGTCACGTGGAAACACACAAATACAAACACACACACACACACACACACGCACGCACGTACGCACGCACGCACGCACGCACGCACGCACGCACGCACACACACACACACACACACACATTAAATGAGGATGACATTATTCAGCTATGTTTCAAAGACAATCTAATAGATAAAGCATATTTTATATATTTTGCTACGTTAAAAAGAGTATTTCTATTATCTGACTGTAATAATTCTATGAATCGAAACATACTAGGTCTCTGAAAAAACAGTTGCCTATATATTGTTGTCTTAAATCTAAATAGCAAGGACATATCAAAATAAAATGAAATTCATCTTTTAAATCCTGCGAATTACATTCAAGATGCATATATACAGTGAAAAGAAAGTATACATACCTATAAACGTCGACAGGTCAAGGAACAATAAATGTATTGCATATAAATTTTATATATTTATATTTCATAATATTGTTAAATAAAAAACAACAACATTTAATTTACTTCAAAGCAAAACAATAAGAAAAAATCAGTTCATTTTCCATCACATGAATCAACTGTAAGCCAATAATGAAATAATTTTTAAAAACAAAATGTATACTTTCTTTTCTTTTTCCTTTCAGTGTATATTGATATATTAATGTTAGTGATAAGCAGCTAGAATGCCCTGAATGTTTATACAAACTTTACAAAAACCATACACGGAAATAGAAGTAGGAAGTTGTAATTTGAATTCGATCTATTTAGTTTTAATACGGAAAGTAAAGAGGTTTTATTTCTGTATCAAAATTTCTCACCTCCCACCCTTAAAACATCCTCATGACTTGCATAATTATGATAAAGGAAAACCCACTTTCAATAGTATTTGTTCGTAAATTTTAATGGTGAAGAAAACATTCGTTGAAACACATTTTGACTTGTAGAACGGATTTAGTCGAACTTTAATATTATTTTCCTCAACGGAATATAGTCAGCTAAACTTTCTTTTATTACATTGATTTAAGCAAATTATATCACATAGACGTATTAAGCAACAGTTCCGTCAAATTGGCATTACCTGTTCTCATACGACAATAATGTTTTTTATAAATATGATAAGACAAACACAAATACAGCGAAATACAGTCACGAATGAATGAATGAATAAATGAATAAAATAAAGGAATTAATGATTAAATAAATAAATGGATGGATGGATGGATGGATGGATGTGGATGTGGATGTGGATGTGGATGGATGAATGAATGAATGAATGAATGAATGAATGAACGAACGAACGAACGAACGAACGAACGAACGAACGAACGAACGAACGAACGAACGAACGAACGAACGAATGAATGAATGAATGAATAATAATTGAAGGAATTAATTAATGAATGAATGAATAAATGAATGAATGATTGAATGGATGAGCGGACGAATCAGCGACTTAACGAATGAATGAATGAATTAATCAATTAATTAATTGAATAACAGCAACAACTAAATACCAACACATGCTTCGAAATCAAAATGAACCTGGAACTAGCACACACTTCTGCATTGATTAAGTACACATAGCCACGTGTACATTTTCTGATTATGTATTGTTTTAGTTTCAACCACCAAATTAATGGTGATCCAATTATTCAACCCGTCATAGGTTTGTGAGGGTCGGGGTGGACCACCCCACAACAAACCTTACAGATGGGTATATAACAAATGATATGCATATTTATGCCAAAAGTCTTATTGATTAAGAGAAATGATACAGTCATAGTATTTTGGGTATATTTTTGCTGACTTTACGTGTTTGAAAATAATTTCATTGTTTTGAAAGGAATATATCAGGATTTTTTCAAAAAAAAATAACTAAAAACATTTTTTTTCTCCAATTTATAATGCGTTTACATACTCACTGACTTGTCTAAAGAATATCTATTTAAACATGCTAAAATAATATATTTAATGGGATTTAATATATTTCCCGTTTAAAACAAACATATTTTGTAGCGTATTAAATGAGTCGCATGATTTCATCTTGATTTCAATTTGATCCGTTATACAGGTTTACATGCAGTAAATAGAGACAAGCAGTATTTAAGCTTGTCTATTTTTAGCATTGCGGTTTTGTTTCAAGTTTACCTTTTTTCTAAAGTACATGTATATAACTCATATCTATGTAAAGTAGCAATTACTAGAGTGTATAGCAATGCTATGTTCCATACATGTGTTTAAATTGTCTGTCTCACCACATCCATCAAATGTTTTGCGCTCTTTTGACATGTGTGCGATTACAACGCATATTCGCGTTTATAATTAAAGTAAATTTAAGTCATAC
This sequence comes from Panopea generosa, assembly GCA_029582155.1. Classification (NCBI taxonomy): domain Eukaryota; kingdom Metazoa; phylum Mollusca; class Bivalvia; order Adapedonta; family Hiatellidae; genus Panopea; species Panopea generosa. The sequence goes on along the minus strand of CM055908.1, from coordinate 59,256,808 downwards.
ATTATAATGAAGAAATACATAAGTGGATACTTTGTATGCAGACATTGTGAATACACATATAAATTACTGTTTCAATTAAGACATGGTTATCAATTTGCATAATAGCATAAAATAAGATACGTTATTATTCATACAAGTTCATTTTATAGTATGCATGTTTGCAGCACGTCAACAAGCTGGGTTTTTTTTTCAATAAATACGAATGGTCGCTTTTAACAAAGCATAGCTCTGTATAAACACACCTAATATGTCAATTTGTGTTATGTTTTCATCATCAACACACTGGCTTCCGATGCTTCTGCTTTTGATCGGGGGAATAATGCGGCATACACGTATGTATGAACTATTATACTGAATGACAAACACGGTGTCAATAGAAACCAGAAACCAATATATTGGTGTTATTTTAAACGAGTGTTGTACTGATTTTGGAAAATAAAACTTGTATACTATTTTTGGAGAGAAAGAGAGATCGACCGATCGACAGACAGACAGACAGACAGACAGACAGACAGACAGACAGACAGACAGACAGACAGACAGACAGACAGACAGACAGACAGACTGTTGAGATAGTTAAAATAGCATATACTTACAAAAATGGCGAAATTAAAAAAAAAGAGCAGATATTTTACAATTAAATTCACAGCAGATCCCTCGCGACTTTTCCACGATGCGGACATTGTATCCACATTTAACTGTACAGCAAAAACAACTGATAGTCCGCAAATCACTCACTAATTGTAAACAAATCCAAATAAACGTTGAAATGGTTCACAGTAAATAATTGATTGTAAGTGACCTGAAAATACACCACTTATGTTATTTAAAAGACATCTGAAAAAGAAACGTAGCACAATATACTAGTATAACGTTGGTTGCGCATGGGGAACTATTGTGGTATGTTTTTGCCTTACGAGATGCTAGGTCATTTTACAACACGCTTAAGTTGCCTTTCGCCGGTACAGGTATAGATTAATTAATATAGTGAGGTAGCAAGGTTAGTTTTTTTTATATAAAGCACAAGTAAAGGCCATGGCAATGTTTTATTTTTCATTTCAAATAGTCGATAATTTCCACTCTCAATTTAATTATACTTCTCCAAAGGGGGGAAGCATATAGTCACCGCTTCGTCCGTCCGTGCGTCCGTCCGTGCGTACAAAAGTTCTTGTCCGCACTATTTCTCTACAACCTCAGGTTTGAATTTTATGAAACTTGCTAGGATGCATCATTACCAAGTGCAGATGCGCATATTGTCTTTGTGTTCCGGTTCGATGATTTTTCATGGAGTTATGGCCCTTTAATTGAGTCTGTGACCAAATTCTTGTCCGCGCATTCTCTACAACCTCAGATTTGAATTTTATGAAACTTGCTAGGATGCATCATTACCAAGTGCAGATGCGCATATTGTCTTTGTGTTCCGGTTCGATGATTTTTCATGGAGTTATGGCCCTTTAATTGAGTCTGTGACCAAATTCTTGTCCGCGCATTCTCTACAACCTCAGGTTTGAATTTTATGAAACTTGCTAGGATGCATCATTACCAAGTGCAGATGCGCATATTGTCTTTGTGTTCCGGTTTGATGATTTTTAACGAAGTTATGGCCCTTTGACTGTTTGTGACCAAATTCTTGTCCGCGCTATTTCTCTACAACCCCATGTTGGAATTTTATGAAACTTGCTAGGATGCATCATTACCAAGTGGAGATGCGCATATTGTCTTTGTGTTCCGGTTTGATGATTTTTAACGAAGTTATGGCCCTTTGACTGTTTGTGACCAAATTCTTGTCCGCGCTATTTCTCTACAACCCCATGTTGGAATTTTATGAAACTTGCTAGGATGCATCATTACCAAGTGGAGATGCGCATATTGTCTTTGTGTACCGGTTCGATAATTTTTCATAGATTTATGGCCCTTTAATTGAGTCTGTGACCAAGTTCTTTGCCTGGTCAAAAAATGAATCAAATGAGTGACAACATTTTCCCTATACAGCATTCCAACAACACAGAGTAGGCAAACGCTCAGGTGGAGTTCTTACATATGCATTGGGTAGTTTACAACCATCAACAATTATAGCCTATCCTGACAAGAACATGGAACTGATTGCTATCAAAATTAATAGCTTTAGAGTACCACTAAATATTGTCTTAATTTATGTCGCTGTTGATGCAGTATGTTCCCAGACAACGAAAGTTTTACAGGACATTACCAAATCTTGAGCATACCATTGTTCTTGGTGATTTTAACAAAATAGTGTCGACTCAACTCATAGACAATTTTATCTCTGTTATTGATGCATCTACTTCAAACAGGGGGTCAACTGTTGACTAAATATTTGTCTCGGAAAACCTTCAGCCATTAATTCATCTGACAACACCCTAGTTCTCAGATCATATGTTCTGTTCTGTTCTGTTCTGATCATCAGATCATTTGGATTGGTATCAATCTGCAGTCATTACTATAAGTATGTGACTAAAACTGTTATGATGAACACTACAATTATCGTTACTGTATAATCCCTAATTCAGAAAATACAGATTAGGCAAACACTTAGGTAGAGTGCCTACATATGCATCTGATAGCTTATAACCGGCTAAAGTTATAGCCTACTGTGACTAACAGGCAGCCATGATTGGATAGGTAACAAACTGCAGTCCTTACTGTAATGGTGTGTATGTTTAACACTATAATTTCCGTATAATCCCAATTAAACTCTCCATGACTTTACCTTTCCCAAAAAGTGGCATTTAATTCAGTAGTTAAAATCACATTTCTCTTATAAAACACTTTCACACTTCTGATTTACATTCATTCTAACGACTGAAAAGTGATGTTTTGTGTCCTTTTCTTCATAAGTCTATTATTTCTTGTGAAAATGGAGATGGTCATTTAGTACTGGATGGGTGTTCAATAACGAGTAAACAGTATAATTTTTTGCTACTACAAAATGATGTACATTAACATTTTCCAGATAGCGACTTCTTCATGCAACTACATACATAAAAATTATGTATATACATGTATATACACACAATCATTATATAAGTACTTGATCGGTACATTTGTTTTTAATATAAATATTTTAGCATAAAGAAACTAAAGTGGTGCAGTGTTTGTTAAACTAGCACATGCATTAATATGCCATATGCAACAACTGATTCTTTATAATGAAATCAGTAATTATATCCATCATTAAAATGTATATTTGTAATAACAATTTGCTGAAATGTTTGATATCACGGGTCATAATGACCTATTTCAAAGTATGTTGTGCGATGTATTATATCACGAAATTAAAAATAATGTATTGACTTCTCTTTAGAACTCTCACAGTTACTTCCCCCGTTCAATATCATTACCATGTGGTACAGAGTCAAACACTCACTTGGGGGAGCATCCGTCGGTTCAACCAATATTTTCTTGTTTTTATTTTGTTGTCAACACATTGCATGTTATATTTTAAACCGTTTTATTGGTTGAGGTAGATAATGAACATTTGAATAAATAAATAAGTAAATAAATAAATAAATAAATAAATAAATAAATAAATAAATAAATAATAAATAAATAAATAAATAAATAAATAAATAAATAAATAAATAAATAAATAAATAAATAAATATGAATGAATGAATGACATTTTGTGCGCAAAAAATAGAATCTATGTGGTTGGTTAATTTCAATGCAAATATTTGATGGAAGTTTTTTTTTATTTGCAGAAAAAAAAAACTGGGGATTTATTTTTCACCGATAGCCACAAATGAAAACGAGTCTATTTGCTTCCTATAATTGTTGTGTCTTGTGCTTCCAAAAATATTCGTTTAAATAATATTTATTTATTATTGAATGTCATGTTTTTTTTACATTTCTTCTGGTCAAGTCGCTTTGGATTATATTTTGTGTTTAACCCTTTACTTCATATAATTCACCATGTATCAGCAATGGGTGAATTATGTTTATATTAACTGACAGAGTGGAAAACAGTGCAGGAAGTGTTCAGATTGCTCGTTAAGAACAATCTGAACTCTTCCTGCACTGTTTTCAATGGCCTTCTGTGATTGGTGTGGGAAAACACGTATCTATGGAGTAAAAGGTTAAGCAAATCAATTAATAACTGTTTTATCTACTTTAATTTGACCCACTCAAAGCAAAAACTTTTGAAAAAGCCTAATCTCCGTTAACTCTTTCTTAAAATTACTTTGCTACATAAATTATAAAAATAAATACAATTGCAATATTTTTAAACCAAAAAATTCGATTTATAAACTGTACCTGGAGAGATTATGTCTCGTTACTGATACTGCCGTGCCCAAAGTCAATCCAACCCTTTGTGTAACAAAAACCCTTAGTGTAACAAAAACCTTTAGTGTAACAATTGTGAACAACCGCAACTCTTGATGTAATAAAATACGTATTTGTTATACTAGGGGTCATAACCGCAACCCTTATAAAATATGTTTGTTACACTAAGGGGCAATATGTTACATATTGTTGCAATATGTAATGTAATTTCAGAAATCAACTTCTTTACACTATCTCTACATATCATAGCGAATAACACAATTTATACAAATTTATTTGTTTTATACTGTCACGTGTTGTTTTTGCTATTGCCTTGAAATGGTGGTGAGAGTTGGGTTGCGGTTATAAAAAACAATTATGTATCAAAAAGATGCTTTGTTACACTAAAGGTTGCATCTATAACCCTTAGTGTAACAAAAGCACAGATGTCGGACGCTTTTTACTCACCTCTGGTAAACAGTTTTTATCTAGATATGAAGTGGGGAAAAAAGAAAATTTAAAGAAGACCTACGATTTTATATTACACTATTATTTATTAAGTTTTTAACAAGGATTTGACATGATAAGTGTCCACTTACCTTCCAATATTGTCATATGTTTCAATCATTAAGTGATGACCTTATTAGTAATGTCCCATAATGACCGTATATCCATGACCGTATATCTCTGACCATATATCCATGACCGTATATTCCTGACCGTATATCCATGACCGTATATTCCTGACCGTATATCCCTTACCGTATAACCATGACTGTATATCCATGACCGTATATCCCTGACCGTATATCCATGGCCGTACATCCATGACCGTATATCCATGACCGTATATCCCTTACCGTATATATTCCTGACCATATATCCATGACCGTATATTCCTGACCGTATATCCATGACCGTATATGCCATTTGCTTTAGTCACGGAGATTACTTGTCTCAGGGGCTATGTCATTTTCAGAGTTAAAAATCTGAGTAAAAGATATACCAATTGGTGAGTGACAAATAACAGTGTGTATGCATTGTTCTTATTTTGGTGAAAGTGATCTTAACCTCTTGCTCCCTGAATCCCGATCCCAATCCCCAATCAATATGTGTATTATTTTTCTTACATTTAGAACTCAATCTACCAGATTATATGTGCAATTATCTTGACATAATATAAAGTATATCAAAAACAAATCCACCAAAATTTTTCTTCTGTATTTAGTATGATTTAGATGAAATGTATATAAATTTGATAGGCCACCGGCCTATTGGAAGCAACAGAATAGACGGACGGGCGGGCGGCCGGACATGGGTAACAGTAGTTTTTCCAATTTCATAGCAGGGTAAAATAAATTTCTAGTTGGAAAACAAGTGTTACACTAAGTGAACCAGTTTTATAATCAAATGTCAATACATTTACAAACAATACTTTTGTTACACTATGGGCCGCAACCATAATTCTTAGTGTAACAAAACCCATATTATGACCCATAGTGAAACAAACAAAATCACTAAGGATTGCCACAATACCCTGCTTTAAAAATAAACAATTTGGTGGTTTATAAATAGTAAATGTTAAATTCGAGTATACCTGCTGTGAATAAGACCGGAAAACATTAAAAGTGACCGGACTAGTTTTTTTTTTTTTTTTTTTTTTTATCACGGTTATCATTATACACAGACCGCGGCGTGGTCTAGTGGTAGAGCGTCCGCCTCGCATGCGGAAGGTCGTGGGTTCAATCCCCGGCCGGGTCATACCAAAGACTTTAAAAATGGTACTAGTAGCTTCCTCGCTTGACGCTCAGCATTTAGAGGAGAGTTCTAGGTCTGGTCGGCCCGGTGTCAGTATAATGTGACTGGGTGGGGTATCATACCATGTGTCTGCGGCATGATACTCCAGTGTGACAGCGCTCAGAATACTGTCTCAAGTAGACACCGTCGCGATATGACTGAAAAATTGTTGAAAGCGACGCTAAACACCATACAACAACAACATTATACACAGCAACTGATGCGACGCTGGAAATCAGCCACACGGGACCAAAATATCCCATTGGAAGCACCAGACGCAATGTTCAATACAGTAAAATAGCAATGGCATACTGTGGTACGGCGATTAATGACAAGGCGGTTATCATTTGTGGATGTTGTAAAGCGGTTAAATCAATAAGGAAGGTACGGAGGCTTCTTCTAACATAACACCATGTCTAATCGATTTTTACCTGAATAATTATGTACTTTTATACACTTGCTAAACGTGATTATATACGTGTACAGAAGTATCAAAGGAGCAAAGCGAATGGTAAAGTGAGCAATCATCGAACCCAGGGTCGGATTGCCGGGTTCGGATTCCCGACCAGGGCCGTGTGTAATGTACTGGAGCTGTAAGTACTATTATGAAATACACCGAGTGAGAGTTGTAGAAGTTGATATAAATTGTGTCACACATAGTGTAAAATACATACGTTTAAACTAAGGGCACAGTTGTTAAAAAGAGGTTTTAAAACGCCATTTTCAAAACATGACTTGTTATATATCACATATCCCGTTTTATTGGTGGAGGAATTTCTCATAGCGAATCTGAAATATATTGAACTACTTATTGTTCAAAGATGATATACATGTATTTTGATTGGCATGGTATATTTGTTATGTTTTATGCTCCCTGTAGTATTTATATGAAGGTTATTGCTTTCATAAGTTTTAGGTTAATTAGATGTCAGATGCGTGTTGTCACTAATTGGAATTTTGAAATCAATAATGCTCTTACAGATTATTTGAATGAATGAATGAATGGTGTTTTACGGCACGTCGACAAGATAATTTGAAGTAAAACTCTGTTTTTATGTTAACAAATTTGACATTTTGGGTAAGAATTCTCTAAGATCTAGTGTTTTTTCTGTTAAAATCTGGTAAAAATCATAGCTGGAGCGTCAACTGAAGGATAGTGCAAATAGTTAAATCATTTTATTGATATACTGATTGATTGATTGATTGACTATTTAGCGTCATTTTTATGCCATCGAGAATTAACAGACGATCAATTAACCTAACCACTGTTTCCTTGGATCCTGAAAGGTGAACCAGTACTCGAGCACATCCCATCTCCGTAAGTAACTGATAACTTTCCCACTTGAATTAGCGGTGAGAGACGAATTATAATTAGACGCGATGTCTTACCTCAATCATCACTCATCACAGAGGAAATGTAAAACATCATCATATTCTGCCCTGTGCAAGATGTCCTACATCCACAAACATATCTTCAAAAATGAAACGAATTTCAAGCTAAATTAAGGTTAATCATACTAACATACTCCCCAGATCATTGTAGAAGAAATAGATGGGTAACTCCTTTTTAAAATAAATATTGTAGCACACGGGTACCAAAGTGGTGCAGTGTTTGTAATACTATTCAATATTTTGTTACAACTTAATCTTACTGTTTGAAATCAGTAATTATATCCGTCATTTAATGTATATATGAAATGTTTGATAAAGGGTCATACTGAACTATTTCAAATTATGTTGTACAATGTACCATATAACGAAATAGAAGATGTTCTGCTCTGCTCTGCTCTGTTCCTCTGTGCTGTGCTCTGCCCTGCTCTGCTCTGCTCCTCTATGCTCTGCTCTGCTCCTCTGTGCTCTGCTCTGCTCTGCGCTCTGACTGCTCTGCTCCTCTGTGCTCTGCTCTGCTCCTCCGTGCTCTGTTCATATGTGCTCTGCTTCTCTGTGCTCTGCTCTGCTCTGCTCTGCTCTGCTCTGCTCTGCTCTGCTACTCAGTGCTCTGCTCTGCTCTGCTCCTCTGTGCTCTGCTCTACAAGCACACTTTTTTATGCTACATCTCCATTTGACGGAAGATGAATATACATGAAACGCAAAATTGTGTAGTTAACTGTTGAAACTGAATTAAATCATGTTCAAATTCTTTGAATGCATGCACGAACAACCATCAGGATATATGTATATGTATATATAATACATACACTTTGTTATGTTTATGTATTTATATATGAAACTACAGTATATTGTAATGAAGGTATTAACAGTTTTTTTTTATGGAATCGTGTATTTAAAATCTTTAAAATCACATGCTGATTTCATCTTGTTTTTTTTTTCTACCGTCATACCTATGTTAGTTGGTGGAATTAAAATGCATTTTACACTTTTTTTGTCATTAAAAGCACAAGAGTGAAAAACAGGATGTTTTACTACATGCATGTTCTTTTCCGAAAAATGAAAATTAAATAAAAAGTCTGCATGGATACCGTGGTAGTTAATTTCATATTTACATCATGTAGACATATTATTAACTAATTTAATTTTTCAGATAATAATATGACAGTGAACGTATTTAACGAGAGTTTTCATACCGTAATATGGTGTACGATAAGGGTCAAAAGCACCGGTCCCGGTGCACCTTTATAATATCGGTGCACCGATATTTTTGTTTTAACAGTGCACCGATAAAATACACCATTGCACCGTAAAAATATATCGGTGCACCGTTAAAAGTGGCGGTCCACCGTTATAATATATCGATGCACCGTTATATACCGGTGATATATTAATATCGGTGCACCGCTATATATTAATAATTCGGTGCACCGCTATATATTAATAATTCGGTGCACCGCTATATTTTACCGGTGCTGTTGACGCTGATGGTACACTATACCGTAATACTTGTTTATCCTCCTTTTACCGTCGTTTTATTGATCATATTACATACTTACGCATTATTCGTTATCATATTAGCGTGACCGTTGGCACGGAAGTTTTATGTTTCTTACTGTGTGTAGCGGGATAGAAAGGTGGTAACAGCTGCAACAACATTTCTCAATATAGTGCGGCGGAATTTGACTTGCTTTAAAAGTGATGATTATTGTAGTATAGTTTATTTTCAATATCTGATGAGTACACTGGCCAACCTGGTACTTGATTTATACATATGTACAGTAAAACCTGTGTAAGTGGTCACTTCTTGTCTTAAGCAGCCATATTTGTTATTTTCCATTTCTGTGCTTTCAGAACAAATTTACCTGTATGAAACAACACACCTGTCTTAACATGCCACTTTTCCTCGTTCCCTTGACTGGTTTCTTAAGACAGGTGGTTGCTTAAAACAGGTCAATTTGCTATAGCAGACAGTGCTTTAATAATTCTATACGATAGCAACACTATTCGTTTCATGATATAAATTGTACCAAATATAGCAAATAATGTAGTAAACTTGAAAGTGGAGAAGCTGGTATAATACGTTTGAAACATTTTAGCAACGACATTATACTCTAACCTGATGCTACCTTTTATGAAAAGTGTAATTAAAAATGCATGTGTATCAGACATATATGGTTATATTTCTGGTTCTTAGCTCTAATACATGAGGTTATCATTTTGTTGAACATTTCCATGGATACATTTTATTAAATAAATACAACTGCTAAAGACGCACGCAGTCCAATAGTTTTTATTGTTTCCATAGGAAAACATACGATGAAAGTAAATCGCCCGCACAGAATGCAGCCAAATTAAAGGAAGTAGCAAACACCGGTTTATTGAGTCTCTTTACGAGAAGAGGTGACATGTGCAAATTCTCTCACTTTCCCTGTCACCGCTTTACGTGATATGCTAATTTAAACCCCCAACTTTTCTATAAAATGAAATGGGAGGAGCCTAATTTCAAATGGTGGCACTTTCTTACAACAATGTTGAACTGGGAGATGTTTTTCTGTAAAACATAGAAACAAAGTTGTCATTATTTTCAAAAAGAAGTGCAGTTGTAGGGACATACTTTGGCTTTATAAAAATGCCCTTTATTCACAAAAGCTCCCTGAAACTAAGTAGTAGTAGTCCTTACAAAATTGAGATATCAAGGAAAATTTGCTAAATATTTGAATTTTGAACCCGTTTGACCCTTGTCACGTGGTGTAAACAGCAACACTTGCTTGGAGATGTGTATAACCCACTTTGAGGAGTCATGCAGTGTTTGATATCTCAGAGTAGAATAATGTGTTTGACTTTCAGTTTGTGAATTACATGTTTATGAAGATTAATCTTCATAATATATCTGCCTTTTTCATATTATAAACAAATGATTATACATTGTAGTTTATGGCTTATCTTAGATACATGCATACATGCTTTTTTATTTGGATGCAAATAAGTAACCATTCACACTAACCTTGTTTGATCATTATTCTGAATCCCATAATTCACAATAGCTTCCTTTTGGAAATGTTTTTTTTAAGCAAATAAACGTCATTTTATTGTTTTTACAGTTCTTGTATCACAGCCTTCAATGAAAACCACTTAGTGCTATATAGGCGGCATTGGATGTTTGTGTATGAATCATGAACTACGTTCAAAACACAACTTGGCATAATTTAGATCTTGGTTGATTCAATGTTCTTTGCTTTTTTTTCTTACATAATTAAGTAGGAACCAAACTCCTACATTTGAAAACAAATTCCAGTATTTTCTGTATCTAGCCTACGTTTTAGTAAATGACTGTTTCTTTGATTAGGAAATGAAAATTCACCTAGCCAAAACTGATGTTGAAATTTTATTAACGGACATGAAACAATATCCATAACTGTTCTACAGGAATGTATTTATTTTCATCATCATCATCATCAGCAGCATCATAATCACTTCCCCACTTTCCCCATCTGTGCCTCAATTTTTGTCCTGAATGCCATCTGACAATAAATATTCCTTTAAGTTCTGTGTCTAACTATAGTTATTTTCATCAACATTAATTGACCAGTCTGGTGTAACTAAATGATCTTGAAATCACACTCATTATAATCAAATAAATGAAATAATATACAAATTGTTCCCTCGAAACCTTCAAAGTATTTCCACATTTTCTTCCATTTGTAAGTTTTGCCAGGGAAATTGTGAACCTAAATTGAATGGGTCATTCTATTATGTTAAAGGGGTTTCTGTATTTTCAATCTTTTTATGTTTTGTCTCACAAATAATTGTTTGCCGTTTACTTGTGTCCAAGCAATTTATTTACAATTCATTACAACATGTATGCCTGTTTGATATAAGTCCATAATAAATACGATAAACCATTTTTCATAAAAAGTTTCACTCTCTCTCAGTAAATAATGTACTAATCCATGGAACTTGACCCAAATAATTTCACTTTATCTCTTTGATCATGACCAGAGATGTGTTATATGTAGCCCAGCATGAAACTGTAAATTGGATGTATCTAATTAGCAATTTTGTTTATTATGCATGCAGATAAGATGTCCGTTGCAATATATTTGAGTGCTGTGTTTGCTGTACTTAATCTGGGGAAACCTTTATTTTAATCCATAATACTGAGGAACCTGCATGTACAATAAACATTGTTGCTTAGATTAACTACCATAATATCAATCAATTATATTTACAAGAAATTCAGTGTGTATTAACTTGCAATAGGCAGTATCATCTATGGCTATGCTGGTAGTTACAGCTTATGTTGGACATGAGTATTATCAAATAACTGTAGTAAACTTGTCTGCTGCTAGTGATAAGCCCCGCCTATAATACTGTGTGTAGGAGCTACCGGCGATGGGCCTTTAACCTTCTCTAGTAACGCATCCCTCTGGAAGAGAATTCTCGCGATGTGGTTAAAATACTGGGCACTGATCAGCGTTATTCAGATAAACAGTTTGTAGAGTAAGATAAAAACATCAACGGTAACATTAGACATCTCCGAGGGCAGATTGGAACCATTCGAGGTGGGCTGGCTGACTAACTTAGGTGGGAGCCCGTACCAAAGCTGCTTTCCTTTGCAGATAACTTGATAAACTGACGATTGTGCCCCCTTGTGGAATTTCTAGTTTGTCTAAGTGGAGCACTACTAGGTTGCTGTAGATTTCGTTTTACACTAAAACAACAACTCTGAATCTGAACGGGACGATGTTTTAAAGCCGTCACTAATGTTGTAAATGTCCAGTGTCAGATTGAGTTATATTTCTTAAGAACGTGTACGCCAACAAGATAAGAAAACACTAATCTCAGTTATATTGAGCATATTCCCGGGGAAGAACTAAATGATATTCAACACACTACCTAACATATCACCGGGTTTTTAGCAACACTGATTAGTATATCCCAGAACCTGATATCTCCCAAATCAGGTCTGTTAGTATCATAGTTACAAAAAACGAGACGTATTAACAGTACAGATTTATCATAAATAATTCATTCAATGTCTCTAAAAATAGTATATTGGTTAGAGGACTGCGGGCTGTTACATATGACCTCCCCATGGACGGACTAAAAAAAATCAGTATACTATATGCTCTTGCTATTCATTCGCAACTTCCAGTGGACCCTATAATCACATGTTACCGAATTGAAGTTCTGCTGTTCTGTTGGCAAAGGGAACAATTTTTCGTTCGGCTTTTCTGCTATCTTTATCAAGCCGTAGAATTCCTTGATACTAGTAGCCTAGTGCACGGGCAAATACTTTTTTGTAGAATATCATGGAATTGATTGATAATTTAATGTGCAGATACACCCAGGTATTGTCTTTCAGATGTTTACGCCACGAAGTTAAAGAACATTTGATAATACTGTATAACATCATTTCAATCTCCTCTCTGGCTGGGTGTATCTGTCTCGCAACTCTAACCAATGACGGAAGTATATCAATCGAGACGTCCTTAGTTCGAATCCCCGTCTGACCACAGTCTTTGTGATGATTCATGTATCTCTCACCGCTGATTCAGCAGTCGGGAACATTTTCAGTTACTTTCTGAGATCGGTATGCTCGAGTACTGGTTATTTTTCTATGATACAAGAGTGGTCAGATTAACTGACCGTCTGTTAGCCCTCGATGCCATACAATGACGCTAAACAGTCAAACAAACAACAAGGGGGAGAAAGGGGGAGGCAAAGTATATGCTGGCCCCTCCAACCTGAACATTTGGGGGTGGGGAGGAGGCAGCTCCCCTGCCCCCTCCCCCACCAGGCTCCTACGCTTATGAATTGAATGTGTAAAAAGTACGCCTGGCTCCATAAAAAACAAATAAAAGACCCCCATACCTTTGATATACACGTACATCAAAAATAAGGTAGTTACATTTGTCGTTTTACAATTTTTTAAAAAACATAATAAACCTAGTATATATTAGTTTCTAAAGATAACGATATCGGCAAAAGCAATATCGCAATACACATTTAAACGTATTACAATGTTTTATATTTCAAAGGTATTTAACTGACGCCATTTATTTTTTATTGCAAAAAAATGATTGGGCTGGTGATAATGTTTTTTTTCTTAACATCATTTTGCCGTCACTTCTTTTATTACAGTTCTTTAAAGGGAGTATTTGAGGAAAAAATGCTATAAATGTCTTAAAAAATATTCTTATTTTTTAAAAAAAAACACATGTAGATAAAGAACATCTCATCAACATTAAGACATAGAAATCAAATGGTTTGGTATGTCAAATCCAACAAAACGTGACATAATCGATATTCAAACACGAGTGCAACTTGAAACGAAATCCCCATTCTTAAAATAGACAGCTTTTAATTACCTCCATATCGACATTCGATCTCTTTCTAAGATGAAACAAGATTAACTACGTTTAAACCTGTATAACGGATAATAGTGAAATCAAAATGTAACACGTAACTTATTTATTTCGTCACACAATATCTTGCAATTTTAAGGGAAAATCTATTTTAGTCTAACCTAGGCGCGTAGCCCAAGTTAGGAAATCCGGTTTCAATATATTATTTTGGCATATTTAAATAGATATCCCTTTAGCAATATGAGGTAAGTGAGTATATATAGGCTTGATATATTTGGGGAAAAATGTTTTAGCCAATTTTAAAATTTGGAAGAATCCTGATAAGTTCCCTTTAAACTTATAGTCAAAAATCAATTATTGCGAATTACTATAATTGATGAATTGAATACAAATGCTAAAGCTCCATATCTTTGAGGCGCTTACCACTCACTGAGGTAATTGGTATAGAAACAATTGACAAAGATTGACGATGTCTTCCTCATTGATATAAAACAAACATATAACTGGTTGAAAAGGACATACAACCTATACAAACATTAAAACAAATATTTGCTTAGAAAACACTTAAGTTTGACACGAGGAAGTCGTGCATAATTTAATATCGAACATTTAGTGTTTTTTTTTTAAAGAGAACCATACGAATTTATTTTGAGCGTCAGCTTGGAAGAATCAACCAGGGCTACCTCTCTATAAATGACATGACTGCTTCATTACTGCTACCGCAATGATACTTTCACAGCTGATACAACTATCCTTTGAAATCACAGAACACGTGACCGTTCAATTAAGGAAATAGCAGACTGTCTTTCATAAGGTATGTTGAGAAAGGGTGATGACATTTGCAAAAAGTAAAAAAAAATAACAGCACCTAGTCAAACAAACGACGCAAGTATTTATGGTCGCCACACAGTATCCAAGGCTGCTGTCATGGTAATTAATACAATTTGATAAGACGATCTGCCGATTCAGGCCCGTTGTACCATTATGTAAAAGAATGGAATTCCCTATCTGTCCCACAATTCATAGCATTATATTGCGTTTATATGACTGTGATGTCATTCAACTTCCGCTACAGGAACTTACAAATCAGAATGCTCGTATTTCACTGCTATGTAACAATCTCTAACGAGGACCATTTAAACAGTTTAATATCTGACAAAATGTCCCAGTGGAAAAGCAGATCGCATTCATGACACGAAAATTGAAGACTCAGTTTTATATACTCTGTTCATGGGTGATAATACCATCTGCAAACCGATTTTAAACCTCTATATATCTCAATAAGCGATAATGTAGTCGAACGTACAACAGGGGTATGTATACATCTATGTTTTGTAAGTTTTACTTTCTAGAATATGAAAATCAGGTCTAACTCCGTTAACCGGCTTAAACATAAAAAATATTTTATTTATATATATATACAGAAATGGTATTGAGGCACAAGATCTTCCAACATTATATTCCATTCTACAGTTTAACACATAATATACAGATTACAGCAGCTGCAAACAAAAATAAAATAAATATGAAGGAGAAAAATACAGAATTGTTAGAGAATAAGAGCAGAAAGAAAATACTTATAACAAACTTATATAAATAATACTAAACGTGTTTGTTTGGCATAGTTAATTATGTATTATTTGATAAGACAACAGTGTGATCGCGTGATTTAGTATATATACTTAACAGTTAGTTTGGTATCATATAGGTATTTTAGATAATTATATTTGATAATAATTTATTAAACAAATACACAAACATTTTAAACTTCAATCATATTCACGATGTGTGCTGACTGGCGAACGGTATTCTAACATGCATATAATAACACAAAGGTATTCACAAGTCAGGTATAAAAATATAATTCACTCAAAAACTTGCCGTTAAGTATATGCATATTCAAGATTGACAGAGAAGAGAAAACAAAGACTAAACAAAACTAAGTTAATATATTATATGACAATTATGTGGGTATTCTTGGAGTTCATGGTTACAGAATGTACTGCATCGTGTGATCGTTTTAACTACTGTCCCGTGATAAAAATGACACGATTGATAGTTGACGTTTTATTTGAGCATCTAGTACATTTCTTTTATTATCAACAAATAAAACTAATAACATTCAAAATTAAAATATATAGCTGAACTATTAACGGTTTATCTAAAGATGGTTTTCTATAGATACACACATTTTATAACTTTAATTTTTATTGTGGGACGCATGTTTACGACGGCTTAAGGTTGTTCGCAGCGTTCCTATCGGATTTATTGATATCTGGCGTTAATTATCAAAATTCTGTACGGTACTACCAGGGGACGCTGTTATAGAGAAACTGTTGTACTAAATTAAAAAAAAAAAAGCTTAAACGAAAACTGAAACTTCATAGATCAATTATACAGACTTTTGATAAATTACGCCAGATGTCAAAAATCCGATAAGATCGGCCGCGAACTACCTTAATGTGTATACCTTACCTTTCATCAAAAACACTGTTGCAACCTCTATTAAAACTTAAATGATTCAGAAGGCACTACGAGTATGTGTCGTACAAAATGTAACCAAAGGGGGGTAACTAGCATATGTAAAGCGCATAGTCTTGCTCGATTTATATATAATTCGTCTTCAATATAAAGTCCGTGTTGTTCCGGCTAAAAATATATTCACTATCGATCTCTGCAGAGGGGTAGGACTCCTCCGAATTGACGTCATGTTCATTTTATCATTTTTGTGTTCATTATTGCAGTTAAATCCCCCTGTGTGGTTCCAGGGAGCCATATGAATGATGGAGAGAATAGGATCACTGTGGCTCGCGCATGTCGTAAGAAGCGACAATTTAAGTAATACTAGAAAATAACGTATAATTTGTTGGTACGCCGTAAAACCTCATTCATTCATTCGTTCATTCATTCATTCATTCATTCATTCATTCGTTCGTTCGTCCGTTCGTTTGTTCGTTCGTTCGTCCGTCCGTTCGTTCGTCCGTTCTGTCGTTCGTTCTTCATCCGTTCAATCGTTCGTTCGTTCGTTCGTTCGTTCATTCGTTCGTTCGTTCGTTCGTTCGTTCGTTCGTTCGTTCGTTCGTTCGTTCGTTCGTTCGTTCGTTCGTTCGTTCATTCATTCATTCATTCATTCATTCATTCATTCATTCATTCATTCATTCATACATCCATTCATTCATTTATCCATTCTTCAATAAAGAAAATAATGCTTTGAACTGGTTCTTTAAAATGTCTGTGTCTATCTTCATTTACATTACATTTTCAGTTATCACGTGTATTTCCTTTTATATTTGGTATTTGTTTGAATTTTAATTGAAAACAAAAAAAATGGCGCACAAAAGATTGTAAAAAAATAATGTCGGATGAGAATTCGTGAGACTAAGAATATCGTTTTAACACACAAATTCTAATTGCAAAAACCGCAATTAAATGTGTAATAGCTTTATCAGTGTAGCAAAAAGGGAATGTCACCCCGTCCACCGCCCCATAACATTTTGCCCACCCGGAAGAGGTGATATTTCCAGGCCGCAACTCTAGGAAATGTACCTTAATGACGTTAACAATTAAAAAAAAAGTTAAATTATTTTGTGTATCCTGATGTTAGTAGTTTAAACAAGTCTTTGTTATATATTGTTTAATTGTTGTTAACAATAGCAATATATTCAGGCAAAAGGCAAAAGCAATTGTAGTTACTGCAGATATGTGTTAAAATCTTTTTTATCTGGTTTAAAAAATTGCAAAAAAAAAAAAAAAAAAAATCACAGAAAACAAATTGACATCACATTAAAAGATCATTTAAACTAATATATTATGTTCAACGGATGTAAAACTGAAATATACCTTACTAATTAACGTGAACGTTTTTTTTTTTTAAAATTTATTAGCCTTTCCTAATTAGCTTTTATTTAAATTACCAATTACTCTGTATTATACAGCCGTATTTACATTGTTACTGCAATCGGCTTAAATGAACTTTATAGAATAACTGTATTTTATTTTCCAATGAAAAATATTTGCAGTTGTGCGTAGCTAAAAAGGACCAGTTTGCATTTCATTGGTTGCACGATTTTGTTTTGCTTGTGACACGTCACGTTGCCGTTAGATTCAAATAACGTTTGCCGTAAGTTACCACACAAATGCGTGCACTTAGTAAGAGTAAGTGTTCATTAAGTAAAAACTGAACAATTAAGATACCCAAAGGGAGCAACCGCAGGAATGAATGAAGGAATGCTTGGATGGGGTTTCTTTTTTGTTAAATCTTTATTTAATGAACACTAACTGGCGTCATTTGACTGACAGTTTGACGTCATGTGACTGACTTTGGGTGGGAGCTACGATGAAAGCTGAGATGACTGACGTTTTAAAGTTGATGTTTGCTAAGGCCGTTTCTAAGCATAGCTCGCGCGGCTTTGTAGTTTGTAAAGTGACTCGTTCAGAATTGAATCAAGGACGGAGCCTCTGTGCAATGTCATTCACGCGCAGTGATGACGAACTTCTTAATAATTAAGAACCAACTTAAGAATAACGTTATTTTGTAGGTTGTTTTAACAAATAAGACAGACACAATTTCGAAAATTGAAGCGATTCCATTGGTTGTCGAATGAGGTTGAACACTAATTCAGTATGCTGATAACGTCGCCGTTACATTCGTGATGTTGGTTTTATGCGTAAAATTTGCTTTTAAAAAATAAAAATAACGTAATAGTTTATTTAAAATAGTTGGAAACTATAATGTAAATATAAGCATTAAAAGACGAATTTTGAGTTTTCATCGGGTGATGTAAAACTTAAGACTAGTTTAATGTTGCCGAAAAGCGTTTCAGGCTTCACGAACATTAAACTGGCCTAATGTTTTTCATCAGCCGATGAAAACTCAAAATTCGGGGTTTAATCCTTAATTAAAATTCTTCAATATGAGCAAATATATGAACAGAATTACAAACGCAACATTTAAGTATTGGGAACTAAGTTACATCAACATATTTACGTTTTACCCAGCTTGAGTTGGCTGTGTTGTTTCTTTAAAGTTAAGCTATGTTGCATAATAATAGTTTACTAATATTTTATTTAATTGGTTTTAAATCCATTTTAATAAAAAAAAAGACAGATTATTTAATTACGGTTTTCAGTTATACTGGTGAAGATACATGAATCTGAGTAGAACCAAAGTCATTTTGCAATTAACCAGCAAGCTTTCTGACATAAACTATTTTGATCATCATGGGCTCGAACCCACGACCTCAGCTATGAGAAAGAAATTATCTTAAGACGACGTAAGTAAAATTCGGGGCTAAAGGATTTCCGGTATCCAAGACTTGGATTAATAAAAAATTAAAATTATGTTTCTGTGACTGACTTAATTCTTTTTATGAAGGAAACTGTATGAAAAGTAAAATTAATGAAATTTAGTGGTTCTTTTTTTTTCATGCTGAAAGTGGGGGTACCCAACATCAGGGGACAAAAAGTGGTAAAAAAGTGATATTTTGTACCCCATTATGGGGACATTTTAATTTGAGTCTAGGATAGTACTTTAATATGATGTAGGACTTTTTGGTCCACGAATGGTAGACATAGTGAAATTTAGGTAAAACGTTATATTGTAAGTCTATGGAAAACGCAATGGTGGGAGCTGACCATATGTCAATGGATGAATTACATGCCCTGAGGTATGTCGTAATCTGTAGAACGGATTCATCTCAGTTAATAAGCAATATTGGAAGCGCCGCTTTTAAGCACGTTGATAGGTCAGTTGTTTCAACTGAAAGTTTGATGACGTCACAGTTTAGTAAGCGTTCAACTGCTATGAATAGTGTGCCACGCATAGATTTCCCTGTTTTTTTCATTTATGGTTAATAGACCTGATTCGGGAGATATACGGCTCTAGAATAGACTTGGTATGTCGTGTGCTAGTGAAATATGTTTAGTAAGATATATTCGGAGAATGATATGAAAATACAATAAAAAAAGACATCAGCTTACAAAAAAACAAAAACAAACTTATATGATTACTAATTGAAAAAAACAACACAGAAGTTTAAGAGGATATAAAACATACCGACACTCATTAGGCGAGGGATGCCATGACTAAACCAGAGCAAGATGTGCTTGTGGGAAATAATGACAAGTCGTAATGTAATATATCAACATCAGATATCAATGATCAGAAGAAACATGAACTATGTAGATGACACTATCGCTAAGATATTAAGCTGATTGATGAGGATATGTTTATATGTATTATGTATGAGTTGATTAAATGTGATATGTGATATGCTTTATGATGTAAATATTGAATAAAAGATTTATATATGTATATATAAAAAATGGTAGAAGAAACATGAACTATGTAGATGACACTATCGCTAAGATATTAAGCCGATTGATGAGGATATGTTTATATGTATTATGTATGAGTTGATTAAATGTGATATGTGATATGCTTTATGATGTAAATATTGAATAAAAGATTTATATATATATATAATGATATTAAGTTGAGGCTGAAGCACATATCAGGGTAGTATCATAAGAACCGTTAGGAATGATCAAAATACGACTTTATTCAACTAGTCAAATACAATACATTCAAACAAATTAATAAATAAATAAATCGATTTTCTGATTGAAGCACTGCGTAGGTACATGCATGAAAAAGTATGTCCTTTTCTTGCCTGGTTATACTTCTAGCCTCTCTTCTTGTCTGTAATTTAAAATGCCATTCTTGAGAAAACATTCTTAGACTTGAGCTTAAAAATCCAAATTCCAGCCTTAGATATCTAGTTTACCATGCGTAGCGAATACGTGTGACAGTTTATTTTACTCTATATTAGGGGTCACTACATGCTTGCAAACTGGTAAAAAAAATGGGTCTTTAAGGCAGTTTTTTTAAAACTCATTCTTGAGTTTATGTCTTAGATAATTCTTAAGATGGTTGGTGAATGCAACCACTGTAAACAAAATTCATATTTCATGCATATCATATTGTAAGAACGTCTTACAATGTGGAAGGAAGCATGTCCGTCTTTCTGTTTCTGTTTCAAAACACACTTTATGTATATCAAGATATAAACATGACATATTTCCCTCGTCGTTATCAATATGCAATACGAACATTTTTAACTCAATACACAACTTAACTACCATATCTCTGCAAGTATTAGACGGTGCTATTGTTGTAGGCTCTTGTTTTAGCCAAAGGTGTTTTGGCTTTTGTTTGTTCAGTTCAATTGCATGTATTTAAATTAGTCATTAAATGACCAGTATTATTCAAAGTGAATATATCAGAGGTTTTTTTTTTCAATCTTAAAATTTGCTTACAAAAAATTTGCCATATAAATCATGCGTTTGTATATTTACTTTATTAATATCCCTTATTGCCAAACGGATATCAATTTAAAGATGCCAAAATAATACATAGAAAAGGGATTTCCTTACTTAGTTAGACTAAAATAGATTTCCCGCTTAAAATTGCAACATATTTTGTGACGTACCAAATAAGTCACACAATTTCATTTGATATCAGTTTGATCCGTTAAACATGTTTACACGTAATAAATATTGTTTCATCTCGGAAAGAGTCCAAATGACGACGTGAAGGTTGTAAAACAGTATTTAAGTGGTGTCTATTTTTAGAATGGGGATTTCGTTTCAAGTTTACCACTCCAATTCAAATATATCGAATTTGTCACCTTTTTTTGGTGGATTTAACATTCCAAATCATTCGGATTTTATGTTTTAATGTTAATGCAATGCTTTTTATCCATTTTAATAACTGTTTAATTCTTTAAGGTATTTAGAACTCCCCCCTCCCCAACCCCCTTTTAACATTTCATGATATTGAAGTTTGACATATATCAAATCTCGTTTTAACATATTTTTCGTAAATATTTCTTCACAAATGTTCATCCATCAAAATTTTGCATTGAAATTTTATCACCAAAATCACCTTTATTTCAAAAAGCATTGAATCGAATTTGAAAAACGACGTATTTTTATTTACCACTTAAAATGTATTAAACTGATACATAATTTATTTTTATCTCCTATAAGTTGTGTTCAAAGACTAGAAATAAACACGTTTGGCTAAAACAGACGCACCAAACTACACTTATTTTGACTTTAATATATACTCACCATAACCACCCATATGTCCATGGTGACCATGACCCATGTGTCCCATTCCGTGACCACCGCCCATTCCGTAACCACCGCCCATTCCGTAACCGCCGCCCATTCCGTAACCACCGCCCATTCCGTAACCGCCGCCCATTCCGTAACCACCGCCCATTCCGTAACCGCCACCCATTCCGTAACCACCGCCCATTCCGTAACCGCCGCCCATTCCGTAACCGCCACCCATTCCGTAACCACCGCCCATTCCGTAACCGCCACCCATTCCGTAACCACCGCCCATTCCGTAACCACCGCCCATTCCATAACCAGAACCGCGATAGCCTCCACCTATACCATATATATATCCACCTCTGTAACCACCACCCATTCCACGACCACCATAGCCTCCGCGCATACCACCTACACCATACATATAGCCACCGCCCGTGCCACCAGAGTAACCACCGTACATTTCTAAAAAACAACAACAGAATATCGTTGAATTTATAAATAGTTTTTAAGCTCCAGGTGCCATATACAAGCCGCAGGATGCCTCTGGGGCAGGGTTTTTATAATTCAGTGCATTATTCAAATCAGAAAACATTTTTTTTCAAATTTAACAGTCATCAATGCATTGTTTTTGTTATCATTTTACATACAACTAGACTCCAACTGCCAAAAATTTGAAATTCGAGTGAGATGCACTCTACACATATGGATCTGTGTTCATTCACCATCAGTAGATAGCCCAGTGTAGCGTTGTATTTGATAGTCTCCTCTTACAAATATTTACTACCCTGGCAGTAAAAGTTGGGGGTTTAAGTTATCACTGCATGAATCCGACACGTACAGACTCCTGTTTCACCAATATATACTTAAATACTTTAATCTAATAAAACCTGCTAGATGATATCATGAATTTGGACTGGTTCCAGTAAAATTGCATATGGTTTCATTGACATTGATTGTATAATAGATAAATAAGCAGTCAAAACTGTAAACTTGTTTAAAGTATTTAAGTAAAATATTAGTGATACAGAAGCTTGATACGACACAAGCTTCTAATGATGATATATAATTAATCAAATCATCATTAATACTCTTATACAAATACGATTTGAAACTATACCGCATATATGGTAATGTTGTAAGGTGAAAGGTCTTGGGTTTAATCCCCGCCATGGTATACTTATGTATGTGGTCCTATAAGCTTTCTTGCACACCTCTCAGTATCAAGACGGCAGCTCTTGGACTGTTCGACCCGATGTCAGTATATTGTGACTGGGCGTGTTATCATGTCATGTGTGTTTCTCGCTCAAAGCTCAAAATATAAACACGATTTTTCTAGGACTGGTCGACCCGGTGTTGATGCGACCAGTACAATGTGACTGGTTTGTGTTATCATGTCATGTGTCTGCGTCAGATGCTTGCATAGAATACTGTCTTTCAAGCCGATACCTTCCTGACATAACTGAACAACTGTTGAAAGTGACGTTCAACACAATAAAATACATAGATTGTTTTATTTCATGCACCTGATAAACATTCAATATAAATACAGAATGTATTAGTCACACTTTATGTTTTATAGTTAATTTTTATGTATAGAGGATCTAACATTCAATGAATGCTTATTTATTATATAATTTATTAAACGAGTTGGGGAAAAATTAATTATACGAGTCTCTGTCAGCTTAATACAGTCAATAACAAATGAACATGAAAGTAAGATAAGTTTTATCACATAACTCAGAAAAAGTTTATATTTATCATTTATTTAACAGATCAACTCTATAAGGAGTGAGAAATAATCGAGCATATTAGTTTTTGCGTGTCATCATATGACGTAACGTCTTAAAATAGCGTCATTTAACATGACAAATCGACGTCATTTCAATATTCGGGCAAGTCAGCAAGTACTTCGGTTATTAACGTGCGGGAGACGAGTTGAACGGAAGAATCAGAATTGATATAACACCAGGTTAATATCAAAACTATGTCATGGGTTTGTTATACTCCTGCACCGTGAATTATGTGATAAATACAAAACCTCAATCGATGAAAAATAAGCGTTGAAGAATAAGTAGACATTATAAGCGACAATGCCAAACGATAAGAAAAAAAGAGATCTTACTTGAACAACATGGCGGAATAAAGAAAACTTATTGTAATCGGTCTTACCAGGATAAGTAGCCGACGCTACGACGAAAAGAACACATAGAACGATGAACCTCCTCATGATGAACGTCAGTGGATAGTTGGATAACTAAATAAATTGGAAGTCAAAATAGCAAAATTTAAAATAAATGCTAATCAAATGATAACAAAAGCAACAGTTAATAATAATCAAGTTAAACCAATATGTTTGTGTCTAATTATTTTTTGAAATTCATGTGAGCATAAAAGATATTAATTCACATCATAATCGTATCGCGCAAGGAAGGTTAAAAACGGATTTTTATACGAAATTTTAAAACAATTAACAAAAACAACACAATTCCGCGCACAAAGTGCATACTTTGTAAAAGCAAGATCAGAATACAGTTCCTGAAAGCATTCTCCATAAAATATCACACATTAATTTATAATAAACGAGTCAAATTACAAAATTCTGTAATCGGTTCTGATAGAAGATTTTGTCCCTTAAGGGACATGGTTTTCGCAGAACTGTTTCCCGCTAAAAACAGTTTGAGATGCTATGCTACTGAAAAGGTTAGAGTGTATTTTATAAATGTTACATTATAAATGAAATTGAAGTATGTTAACAAATTTTTTAAGTTATTCTTTTGTAATTGTAAAAGATATATATCATCACAATCAGAAATCAATATAGCAAATAAAATTTGATAAAAAAGCTTACCTGTCGATGTTAACAGTAGGAACCGGTTGTATTATTACAATAACCAATTTCCTATTTATACATATTCAACCGCAGTCCATTATGCCAATTTCACTAAAATACAAGGCGGAACACGACTATGGTATTATCGTTATTACTTTTTTGTTTCGTTATTCTGATTTACGCATATTGCTGGTAATTAGATGTGTCAAAACTGGAGTGGACACAGCTTTTGACAGCGGTTACGGAGCTCGTGTACAGGTGATAAACGTTTCCAAAACACACATTGATGTTATTGTCTTCAATCAATGACAAGTTTTTTTATATCATCAATAGCGCATTAATACAAGTTAACCGATACGGCTGATAGACTCAACCTTCAAAATATTCAACTTTGTAGTGACCAAGCCGTCCGAAGCGTAACTTAATGACGAGTTGCCTATCACCGTTAAAGTGATTCATGTTTCAACATAGTTTTTTATCCATCAAGCACTCTAGATAAAAAAAAACGTTCGCAAGTGGTTTCCGTGCGGGCCTTGGTTACACTTAATTAATACATGTTTGCGATTAGTTTTACAACTGAATGGAATATTCTCATAATTCTTAAAGTCCCAGCTGCCATATCAAAGCTGCAAGATGGCTCTGGGGTAGGTTTTATATAATTCTGTACGTGATTCAAATCAGAGAACCCTTTTGCAAAAATTCAAAATTTTGTTATAATGTTGCATACTACAAAAAAAAATTCAAAAAATTCTTTTTATATGCAATTTGAAAAAAAGCTTAACTCAAACTGCCAAAAATTTGAAATTCGAGGGAGATCTATCAGCAGATAGCCTAGCATAAGGTTGTGATTTGATAGTCACCTCTAACAAATATTTACTACCCTGGCAGTAAGTGTTGGGAGTTTAAAACAATTATATCTCTTTTATTGAAAGCTTCATATATCTGCATTTTTCTATCTAAAACCATTTGAGTTATCCATTTGATTTAACATATTTTCTAGTTTTGCTACGCATTTGGTAAGTGAATACACAAAGCTGTTCTAATTTTAACTGATATAGCAATAGTCTTTAACACTTCAGGGGTGATAATATACAGCTTCAGAAACATAAACTTTGTTCATGAAATTGCATGCATATTATTGAGTACATTATATACATGTACTGCGTCATGCAATTATTAATAGGCTTGCCAGTGAAATGTAAATTTAGTTGTACTTTGTGTAAAAGATTTGCAAACAGATTTAATGAAATGCTTTATGTATATTTCCCTTGAGATTACAAGAAATAGAATAGTTCTAAATATGTCGAATTCATCAGTTTAGATAAACGTCTGGTATATACCTTGAGGCTTTGCATTTTCATATATCTGAATGGGGATCACAGCGCTCTTCGTTAGATTAAGAATATTTAGAAATATACAGACACCTACATGATGTGTGAACGTTAATAACCATCACTTATGCACATTTTTCGTAGATTTTTCATAAGAAGAGGCGGGATTGTCAATTAAGGGGTCCAGTGCAATGTTTATAATACGTGTTTATCTTGGAAGAGTCCCAAATTCGGTTTGAAAGGTTAAATTTCATGTTTTCACCATTCAGCTGACATATTTACCGATTTCTAATATTTGATAATTCTGAGTAGTTTCTTTATCCCTCCTTGTCTCCGTCTTAATCTGTTTAAGACCTGGACATAATTTCACAAAAAAACTTACCACAAAAATCGTCGTCAACGTAAACCAACACATATTCATATAACTTTTAATATTCATCGAAATGGATCGAAATTTGCTTAAACCATGCAGAAAATGATGGAAACACAATAATTTTAAATGTCGATCAAAATTTAAACAAACCACGGAGAAATTGTCAAATTGACCAACGTCGATTTTTATCGTAAGTTATTTTGTGCAACGCAGCCCTGGAGACTTATTCACCAACCAGTTTTTTTCGTTAATGTAACTGACATTGAAAGTGGCTACATGATTCATTTAAATAAATCATTTCCATGGAAGTGAAATTATGTATAAGTTTACACTAATATGGAGGTTTCTACACCATTTAACTTCTAACTGGCTTAGGTTGATCTCCGTTTCTTTTTCGTTTCAAAAGCGAGATCTACTGACGGTCGCAACATAATATATTAAATTAAATGTTCTATTTATGGGCTGAGAAAGTTAGACAACATCTAATTGTCTGTAATAAATGGAAATGTGAGTTGCTAAATGAAATGACATCTTCTTTTAAACTATATAGGATAAAACTATTCTAGTTCTTTAATTGTACGTAAGCGGGTCATTTCTCAATGATTATGGTTGAGATATACAATTCATTCATTTCTTTTTATAGATGCGTATTAATGAAAAAAGTGCTTTACTGTATCTGTGATTTTTTAAAAATTATTTTGTGATGTAATTTCGCTTCAACATTTTATTATGTGTTGATTTGTGATATAACGTCTTTTTCAAAATCGAAATAAGTAGTTCTGTGAACAAAATTACCACACATAAAACGCTTTTGTCCATATTTGTAAAAGGCAATAGTGAATAAAGAGAGGCTTTAATCCAAGAAAATATAATTTTACATATAGCTCACAGGCTTGCTGTCATGGTAACCTCTTTTCTTTTGTCACTTTATCATCTTCAGTTTCTGCTAGTTTATTGTCTTTATATATGTATGTTAGTACTTCTGTTAAGATCTGCTGGTATGGAGATTTTCAAGTTAGGACTTATTGGTACTTGATGCCAATTTATATTGCCAAGCTGATAGATATAAGATTAAGTGTCCTTGACATTTATTATATATAATTTCTTTGCATTATAAAGTTTACACCACATAGCACTCTCCTCGAGTTCTTCCAGGTTGCCTTGCATGCTAGTGTGATATCTTCATATGTTCTCACCTGTGTACTTTATTAAGCAATCACCAGCAAATACCATAACTTAAGACTTAATACAATTAGATATATCATTAATGTGCCGTAAAACCACCAGGGGACTCCGCTATGTCCTGTTGTACGCCAGGACGGTGTTCACCGTCGTTAATATTATCGCGTTCTGTGTTCTAATTTGAGTTTGAGCAAGTGTCAAGGACTACGACGACGATCAGAAGCTTCTTGTCGAAGACTTTTAATATTTCTATGTATTCATATCAAATCTAGCTGATGCACAAGCGCTTCGAATTGACAAAATCCATCTGGAGCTGGGTCTATAAAAACGGACACACCATCCTGAAAATATGTTTCATTTAGCATGTTGAGTTTATTTTCATGTGAAATGATATGGTAATACTGTCTATTATGAGTTTTTATCTGATTTGTTTTAGTGATTCTACTTTGCTTCTCACATTATATAAGTTTTTATGTTTGTACCTTTCTTATTCTAAGGTTACACTGGTTATATGCGTAACGGATTTCCGCTGTCTGACCATTTCTTTGCTCCCATTTGGTCTCATACAGACCTAACACCAGTCCTTTTCTTTTCAAGATATTATCCTGGAGTATATGTTTTTTTTGTAGGCACTCTTGACCTTTAACGTGGATAACGCAGCAGATATTCCTCACCCATGTTGTACTTACTTGGCTGATACGCATTCTTTAACAGTTTCTGACGGATACGTTTGTTTGCCCGCGTTATCTTTGTTGTATAGCGTAATAATTTGAACTTGTTTTTTCGCACTCAAATTGATGTGTCCACGACAAGCTTGAATTCCGAGTACCCGTTTTACGCTTGTGTTAATTTGATGTGCAATGTTAGCAAGTTCTTCTACCCATTTGAACTCACTTTCTTTGGAATAAGCGAACCGTATTCATTCTTTAATTGTCGATTAGAACGTTCACACTTAACCTGGGACCGAGAATGGTACGGACTTCCGTGTATCTTTTTTATTTTATACTTTAATTATCAAAACTATTTGCCCGAGGTCCTGCGGATCTCTGAATAGTTTTGACCGTTGGCCGCAAGTCATTCAATAAGTGTTTTATTACATGACATCAGAAATAAATGTTCAAACGTATTGTTTCAAGTTTTGACGTTAGTGCAGAAAACCTGTATTGAATATAAACAATATAGCACAAACTATGGACCGGTGATTCATATAGGATGTCATGTAATGATTTGATTTTATAAACATACCGTGCAAATCAGTAAAACGCATAGTACGATAACATTAACTACAAAACAGAATATTGGATATATATAAATACGATGTATTTTTATAACCCTAATTAGATTTACTGATAACCCAAATTCAGTTTTGATATTTTATACCAATAAATCATTCAGTAATATCTCAAATCTGTGTGAATTTACGATATTCTAAATTCGGTTTAAAAACATCGATAATTATAATATACAATAAAAAAAAAGTTATCACTATCTATGGGCCAAATATTGATGATACTATTTTCTATGATAACCTGAAGGATAATATTCTTGCAACTGATTCTTTGAATATCATTGCTGGAGACTTCAATATAGCCCTGGATCCTAATATAGACTTTTGATTACATTAAATAAATGACCCAAATGCTCGAAAAAGTATTCAAGATTTATTAATTGAACGATATTTGACATAATTTTGGGCGCAATCAACATTTAGAAGAAAAAAACTTTTTATGGTTTATAAAAAAAATCGCTCAAAAGATAGCGAGACTTGATAACATTTTTTAATTTTAACATGTTTGATAAGTGATATTGGTACTGTAAATATAAAAGGAGTATATAGAACTGACCATTCAACGAGAGTTGGGGATATTTGAAAAAGGGAAATCATATTGAAAATTCAACAATTCGTTACAAAATATGTTACAATTTAAAGCAGGAAATCTATTTTAGTCTAACCTTGGCGCGTAATCCAAGTTAGGAAATCCCTTTTCAGTATATTATTTTGGCATGTTTAAATTGATATCCTTTTGACAATACGGGGTCAATCAGTATATATAATCATGATATTTCAGAAAAAAAAGTTTTTAGTCAATTTTAAAAGTTTCAAAAACCCTGACCAATTCCCTTTAAAGATACAAGTTAGGTAGTGTTGATATTTCTGTCTTGAACGTTAGGGTCATGGGGTTTGGTGAACTATTATAATTACTAGCAGAAAAGTTGAGATGAGTTCGCCTCTGAGGTCTACGTGATTAGGTTTTGACACTTTTAAAAATCCTATGAATTGGACTTGACTACTCTGCGACCCCTTGCGCCCCATTATTCATAAATTATATGTAATTACGTGATTTCCCCCTATATATTTTATGTCATTCTTTGATGGATTTTTCATAATTTTCAATCAGGTTTCCGTAATATAGACTTTCTCTGATTTTAAAGTTTGAATCCGAATTAATTTTGTGTTTTGGTCACTCTTACAGCTGATATATAGTGTGTTTTATGAACTTTGATTGTTTTATTATCATATTTTGAGACAATGTCGAACAAATAACTTATATTTTTTGAAAGTACTTTCTTTGTACTGACGAGCATCTTTTTCTTGTTTTTATATAACAATAGCCTGTAATAAAACTGGGGTACGATGTATGAAAACAATAGACACTATAGACAGTATATGAACAATATATTTTATTTAAGAAATGAAATAATGCATTTTAAACACATGGTAAACGTGAAACAGAACAAATAAACATTCACAATGAAGTCTGTAGAATGAACCCAGTTCTCCCGATTGGGTCTGTTAGATAGCAATTGTTACAAGCACGCTGATTGGTCAGTTGCTTTAGGAAATGTTTGAATGAGGTCGTAGTTTAGTAAGCGTTCAATTGCTATGAATTGTGGGACAAGCATAGATTTCCTTGTTTTTCATTGGTGGTTATTAGACCTGATTCGGGAGATATCAGGTTCTTGGATATACTATCCATTATACTACCATTGCAGTTTCAATACAGCTTGAATAAACATTTAATGCAAAGTGAAACATTTCTTTACGTATTTACCAGTTAAATCATGTAAAATGGCTAATTTAAAATCTATTTTATTTGTAATCTTAAAAAAATACACAAAACACAATTTAGCAATTTAATTCACATCATTATGTTTTGAGCCTGGAGGTAAAGAGCTTTTTATTAAACATCTCAAATAGAAACTTGCCAGTTTGAATTTCTTGTCAGAATTGGATGTGGTCATCAAATTGTAAAATTCATATACATATGTACATTGTAATAGTAGAAAGCATTAAAAATTCAGTTAAATCAGTAAGTTATTCAATACGTAGAGTGTTATAATTGGCGTACGTCATGGCAACAGGTAATTTGCATACGCGATCTAATGCTTCAGTCACATTTGCGCCGACCTCCGGCCGGGAAGTAGAAATCGGCCAGCTTCCCGGCGTCCCGGACGCCGGGAACTTTTTTCCGATGCTTGGGATTTGCCGTGAGTATGGTCACATTAGATACTGGCACCGCTAGGCCCCCGCAAACAATTTACCGGATTAAATTGAACAGACATCCGAAGGATACAGTAGGGAGCCCGTAAGACTATCGCAAGGATACCGCAAGGATATCTGACGATGGCCAGGCAGTCGAACGGTAGCCTGAAGATGTTCGTGTGGCCGCCGGCAATGTGATCGGCGCGATACGTACGTAGCCTGTACGATATTTTGCATTTTACATGGCGTGTATATATAGGAAAGCACACAAGTCAACACCAAAATCGGAGGGACACCGGCAACTGTTATCTCCACGCTAAAAGCTCCCGGCGACCCGTGCGGCTTCGAAAAATCGGCCGATAGTAGCCGATAATCTCCCGGCGTCCTTATCGTCCGATTTTGGCAAAAAAAACTCATCACCCGGGCGCCTTTTCGGTAGTCGGCGCAAATGTGACTGAAGTATTAGGCAACTGATTAACTCTGCAGACAAGCTAGTTACAGTATAAAAGCATATTTTTAATTGTACAGTTATTCTTTAGTATGATTGCTATACTAGTATTATTGAGACATACAATATCAAATATAATTGAGGAAAAAATAACAAAGCACAGTCTGTTGTCATTGGTACTGATACACAATTGATAAAACGTTGCCATAGTGACTACAGATGCTTGTATATATATATATAAGAGATAATAATCGTACGGGCATCATTTGCTTAATTATACGAAACTATGTGCAATATTGTATTTATTAAAACAGAAATATGTTATGGACATAAGTCAGTGTGTCTGGATTTGAGTACTTTTTATACTTTTTAACATTTGATAAAGGTTTTATATAAAATGCAATATTCTCAAAGAGACCATTATAACTAGATAAATGTGAGTAGTTTCAACTAACTTTTGTGTCACGTAGGTAATTATTGACGACATGGAAAACGATAACAGGTTTGAAGATTATAACGAAGGTAATAATGTATCATTGTTGACAAATTCTAGTGAAATATTCATGTTATTTGAATATACGAGCTCACCTTTGAGGTCATTACTAGTATTGCTGACTGCCGTGGTTCTTGCCTGTGATGCAACAACCATGGTTGCAATGACGCAGACAACAAGAGTGCCATTCGTGACAAAGTACTTCAATTGTTTCACGCTCCTTTACGACTCTTTGTTTGTGCTTTTCACTTTTCTCTTCATGTGCATTAAAATCATTGCTGACTTTGATGATGTCATTAAAGCGGTGCTCATTGAGACAATGCGATTATTCACTACGTTGTCTTGGATCACCGTGATGTCATTTTTAGTAGAGCGTGTTATTTGCTTCTATAGGCCAATGGTGTATGGGAACTTTTCACGCAAATCGAATGTGATTGCGTATTCTATAGGTGTGATGACGTCAGTTACTTTTATTAAATTAGTTATACGTTATGCTATACTTCCTTTATATCAATTAAACAGACAAACATTTGTCGAAGCGACTGGGGATTCTGCAATCTTGCTTTGGATTCTTGGCTGCTGCTTGGTTATCGATTTGATATGTTACACAGCGATATTTAGAATAGTGCGAATACACGTGCAAAAGACTACACCAACGTCTTCATACTCTCATCGGATTGCACACTCGTTAAGGTCTACAAAAGTGATTTTTACAATTATGGTCGTGTTCATCACCTTACATGTTCCCTTGTTTGTGATATTGATATTGTATCACTACGGCAATGCATCCATTCATTTGCGTTATTCGTGTTTTATTTTTATGTTCATTATGTGCATAGTTAATCCGATACTATACGCATGGAGATTAAAGGAATGTCGATTGATATTGCTAAGATTCCTTGCGAAAATATGGAAAAGCAATACACTGAACAATAGGATAGAATCACTGAGAACAGATGTCTATAATGTTGTCATTTCATGTCCAGCTCTTAAGCGAAATACGTGTGAATCTATTGTGTAACATGTCAGTCCGTTTGTTACGGTATATGTACCGTATTTGGACGCTTGAAAAAGAACTTGCGTATAATTCAACCGAGTTTTGTATTTGAATACCTTTGATGAACATATTCTAAAATATTCTTCAGACGATGTAAACTGGACACTATCTCTACTGTTTCAAATACCGACCTTCCTTGGCATAATGGAGGTCATTAGAATACCACTTTGGTTTAAACGTATTTATTTATTATCAAAATATAACATATACATATATTCAATATACAGCGATACATAACAACAGAATTGAGAAGAAAGTTATTTCTAGCTTGTACAAAGTCTCTGTTATGAATATCTCGCAAGGACTATAAAATGGTGTTAAATTGAAAAAAAATAAATAAATTACTAGACAAATGGATTATAAGCAGCGTTTGAGATTAAAACAGTCACTATGTACAAGAAGCTTGATCGTTGAGAATACAGTTACAACTGATTAAGTATGTTTTTAGTCTGCGGCGTATACGATGCTTCAACTGCAATACATAACTTAAATATATTGCAAACAATAGTGAGGAGAACAAAGTGAAAAGGGGGATAGAAAAAGGAAAGGAGATTTGTGATCACGATACCACTTTGGCAAGCAGGCACGAGGAGTTTGGCATATTTCCTTACCCATCATGAACATTTTCAATAAAACCTAGTCTCCCTTTTTCATCGTTTGGTAGTGTTCTGTGCTTATTCTGTTATCATATATTATTTTAATTTACTCGATTATACGAAACATATTAACAATAAATCAACTGTTTAACAGAACGGACATATGTAAAGCTGAAATGATGAGGAACGATTAAAAGTATTTTAAGTATTTCTTTACAATTTCTTTATTATTTTGGGTGAAACTGGTTGAAAAAAGATTAACAGTAGTGAATGGCGAAACGTAATAAATGCGTTACCGAAATTCGAACACAAAGACACCCATGCGTGTGGAAAGTAAAAACTAACGCGGTAACAAGTCAGTTTCTTAGTTGTGACCATATATTCAAAGATACTTGACGCGGAATTTTTTCGAGGAACCATTTTTAATTTTACCAACCACCACCAGTTTTCCTCATTGGCTCTTAGTCATTTTTATTATGCAGATTAGAACATAATACCTCTTTTGCTGTTTTTATGCTCCTTACTTTGTATTCGGCGGTTTTATATGCCCAGATATGTTTTGATGTATATATGTATTGGTAATTAATATATCTCTTCAGGAGTGATATAATATAACTCCCGGCATTTTTAATTAAAATGCCCATTTCAACTTACATTCGTGGTTTGTTGTAACATTGTTACCATACAAGCGACTGCGGTCCATCCTATTCAATGTTTATCATTTATTAAATCCGAAGTAACATAATTACTTTTTAAGAATTGCAATTTTCCTTAATTCAAAGTACTAGTATTTACATACATACATTGCAAGATTTTGCATATGTCATCTACTTTCAGACTTACGCAGTTGGGTAGTTTAAACAAGCTCCAATCAATGCCTTATACAAAATGGTTTAATGCCTCTTTTTCTTAAATTGTCATACATTGATATCCAAACATAAAACGAAATTCATCAACTAACACAGAACATACAATTCATTTTCTTTTGTGTAAGGTTTTACCCAAACGACCCGTTCAATTTCGAAACGATTCAAAGAAAACCTAAGTTGTGTTAAGACAATCCTTAATATGCTTACAGTTACAATATTAAGATATGATCGAAACTGAATATTTCAGGTAATACAATTAAAAAGCGCCACCTGGTTGATATCTATTTTTTGTACTAAATAACTATTTAAGAGTTGCTTTAAAATATTTAAAAAGTATTTATTATAACCACCATTTTACTGATACCAAGTTTCATTGAAAACTATATTAAATAATTCCTTACGAACAAGCGATGTTTAAGCGATACTTATTTGGCATTAGGTTCATATCATTGAACATCACCTTGTGCACAATATTCTAGTAATCATTTTACGTTCACTTTCATCTAGCAATTGTAACTAGTGCTAATTAATTCATAATATTAATCATAATTCTACGAGTTCCATCCTTTACATTTCCAAAATTATTGTAAATACGTAAATAAAGTTATTTTCGGTTGTGCTTTCAACACAAAGTAAAGAAATAGCAAATTGTAGGTTCACCCTTTCTATATTCTTAGCTTAAAAATTATGTATACATGTACAAGTGGCACGTGCAAGGCGTAAAATTCTATGGCGCCGTCTCAATATCACTTACCTCTCACCACTAATGACATAGGCTCGAGTCCTGCTCGCTCCTAAAACTTTATGTGAAAAGCTTGCTAGTTATTTGAAGAAGGACGGTGGTTCTACTTATATTCATTCCGAGGTATTCCTCTACCAATAAAACTGGATATGCCATACATAACCTGAAATGTGTTGAAAATAGCTTTAAACCCCATTCATTTGTTTTAATGATCAACATACAAGCTATCTGCTAACACTCGAAAGGCTAAAAGAGTAGATGATAAATTCACATCCGTACTCAATAAACAAGTTAATATGTAAACATTAATATCTTCATTTGAAGGAGAAAGAAAGATGAATTACATCAAAAGATAATGTGATGCCGTAATTATAAAGCGAATTAATGTAAATTTCATTTCTATATTCAGACCAAAGTGTTTTATGCCTTTTTAGCTCGCCGGGACGAATGTCCAGCAGAACTATTGTCATGACCCGGGCGTCGTCATCGGCGTCGTCGGCGCGGTCTGTAGACACCCAGGTTAAACTTTTGCGTTTAGTTGCGTTTAAGTTTTGGTATTTGCCTCCAATCTCAATCTTTGCATGGTTGGTGAGTTTTATCCCATAAGCGAGCTTTGTTGTCTTCTGACAACTCTTGTTTTATCTTTGTTCTTTAGAACTTTGGGATTTAGATTTAGTTTAAAGCGGTTCCGGATCTTAAATTATAAACACTATTAAACATTAGAAATAGGGGACACACCATATTTAGCCAATGTGATTGCACTCGTTAATATACTTGGCAACGTTATTTTAAGATACCTCAATAAACAATGTACATAATAAGCCGAATTTTAATAGATTTTTTAATTGATTTTTAATGTTTCAAATACTATCAGGCGTTGTTACAATAACAGTATGAAATCCTTCCACACTATTCAAGTTGGGTGAGGTGAGCGGGTTTAACATATAGTTTGAAATAAATAACGATGTAGTCACGAGATATATAAAACACTGCACAGGCACACTCATGCAAGGATCTGATCTGTCATTTAAAGCTCCGGTTGTAATTGATAATTGACCAATCGATAAGGGGCGCTCTATTTACTTCTGAAAAGCTGTTGCTAACGGCCATATTGCCCCACAAGCATTCTTATTCAGCTATGCATACATACGGATTGATTAGAAATATTTATGCGTTAATATCTTATTCGTTCAAATAATCTTTTTAATAATAATACTTAGGTGCGCATTTGGCTCTTTACATTACTGACTTGAAAATAAATGAAGTTCAAACTATGTTAGAAACTTTTACAACTTGACCGCATGCTGACAATCATTAGTATCAGAGTCTATATTCATCAACTTGAATAATTTGAGTCTGAGAAATATTGCATTTTTGTAAGATCCTGTAAACATACAATTATGAGTAATACTTGTGATCCTTTGATATTTTCCGTTAAACTGTAATTAAAACTGCTTATGTTTTTGCAAATAAATATAGTACTTTGCTTGATTAGTAGATGCTATTTGAATTTTAAATTTTTGATAATTTGAGTCTGAGTCTAAATCTCAGACTCAAAGTATGCATAACTAACTGTGTGTATTTTTTTCTTTTTCATATGATGTAAATATCTTTTAAAACATGTGTCTGATTTATTATAAAATGTGTACCTTCCTTCATCAAATGTCATAATAATGTGCTTTCCATTTATTCCATGATTGTGTAATTGCGTTGTTTAGAAGGTCATATGTAAGGTTTTATACTTTTGTATGATCTTAGTGTGTTACTTCTTAGGACACTTTTATCATTATTATTATCAAATTACCATAACATATTTATAGCATTAAACAGCTTTAAACAACCTGTAACGTTTTGTTTACATTCAGAAATTTTGTCCACGTTACAAAGGTTTGTATTTTATTGCTGTTAGCATATTCAAAGCATGTTGCTGTAGATTTTTGGACCTGGGTCCGAGGTTATAAATATTGTTTCCATGCTCAACTCAAGATTTCATGTTCAACTCCAAGATGAATCAACTCATTATAACAAAATAAACGTAAATACGTATAATTTTCTACGTCAAATTTGCATTAATACTCTAAAATTCGAGACCTAGTCAAGTGTTTGCGCTTTAAATTGGGTTTGTATGTGACTTCTAGAAATTGTGTTTCGAGTGCGAATTTGAGTTGAGCATGAAAAATGTTTTATAACCTCGGGGCCCGTTTCCATTTGTACTGAAAAGGAGAATACGACTTACTGAGCATTTAATATATGGTTAAACATTGTACCAAAATATATACATTGGCGCCGTTATACTGTTTTCTTGTTTGAATTCGAAAAAAATATCTAATTAATTTAGCATTCTGTATGTATATGTCACTCTCTGATAAAATTGTTCTCACATTCTTGTTTGCCGTGACTTAGCAGGAGGAGTTTTCGCAGGAATGTGTTGAACAATCAGTGGCATCTGTTTTCATAAACTATCTTGTATTCATATTGAACACTGAAAAACAGCAACAGTGTAAATAAATTACATAATTAGTTAAGCTGAACAGACCTGCCAAACATACTTTAGTTATATTCACTCAAGCTTTAAAGGCGGTGGGTGTTTTATGGATTTTCATTGCATGAGGCGTACCTGATTGGGGCCCTAAGAATGCTGTTTAATCCTAAACGCCTGCAGATTACAGGAGTTGTTGTTTAAATATTACAATTTTGTGGACCCCTATGCACACCTACTCATTCTTGAGAGAGAGGGCACACTCTCACCTACATCTTGAATGTATGAGTTGATTTTAACATTTACCAACATCGTCCTGCGTACACTTACCAAAAGGAGGGGTTACCCGTGCGACATTCTCTCTTACTTCTTGATTCGCTGCGAATAATGTACTGGATTGGAGATTCAATTTGAGATACAGCTAAGTGTTTTATGTGGGTGCTCTTAAATAATAACACCGTAAAGTAAAAAGAATAGTGAGGCAAATGACAACCATATATTATAAGTAATTAGTAGAATTAAGCAGTTGGTTGGAATAAAGATATCAAACTGTTTCCAGGAACGGTTATGAGTACCTCCACCAGCGGGACATGGACACCCTTCCTACACACCGCCACATGTTGTTTCTCCCCAATACATGTAAATGAAGTGATCTTACGCTCATTAGAGTGTCGTTTATCTACACTCTATTGATAAGTACGCCAAATTACAAGAAGTCAAGCTGTTTAAAAGGAAAATCTATTTATATAGTGGCAAACATATTTCCAAAATTTTAATCGGAATAAAATATTGCTTTATTATTTTAAACATATGCCGTACTGGATGTGTATTTGGCATCCATTCAAATTTAACTTCCTGATGTTATTAGTGCAAGTAATTTTTGAAAGCAAGCATTGAAGATAATAAAGACTAACGTCATCCCACGAACGTGCCTGTGGATTCGTTACTTAGAGTGAACGTAACTTCTTGGCTTTCCTCACTCAATCGGTTGACACTCCTTATTGCATAAGTTCCAACAAATGGGCATGTACAATTGAGTATATCTTTATTTAGAACGTCCAAAAGTTGCCAGGAGTCTGCTTCTATTTTGTATATCGCCCATGATGTCACAGTATCCGTTGTGTCATGTGACCAGCTTACAGTTTGCAGTTGTGTGTGAACCTCAGTAGGTTTACTCGGAGCAGAGGCATTTAACCAATTCATCTCCGGAACTAAGGCAGGGTTCTGGTAAAGTTTGAATTTGAACATATCGCTTATGTTATGTGTATTCTGAATAAAGTATTTAGCACTGAAATGCAAATTTCCAAGGCTCAAGCCCTTCGTCATATTTCTTGAAATGCGAACTTGTCGTACAATTTCTTCATTATCCCATTTCTTAGCAACAATGCCCGCCACATAGGTTCCAGTGTATATATGCCGATGGTTTTGATTTTGTCCCAGCCACCAATGCAGTAATGCCGGATAAC
Organism: Panopea generosa; assembly: GCA_029582155.1. Classification (NCBI taxonomy): domain Eukaryota; kingdom Metazoa; phylum Mollusca; class Bivalvia; order Adapedonta; family Hiatellidae; genus Panopea; species Panopea generosa. Next base: position 59,217,496 of record CM055908.1, on the reverse strand, counting down.
TTTGTTGAGGTGGATCTATTTGCCAGTACAACTGTGGAGCGAGGTAGTCAACCCAGGCCTGTTGCAGCCATTTTCTGGAATCGGCATACAAGGATTCATACGATGACAAGCCAACAACACCGCTTGGGTATCCTGGCTTCCAGATACCGAACGGGCTTATCCCAAACTTAACATGTGATTTCTCTTGGTGAATCTTTAGACTAAGCCTATTGATAAGGTTATCTACATTTGATCGTCGCCAGTTTGATAACGATAATACACCGCCGCTGGCTTTATAAGAGTTGAAGGTTAAGGAATCTGGGAATTCTTGACCATTCACTGGATAAGGATAAAAATAGTCATCCATATGGATACCATCTATTTCGTATCGTTTGACAACGTCTACGAATACTGCAACTGTGTGGTCCTGGATAGGCTTAGCTCCAGGATCCATCCAGAGGTTTGAACCGTAGGCATATGCGTATTCTGGGAACCTAGTTGCAATGTGGGTTTTCGCCAAGCCGCTGCGAGAAATATGGCCTGCCCGAGCCCTGAACGGATTAAACCAGGCATGGACTTCTATGTTCTGTTGATGGGCCTTTGATATGAGATACTCCAAAGGGTCGTAATATGGGGCTGGTGGTTTTCCCTGGGCGCCTGTAAAATATGATTAAACCATCTGTGAACTCTGTGAAAAATATCAAATACACAGCTAGATTTCTTAATGATAAGCAGAGCTGTTTTTATTTCTTCAAAAATTGTAAAATGTAAGATGTAAACTCATGTTTATTGCGATTTGCTAAACAACCATTTACATCTACGATCCAATGTTTTCCATATCATATTTGCAGTAGCAGCAAATTTAATGAATGGGTACATAATAACTTGATGGACATTTAAATTACTAATACTATAATGTACGATTCAATTAGAAGGTGTATCCCATGGTTACAATCTGTTTTGGACAAAGTCCATATCTTATTTGTAGTAGAAGCAAATGACTGACTATGTGTAACATAATGGACATTTTAATTTCTCATATGTACGATTCCATTAGAAGGTAAAATTACAATTTTACCATTTTAATTAGGATGCATTAAAATGATACATGTACGTTCTTACGATGCCTTTTATACTTGATAATAAAATTATTCCTTTGAAATATAGAGATTTTTTTATTTATTTTCAACTTGATATGTTAAATTGTGTCGAGCGCCATTTACATCACACTTCCTGATATATATGGCAAATAGTCCATATCTGCATGTATAAACTTCAATAAGTAATATATGATAAGATATTGTTTGAAAGTTCTGCTCTCATAATGTAATACGGCTAAAACATGAATGATCAGCAAATACGTGATTTGTCCTGATTGGATTTCCTAATATATTTGGCCACTTGAAAAAATACGTTTTTTGAAGACTATTTGTATGTGTGTTTTAGTCTAAGCTATTTTTCCCCTTACAAAGCTCTACTATCATCACGAGAAAGACCAATTTGATATTTTAACCAATGGTTATTAAATGCAACAGAGAAAGCAAAAGATACAAAAATGGTTTTCATAATATTACCGGTTAGGTAGTAACTCCATGGCTCTAATGAAGAATTGTAGAATGCATCCCCACTGGTCCTCACTTGGAAGACAATCGCGTTAAAGTTGAGGTCATGCAGCTTAGTAACGATGCTGTCTAGCTCTTGTTTTTGTTCTGTTGTTGAAAGGTGTCTGGATGATGGCCAGTCTATGTTGGACACGGTTGCGACCCAGGCTCCTCGGAATTCTCGTAAAGGCCATGGCGCATCTGCTGTATATACAATTTAGTTGAGTTCATCGTACTTAGACTAATATATTTTACATCGATTGTGAAACAAGTTCTCACAACTTAGACAAATCACACCCAATGTATTTCTGAGTAGAACCAGTTACAAGCATATGTGGGTAAAGTGTCTTGCTCTTGAACACTACACATAGCCATGGCAGAGGATCGAACCCCGGCCTCCGATCCTGGAACCGATTCTCTTCCACTTGACCAGCAGTTCCACAGTTTTGTATACAATAAACACATGTAATCACCAGTAATATTGAAATTAATATGTTTTTTTCTAATTTTATAGTGTGGATATTAAAAAGTAAAATTCCTAAGTCATTCATGTCATTTGATTGTGTGAGTCCAACTTTCGTTTAAGCCTTGTTTGTTTAAATATTGTTCAGCAAAAACTCGTTAAGAGCTCCTCCTAGCGGTGTATATTTTTCGAACGAATTTTGCCGTATTTTGTTTATAAAATGGTCAATATTAATTCAAAAGTATTTTTAATAACGTCTTTAAATCACTTGTTTTATGAAATTGTCAAAGATAAATAGGGCTGAAACACGTTTGTTTATAATGAACTTTACATGATTGTTCAAGTGGTTGTTTGCGAATGTATTCTATAACGTTACATTAGTAAAGGAGCGAGGTCCCAAGTACACTTACCAAGCCCAGTTCCTGGATGCAGGTGTAATAGTAATAAAACAAGAATCGCAAGCGTGTTCATCTCTGAAAGTAGACATATATAAGATAAAACAAGAAAATATATGACAAATAGAAGACAAAACATGCAAAGGCCGTCCGGTTAATAAAACAGCATAAGAACACTCAATAAACATACTACTTATAATACATGTACAATATATGCATCCACCACGGCCATGTAAGGTGTCTTGAGCAAAACACTTTTTCTGCATATGTTTATAACTGGTTCTACCCAGGAAGACTTCGAGTGTGATTTGTTGTGTGAGTTGTAAGAACTTGTTTCACAATCGAAGTAAAATAAATATGTTTAAACTAAACATATAGAAGAAACGACAACGAAGGCTGGAACGCTTAGCAGCAGAAATTTCCACCAGGGAGCATAAACCAGTTTAACATGTGCACCAATTTTATCAATATTCATTACTACAAACTCGTCCATTTAATTGAATATTTCTAACCGAATAGGTATTATACTGTGTTAATTATCGTTTTCAGCCACAGGTCAAAACTGAGATAATTATCTTTTGTTATGGCCGTCACACATCACACCCGTTCGCTTATTCTGGCATTTAACATATCAGTCAAATATATTATATTAATGAGGCTCTGCAGTGGCGAACGAACGGTTCTCAAACAATGTAAAGCATTGATATGATAAAATACACAAACAGACAGAAACCATCCAAGGAGCAAAACTTGCAGAGCAGAGTTCTAACTAATGTACACTGACAATCATATATGGCACAAAAGTGTGCCAGTTTGAAATATATCAATATTTGAGCAAAAATACATGTAGGTTACTAAGTAAACAGTTCAGATTTTCCAAACTTGCAGCCACATGAGTATTAGAATCTTACATGGGTTTGACGTTCGGATAGAAAATTCCATCCATATTCTTACTTGATTAATCATTATATTTTTACAACGGCCGCTTTTTCACGCCTGGTAATCTCCCAAACCATCACATAAATATGATGCAATGCAATGTTCGGTAGCATTTCCGATGATGGTCCGGTCACAAGAAATATTGACAACAAAGGTGAGTCGTTTTTCTTGTATAGATCTACCTAATGGTTACTTGAGGGAACTAAGACTTTATAAAAAATCAATTTAAATGCATTATTTTCTGTTGTAAAGGTCATGACCCCTACCATGTTATGACAAAATTTAAAGTTGATTACATGTGCTAAAATGGAATTAAAATTGTTCCAAACTGCTTCATACACATGGCATCGGCCACAATCTCTCAGTATTTTTACTGGTTTCAGAAATCATCTTCCACTTATAATATTTATGATATTTATCCGGAAAGTTTGATGGGCTTTTTTGTCTTTCAAAGCTCTCATTTATGAAATATGAAGGCTTGTTATTATTTCTACACTTGAACTTCATAAATATATCATATGTCACCAAGTTTTATCATTTTTATATAACAAAAAATCAAGATATGGACATTTTAAGAAATCTGAATATTAAGATGGCTGTGACATAACAACACCTTAAAGGGATTATATTGACAAGTAACACAAACACGTTGTTAATCCAGACTTTTCCTGTATGCTGTGTGCACAAAATAATGCCTATGTTTTGACGTATAACCTTTATTACTTGAAAGTTTTCAAATTAACAGTAATTGAATATTGGCCAAAACTTTAATACGTCCCGCAATAAACTTCCCGAACAAAGCATCGAAAACGAGATCGGAAACTAGTCTTCACGATTTTATCCGATGATTTATCGGAAACCCGAAAATGGCGAATGTAAACAAAAACAAAAAACGTGACTTCAGAAACCCGATGTTTGTAATGCAATTAGACACTTTAGACGCGTGTATCTCTAAGTTATAAGTGTATCTTCATTCTGAGCATGTGTATCTGGGACAGGGAATTGACGGTAATATGCCAATATAATCGAAAAAGTGAACATTTACGTAGACCAAGAACGAACGTCAGATTTGAGTTAAACTGCTTCAAATAATGTTTATTCAGTTACCGATAGGCTGCACCTGCAACAAGGAGAACGTATTTGTTAGATCAATCAATAAAAACTACTTTCTAGAATAAGCATGTATGTGCATGTGGTTTGAAAAAAGCATGTATCGGACTGTTATTAACATTCCGAGCGTTTCAACAAATAGCACGGAATAGTTGTCTATGCGTACCGAAGACAACAGTGGTCTATGCGTAACGAGAACAACATAAAATGTTTGAATTGACTAATCAGCGTTTTTTTTGTGAGTGGCGCGTAAATTAACGGGAGAGCGAGATAGAGAGAGAACATTTCAGTTCTAAAGGCTTTAGCGTGCTGGTCACATCGCAAAAGTTATGTCCACAAATTTGAACAAAGTTCAAGATTGTATATATGGGTTGTAAAATCATATTTTTAGTTTCTTTATGTATATATAATTATATAGATTATATCACACTAGCGCTTACATGGTGATTAATAAAATCGAGACATTTAATGAATGGATTATGAATTCATTACGTTCGAAAAAAAAATGTCTTTACATTATTAGCAATCACGCAGGTTAATAGACACAGGTTAATAGAACGAAGATAAACAATATATTAAATTGTATATGTGGATTATGAATATATTGAATTCAGTTTCTCTAACATACATTGTATTGATGATACTCAAGAAAAAACAATGACAGTTTACCAAATTGCCTCCAGAGAAAAATACTGCATGCGTGAAAACTGCAGCTACTTTTAACAATATAAAATGGTTTTGTTGGCTGAGCGGCGTTTTTTTTTTGCGACGAAGGAGAGATATTCAATTTTATGCATCGAAATTCTGATATACAGATCGATATATACAGCTAAACATGTCTGCTATTAATCAGATTTAAGCATGAATTATGTTATACGTATGAATGTTTATGTATGAAATAGTTCTTAAAATAGTTCTTAAAAGTAAGCCATCTCCCAGCAACAGCTAATAAAACCGTCTAGTTGCCGTAAGAGTTGTTATTTATGTTTTCCGGTTAAGGAGAGACCTGGTATTTTAACGATACCACCGTGCAAACATCGGATTGTTGTATTGTTTTTGTATGATGTTTAGCGTCGCTTTCAACAATTTTTCAGTCATATCCCGACGGTGTCTACTTGAGACAGTATTCTAAGCGCTGTCACACAGGAGTATCATGCCGCAGACACATGGTATGATACCCCACCCAGTCACATTATACTGACACCGGGCCGACCAGACCTAGAACTCTCCTCTAAATGCTGAGCGTCAAGCGAGTACCATCGGAAGCGTGTCCGGAATCCATTGGGTACTTTCACTTAACAAAGTAAGTTTGTTAGTCAATTACTTGCGACCTGCCTTGAATATAATTGATTAATTGGTTGAATATTAAGCGTTTTAAAGTGAGTCTCGGTGTTAAAATAATCAGTTTACCTTTTTCTATGTTTGTGCCAAGTTTGGTGCTTCTCTCAAAAATGGCACAACTTTTCTCACGAAATGACTTCACTATAATATCTTTATTATTATCATCTCATCATCATCGTCATATTAGTATAACTTAACAATCAGTTTAGATAATGCCATATACGAATGAATAGAGAAAAACGAACTTCAATGTTGGATTTTTTTGTATTATATTTCCCTGAAATACCAGTTATTAAAATAATTTGAGATATTAACCTGTTTGATATATATTCCAGTTGTAACAGCTCAAATACGTTGTTAGTCGTATACACTGATAAGGGTTTTGCTCTTGTATATCTGTTAATGCAATATTATACGTTGTTCTGATACGCAGATCGTATCTTATCAGGCTTCGCCCTCGTAGTAATTGAAAATTTTCTGATTATCATAGTCCAAACAATATCTGATATGATCAGTTAGCGTAATTGTTATGTTTGTGCTGTTTTTGGTACCTGTGTTCTTTCTGACTGTAGGATTAGTGCCGCTTAGGACAGGTGCCCCTTAGAACAATTACCCTTTAGGACAGGTGCCCCTAAGGACAATTACCTTTTAGGTCAGGTGCCCCTTATAACAATTACCCCTTAGGACAGGTGCCCCTTAGGACAATTAACCTTTAGGACAGGTACCCCTTAGGACAGGTACCCCTTAGGACAGGTGCCCCTTAGGACAATTACCCTTGAGGACACGTGCCCCTTAGGACAGGTGCCCCTTAGGATAATTACCCTTTAGGACAACTACGTATTAAGAAAAATTGGCCCTGAGGACAGTTGTCTTTTACTACTCTTAAGTAAATACGTAAAGTTGTTTTAATAATGATTGGGCCAGATAATTTAATTGTACCTTTTGAGGAACTGACAATGTTCTGAAATACAGTTCATTTTATTCAGTACATTTCAGCGTTTAATTAAATCCATATATTGTTATTTTTATTGTGTTTAAGTGTTCCTAGTGTAAGAGGAAGGGGACAGGTCATGTGGTTTTTTATCCCCCCCCCCCCACCCCCGAGCGCTATAAAAGAGTCATAAATCTCAAATCATTTAGCTTATTTTTTTATTTTTTTTTCAAAGACATTGTAGATTTCAATAATGACGTATCCTCATCAATATGAAAATAATTTTTAGTCAGTAGCACGTCTGACTGTCAATCCAGGGGTCGTAAGTTTGAATACCCACACACTAACAATCTCCATGATGATTGTGTCTCATTGTCGTTCGTCTCTCACCTTTGATTCAAGTGGAAAAAATGTTATCTATTACTTGCGGGGAAGGACGTGCTCCAGTATTGGCTGCGTTTAGCATTGTTAAACAGCAAACACATTTAATTCCTGGTTCCCTAAAATGGAGGTGTATGAGGTTGAGCCAATATCCACGAAATGTGTTAGCTAACGTTATCAAATGTTTAACCGAACTGGACCTAAATTCAACAATAATTTTGACTCAAATTGTCAAAACATTTATATTCAAATAAAATCTATTTAAGAAGCAATTTGCTATAGTTCCAAGCAGTTTTTATGATTATTTAACAGAAAATGATACATAAACACATTTCTTACCCATAACTGTATGTTTACAGGGTTTTACAAAAATGTAAGATTTGAGTGTGCGTCCAATTCTCAGACTCAAATTGTTGATGAATTTAGACCCTGTACGCAGTCCTGGTTATCCTTCCAGGATCCCTGGAAAGCATGGTTTAGTTAATTGATCGTCTCTTAGCCCTCGATGACATTAAGTGACGCTTAATTTTCAGTCAATCAATCAGTCTGAAAATATGCACTGGGTTGAAAATAATTGCATATGAATACCTGATTAATGCATTATGAAACTAGAGAGTATTGCGTAGTGTCAGTAACATAACCAAACCACAGCATTATGTTTATGTCTCGCAGTTATGAATTTAGTATAATGTATGTAAAGAGAAAGATTATTAAAACATGGCTTTTACACGTTTTAGTAATTTCACGGATCATATTAATTTTTATATGAAAATATAAGAAACTATTGGCCTAACAGGAAACATAGCAGTCAATGACACATCCTTTCTTTTTTTTTTCATAGTCCGTAGTGTGGACCCAGCTCTTCGATTGGGTCCGTTAACTACCAATGTTGGGAAAGCCGCGTTTGAGCACGTTGATTGGTTAGTTGCTTCAACTGAAAATTTGATAACGTCACAGTTTAGTAAGTACACTTGCTATGAATTGTGGGACAGGCATAGGATTCTATGCTTTTTCATTGGGGGTTAATCGACTTGATTCGGGAGATATCAGGTTCTATGATAGAATATTTTTTTCATGATACGTTTGGTGTGATTAGTGTTTTACTATTATTATTGGAACCGCAGCGTAGTCTAGTGGTAGAGCGTCCGCATCGTATGCAGTAGGTCGTGGGTTCGATCCGAGACCGGTTCATAACAAAGACTTTTAAAATGGTACTAAAATCTTCTTTGCTTGGTTCTAGGTCTGGTCGGCCCGGTGTAAGTATAATGTGACTGGGTGGGGCTGCGGCATAGGTAGACACCGTCGCGATATGACTGAAAAGGTGACGAAAGCGACGCTTAACGCCATACAGCAAAAACATTATTATTGAAGGTCGGTAAGCGTTACGCCTGAAAAAAGATAACCGTTCAGTCTGTTGTAAAGGGTGTGTTGCGGATGCATGTAACCCCTCATAACCTCTCACGAACGATTTTGCTTTTTTTCTTTTATTAATTTATGGGTCCTCCGTGGCCAAGTTGTCTACGGCGCCGTCCCAAGGTCACTTCCCTCCCACCGCTAAGGTCGTCGGTTCGAGTCCCGCTCGCTCCAAAAACGCAATATGAGAAAGGTTGCCAGTTACTTGTGGAAGGACGGTGTTTTTTTTAGGTTCATTTTAAAGTTCACTCTACCAATGATCTGTTAGTGGAGGAAGACCTCAGAATGAATCTGAGTAGAACCACATTCCTTCCGCAAGTAACTGGCAAACTTTCACACATACTGTTTTGCAGCGAGCGGGACTCGAACCTACGACCTTAGCGGTGACATCTAAAATATATTGAGACGGCGCCTTAAACCACTGGGACACGGAGGACTCTCAAACTCGATAGAGTACTCGTTAGATAAATAATTACCAATTATATTTAGAACAATTGTTAATTTCAGTAAAATATCATTTTTATTTCAACAAGGCAACATCGTGTGCCATGATTGAGAACAGTGGCATTTGACCTTGGGCGTTATTTGTAAGAAGTTGTTTCACAATTGCGGTAATTAAAAATAAATAAGTTTAAATTAGAGATTTTCTTATATTTAACTGTGTTGCTTTAACAGTGAAAGTATCTTAAAAATCATTGCGATATATCTAGAATACACTTAAACTCATAATATCAATGTTTACCCTACACGTGGGATATGCGTCTTGTGCTTTTGTTATGATCAAACTATGTCTAACTAATTTGATGCATTTATTATTAAAATGTCGTTTGTTCAGAACCGCGACGGCGGTATAGTGGTAAAGTGTCCATCTCGCATGCTGAAGGTCGTGGGTTCGATCCCCGGCCGGATCATACCAAAGTCTTGCGTATCAAGGTTTTCCAGAAAAAGCCTTTTATTTCATATTATTTCCGGTCAGAGTTATGAAATAGTACCAGACTGATCTGGAGCGTTTTTAGATGGTTTTTGAGTATACGCCTGAGAAAGGTAGGGAAGGGTTTGGAGAGAAGGAAAACAAACAGGAGTGATGCAGAATATATATAATACAAGAAAAAGAACAAATACAAGAAAGGTCGCTAGAATTGTGAACTGGCTCTCCGATAATAATTTTCAGAATCTACCACAGCTCAAAGATAGGTTGTAGAGTCGTCTTAAGCAAGGATATCGAAGACCCGTATCGAATTCTGTCCGTATGGGCAGATGCTGTCTTTGGGCTCAGTGTTTATCCCCTGTAGTATTTTTTCCGGTCTGAAAACAGAGAAGATAATATGCATAGTGTGTATATCTTACTTAACATGGTTGTAGCAATCAGACTTCCTTGTCAGTAGTTCTTTAGGTCTCACTACACAGTTGAATTTTGTTCTTTGTTTTATATAACACAAGGTTTCAGCTTTCCAAGGCAAAAACTCCACATATAATTATTTTTAGAGTATTCTTTCATAGCAGGAATGTATATCTGCATAAAGATGCACTCTTACTGGTATGTTGATCAGCTTGGTTTTTTAAAGAGGTTGCAGTGGCACCCTAATATTCTATTTTAAAAAAGTCCTCAAATGTTCATAAATAGATACATATGTTGAAATCCTATAAAGTCACCAGTATTTTCTTTGCAAGCTTTTGCTCTTCTAATTTGCAGCAAGAAATCACAAATATTATGAATCAAATTACCTGGGACCGTTTATGCGTAAGAAAAAAGGGGCATAACTGTGTAGTGAGACGTTTAGTTAATGTAAATAACTGACTGTCTATCATTAAATGCTGCAAACCTTATCATGCCTATTTTATAAGTTAAAGAGAAGTTCGAATCCCCGCTGGCTACAATTTCCGTGGAGGTGATATACGACATTGTGTCTCATTATCATTGTCTCTAACCGCTGTTTCAAGTGGGAAAGTTATCACTTACTTGCGGAAAAAATTGTGGTGTACTCGAGAACTCGTTAACGTTCCGGGATCCTGGTATATAGTGGTTAGGATTACTGATCACCTGTTAGCCTCAATGGCATTAAATGACGCTAAATATTCAATCAATGAATCAATTGTTTGTTTGTTAAGCCTCATTTTATGCACCCGATGGCTAACAGACGAATAGTTAACCTAACGACTCTTTCCTTAAAGGGTAACCGGTACTCAAGCATAAGCATCTCCGCAAGTAACTGATAACATTCGAACTTGAATCAATGGTGAGAGACGAAGGTCAGTGAGACAATGAAACAATGAGACAATGATACTTAATGTCGTATATAAATCATCACGAGGACAGTGTCCGGGTGGGGATTCGAACTCACGACCCCTGGTTTTATCGTCAGACGCGCAACCGACTGAAATTATATGCCCGGTCGAAACGCATTGTGTAGATAGCGTTATCCAACTTTCTCGTATCTTAACACGGTTATCTTACATGACAACGCGCAGTCACGTAATCATTAGACAAGTTGTCGGCTTTTACATAAGCTTCTATAGATCCATTTCACTTGTAATTTAATGTGTATATTGAATGTATGACTACCATGTGTATTATGAATACGATATTGTTTAAACTATTTTGTCATATATTCAGACGTGTATACAATTTGATACCAATCATCGTTAGAAAATTTAGTGTATGTTACATGGTGTATTTTGTAAACTGAGAAGGATTATGCCAAAACCTATTGAGCAAACATTGAAATCAATTTGCGTTCATAAGTCTTACTTTACAGATACGTTTATAAAAGAAAATATCTTACAATAATGTGGGCGATACCATCTATACCATCTACGTGGATACCACCATCTACGTGGATACCAATATCTGTAGGAGCGATATCCCGGATAGTAGTAACGTCGGTATCCACCGTGGTATCCACCTAAACCACCATATCCGCCATAACCGCCAGTACCGTATCCACCGCGGTATCCACCAGTAACACCGTATCCGCCGCCTAATGATAAACCGCTACCACCACCGTATCCACCGCTGTATCCACCAACACCAACACCGTATCCACCACCACCACCTACACCACCACCACCACCAACACCACCGTAACCACCACCAACACCACCGTAACCACCAACACCACCAACACCACCGTAACCACCGTAACCACCGTAACCACCACCTACACCACCACCACCACCAACACCACCAACACCACCAACACCACCGTAACCACCGTAACCACCACCAACACCACCGTAACCACCACCACCAACACCGCCACCACCACTGTAATAGCTTCCAAGACCGCCTCCATAGTATCCACCACCGCCACCGTATCCACCACCGGCACCTAGTCCACCTAGTCCACCACCGCCACCGCCACCATATCCACCTAGTCCACCTAGTCCACCTAGTCCACCTAGTCCACCACCGCCACCGCCACCATATCCACCTAGTCCACCTAGTCCACCACCACCACCATAATAACTTCCAAGACCGCCTCCATAGTATCCACTACCGCCACCGTATCCACCGTATCCACCGTATCCACCTAGTCCACCACCACCACCATAATAACTTCCACCACCGCCGCCATAGTACCCACCACCAACTCTAGCATAATATTCTGTAGGAAAGAGTGGTTTTATTAGCAATATAATATTTGTTTTTTTAACACGAAAAAGAAGAAATAATTATATTTCAACACGAGTTTGCAGTGTATTATAAATGAATTTTACCAAGATAATATAAGGACCATACATGTCCTAAACTAAGAACGCAATAAAACAACGACATTTAGACTTATTTTTGAGATAAGGTGGCCCATACAGATCACGGCAAAGAAAGCTTTATTATATTCGTTAAATGTTTTGTTTTACAAACAGTAACGATTCTGATGAAGCAATAAAAAAAGGCGCAGCATTTCATCGTTAAAGTATATCGGTCACATTCCCCCTCAGCAATGCAATATTAATAATGCATCGCAGAATTTACGGTACGTGAGTGTAATAAACCCATGCCATATTTTTGATATCAACCTAGTGTAATAATTCTTCCGATTCGCTCGGTGATTTCCGTAAAACTCGGCTCTCGTACATAAAATACCAAACTACTTGACGTTATTTTGCTCCGGTAGTGTCCGTCACACGACGACATACAGAAACTAATATTCCCGATTTATTCTGGTTTCATATAGAGATGATGTAATAGAAAAGTGGTTACTTTACCTTTTTACTGAATTATGTGATAAAAAGAATCTTACATTCGTGCTCATTTATCATTATATTTATTAAACTCGTTGGCAAAAGTGATGTAATACTTGGCAGAGTCTCTCGTATTATTATTTTTTTCCGAAAACTCGTTTAATACATTCGATAATAAATTAGCAATCATGTAAGATTCTCTATAAATATACCTGGTGTGGTGGATATGACTGCGGCCACCACGGCCGCGAAAACAATGAGAAGCTTCATTGTTGATGCGTTGTTGAGAGTTCTAAAACGAATAAAAGAAAAAAACATTAATCTACAGTCAAACCTGTGAAAGCGGTCACCTCCATTCAGCAGCCACTTGTCTTAAGCAGCCACATTCAATTTTTTTGTTAGTTAGCAATTCTCTGCTTTAAAAGCAATTTGACATGTATTAAGTAACAACTTGTCTTAAAGGTCCACTTTGCTCCTTCCCTTGACTGGCTGCTTAAGACACGTTTACTGTTTAAAGTTAAGCATGTACGCAATACGAGATACACGAGTTGTTGGTTACAGTTTTGCGATATTACAGTAGCTACAGTCGAATAGTCGTCAGAACAAACAGTTTAAATTGGTCGAGGAAAATTGTTAGACTCTAGATCGGTTGGTGGAAGATTCATACCCCCGAAATAGCATGTGCTGAGTCATTGAGAAATACCCATTATTTGCATATTCATAATACTAGTCCTACCCAGGACGACTATGTATGATCGGGCGTCATTTGTCAAAGTTAAAAGAACATGTTTGTCAACTGATCTAAACCAAAATAGGCTGGAAACTTAATGCTAGACATCATAAATAAAAACAATCAGCAGAAAAAATAGTTGTTTAGAGGCGAGAATGTTCCAATAAACATCATGATATGAGTAAAATGGTTTGCAAGAAGGAATTTTGGTTCTGCTCAACTTGCTTCTGAGGGTTTCCTCGGCTTATCAATCCGGATGCCATGTAACACGCTATAAAACGTTGAACTTCCAAAAACCATTTCCAAAACACCAGAACATGACGTTATGAGAAAATTAAAATCGATTAGTACGTTGACTGCTTAATATGACATTTACCCGTATTTCATGCATACAGTAACGTACTTCAAGTTATCCAAACACGGTATAACTCGACTAACAAGATCAAAAATATACCTCAACTTTGAAACAATATTAAAAATAACTAAGAATAATCAAGCGGGGCTGTAGTGTAATGGATAGAGTGTTAGCCTCCCAAGTCAGAGGTTGCGGGCTCGATCCCCAGCTCGACCCGATGCCTGTAATAACACAACACTCAGTACTGCTTCTAGCTAGGAAGCGGACTCGAAATCGGTTCATATAAGCTCTGAGATTTAATCACAATCGAGCTAAACTAAATTAGTATAAACTAAAATATCCATTTGTTTAACACTTTGATACTGTAACTGATTAACTTGTCACAAGAAAGCAAATAATACGATAAAGAAAATATAAAAGAAATCGAAATGTTGGATTTCAAATGAATGGGACTAAATGGACCTACTGAACTAGATCCGTCGTGATTCACTGTGAGCTGCTGCTACCTTGTTTCTGTACATCTCCATTTGAATACTTTGATTACAGAATATGTATATATTGTAGATAACACTCTGGCCACTGTTTCATATTAATTTGAAATTTTCCTCAACTCAAATTTTTGAAATGTTTTATTGTTATTTAAATTGTTCATTGGCGTCTTATGCTGGATCAATGAATCAACATTTGTCCAGTCGTAAATTCTGAGTGCTTATTTAATGCGTAATAAGATCAAGTTATCTGTTACAGAAGATTTTTTGGTTTATAAAATTTCACCTTCAATTGTTTAGAGAATTCGATCCCTGAGCACTTTAAAAATAAATCTTATTTTCAACTAAATTATCTGTTTATGTAATGTGTTCCTATTGTAATTATAGTTACTTCTGAATACAACTTTGAAAAACTTATTTTGTAAAAATTTAAAACGAATATGAACAATGAGGTAAGCAGGTACTGACATGTATAAATAAGTGACCCGAGAATTACAATCACCACAGCATCCAATAGAATAAACAGTATTCTTAACTTTACTCACAGCTAATTTAAAGTTGATTTGCTTAAAAATAAATGCAAAGTATTCATATAGTCCCATCATTTTTATACATAAAAATTAACATCGGTGTACCTGTTATTTTACAATCTACTCATGGAAGATGACGATATATACGATATATGCCATTTTCGTTGGAACCGTTTTGTTTTTTTTCGTTTTCTATTTTATTTTACACAATGAAATTTTCATGGTTCCAAAATAACAACCCGCTGTAATCTCAGATCACATACACCTGTCGGAATACTGAAAACGCCATTCAAAAAAATAATTTAGTATTTTGAAAAAAAAAAGGAGATTTTGACTCCCATTGATGTCCTTTTCTTAAAAAAGGTAACTCCTTGGAGCATAACGATACTACCTGCTTTCATGCATTATATACACATGGCACATTGGTGCGCTAAGGGGTTAAAGTATACTATCTAAACATATTTCGTCTCAGTATTCAGCATGGTTGTTCATTTCAGCAAATTTATTGTGATTCCTTTAAGAACATCATTCAAATTGAATGTAAAAACAATCCTGTTCAATCGTTTGTTCTTTATATCAAAATTCATTTTCTAATAAAATGAAACATTGAAATGTAATATTAGTTTATTAAAAAGGCAGCTGTGAAATAGCATTTGTATGGTCTAAAACAAGCATATCCTTTACACAAATAATTTAGAAAATACAGTGAAGTGATAATAAAAGAGACTTACCTCCCTCGATCTGTTAAGATACCACGGAAGACACTGCACTTCCCATCTGATAGCCTGCATATTTATACCAAAGTTGTCAATATAATTTTTAAAAAAATTGTCTTTCCTCGTGAGCTGATGCTCATCAATTAATGCAAAAAGTCTTTTTTATAAACCGCAAATTATGTTACTGGCCAACCAGATTTCATTAATTTAATAAAATGGAAATCAAAACAATTTGAGAAATAAGTAAATCTAGAATTAACATAACCTCATAGTTGCTGTTTGTTTAAAGTTTTTTTATTTACATGAAGAATATAGTGAAGAGTTTTTAATTTTTTATAATTCCGTTGCCATAAAAATAAAGACACGCCGTAATTCCTTATCGTTTGAAAGATTCTCTTTCGTTTTATTTCTGAAAGCCTTCTCCTATTAATGGGAAGTGTTTTTTTTTAAATTTCTATTTGATCGAAAGTTCAAATAAAGGCTAATGCAAATGTAATATCAACATTTAGTGAAACACAGAGTTTATCATAAATTACCATACGTGGTTTGTCTCTTAAAGCGAATCTATCAGGGAATAAAAACGTTTTAAATGTTTAAATGGATATAAAGCATTTCATTTTCTTTTCAAATAAAGTTCGAATGGTTTGGTATGTCAAATCCACCTAAACGTGACAAAATCAATATTTAAATTGGATTGGTAAACTTGAGACGAAATCTCCATTCTAAAAACAGACAGCACTTAAATACTGCTTGACGACCTTCACGTCGTCATTCGGACTTATTCTAAGATGAAACAATTTGATACGTGTAAACCTGTTAAACGGATTAAATCAAAGTCCAAATGAAATCACGTCACCCATTTTAAACGTCACACAATGTGTGACAATTTTAGGCAGGGAATCTACTTTAATCTAACAAAGGCGCGTAGCCCAAGTTATGAAATCCGACATAAATATATTGTTTTTACCTGTTTAAATAGATATCATTTAGGCAATACGAGATCAGTCAGTATTATTTTTATATAGGCATAGTGTATTGAAAAAAAAATTATATTCGATGCTAAAATTTTGAAAAAATCCCGATAAATTCCCTTTTAATTTACTTGATAAAAATATTTGGTCAGTGCTAATATCAGTTCTGATAATGCAAATAGAGATAACTGTAAATATTGCAAGCCACGACAACGCCTATGATTTTATATATAAACGATTGATTTACCGCGCTTTTATCAAAATTTTCATGCCGGCCCGATCCATTTTATTAAAAAAAAAACAACAACAATTTTTTGTTTAAAAAAGCAACAACTGAAAACAGTATTTGTTATATTTTTGTGTCATAGCTTTCAAGATACATGTGACGAAATGCAGCGTGTAATCTCATCGTTTTCAAAATCCGATAAACTCAGTCGGTTACGCGTCTGACTATCAATCCAGGGGTCGTGAGTTGAAATCCCCCGCCCGGCAACAGTCTCCGTAATGATTGATATACGACATTCATTGTGTCTCATTATCATTCGTCTCTCACCACTGATTCAGTGGGAATGTTATCATTTACTTGTGGAGACGGGGTGTGCTCGAGTACTGGTTAATCCCAGGAAACAGTGGTTAGGTTAACTGATCGTCTGTTAGCCCTCGGTGGCATAAAATGACGCTAAATTTTAAATCAATCAATCAATCAATCAATCAAAATCAAATATCGTACCAACAAATGTATTGATTGTACCATGAATGATAATTTGTGGGTACGGTATTGCATATTGCCAAATACATTAAGAGCTTCTAGCATGGTTGTCATACTATCTAATTATACATCAATAAAATATATATTCATATATGCAAAAATTAAAATCAGTTTCATGTATTTGCGCCATCGGGGTTCAACAATTGCCAAGTTGGCTAGATTGCTTATTTCTCAAAGCTGTGACCGTGGTTTCGAGTTCAGCTCGGTAAAAATAAACTTCATACGAGAAAAAATGATTGTATGTTACTTTCGAAATACTCAGATTCCTTCTGAGTTCTTCATCCACCAAAACAACTGGCTTTTATGTATGTATAACAAGTAATATATATAAAATAACATTTATATACATAACTTTTTTAACTCGATTGCAAATGGAGCTTATATAATCCGCCCATGAGTCCTTTTCTTGGGTAGAACCAGTACTGGACGTAATTTTCCTTTTGGGAAGATTCGAGTTGAGTTAGAGCATCGAACCCCGAACCTCTTGCGTGAGTGGCCAACACTCTATCGACTGCACTACAGCCCTTCTAAATAAACCTCGTTAAAACAGTATCATGTTTTGTATAACTAACAACTTATATAATGTTCTGATAAACCTTGCGGTAATGACCTTGTTTCGAACTAACGGTCTCACAAAACAAGTTACTTGATATTTGTCACGTAAAGTCTTGCCTTGTTTAGTTGAATCATTTAAACAAAGTCAGCATTAAACAATAAACATTATAAATCAAACTCGTTGAGTTGAAAATTATCAGTACATTTATACAATTTCAACCAATGGAGAAATATTTTTAATTGTTTGCGATAAAAATGTGTATCATGTTAACCTGTGTGGTTTCGGGTAAGAATAAAATCACTGTCGATCTCTGCAGTGAGGTAGGAATCCTCCGAATGGGTGTCATGTTCATTTTATCATTTTTGTCATGTTCATAACTGTGGTTAAATTACCAACCCCTGTGTGGTTCCAGGGAGCCGTATGAGTGATGGCAAAAAAGGATCACTTTGGATCATGCATGTCGTAAGAAGTGACAATTTAAGCAATACGATAGACTTTGCTGAAACTGCAGTTCTGCAGGTATCAAGGTTCTTAGTCCAATCTGCGTATTAATTTGTTGGTGGGATTTTTTTAATATGCATACCAATTTGGTGTTTTTGTACATGTAGAGTGAACCAGAAATCTTCCTTCTTGTTGGCGTCAAATAACCTAAAATGTATGGGTACGCCGTAAAACCCCATTCATCCATTCGTGTATCGTACTAAAATAAATTAACAAATCCACAGTGGAACAGTGTTATTCGTTGTATCATTTTGATTGATAATACAAAGATAAAAGTGATTTTTTTTAAATGTCATGAAACTTATTATACATGACTATAATGCAGTTATAATCATGAAATAACAAAATCTTTAAGCATCTCTCTGCAGACTCACAAAAAAAAAATATAATATTTAATTGTAACATAATTTTATCTAAGTAATTATCAATTCATTTTGAAGAAAATAATGTTTTAATACAAAACTTTAAATGTTAACTAGCAATTGTAATGAAAAAATGCGTGCAAAATAACCGCCAGCGCTTCATATTTAATAGATGTTAAATAGATGCAACAGCTGTTTCTATCAATCAGTGGCGATGATACATGTGTTGATGACATGAACATGTTTTTTCTGTATGATTTATGGACACGTAGTCAACGTATTAAATATATCAGTTCTGCCGTTTTATGTTTCTAATAGCTTGTCATACAAGTTACTGAACGTATTCAGATGGTACGTTTTTAATAGCTTGCCCTACAACTTTTTGATCGTATTAAGATGACATGTTTTCAATAGCTTGCTCTACAAGTTCCTGAACGTGTTCAGATGACACGTTTTTAATAGCTTGCCCCACAACTTTCTGACCGTATTTAGATGACACGTTTTTAATAGCTTGCTCTGCAAGTTACTGAACGTATTAAGATGGTACGTTTTCAAAAGCTTGCCCCACAATTATTTTGCCGTATTTAGATGACACGTTTTTAATAGCTTGTCCTACAAGTAATTGAACGTATTCAGATGGTACGTTTTTAATAGCTTGCCCCACAACTTTCTGACCGTATTTAGATGACACGTTTTCAATAGCTTGCTCTACAATTTACTGAACGTGTTCAGATGACACGATTTTAATAGCTTGCCCCACATGTTTCTGACCGTATTGAGATGACACGTTTTTAAAAGCTTGCTCTACAAGTTACTGAACGTGTTCAGATGGTACGTTTTAAATAGCTTGCCCCACAAATTTCTGACTGTATTTAGATGACACGCTTTTAAAAGCTTGCTCTACAAGTTACTGAACGTGTTAAGATGGTACGTTTTCAATAGCTTGCCCCACAACTTTCTGACCGTATTTAGATGACACGTTTTCAATAGCTTGCTCTACAATTTACTGAACGTGTTCAGATGACACGATTTTAATAGCTTGCCCCACATGTTTCTGACCGTATTGAGATGACACGTTTTTAAAAGCTTGCTCTACAAGTTACTGAACGTGTTCAGATGGTACGTTTTAAATAGCTTGCCCCACAAATTTCTGACCGTATTTAGATGACACGTTTTAATAGCTTGCTCTACAAGCTACTGGACGTGTTTAGATGACTCGTTTTTAAAGCTTACCCCACAACTTTCTGACCGTATTTAGATGACACGTTTTCAATATCTTGCCCCACAAATTTCTGACTGTATTTAGATGACACGCTTTTAATAGCTTGCTCTACAAGTTACTGAACGTGTTAAGATGGTACGTTATCAATAGCTTGCCCCACAACTTTCTGACCGTATTTAGATGACACGTTTTAATAGCTTGTCCTACAACTTTCTGACCGTATTTAGATGATACGTTTTTAATAGGTTGCCCCACAACTTTCTGACCGTATTTTAGATGACACGTTTTAATAGCTTGCTCTACAAGCTACTGGACGTGTTCAGATGACACGATTTTAATAGCTTGCCCCACATGTTTCTGACCGTATTGAGATGACACGTTTTTAAAAGCTTGCTCTACAAGTTACTGAACGTGTTCAGATGGTACGTTTTAAATAGCTTGCCCCACAAATTTCTGACTGTATTTAGATGACACGCTTTTAAAAGCTTGCTCTACAAGTTACTGAACGTGTTAAGATGGTACGTTTTCAATAGCTTGCACAACGACTTTTTGACCGTATTTAGATGACACGTTTTAATAGCTTGCTCTACAAGCTACTGGACGTGTTTAGATGACTCGTTTTTAAAGCTTACCCCACAACTTTCTGACCGTATTTAGATGACACGTTTTCAATATCTTGCCCCACAAATTTCTGACTGTATTTAGATGACACGCTTTTAATAGCTTGCTCTACAAGTTACTGAACGTGTTAAGATGGTACGTTATCAATAGCTTGCCCCACAACTTTCTGACCGTATTTAGATGACACGTTTTAATAGCTTGTCCTACAACTTTCTGACCGTATTTAGATGATACGTTTTTAATAGGTTGCCCCACAACTTTCTGACCGTATTTTAGATGACACGTTTTAATAGCTTGCTCTACAAGCTACTGGACGTGTTTAGATGACACGGTTTTAATGGCTTGCCCCACAACATTCTGACCGTAATTAGATGACACGTTTTAAAAGCTTGCTCTACAAGCTACTAAACGTGTTCAGATGACACGTTTTTAATAGCTTGCCCCACAACTTTCTGACCGTATAAAAATGACACGTTTTTAATAGCTTGCCCCGTAACTTTCTGACCGTATTTAGATGACACGTTTTCATTAGTTTGCCCCATAACTTTCTGACCGTATTTATATAACACGTTTTCAATAGCTTGCCTTTCAAGTTACTGACCATATTCAGATGATACGTTTTTAATAGCTTGCCCTGCAACTTTCTGACCGTATTTAGATGACACGTTTTAATAGCTTGCTCTACAAGCTACTGGACGTGTTTAGATGAAACGTTTTTAAAGCTTGCCCCACAACTTTCTGACCGTATTTAGATGACACGTTTTCAATAGCTTGCCCCACAACTTTCTGACCGTATTCAGATGACACGTTTAAAATGGCTTGCCCCACAACTTTTTGACCGTAATTAGATGACACGTTCTTAATATCTTGCTCTACAAGCTACTGAACGTGTTCAGATGATACGTTTTTAATAGCTTGCCCCCACAACTGTCTGACCGTATTAAGATGACACGTTTTCAATAGCTTGCCCCACAACTTTCTGACCGTATTTAGATGACACGTTTTCAATAGCTTGCTCTACAAGTTACTGAACGTGTTCAGATGACACGTTTTTAATAGCTTGCCCCACAACTTTCTGACCGTTTTTAGATGACACGTTTTGAATAGCTTGCTTTACAAGTTACTGAACGTATTCAAATGGTACGTTTTTAATAGCTTGCCCCACAACTTTCTGACCGTATTTAGATGACACGTTTTTAAAAGCTTGCTCTACAAGTTACTGAACGTGTTCAGATGGTACGTTTTTAATAGCTTGCCTCACAAATTTCTGACTGTATTTAGATGGTACGTTTTCAACAGCTTGCCCCACAACTTCTGACCGTATTTAGATGACACGTTTTTAATAGCTTGCCCCACAACTTTCTGACCGTATTTAGATGACACGTTTTAATAGCTTGCTTAACAACGTACTGGACGTGTTTAGATGACACGGTTTTAATGGCTTGCCCCACAACTTTCTGACCGTAATTATATGACACGTTTTAAATAGCTTGCTCTACAAGCTACTAAACGTGTTCAGATGACACGTTTTTAATAGCTTGCCCCACAACTTTCTGACCGTATTAAGATTACACGTTTTCAATAGTTTGCCCCACAACTTTCTGACCGTATTTAGATGACACTTTTTCATTAGTTTGCCCCATAACTTTCTGACCGTATTTAGATAACACGTTTTTAATAGCTTGCCCTACAAGTTACTGGCCATATTCAGATGGTACGTTTTTAATAGCTTGCCCCACAACTTTCTAACCGTATTTAGATGACACGTTTTCAATAGCTTGCTCTACAATTTC
Organism: Panopea generosa; assembly: GCA_029582155.1. Lineage (NCBI taxonomy): Eukaryota > Metazoa > Mollusca > Bivalvia > Adapedonta > Hiatellidae > Panopea > Panopea generosa. The sequence goes on along the minus strand of CM055908.1, from coordinate 59,195,147 downwards.
CTGAACGTGTTCAGATGAAACGTTTTTAAAGCTTGCCCCACAACTTTCTGACCGTATTTAGATGACACGTTTTCAATAGCTTACACCACAACTTTCTGACCGTATTTAGATGACACGTTTAAAATGGCTTGCCCCACAACTTTTTGACCGTAATTAGATGACACGATTTTAATAGCTTGCTCTACAAGCTACTGAACGTGTTCAGATGATACGTTTTTAATAGCTTGCCCCCACAACTTTCTGACCGTATTAAGATGACACGTTTTCAATAGCTTGTCCCACAACTTTCTGACCGTATTAAGATGACACGTTTTAACAGCTTGCTCTACAAGTTACTGGACGTGTTTAGATGACACGTTTTTAAAGCTTACCCCACAACTTTCTGACCGTATTTAGATGACACGTTTTCAATAGCTTGCCCCACAATTTTCTGACCGTATTTAGATGACACGTTTAATATGGCTTGCCCCACAACTTTTTGACCGTAATTAGATGACACGTTTTTAATAGCTTGCTCTACAAGCTACTGAACGTGTTCAGATGATACGTTTTTAATAGCTTGCCCCCACAACTTTCTGACCGTATTTAGATGACACGTTTACAATAGTTTGCCCCATAACTTTCTGACCGTATTTAGATGACACGTTTTAAATGGCTTGCCCCACTACTTTCTGACCGTATTTAGATGACACGTTTTTATTAGCTTGCTCTACAAGTTACTGAACGTGTTCAGATGGTACGTTTTTAATAGCTATCCCACAATTTTCTGACCGTATTTAGATGACACGTTTTCAAAAGCTTTCCTTACAAGCTACTGAACGTATTCAGATGACAAATCAAAGATTTGAATCATGTACTGAATTATATAAAACCTGCCCTAGAGCCATCTTGCAGTTTTTAATGGTAGTTGGGGCTTTAAACACATACTGTATGTTAATGCATTCTTTATTTATTTGAAGCGAAACGTTAAAGTCTAATTACTAATTACGCATCAAACCACTATTAACAAACCTGTTTAAAAATATTTTTTTTATCTAGATAAGACAATAATTTGAAATAATGTTTGTTATGCAAGTATTCCTCTAATATGGCAGTTTTTGTTAAAACATTTTAAAAATCAGTTTTGAACAAGCTTATTCATAAAAATTTTTTTTTTTTAATTTCAATCACTGAAAAGTGATCCATTTAATCACCCCGTAATAGGTCTGTGAGGGTCGGGGTGGGCCATCCCTCAACAAACCGTACAAATATATATATCAGTCAAGTTGTAACATACATTCATATATATACACTGCAAGGAAAAAGAAAGCTTACATTTTGGTTATTGAAATTATTTCATTATTGACTAAGTTTATTCATGTGATGGAATAGTGAACTGATTTTTATCTTATTTTTTTGCTTTGAAATGAATTAAATGTTTGTTTTTTGATTCAACAGTATGATGAATTATAAATATACAGAATTTATATGCAATACAATTTTTGTTCCTTGACCTGTCGACGTTTATAGGTATGTATACTTTCTTTTTCCTTTCACAGAATACACATATATACATTAATCTTAAAGGGACACACCAGTCTAAACAAATTATAGATTGAAGCTCGAGCTAAAACAAAAATCAAACAGAAATAAAATATAATTTGACACAGCAGATGGTAGTATAAGAAAATTATTTAGTCTAATGACTTCAGGAGATTTTTCTCTCTTAAGTCTATAGTGGCTGGCTTGGTGTAGGACCTTAATAAATATTAAATATGTATTTTGGTTTATCCCTTTTTACAGAAAAGATAAAGTGGCAATAATTACATGAATTTTATTATATTGGGGTTGTTTTTGTGTGTTTATATTTATTAGAGGTATCTATAATTGGAATGGTTTGTAAACACAATTTTTTGTGTGTTAATTGATGGTGTTTATTGAAAGCCAGGAGAAGACATTCAAAAAATATCAAGGTTACCTCGGTTCATTTGATATTTTTCTAGTAAAATTTAACTTTATTTGAGAATCAGAAAACACAAAAGAATCACCTATTTCCTAAATTTATAAAACATGTGTTTTCAGTTATTGGATTGGTTGAATATTAGTGTAATATATTTCTCATTTGCATATATTTCATGAAAAATTAAGCAGATTCACATATAGACTAAAATATTATGTCAATTTTGTATATAAATATACAGAAAGAATAAGTAACAAACTTATATGTGAATTCAAGAGAGACAGGTGTGTAGTGTAAGGATTTTTTTGTTGTTGATTTTTAAAAATCAAATATTAAAAAATAATAAAATGAAACAACAATTGTTTTGAAAGAAACATTATTAAGAGTGTACATGTGTAAACACTATTTCCAAGCAGATATTTATAGTTTAACATAGTCCCTTATAATTATAATGATTCCATTTGTGACACAAAAAATATAGGCTATACTATTGATGTAAACAGTAATTAAGATCTAATATTATTGCAAAATTTGCTTTCACAAATAAGATAAACTCTAGTTAGAGTACACATGTGTTCTATGACCAGATGTAAAATTGTTATATAAACACTTTCCTTTTCTTTTAATGAAAAATAAAACAGAAGTTGAATCATTGTAAAACAATATATAAGTAGAAAAAGAAAAAACAAAAACAACAATAGAAAAAATCGAGGCAGCAAGAGATTTTCACTAAAGTACTGTCTACACAAAATAAGCAAAGAGGCCATCCTGGAGGGCAACTTTTATAATACATAAATCTGAAAAATGTAAAATTAATAGTCTTTATTTTTAAGATACAAGAGGAATGTATAGGTTCCATAACAAATCAAATTTTTCCACCTCAATGTTATTTTTGGCAATACATCGTTCTGTTTCATACAACATTTTAATATAGTGTTTGAATGGTTCAAAAATAGGAATATTGTTTTTCATTTTTTGACAGTATATGAAGAGTTTAGCAGTATATAGCAACCTATTCAAAACAGTTTCGAATTTCATACTGCCAAAGATTATGTCTGAAGATGACCAGTCTGTATTTACTGTATTGCACTTTTCATTCAGATAATTTTTAAAACTTTTAAAAAATTGTTGCGTTACTATGCAGTCAATAAATATATGTTTAATAGTTTCGGTTTCTCTTTGACAAAAGGAACATACATCGGATTCTTTAATCTTCATTTTTTTAATTCATAAAATTTTGGTATAGATGATATAACCTGGGCATTAAGGATAAAATGTTAAGAATAAAAAAAGATCAGCAATGTTAAAACGTGCGTAAAGGGTTGTACCTCATATTCAGACTTTTTTGAATGCGCAGTTGGGTTAAAACAAGGGGTGATAACGTCGCCGGTTTTGTTTTTTTCGTTTTTTTTTAGAAGATTTGGAGCTACAAGATGATCAACGTTGCGGACTTACTCTTGATGATATAATTTTTAATTTGATGCCATGGTAATTCTGGGTAAGAGTGTGAGTGAATTACAAAACAGTCTTTATCTGTTAAAATTGTATTGTGGTACGTGGGGATTAGAAGTAAATACCGAAAAAAAATAGTCTTTAGAAAACGTGGCAATATGCGAACTGATGAAAAGTGGACATATGGTAATGTTTCTTTAGAGACGGTTAATGATTTCAATTATTTCGGAACAGTTTTTAACTATACTTGTAATTTCTCACTCAACCAAGAAACGCTAGTTGGAAAGGGTCTTAAAGCATTAAATTATATACATGTAATACAAACAGATATACAATAAAACCAAAGGTTATTTGTCACCTGTTTGATGCTTTTGTAGGCTAAATTCTTAACTACTCAAGTGAATATGGGGTTTTGGTTAATCGAAGGCTATTGAGAGAATTCATTTTAAATTTTACAAAGCATTATTAAATGTTAAATCTTCTACTTGTAATGTTGGTATTTATGGGGAGCTTGGAATATATCCTTTATTTGTTGGACGTTATACACGGATCAATGTTGGATTAAAATAATAATTTCTAATAAATATTAATTGTTTACTGATATAATTCCTTGTCAGAGGATTGCAACACAGGCATTCACTCTGTCATATCACTCTTAGATAACTACGGATTTTCTTATGTATAGATTAATCCAGCAGTGGTTGAATTAAAACTTTTTCATTTAATGTTTAAGCAAATAATTATTGATGTGTAATGACATTTCAATCAGCGGTAAACTTATTGTATACAAGCATTTTAAACTTTTAAATTTCAAGATTGTCCTCACATCAGCTATGCATTTAAACGGGGCGCTACGCACCAAATAGAGTCAACCAAGAGATGAAATCATCTTCATCTTCCAGTTAAAGGTCAGGAGTCTTCTTAGACTGTAAAATTGACCTGGTGAAATATTGTACCTTATGTAATTGTTCTGATATTGAAGACGAGTATCATTTTGTATTTGTTTGTCCAGTATATAGACAAATCCGTCAAAAATATGTAAGTTCGTTTTTCCATAAATAACCAAGTGCTTATAAATTTATCCTACTGATGCAAACAAATAAAGTCAGTGTACTCAGAAACTTAGGTAATTTGTTGACAACAATGTAATTTTATAAATGCCAAATGAAATCGTGTTTTCTGTGTTTAATTTAGAAAGTATACGAATTGTATAAAATAAATTGCTTTTAATGAAATATATAATGTGTCTCTTATGTGACATTTTGATGTTAGACAAAAAAACTGTATAGTTTACGTCTCAATAAAAAATTCAGTATTCTGTAATAATGAGACACTCGACGTATTATTGGAAGTAGCATTATTGTAATTTTTTGCATTTCAAATGGTTTGTTTGTCTGCATTCGCATTGTAGCGGGGTCTATGGGTAGTGTGTTCGCTTCGCATGCGGTAGGTCGTAAGTTCGATCCCCGGCGGGTCATACCAAAAAAATGGTACTAGAAGCTTCCTCGCTTGGCGCTCACTTTTAACAAAATAGTTCTAGGTCTGGTCGGCCCGGTGTCAGTATAACGTATGGTTGGGATATCATACAATATGTGTCTTCGGTATGATACTCCAGTGTGACAGCGTTTCAAGCCGACACCGTCATGATATGGCTGAAACGTTGTTGAAAGAGACACTTTGCCATACAACAACAGTGTCTGCATGCGCGCTATCTTTAAAAATACATTGAATAATATGGTTACATGGTAAACAACAATACCATTTACTGTATGTTATATTTTTTTTCTTTTTGCTGTTTTATGTTTAGTTAATTGGATGATTTAACGTAAAATCATGTTGAGTTCATTGACATTTAATTTTCTGGTTTGTAATTTATTATATCCATATTTTTGTCTGTTTACCTGTAAAATAATTTTAAAATGAATCGCCATACAGCTGGAGTGTTCTGTTGGCATTCTGTTGTTATGGTATAGAATGTATATAGACAAGCACTACGACGTTTACTTAAGACATAATTATAATATCTAAATGTCTACAGTACTGGCTATACTGTACGGAACAGCTGACCTAGCACTTAACGTTTTATGTATCTTACACGCCACCTGATATTTTATGTATTTTTTCTAAAACTATTAAAGCAATTTCCTAGAAATTTTGATTTAAATAAGAGATAACAATGACCAAGTCTTTTGTATTATCGTTTTTCTTTTCTTAATACTACTACTCAACATTTTGACAAAAATATTGAAATACAAAAATGGCGGGCAAGCTGTTCCGTTTAGTATATACCATGGACTACTAAAGTGTGCTGTTTGCTAGGAGTAGAATCATACTGTACCATTTTTTAGGTGTGCTTTTACGCAAACAAAATCCGGGTTTTTGCATTTTTCTTCCGAAACACAACCAAACCACTTGTATTCCGACCAGTGGAAAATTGTCTCAAGGAAAACCAGTATGTTAATAAAACTTTTCAAAAATGTTTTTTTAATTTAATTCACCATAAACGCAGAAACGACAATTTGCATTCAAGGATATAAAACATTGAGAAAGTGCCCTTGAAACCCACCGCATCCTCAGTTGTTCATGGTTTTGCCATTCAATAAACATAAACAAGCTTGTACATCATTTTAAGTCCAGCCACGCCCCCTGGTGTAATAAATCTACAAGTTAAATTGTCATAAGAACAATATATGTAATACACTTCAACTGCTAGCTAGTTAATAAAGCGATTTCTGTCCGGCACTTAAGTAGTAAATAAGTAAATGCATATTTTACATATATACTGTCGTAAATGCATAATTATATGTCAAGCATATTATTATATACATATTAAACATTTGTCTAAGTTGCAAGAACTTGTTTTACAATCGAAGTAAAATGAACAAGTTTAAACTGATAAATCGTCTTTAGGTGTCTCCTTTTCGTACGAAAATTTTGTACTTACGGGGTCCTGATTCGAGGTGACACTTTATGTAAAAAGACAGTTATTTTCTTCATTTGTTATTTCATTTTAAATGTTTATTTTGTTTAAATGTCTTTTAAAGTACGTGTCAAGAGAAGCATACTTTTATCAGATTTCCGTGTCCATGTATACTGTATATAAACCATTTGGTTTTGATAATACTGATAAATAAATAAATAAATATATAAATAAATAAATAAATAAATAAATAAATAAATAAATAAATAAATAAATAAATAAATAAATAAACAAAACTATGAAATCCTATGATGTATCATGACATTTTCTGGAAATGTGATGTTTTAATAGTGTAAACATAATGTTTGTAATCTGCTATTCTGAGCGCTAATTTGCAATAATTGTATCATGCAATAGTAACGCCGGTCGATAGCCATACATAACTAATATTGCCTGTAGCGTTTTACTTGACAACAACTATAACATATGTATCGTGTGTCTAACAAGGGCATATAAGCAAGCAGTAATAAATGCAGAATAGTAATTTCCCATCAGTATAACTTCACATTACGCTACTAATTCTTTTTTCAAATAGTTTTAAACTTGATTTAAAACGCATTAATTTTATAAGTTATAAACACTATAGATGATTAATTAATCAAACACTTTACTAATGGAAAAAAATTGACTATGACCATCTTAGTCTAGCATTAATTATCTATTGTTGCACATGGAAAACCTCGTGACATTTAAGACTTTATATGATATTATTAACGAGAGTACTAATTGTTTTACTTCTCTTGAAGTTAATTATAATGAACTGTGCAGGTGCATTTCCCAGGCGCATAATCATTCATTTAGATAATGTTTTTCTACCGATGGTTTATGATTTCCATTTTATGTATAACTTTTTACTAGTATCTGATGATGTTATAAACGGTTTTATATAAAACGCGTGTGAGTAACAGTTAATCATCAACCTTAAATGTGGTTCATACTTTCCTTATAGGTTTGTTTTGTTTGAATATTATGCGTCATTTTAAAGACATCGAAGGCTAACAGACGACTAGTTAACCTAATCACTCTTTCCTGAGATTCTGGAAGATTAACCAGTACTCGTCCACAAGTTACTAATAATTGCGCGACTGACTATTCATCTAGGGGTCGTGAGTTCGAACTGCCGCCCTGCCACAGTCTCAATGATGATTGATATACGACATTACCAGTACCACTCATTACCATTCGTCTCTGATCGCAGAATCAAGTGGGAAAGTTATCACTTACTTGCCTTGCGCTAATAGGTGTACTGGAGAATTGGTTAACCTTCCAGGATCCAAAGAATAAGTGGTAAGGTTAACTGATCGTCTGTTAGCTCTGGATGGCAAACAATGCAGTTAAATATTCATACAGTGTTGAGTATATTTAAAACATAATCTTTTATTTATTCTTTAGAATTGAGAAAGTGAAAATATCGCGATTAATTTGTATCAACTGCTTTACAGCTACTTTCAAACCTATTGAGGGTTCCCTGATGAGTGGAATGTTTAAAAATGATAAACACATACTCTGTTATTATACGTAACACACTAAACGCTATAAGTGGAATTAAACGAAAGTAGTGAACTAAATATCTCAATATCAGTTTCCCTAAATCATAACTTGGACACTTTAGCCAATAAATGACCACGCAGAATTAAAGTTATACAGTAGAATTTCAGTGGCTCGAACATGGATGGATCGAACACCACATATAGCTCGAACCACTTATCTGGTCCCAGTCGATTTCCTATTTCAGTGTTAATACGTTTACATGTGTGGTGATGATGAACAGCACTATACTCGAACAACCCTTAACTCGAACAATTTGGTCCAGTCACGTCGAGTGGGTTTGAGCCATCTAACTGCTACTGTAATACAACTTTACTTATTGGTTAAGGATAACATACATGACTATCAATGTGGAGCACATGGTCTAGTGGTAGAGCATCGAACCCATGATCGGAGGATTCGATCATCCGTCAAGGCTAGCGCTATGTGTGGTGTCATTGAGCAAGACACCTTTTTCACATATGTTTTGTACTGGTTCTACCAAGGAAGACTTCGAACGTGATTTGTCTACGTTGTAAGAACTTGTTTGACAACCGAAGTAAAATAAAGAGGTTTAAACTAGCAATGTATATAAAATAATAACTTTCAAATAATTAATTTGAGGAAAATCGCAATGCCCCGGTTTCACGAACATTCTAAAGTGTCTTAGTTTATTTAAACTCAAAAGTGTGCTCGATTTCATATTAAAATTGAGCACACTGTTTTAGTTTAAGTGAAATAACAAATTTTAAGTATTTTTTTGAAACTTGGATCAGGTGAATAAGTCATGTTGTTAGAGGTTTGCCATTTATATGGTTATAATTCTATAGGTAGAAGGTGCTGATTGTGGTTTATGAGACCTTTGGTTTTGACATCTGTATAATCTGTTACAAAAACATCAATGAGGTATCAGCATCGCTAATATCTAAAACCCATTGTCTTGGAATATAACAACTCGTCCAAAAGATATTGTATATTCAAACTCATGTTAGCAATACAAGTGTTTTAACAATGAACGTTAGTGCTGACTACATGTCAACTTCATCAATAACTGTTACTTCTCTGACACGTTTATCTATCGTTTATATCCTGTAAATGTCTTGATACACACAATTGTATATAACTGAGCAATACCACTGTGCAGTTACTGTCAGTTGGTTTGTAAACATATCTACTTAAGCAGTGTGCAGCATGTTAAATGGAGTTGAGGAGTTGTCTAGAAGTCGTCATGCTTGTTCAAAAACCCAGATTTCCCCGAATTGATTCCCATTGGGGAAAACGAAAATGTTCAAACTTATGGTAACAGTGCCTTATTTAGACAAGGTTCTGTTAAATCATAACATACTTGACAGTAAATTTTAAGATACTATTTATTATATTTAATATCCATTATAAATAATTTATATTGCATTGTTGAGTCATGTTCTCGTATTACGTTTCCTGCACAAGACAGAAACATGCTAGATCTGCCATACCGTAATACAGTGCCGTAGACACATAGGGTGATACCACACCTGAAGTGTATTGACACTGGACCGACTAGTCCGTCAAATATGTACTCTCACCTGCGTCCTTAGATTATGTATTCTTAATTTGGAGCACAAAGCAAGGAAGTGTCCAGGACTATCAATTCCAGGAAAGTACCTATAACCTTGTTTTTGAAGATTATACCACTATATCAATAATATATTTGTATTTATCATGTAGCTGTAAGGAACTGCTTTAGAAGATTTTACCACTATATCAATAATATATTTGGATTTATCACGTAGCTGTTAGGAACTGCTTTACAAATCTTACATCGTCTATCATAAATCAAAGTTTGGGCCATAAGAAAGGAAAAAAAAGCAGGGTACGTGTTTTAGAGGAACTTTTTCATTAGGGTTCATGGTTTGTTTTCTTTAATTAGCCTTGAGTACTGTACAACAATGGATGTTTTACATCTTGGTGTTCCAACTTCATCTGTATATATGTATCGTCATATGTTTATTTGTATTGATCAGAAAACAGTAAACGTGTCTACGATTAAACTCCCATGATTTAGAAATAGAGTTTGAAAGATTTAATAATATGGATAGAGAAAATGAGCTATGAAAATTGAGTTATATGAATGTCATTGAATCTGAATATCATTTTTGCTTTGTTGCCCAAGATACCATAGCATTAGACTATTAATTTAAATAGTTCATCATGGCAAACAGTCCAGAAATTTTCGAATATCATGTCAAATTAAAAAAAAAAAAATTATTTTAAAAGTTGGAAAATATGTATCTGAAGCTATTAAGACAAGACAACACTAGAACAAGTAAATATTGTGTAATTATAAAACGACTTAACGAACTTAATAAATAGCTATATAATGTAACTGTTTCTTATACTCAATATGTGTATAGCTTATTACCTAACTTGAATTGTATGATATTTATGATTTTGGTGCGTATTGTGTCTTGGCAATATTCATTTAAAACATTGTAAATGGCTAAAGACAACTATTTGGCGAAATTGCCAATAAAATTTAATTTCATTTGATTTGATTATCATTAGTCCAATGTATCGTATTTCGTTTTATTTCTTTTTTTTGTATAATACATAAATACGACGTTTGCGATTAGTTCATACACCTTGTACCATATTTCCTCTTTAGAAAAAACGATAAAAATGCAATGTCATTTGTATACAGGGAAATAGATGATATAAAAGACATATTCAATTAATAATTAACAGCAATAATAGTCATTTCAACAAATGTCACCATGATGTGATGAATTATTTCACATACATCTATATATATATAATAGTATATACAGTCTCACTGTCAACAGCAGACATACAGGTTGTGGCTTATACGTACATGTCAAATATAACAAATGACCCGTCCGTATTTTAAGAAATAACGGTAGTCGATGGATGTATATAACCACAACTGGTATTAATCATTGGCTAAAAAGCAATTAAGAAAACAGCAAAAATCACTGAATCTCATAAAATGATTACATACTGCTGACGTTTATTAATTTGAAAAAAAAAAGTATTTTGAGAAATTTGGTAGCCCAGACAACATATGCTTTGTATACTTAGATGACATTTATGCCCCTTTTGAAATACTGAAGGTTTTTTTTAATGGCGAATGCGGGTTATATAAACCGAGTAGATGTGTCTTCGCCGTCAAGTTTTGAATAAGTGACCAGTGGGTTCATTTCTACACCTAGTTCAGAAGGAGAACAAGGTAAGTGTTTCTTTTATTTTTTCAAATTAATTTCACTTAACTGTGTACTTATTTTAACTGATAAAACTATGTAAGTGTTGGCTATTTGGTCTTTAAATATACTACTTTATTGACGATGATTCCTAACTTCAAACAGCTGTCTTTTCTAGTTATGTATGTTATGCATATGACCTACGTTTTAGACAGCTTTAACACTTGTCTCACTTCTTCAATCTAAATGTAAGTCGGACCCAGTGGTATCTTGTGTTTCGAAGCGATGGGCCCAGTGTTTTTTTTCTTATTTGGATTATTTCTTAACCCTTTACTTCATATAGACGCTTTTGGACACCTCTAATATAGATGCCTTTGGACACCTAATATAGAAGGCGTTTGAATTATTGGGTGAATTATGTTTATATTAACACACAAAGAGGAAAACAATGCAGGAAGTATTCAAATTGCTGGTTACGAACTCTTCTTGCACTGTTTTCAAAGGCCTTCTGTGATTGGTGCGGTAAAACGCGTATCTACACTTCCTGCACTGTATTCCACTCTGTCAGTTAATATAAACATAATTAACCCAATGATTCAAAAGCCTTCTATATTAGAGGTGTCCAAAGGCGTTTATGTTAGAGGTGTCCAAATGCGTCTATATGAAGTAAAGGGCTATGTATACATTTTACACCTCCGTTAACCAACTGCAAACAAATGTTTATTCAACGTTGTATCGATGATACAGGAAATAGACGGGGCAAGATGGGTGTTAATCCAGCTATCAAAGGTCCAAACCAGTGGTATTATGTGTGCACTAGCCTGTTTAATTAATTTGTTTCCAGAAGAGTATTTATGACACCAGAATGTGTATAAACAATTCTTTATCGAACGCGCAAAGAAGAGCACATTTGTTTCCTTCCCCTTCAAGAAGTTTCTTTTGAAGATAGCTACAAAAACATATTTATGCATCGCTGCTACATTGCTTTTGGAAGGGAATGCAATTTTAACGACTTTAAAGATTCTGACAACAAACAAACATTTTTTTTCATTAGATAGTCAAATTAAATCTGACTGGCATTGAGCCTGGGTGGATTGTTGTCTAACAGCGCTTTTTAAATCATCAGATTACAATTTACATTAAATACTAGAGGGGGGGGGGGGGGGGGTCACTTTTGTAAACTAATGGGTTTTTAGAAAATGTATTTATACAACATCATATATTTCTTTATTTAATATGAGTTTCATCATTGCGCGCATCTTTTTGCACTTTTCATGCGGAATACTTCTTCTTCTTCCGAAAATCCTCTTCTACTGTCCCACTGGCCGAAGAAAGACAATCAAATGAACGGTCTTCTCACTACCAAAATCTTCTGGAGAGGCAAATAAAACAGGCTATACACGTGCGTTATGATGGGTAATTGAACACGCATTTTCATGTGAAGTGTGTTAGTTGGTATGGGCCTTCATTCCAAAACCGATATAGATCTAGATAAAACCGGCAAAATCAATACTTCAAAAAATATATTTGAACCTTTTTTCATCATTTAGATATCACTATGATGATCCAGTTCCTAATCATTGCCTCGCTTATGGCCATGGTGGTGGCGACACCCGGTTTGTACGGGGATGATGATGATTATCGGAGAGGTGGATATGGAATGATGTACGGCCGCGGAATGTATGGTGGCTATGGAGGTTACGGCGGCGGAATGTACGGCGGCGGCAGGATGTACGGGGGTGGAATGTATGGAGGTGGGATGTACGGCGGCGGAATGTACGGCGGCGGCAGGATGTACGGGGGTGGAATGTATGGAGGTGGGATGTACGGCGGTGGAATGTACGGCGGCGGCGGAATGTACGGCGGTGGAATGTACGGAGGTGGAATGTACGGAGGTGGAATGTACGGCGGTGGAATGTACGGCGGCGGAATGTACGGAGGTGGAATGTACGGAGGTGGAATGTACGGCGGTGGAATGTACGGTGGAGGCATGTATGGCGGTTCCGGTGGCTATAGGTAAGTTATTTACTGTTAAGAAAACGACAATGTTTAATAACCATGAGCAAATGGTTTATATCTTTATGTTAACTGGTCTTTAAACACCACATTGACCTTAGATGGAGGAAGGCTGAACCCGTGAACTCCATTTGCTTTGAAATTAACACATTTGACCTTTAACTGCAACCTTGTTGAACTCGCTTCAGTTACAAAGCTAGCGAAGTAACACGCCAGCCCAGAACATTTTAACAATATGAACCTTACTATGACAGCGGCTCTTTGGCATGTAAAGATAAGACTTTATACACATTTTCTATGCCCGCATGTATTGCTAGAATGTAAAATCATTTCACCTATCACAAAATGTTTGATCTGAAAAATTAATTATTTTAACATAATAATAAAGTTACTATAGTATTACCATCGGGAGGATGTACCATATTGATGATGGACACTTCCAAAGGATACCCGATGTTTGTAGATGGGAGGAGAGAAACGATTTGTCTTTTTTGTCTAGAATAAACATTTAACTGTTTCTATGTAATATCATGTTTGTTGTCAGTTATATTCTCCGTGATATATATGAGTGGTTACAACATATAAAACTATATAACAATAAAATACAGTTTAAAATAATTAACAAATCTAAAACAAAATTAATAACTTGTGTAAATAAATTACGAAACCAAAGAACGTAGTGTACATGGCATGGAATAGCACTGGTATGGTTGTATTGCTGAATCACCCGGTCGGGATGACTATAAATAGGTTAAACCATATTAAATCCAAAAAGGTATTTTATTTGGTAAAAAATATCCAACATAGAAACTGGTCGTCGTCATCAAAATATCGCCCTGTCTGTGTAAACAAACACCCGAACAATCTTACGTTCCCGCCAACAGTCTCCGTGATGAATGGTATACGACATTGTGTATCATTATCATTCGTCTCTCACCGCTGATTCAAATGGGAAAGTTATCAGTTACTTGCGGAGATGGGATGTGCTCGAGTACTGGTTAACTTTCCAGAATCCCAGGAAACAGTGATTAGATTAACTGATCGTCTGTTAGCCCTTGATGGCATAAAAATGACGCTAAATTTTCAATTAATCAATCAATCAATCAATCAATCAATCAATCAAACAATCAACAGAAGATGAATATCATGTATTCTTTAAATGTCCGAGATACGCAGCTTCATGGCCTCTCTTCCTATTTTCTTCGTATTTACTTTTTTACAATACTCTTCAACTGGAAGATATTTATAAAATAAGAAAAATCTCCTGTTACATTTATTGTCTGTTTAAAATGAATTTCAGATATAACATGCACAGGTAACTCAAACAATGTGTTGTAAATATTGATGTATATGTTTGGACGTAGGCGTTTGTTTACGAAGTAAAACATTGTATTTTCTGTCTTTTGATCTTGATAATTTTATAACATCGAAGTTGCGCAATACGTTTTAATAATTCACACATTTGTTTAGCATTTACTAAAGGTTATGTACAATTATGCTTACAGGCGACATGGCTACCCGATGTACGGCTACAAGTACCGTTATTCCAGACCTTGGGGAGGTACGTGTTGGCATATATGACAGTTATTCTTAGTTTATACTAATTTCTTTTAGTTCGATTGTGATGAAAGCTTAAAGCTTATATGAACCGCTCTCGAGTCCGCTGCCTGGGTAGAATCAGTACTGAGTTTTGTTTTATCAGAAGCATCGGGTCAAGTTGGAGATCGAAACCGCAATTTCTGGCGTTAGCGGCCAACACTCTATCCATAACACCACCGCTCCGCTTAAATATTCTCTGTTATTCCTAATATTGTTCGAAGGTTGAGGTATATTTGCCATCTTAATAGTCGTGTTTACTAGCGTGTTTGTTTATTTTTAGAAAAAAAAAATCTGAATCTCTTAGGTATGTAAGTCTTAAATAAAGTACATTCTTTATTTCTGCATTAATTTTCGCCATTGTGTAAAAATTCTTAGACATAAGCTTTAAATTTCAACTTTCAACATTAGACATCTAGTATACCATGGCAGGTAGAATAACTTTGAGAGTTTATTTGATTATAAATAATGTGTCTTTACAGGCTTGCAAATTGTTGTCTCAACAAATCGTCTCTAAGTGTGTTTTTCAAAATTCAATTTTGAGTTAAAGTCTAAGAATATTCTTAAGAATGGTTGGTAAATACCACTTCTGACAGAATCGTTAATTGGTGTTTTTATTTTTCTTATCAGCTTAAGAGTAAATTACAAAGTTGAACCTGGCAATAAAAATGATAACAAGTTGTTACGACGCACACATTCGAAAAATTAATGCATGCAATCATATTTACATAAAACAGAAGATAACTTGAATTTCATGGGGTACAAATTTCACATTATGTAAATTATTCAAACCACAAAACATTTATCAGCGATAACTTAAGGTAGTTTATGGGGTGGTGGCTTTGAAGTTTCCCGATTTATGAACATTATATTTTAAATTGAAATCGTGTTTCTTTCAAGAAACCGTTTTTACTTTTTTTCTTACCTTAAAAAATAGGGGGTAATGTCTTCAATATTGCTTACATCGTGAATTTGTATAGACTTGCATCTCCTAACTTAAGTTTGATGAAACTGGTGTCTTGTACATAAACTGTATGTTGTATGTAATTTTAAATGTTTAAACATTTTTCGATCACGTAAAATTCTCTTGAGTTAAAGTGTATGAGGTTTGAAGGAAAGTTTATCGGAATTTGTCGTTATTTTAGCTGCAGTATACACATTTTGTAATCACAAGAACTTCAACAATATAAAACACACATTACTGGAAATTTCATTCTGCAGTGTAAGAATTTTGATTTTTGTTCCAAAGATGAATGGAAGTTAAGATAGTTAGAAACGAGATATTGAGAGATTTTGCGTGAATACGCGAGCGTTCACATAATCTCAATCAGTTGCCTTTTCTTCTCTATATAATTCCTTATTTTTATTAATAGTGGAAAAATTATATAGTATGTATTTGGGCTATTTAAAAACTAAAACGAACGCAACAATCAATATTTTCTGATGCTATCAAATATGATGATTATGAAAGTAGCACCAACATATGTACAATACAATCATTATGATAGTAGCACCAACATATGCACAGTACAATCATTATGAAAGTAGACCAACATATGTACGATACAATCATGATGAAAATACCACCAACATATGTACAGTACAATCATTATGAAAGCAGCACCAACATATGTACAATACAGTCATTATGATAGTAGCACCAACATATGTACAGTACAATCATTATGAAAGTAGACCAACATATGTACGATACAATCATGATGAAAATACCACCAACATATGTACAATATAATCATTATGAAAGTAGCACCAACATATGTACAGTACAATCATTATGAAAGTAGCACCAACATATGTACAATACAATCATTACGAAAGTAGACCAACATATGTACAATACAATCATGATGAAAATACCACAAACATATGTACAGTACAATCATTATGAAAGTAGCACCAACATATGTACAGAACAATCATTATGAAAGTAGCACCAACATATGTACAATATAATCATTATGAAAGTAGCACCAACATATGTACAATACAATCATTACGAAAGTAGACCAACATATGTACAATACAATCATTATGAAAGAAGCACCAACATATGTACAGTACAATCATTATGAAAGTAGCACCAACATATGTACAGAACAATCATTATGAAAGTAGCACCAACATATGTACAATATAATCATTATGAAAGTAGCACCAACATATGTACAATACAATCATGACGAAAGTAGCACCAACATATGTACAATACAATCATTATGAAAGAAGCACCAACATATGTACAGTACAATCATTATGAAAGTAGCACCAACATATGTACAATACAATCATTACGAAAGTAGACCAACATATGTACAATACAATCATTATGAAAGTAGCACCAACATATGTACAGTACAATCATTATGAAAGTAGCACCAACATATGTACAATACAATCATTACGAAAGTAGACCAACATATGTACAATACAATCATGATGAAAATACCACAAACATATGTACAATATAATTATTATGAAAGTAGCACCAACATATGTACAGAACAATCATTATGAAAGTAGCACCAACATATGTACAATATAATCATTATGAAAGTAGCACCAACATATGTACAATACAATCATTACGAAAGTAGACCAACATATGTACAATACAATCATGATGAAAATACCACAAACATATGTACAATATAATCATTATGAAAGTATACCAACATATGTACAATATTATCATGATGAAAGTAGCACCAACATATGTACGATATTATGTTGATGAAAGTAGCACCAACAAATGTACAATAAAATCATAATAAAAGTAGCACCAACATATGTACAATATTATCATTATGAAAGTGGCACCAACATATGTACAATACAATCAATATGAAAGTAACACCAACATATGTACAATATTATCATTATGAAAGTAGCACCAACAAATGTACAATATTATCATTATGAAAGTAACACCAACATATGTACAATATTATCATTATGAAAGTAACACCAACAAATGTACAATATTATCATTATGAAAGTAGCACCAACATATGTACAGAACAATCATTATGAAAGTAGCACCAACATATGTACAATATAATCATTATGAAAGTAGCACCAACATATGTACAATACAATCATTACGAAAGTAGACCAACATATGTACAATACAATCATGATGAAAATACCACAAACATATGTACAATATAATCATTATGAAAGTATACCAACATATGTACAATATTATCATGATGAAAGTAGCACCAACATATGTACGATATTATGTTGATGAAAGTAGCACCAACAAATGTACAATAAAATCATAATAAAAGTAGCACCAACATATGTACAATATTATCATTATGAAAGTAGCACCAACAAATGTACAATAAAATCATAATAAAAGTAGCACCAACATATGTACAATATTATCATTATGAAAGTAGCACCAACAAATGTACAATAAAATCATAATAAAAGTAGCACCAACATATGTACAATACAATCAATATGAAAGTAACACCAACATATGTACAATATTATCATTATGAAAGTAGCACCAACAAATGTACAATATTATCATTATGAAAGTAACACCAACATATGTACAATATTATCATTATGAAAGTAGCACCAACAAATGTACAATATTATCATTATGAAAGTAACACCAACATATGTACAATATTATCATTATGAAAGTAGCACCAACAAATGTACAATAAAATCATAATAAAAGTAGCACCAACATATGTACAATACAATCAATATGAAAGTAGCACCAACATATGTACAATATTATCATTATGAAAGTAGCACCAACAAATGTACAATAAAATCATAATAAAAGTAGCACCAACATATGTACAATACAATCAATATGAAAGTAACACCAACATATGTACAGTACAATCATTATGAAAGAAGCACCAACATATGCATAATATACTCATGATGAAAGTAACACCAACATATGTACAATACAATCATTATGAAAGTAGCACAAACATATGTACAATATACTCATGATGAAAATAGCACCAACATATGTACAATACAATCATTATGAAAGAAGCACCAACATATGTACAGTACAATCATTATGAAAGTAGCACCAACATATGTACAGTACAATCATTATGAAAGTACACCAACATATGTACAATACAATCATGACGAAAGTGGCACCAACATATGTACAATACAATCATGACGAAAGTAGCACCAACATATGTACAATACAGTCATGATGAAAATAGCACCAACATATGTACAATACAATCATTATGAAAGAAGCACCAACATATGTACAGTATAATCATTATGAAAGTATACCAACATATGTACAATATAATCATTATGAAAATACCACCAACATATGTACAATACAATAATTATGAAAGTAGCATCAACATATGTACAATATACTCATGATGAAAGTATCACCACTATATGTACAATATTATCATGATGAAAGAAGCACCAACATATGTACAGTACAATCATTATGAAAGTAGCACCAACACATGTACAATATACTCATGATGAAAGTATCACCACTATATGTACAATATAATTATTATGAAAGTAGCACCAACATATGTACAATACAGTCATTATGAAAGTGGCACCAACATATGTACAGTACAATCATTATGAAAGTACACCAACATATGTACAATATAATCATTATGAAAGAAGCATCAACATATGTACAGTACAATCATTATGAAAGTAGCACCAACATATGTACAATACAATCATGACGAAAGTGGCACCAACATATGTACAATACAATCATGACGAAAGTAGCACCAACATATGTACAATACAGTCATTATGAAAGTGGCACCAACATATGTACAGTACAGTCATTATAAAAGTACACCAACATATGTACAATATAATCATTATGAAAGTAGCACCAACATATGTACAGTACAATCATTATGAAAGTAGCATCAACATATGTACAGTATAATCATTATGAAAGTACACCAACATATGTACAATACAATCATTATGAAAGTAGCATCAACTTATGTAAAATACAATAATGATAAAAGTGGCACCATCATATGTACAGTATAATCATAATGAAAGTGGCACCAACATATGTACAATATAATCATTATGAAAGTGGCACCTATATATGTACAATACAATCATGGTGAAAGTTACACCAGCATATGTACAATATAATCATTATGAAAGTAACACCAACATATGTACAATACAATCATTATGAAAATAACACCAACATATGTACAATACAATCATGACGAAGGTAGCACCAACATATGTACAATACAATCATGATGACAGTGGCACCAACATATGTACAATATAATTATTATGAAAATAACACCAACATATGTACAATACAATCATGACGAAAGTAGCACCAACATATGTACAATACAATCATTATGAAAGTGACACCAACATATGTACAATACAGTCATCATGAAAGTGGCACCAACATATGTACAATACAACCATGATGAAAGTGGCACCAACATATGTACAATATAACCATTATGAAGGTAACACCAACATATGTACAATACAACCATGATGAAAGTGGCACCAACATATGTACAATACAATCATTATGAAAGTGGCACCAAGATATGTACAATACAATCATTATGAATGTAACACCAATATATGTACAATATAACCATTATGAAGGTAACACCAACATATGTACAATACAATCATTATGAAAGTGGCACCAAGATATGTACAATACAATCATTATGAAGGTAACACCAACATATGTACAATATAATCATTATGAAGGTAACACCAACATATGTACAATATAATCATTATGAAAGTAGCACCAACATATGTACAATACAATCATAATGAAAGTGGCACCAACATATGTACAGTATAATCATTATGAAAGTGGCACCAACATATGTACAGTACAAACATTATGAAAGTAGCACCAACATATGTACAATACAATCATTATGAAAGTGGCACCAACATATGTACAATATAACCATTATGAAAGTAACACCAACATATGAACAATGTAATCATTATGAAAATAACACCAACATATGTACACTGTAATCATTATGAAGGTAACACCAACATATGTACAATATTATCATTATGAAGGTAACACCAACATATGTACACTGTAATCATTATGAAGGTAACACCAACATATGTACAATATAACCATTATGAAGGTAACACCAACATATGCACAATATAATCATTATGAAGGTAACACCAATATATGTACAATATAATCATTATGAAAGTACCACAAACATCCGTACAATATAAGCATTATGAAAATAACACCAACATATGTACACTGTAATCATTATGAAGGTAACACCAACATATGTACACTGTAATCATTATGAAGGTAACACCAACATATGTACAATATTATCATTATGAAGGTAACACCAACATATGTACAATATAACCATTATGATGGTAACACCAACATACACAATATAATCATTATGAAGGTAACACCAATATATGTACAATATAATCATTATGAAAGTACCACAAACATCCGTACAATATAAGCATTATGAAAATAACACCAACATATGTACAATGTAGTCATTATGATGGTAACACCAACATATGTACAATATGATCATTATGAAAGTAGCACCAACATATGTACAATACAATCATGACGAAAGTAGCCACAGCATATTTACTGTAAAGCTAACGATTATTCGACAAACATTTTAAATTGCAAGCGAATGAATTTCACAATACATCATGCATGTATTTAGATAGGACAATGCGAAATCATCAAAACATATATGTTTTAAAAAATACAAAAAGGGGTGGAACATAGCAAATTATTTTTTTCCTGAAACAAGAATATGAAATAGAAAAAACTTAGTTCTAGTTTGTTTAATCAAAGATTAACAAATGTGGCTTTTGTTTATATAATGATGTCCATTCTAAGGTCAGTTTCAAACATAATATAACGATATCTTAATGAACGTTTTATCAATATTTATAGAATGTGACATAGACGTAGGCATCATCTTTCCAACTGAATATCAGAAGAGACTTTGTATAAGCTAGAAATAGCTTTCATCTCAATTCTGTTGTTAAATGTCGCTATTTAGTGAATATATGTATATATAATATGTTGATAACTAATAAATATTGTTTAAACCAAATATCACATAAACATGCACGGCAGCATGTCTTTGTATCGCCATCACTCTTAATTAAGATAACTAATACATATAGTCTTTAACTGAATTTAGAAAAAAATATAACTCTCATTTTACAAGCCAACATCCTTAAAGTTATTGATGCCGAAAAAAAACATTTGGATATTAAATATAATGTTTTCCTTGCCAAGCACGATTATGTAAATATTACAAACGATAATATAAAAATCGATTTCATATACTGAATTAACCTCTATATAGACTAAACATCGTACTATAGCTTAATGGGTTATACTATATTATCGGCAGTTTTAGTTTAAACATATTTTATTTCATTATTTTACATCAGCTGATAAGAGCAGTTAGTCTAAGAGTTAAATCAGTATTGTTGTGGACTGTCTTACTTTGTTGTTACACATTTACCCGTATGTAGTTTCCTTGTATGATCTACATGTATTGTAAAATTACACCTGTCATATATATCTTAATGATGTTTTGTTAGAATTGGGAGATGTTAAATTAAGGAATGGTGCGATGATTCGATTTTGTCTTTATGTTATAAAAAATACTTTAGTTATAACAAAAGTCCACGAACTTCCGAGACACCAATCATGCATGTGTTCATCTTAATAATAATTATACTATTTTTATATTACAGGAAGGAAGTACAGCAAATACTATTGATCGGATCGACCTACTTGCTGTTTCTCGATTGCTTTTATTTAATAAAGAACAACAACTGTATTTAAACATAGTAGAAATAGTATTCTGTGTTCATGTTCCGTTAGAATGGCCCATGGATGTGCTTCTGTTATAGTGGTTTGATCACTTTGAACCACGCCGTGTTTTTATATTTATCTTCAAGATCGTACCGATGTTTATGCATAACTCGGCCGTTTGAAGAAGATGTCGCATTGAGTTCCCAAAAAACGGCATATTTTTTTATCCTCAACATTTATGGCAACGGATATGACGTCATTATCGTATGGAGCAAGAACGGGGTCGTGTCTGATTGGTTAAAATTCGCTGTATTTTAAACGTCTCCCGATCCAAGTCACGGAGACGCTTACGCTTTCAGTAGCGACTCGGATCAGAATGGCGCGCTTTGGGGCATGGCCAATTTGAAAGAAAATTATAGCCGAGAATATCCGAACATGCTACTTCCGTTGCCATAATTGTTGGTGGACAAAAAAATGTTGTTAATGCCGAACATTTACATTTAAACATCGTTTTTGTTTTACTTACCGGATCGATCATGAAGATAAATCATTCAGCGATAGAACGAGACCGGGTTTGTTAAAATTGATGGCCTATTGACTTAGAAATTCTAATTTTGATCGGTGAAGGGGGTCAACGTTTGTGACTTTCCTTGTCTCTTTATATACGCCAGAGGACCCCTACCCCCTAAAACGTTAGTATCCACTCCCTAAGCTCCTGTGGGATATTAGGCACAATGATTAATGGGAAATGAAGTTTTTTTACATTTCATCAATCTGAGTTGAGGAAATTTTCAAGTTGACATGTCAAGTGAAACTAGGGCCAGAGCACTAAGATCGTCCGCCACCAGTTAACAGGTTACAATACATTACTTATAAAGCGCCGATTTTGGCGTTAATCTCATCTAAAGATAGTAAATAAATAGGGAACACGGCGCATCTAGTTACAAGTTAATCATGTTACGGTTATACATATTTATATTAGGTCGATTACGATGATAAGTCAGAGCTTAGATGAACCGCTACTCTCATATCAGCTGACTGGGTAGCACCAGTTCTGAGTGAACACAGCTAATTGGCTTGATATCTTAAGAAATTGTTGTTGTGTTTTTGTTGCATTTTATACACGGAAGCACTCAATCGTTCATCCGATATAGACCATTATTGGATTTATTTTCAAAACCTTAAAAACATGGCGACGATTTAGTTTCGCTTAGAACAGATTTATTTGGTTGCTGCTGCTGTGTAATATATGGAATTGTAAATTCTCAAGAACCCCGGCTTTCATGACCCTATGGATCAATAATGGTTGATGTCACTATATAAAACATTCTTCAAGTTTCATATAGTAATATTTGGAGATTGGTATTGAAAATAGAATTCGTTGTGATTATCTTTATATACACATTTCAAGTGCAAAACTAAATTCAACATTGACTAAGAGGATGGATAACTTAGTTTGGCCTGAAAAGGGTTCATAATGTGCCCTGAAACTTCAAAACATAGTTACAAATTTTGAATTGCAGACTAAAATTTGGTGATCAAAACTCTACATTCAAACCAATTATCATTCAAACATTTATATAGGGGTCAAAACTCGTCATTAAAACCAATTATCATTCAAACATTTATATAGAGGTCAAAACTCTTCATTAAAACCAATTATCATTCAAACATTTATATAGGGATCAAAACTCTTCATTCAAAGCAATTACCTTTTAAACATTTATCATTCAAACGTTTATATAGGGGTCAAAACTCCTCATTCAAACCAATTATCATTCAAACATTTATATAGGAATTAAAACTCCTCATTCAAACTTATAATCATTCAAACATTTATATATGGGTCAAAACACCTCATTCAAACCAATTATCATTTCAACATTTATATAGGGGTCAAAACTCTCCATTCAAACCAATTATCATTTAAATATTTATATAGGGGTCAAAACTCTCCATTCAAACCAATTATCATTTAAACATTTATATAGGGGTCAAAACTCTTCATTCAAACCAATTATCATTTAAACATTTATATAGGGGTCAAAACTCCTAAACAAACCAATTATCATTTAAAGAATTTATAAAGGGGTCAAAACTCCTCAATAAACCAATTATCATTTAAACATTTATATAGGAGTCAAAACTCCGCATTCAAACCAATTATCATTTAAACATTTATATATAGGTAAAACTCCTCAATAAACCAATTATCATTTAAACATTTATATAGGGGTCAAAACTCCTCATTCAAACCAATTATCATTTAAACATTTATATAGTGGTCAAAACTCTTCATTCAAAACAATTATCATTTAAACATTTATATAGGGATCAAAGCTCCTCAATAAACCAATTATCATTTAAACATTTATATAGGAGTCAAAACTCCTCATTCAAACCAATCATCATTTAAACATTTATATAGAGGTAAAACTCCTCAATAAATCAATTAACATTTAAAAATTTATATAGGGGTCAAAACTCCTCATTCAAACCAATTATCATTTAAACATTTATATAGGGGTCAAAACTGTTCATTCAAAACAATTATCATTTAAACATTTATATAGGGGTAAAAACTCCTCAATAAACCAATTATCATTTAAACATTTATATAGGGGTCAAAACTCTTCATTCAAAACAATTATCATTTAAACATTTATATAGGGATAAAAACTTCTCAATAAACCAATTATCATTTAAACATTTATATAGGGGTCAAAACTCCTCATTCAAACCAATTATCATTTAAACATTTATATAGGAATAAAAACTCCTCACTAAACCAATTATCATTTAAACATTTATATAGGGGTCAAAACTCCTCATTCAATCCAATTATTATTTAAACATTTATATAGGGGTCAAAACTCTTCATTCAAAACAATTATCATTTAAACATTTATATAGGGGTAAAAACTCCTCAATAAACCAATTATCATTTAAACATTTATATAGGGGTCAAAACTCTTCATTCAAAACAATTATCATTTAAACATTTATATATGGATAAAAACTCCTCAATAAACCAATTATCATTTAAACATTTATATAGGAATAAAAACTCCTCACTAAACCAATTATCATTTAAACATTTATATAGGAGTCAAAACTCCTCATTCAAACCAATTATCATTTGAACATTTATATACAGGTAAAACTCCTCAATAAATCAATTATCATTTAAACATTTATATAGTGGTCAAAACTCCTCATTCAAACCAATTATCATTTAAACATTTATATAGGGGTCAAAACTCCTCATTCAAACCAATTATCATTTAAACATTTATATAGGGGTCAAAACTCCTCAATAAACCAATTATCATTCAAACATTTATATAGGGGTCAAAACCCGTCATTTAAACCAATTATCATTTAAACATTTATATAGGGGTCAAAACTCCTCAATAAACCAATTATCATTCAAACATTTATATAGGGGTCAAAACCCGTCATTTAAACCAATTATCATTCAAACATTTATATAGTGGTCAAAACTCCTCATTCAAACCAATTATCATTTAAACATTTATATAGGGGTCAAAACTCCTCATTCAAACCAATTATCATTTAAACATTTATATAGGGGTCAAAACTCCTCAATAAACCAATTATCATTCAAACATTTATATAGGGGTCAAAACCCGTCATTCAAACCAATTATCATTTAAACATTTATATAGGGGTCAAAACTCCTCAATAAACCAATTATCATTCAAACATTTATATAGGGGTCAAAACTCTTCATTCAAACCAATTATCATTTAAACATTTATATAGGGGTCAAAACTCCTCATTCAAACATTTATCATTCAAACATTTAAATAGGGGTCAAAACTCCTCATTCAAACCAGTAATCATTCAAACATGTAAATAGGGGTCAAAACTCTACATTCAAACCAATATTCATTCAAACATTTATATAGGGGTCAAAACTCTTCATTCAAACCAATTATCATTTAAACATTTATATATGGGTCAAAACTCTTCATTCAAACCAATTATCATTTAAACATTTATATAGGGGTCAAAACTCCTCATTCAAACATTTATCATTTAAACATTTATATAGGTGGTCAAAACTCCTCAATAAACCAATTGTCATTCAAACATTTATATAGGGGTCAAAACTCCTTATTCAAACATTTATCATTCATACATTTAAATAGGGGTCAAAACTCCTCATTCAAACTAGTAATCATTCAAACATGTATATAGGGGTCAAAACTCTACATTCAAACCAATAATCATTCAAACATTTATATAGGGGTCAAAGCTCCTCATTCAAACCAATTATCATTCAAACATTTATATAGGGGTCAAAACTCCTCAATAAACCAATTATCATTTAAACATTTATATAGGGGTCAAAACTCCTCATTCAAACCATTTATCATTTAAACATTTATAAAGAGGTCAAGACTCCTCATTCAAACCATTTATCATTTAAACATTTGTACAGTGATCAAAACTCTACAATAAACCAATTATCATTTAAACATTTATATAAGTGTCAAAACTCCACAATAAACCAATTATCATTTAAACATTTATATAGGGGTCAAAACTCTCCATTCAAACCAATTATCATTTAAACATTTATATAGGGGTCAAAACTCTTCATTCAAACCAATTATCATTTAAACATTTATATAGGGGTCAAAACTCCTCATTCAAACATTTATCATTTAAACATTTATATAGGTGGTCAAAACTCCTCAATAAACCAATTATCATTCAAACATTTATATAGGGGTCAAAACTCCTTATTCAAACATTTATCATTCATACATTTAAATAGGGGTCAAAACTCCTCATTCAAACCAGTAATCATTCAAACATGTATATAGGGGTCAAAACTCTACATTCAAACCAATAATCATTCAAACATTTATATAGGGGTCAAAACTTTTCATTTAAACCAATTATCATTTCAACATTTATATAGGGGTCAAAACTCCTCATTCAAACCAATTATCATTCAAACATTTATATAGGGGTCAAAGCTCCTCATTCAAACCAATTATCATTCAAACATTTATATAGCGGTCAAAACTCCTCAATAAACCAATTATCATTTAAACATTTATATAGGGGTCAAAACTCTTCATTTAAACCAATTATCATTTCAACATTTATATAGGGGTCAAAACTCCTCATTCAAACCAATTATCATTCAAACATTTATATATGGGTCAAAGCTCCTCATTCAAACCAATTATCATTCAAACATTTATATAGGGGTCAAAACTCCTCAATAAACCAATTATCATTTAAACATTTATATAGGGGTCAAAACTCCTCATTCAAACCAGTTATCATTTAAACATTTATAAAGAGGTCAAGACTCCTCATTCAAACCATTTATCATTTAAACATTTGTACAGTGATCAAAACTCTACAATAAACCAATTATCATTTAAACATTTATATAAGTGTCAAAACTCCACAATAAACCAATTATCATTTAAACATTTATATAGGGGTCAAAACTCTCCATTCAAACCAATTATCATTTAAACATTTATATAGGGGTCAAAACTCCTAAACAAACCAATTATCATTTAAACATTTATATAAGGGTCAAAACTCCACAATAAACCAATTATCATTTAAACATTTATATAGGGGTCAAAACTCTCCATTCAAACCAATTATCATTTAAACTTTTATATAGGGGTCAAAACTCTTCATTCAAACCAATTATCATTTAAACATTTATATAGGGGTCAAAACTCCACAATAAACCAACTATCATTTGAACATTTATATAGGGGTCAAAGCTTCTCTTTCAAATCAGTAATCATTCAAACATGTATATAGGGGCAAAAACTCTACGTTTAATCTAATTAAAACTTTGTCTACACAATGGCATAACTTATTGGATTTTATTAAGAATAAAATACATGTGTCTTATGAACTAAATATTTTTTATATATGTTCCTCGGCAGGAGGGGATAGAACCCCTGATTGAAAGGTGTCAAAACTCTGCATTATGTTATTCGAATGTGTCATTATAAGTAGATCTATATGTCAGCAGTTCACTAGACACCTAAACTTGTACTTTTCCTGCACTCAGATTTTTGAAATCCTATCTTATTTGCGTTGATCATTTTGACTGTGATCCTGTACCAATTTAGATCTAGATCTAGCAAATATTAAGTATAAAGATTTGAAAAATAAATATGTTAGGTCTACCCAGACTCGAAAAGTTAGTTACTCCATTTCACATTAAATGATATATTGTCATAAACCTTTATATAATTAAAGCGCAAGGACAAAAGTAAGACACGGATGATACACATAGTGTTATTTAAGCTGTGCAGAAAGACATAACATTTCAGTTCATCGTTCAATTAAAGAATACAATTTATTTGTTGAATTTTTATGAGATATGAATACATACGTGTCACATGTCACGTGTCATGTGCAGGGTGTAAGTGCACCTCTTCGTTCATTAACACTTCTCTTCTTACACTTAAATGTATATCACGTGATTGTTTAAACATTTAAGTAATTTCCTATACTTTAACGACACTAGATTATTCAATCTGATCACCTCGGCCTTTATGCTACGCAATAGACGGAGGATACGGAAATACCCGATGTTTCACGATTGTAGATTATTAAAATCATGTTTCGTATTCCATTTATCTGGCATCTACACCAATGAATACAGTGTTTCAAGTCAACACCTCTTGTATAATATTATCTGTTGCTTCATGACGTCATAAACGATATAAATATTTACATATTTGACGTCACATCCAATATAGAATAATGCAAATCTCGGGCAAGGTTGATCTCATCCGTAGCTAAAATTGACCATACGTGGCTATGCGTTCATGAATGAGAACATATGAACGCCATAGTGTCATTATATATGAACTAAATGAAAAGTTATGCCACAAATGTATATTTATATATATTTGGATTTGGCGCTCTTGACATACATTAAAGTAAGTCTCGTTAAAAGACCTGTATACTAGCTTATCATTTCATAATACGCAATTTTTTAATGTTATATTTCTTTATATTTACCATGACCTTTGTTCCATCTTTTCACCATTGTAGTTTCGACTGTTCGTCATCGTTATTTCGCTGTTTCGACTTAACTTAAAATAATAAATATACCGCGCGAATGGCCCCAAATTTACAACTTTATTTGGTTGTAAAATATCCGTAAAAAATTATGGAGTTGGGTGACTTTTTCATATTGTACATGGATGCTGATGATAATTTTTATATGCACCTAAGAAAAGTGATGTTGTTTGAAACAAACACACGTGTATATCCATATTCAGCCTATCGCGTACCGCACAGGGGTACCCAAGAAAAAAAATTGTAACAGCAGTGGTTCAGTTAAATGTTTTGACGTCATCCGATCATACGCTAAATAAAAACCGTAACTGTTTGCATATATTGGGCGATATACATTTGTATGGTTTTAGAAAAATACAGAAATACAGGACAGTTTCGTTGGCTCGAACACGGACGGCCGAAACACTAAATATAGCTCGAACCCCTTATCTGGTTCCGGTCGAATTATTCCTACTTACATGTATATACATGTACATTTATGGAACGATGCTAATAGAATACTTGGCTCGTATCCCTTTACTCAAACTATTTTGCCCAGTTCCGTCGAGTTCGAGCCATTAAAGTTCTACTGTATAATCAGACAAAAATCATATAATGGACATATATGTTAAAAAGCTGCATACTGTAGCTGATGTACATGTATATCTCTGTATTTATTAGTAACTTGCAGTTTGTAATATTATTGATCAGCTAGCCATGTTTATTTGTTCTCAAGTTTATGTATTGAGATAAACGAACGACGCAAATAATAAGACAAGCAAACAACACACAAAAAAAACAAACACCAGACACGGTGTCATGTTTTACAAGACAGCTGACAACAACATAAAACCATTTTTGATATATTTTTTATTTAGATTATGATATAAAGCTTGCCATATTATATTTTTTCATCAACTGGCAATCATTCTTAAAACAACTATCAATTATATATCAAACGACCAACTCAGACACCAATGTACAAATGGAATATTTTATAAACATGTTTTGAAATATCAATTAAATTAAATATTTGACATTTAAAATTGCAAAGTTTTGAGATTTCTTTGCTGGTAAGTTTTCACTTTTTCATGTTAATTGCTTTATAAATTGAATTTTAATTACACGTTGTTTTTTCCAATCTGACTAGAGGAAACCTTGAGTGGAATGAATAATTTGTCAAAAAAAGAGAGATTGTGTTTTTGTTGTATCCAAAACTTCTCTGTGTGTATGATAATACATTTTGAACAATTTGTAAACTAAATCGTTACATTAGTGATTTTCTGATGCAATCGGATGTTATTAAAATACAACTATTTCTTTTTAAAAAAATATCGATGGAAGCGATGGATGATCCCAAAAGTTAATGTTTGACTCTGTACCATATGGTACTGCTACTGAACGGGGCGAGTAATGTGAGAGTTCTAAAGACAAGTCAATATATTATTTTTTATTTCGTGATATAATACATTGTACAACATACTTTGAAATAGGTAAGTATGATGCATCCTAGCAAGATTCATAAAATTCCAACCGGAGGTTGTAGAGAAATAACGCGGACAAGAATGTGGCCACAGACTTAATCAAAGGGCAATAACTCCATGAAAAATCATCGAACCTGAACACAAAGACAATATGCGCATCTCCACTTGGTAGTGATGCATCCTAGCAAGTTTCACAAAATTCCAACCAGAGGTTTAGAGAAATAGCCCGGACAAGAACTCCGGGACGCACGGACGCACGCACGGCCGGACGAAGCGGCGACTATATGCTTCCCTCTTTGGGGGAGCATAAAAAACGGCAAATTTTATTTATATTTCTTTATACGTTCCGAAAGGATAACATTTTTCTGAAACTGAAACATTAAATAAATGCTATTATCAAACATTACACCTTTGCATGCTTTTGTTACATTAACAATAAACTATAATCTGGGATTCTGCAACGTATCATATACAGACAGAACATATAAACTTAATTACGACTGCCTTCTCATTCACTTAGAATCGAAATTTGGAGTAATTCCAGGGTCAGGTTCGAAAGAAATGAGCGAATATGTCAAATCTGTAACAATATTGAAGATGAATTTCATTTTGTTTAAATGTGTTCTGGTTTTAATCAATACACTTTTTACATCGTCGTTTTATATTATGTAAAGTAAATAAAATGTAGTCTGGCAAAAAATTATAACCGAAGCTCAAAAGCTAAGGCAAGAAACTTAACTTGCTTGATACTAATACGATTTTAAATGTGTTTGTAATTACAGTTGTTTAATTACCATGACTGCTTCAGCTTGATTATGTGATAAGTGTGTATTTGGTTGTATTTCATTTTATTGTATGTCTATGTCATATTTAAATTTATTTGAATTTGTAAATAGCCATAGGCAATGATTCGCTGATATGCCAATGATATGTTCATATACGAATTTAACAACAACAACAACAAAATATTTTACTCTCTTTTTTCATTCTGAGCTGTTCTTATATAATTTATGATCGCATTCGTTTCTTGTGTTAATTGTTTTACAAAATGTATTTATAATTTAATATGATGAGGCATTAACAGCTAGACT
The DNA here is from genome assembly GCA_029582155.1 of Panopea generosa. Classification (NCBI taxonomy): domain Eukaryota; kingdom Metazoa; phylum Mollusca; class Bivalvia; order Adapedonta; family Hiatellidae; genus Panopea; species Panopea generosa. The sequence continues at coordinate 59,162,897 of CM055908.1, read as the reverse complement.
ATTAAATTGATAAATCGTCTCTACAGATTTATTGTTATTGATAGATGTTTATTTTATGTATTGTTTATTGCCAAACTCTGATATTGTTTGTTTATGACACTGCTTATAAAACATATTCTCATTATGATAAAAAAATGTGATTACTGCTAGATTAATGTAATTATTCTCTATGCAGCAATTGGACTGAACTGACAGCTTAAGTTTTACATGAGAAGGATCCAGTTAAGGATTCATAACTACTCAGACGTTATATGAAGGACAAACATAGAGACACAATTGTTCACGTGTATCTGAAAAAAATACCGTTGTTATGATATCAATAATATCCCTTTGTGAAATAAAATCACCATGATTTCACTGTTTCTTATGATCCATTAGGCTTCTATCTTTGTGCTTTATATTGCGTATGAGTACTTTTAAATCCTTAACTAGAGTCTACTCATATCAAGCTATAAGTTCATGTATGTAAATTGTCCCTCCAGTCCAGACGTGTTGCATGTAAAACCATAGTATGTAAGTCATTGTTGACACCAATTCTATTGGGTTGGTAGATACCTTGATCTTGTGTCTATGGTTTTTCATTATAGCTAAGCGCGCTCACGTAGTCCGGTCTGTTGATTTATGTGTGGCTGTTCTCAAATAATTATCTCCTATAATTATCTCCTATGGTTATCTCCTATAATTACCATGTATATATGTAACCACCAACACATAAACCGTGTAATTAAGCAACTGATTTTGCCAGTTATAAACAACCATAGCTTTCATACAATCTCATTATATCCAGATCAACCTTAGCTTTTTAGAGTATGGAAGCTAAAACTGATCTGATTTTAATAGGTTTACCTTGAAATACACACCCCAAAAACTACACGCGTGAATTAATTGTTTTGCATTTTTTACTATTAATGATTATTGTACATACAACGTTGCCTATCTGATATGATTTATGTCATTTAGGTATTATACTATATATTATCAGTTATGCATTATCAATCGTGTTACTGATATACACGTATATCATTTTCTGAAAAATATCCTGTGTGACGATTTGTCGCGAAAATTAGGCAGATCTGTCTATCAAAGGAGATATATCAAGATTTGTTTAAAATTTTACAATTGGCTTAAAAAAAATTTTTTTTCCAATATATCATGCCTATATGTACTCACTGACCCCGCATTGCCAAAAGGAAATCCAAAAGGAAATCGTTTAAACATGATATATCCAAACTTGGGCTACGGGCCTAGGTTAGACTAAAATAGATTTGCCGCTTAAAATTGCAACATATTGTGTGGCGTATTGAATGAGGTAAATGTGTATATATATAATATAGGATAATGTTTATTTTAAAGTTACATTTCGCATTGAATATATTTAACATAAAACTTCAGAGAAAACGCACTGTTCTAAGCGGAAATATGAGAGAATGTCAAACACTATATTATAGTCTCATCTAAACACAAAAACACGGGCAACTCTATTGATGTGCAACATATACATGTTAAAACAACTTGAAACAAAAAGACACATAAAACATCATTAAAATACAACATATCACCGCTATGCTAATGTGCACATGCGTGAATTAACATCAAAAAGGATTTTCGTCTTTAATTTTAAAAACAGTGTTGACAGTATAGAAATAATTACAACACTGTCAATTAAGAGAAAAAAGATTCTGTTTAATGTACATGTTTCTACGAATTATGCAATGTTCACTGCGAGTAGTTCATCTTCAATGGAGCTGAAACTGTTGAAACAATAATTATTATTTAATGTTACAATTACAAAAAGTACAGCATACCATTCTCTGAAAAGCATACAATTCCTATGTATCCATTTGTCGCGAAAATAAGCAAATCATTTTTAACTTTTCTAACTTCTTAATTCCTAAGTCTAATGACATCAGACGGGCATTAGATATTTTTTAGTGATGTCTGGGTGCAAGCCCACCATTATCTCAGTATGGTGAATAAAACATTTTAAAGGCTTGTCATTCATAGAAAGAGACACATCAAAGAATAGAAAACTTACATTTTATTGTTTGTTGATATATTCAGTGCCAAAGTGACATTAGAAAAGTAAGCGTCGTTTTTTTCATCCAAGAGATTTTGTTTTTATTCAGTGTGTATACATACTGTTGACAAAGTGAAAGTAGACGTCAGAAATAATGTATTTTTAAATATGTTTTTTTTTCCTTCTAAATTCACAATTCAAACACGACAGTGCTTTCAAAATGTTCTAAATACATCAGTAATACACTTCAAATAACCAAATGAGCATTAAAATGGAAAGTGCAATTAAATAAATAGAAACTATGATTATTTATCACCGCCATTAAGGCGTGTTATGCAATAAGGGACATCACTCACCAATATATAGTTATGAACCCTTTTTATGGATGACCATTCGATCCTCTCAAAACTATTACATTTTAACGGTTGAACTTAGAAAGTATATTTGGTCGGTGTGTGAGTGATGCCTTGAAGCACAGGGTTACGGCGCCTAGCAAATACAATACACAATACCCTCACATCCACTCCCACCTCATCCCCATCTCACTTGCACACACAAAAAACACGAAACAATTAAACATATATAAATTTCACCCCTCCCCACCCCGCCAATAAATAATAAACAAAACACACACCAATAGAACCTCTCTATATGCCGAACAATCGGAGAGGGGGTGGGGCGGGGTAAGAGGGGGTGAAATCATTTGATATATTGGTGTTCAGTTGCTAGGCATATAGAGCGTTTTTTGTTTTTGTTTTTTTTGTGTGTTATCTTTCGGTGGGGTGGGGGTTAGGTGGTATTATTTAGACGACGTACCCCTAGCTGTGCCTAGACGTAGTACTATATTACTACCCTAGCTTGATTAAATGAAGCGTGGATGGACACCTTTTTATTATTTGGATATCCGATCTGCTCGAGAGAGAGGCAAAATAAACAATCTTTAGAAGGCTCCTTAGAGACGTCGCACTAGTTACTCCCCTATGGCTTTTGACGCATTGTTTTCGCCTAAAACTACCTGAACAGTGTTAGCAAAATTTCTCCTTGAAGACAAACAACCAAAGAACAAACACCAATGTTAACATTGCCATGGTAGGATATTACTTAACTACTGTGCACCAATTATGACAGATCACCGTACCGGAGTATAAGAAGAATGTTTTATTGCCTCGTTACAGGTCAATTGGGATGGAGGCCATCCCCAATTAACCGTACAAAGTATCATATAAGTTTATGCAATAGTCACAAATTACAACCAGGGTATATGCAGACATATATGTCGATAAATAGTCACTGACAAATGCTATTTGTGCACAAATGAAATTCGTCCTGCCTTTCCCATTTATCCCGCCTTTTAGTGTCACCACAACTATGATGTCGTACCGCTATATTTAGACTTCCGGTATCCCCTCCGCGAGATAAACAAGACACGAAGTACCTGTTTTCCAAGTTTTTTACCTGCCTAATGAACGCTGTAAGTACAATGATATAAAATGTATTTAATTGAAAGATTGTTCATATGTGTATAACTTCGTTGTTAACGTGTTGTCAGGCGAAAATAAACTGCTGTTTGGCTATGATATTTCTACATTCGTGATGGATGTGCAAAAGACAAGTCGTCCCAAGACAACTCGTCTATTTATCTTCCTGAAGTGAATGCACATAGGTCACTTACAACAGCCTCACTGTTAAGCTGGCTTTTAAAGCGACATGGTTGAAGTGCACGTACTGTGTTGGAAGTTAAGCAACGAAGTACGGGGTTAGTACTTGTATGGGTGACCGCTGTCACTTTATTCCATTAACTGATTAATGCCAAACCCCTATTGGGATCTAGGCAAGCGTCGTCATACACACACAGTATGTAAGTATTTAAAACATATATTAAAAGAAATTTTAAAAAAAAATTGATGTTTCGTTTGTTATGTTTGAAAATAAAAACATACTACCAATTTATGGTGAGATATGTTTAATTCTGCAGATTGCAGAATTGCACTGTTCTATGGTGGGTAATATAGGGATATCAGAAGCAAATGAATTCCAATGAAAAACTGTTTTGGGAAAAAACGAGAATTTGTAAAAGTCAGTGGTTGTGTCAATTAATTTGAAAGCAAGTGAGTGTGAATGTCGGGTATTGTCTGTTCGTCAGTGTCATATAGTCTTCTTGACGGATAGCTACAAGGTCAATTGTGATCTTGTAACACAGGAGAGTTGGCTGTCTATGCCTCTTTGGTATATTCCTTTTCACTGGAGACTGAAGCATCTCAGTGATGCTACTGGTCCATATGTCTTTATGTTTTGCCCAGCGTGCTGCCTGGGCCTGGATGCCCTGAACATGGATTTTGGCAGTCTCAGTATAAGGTAACCAGACGCTTGAGCAGTACTCAAGTTAAGTGTGAACAAGCGCTGAATCTAAAACACAATTTATTATAAAGCCCAGTTATTCAATTTTAAATAGATACACACTAATTATCACGCAGTTGGCCAATTTTATTATGAGAAAACTCATGGTGGCCTAAAGGGAATTTTGCATATTGGAATTCTCACACCAGATCAAGGACTTGTAGAAGGATAGGAAACTTGCATCTCCTGACTAAATGTTGATAAAACAGCACACGAAGGATTCATAATTTGCAAATTAATCATTCATAATTCACAGGCAACTGATTTCTTGTATATAAACTGTAAATTGTATGTAATCTTAGATGTTTTAACATGTTTTTGATCCTGCAAAATGTTCTTGAATTAAAATATTGAGGTTCTAAGGAAAATTTATCGTAATTTGTCGTTATACACATTTTGTAATCACAAGTACTTCAACAATTATAGTTACAAATTTCTGAGAATGATATTGTGTTGATGACAATTTCATTCTGCAGTGTAAGAATTTTAATTTGTGTTCCTGAGATAAATGGAAGTGAAGATAATTAAAAACGAGATATTTTGAGATTTTGCGTGAATATGTGAGTGTTCACAAAATTTCAATCAGTTGCCTTTCCTTCTCTATATAATTCCATGACCATATGTATAGTTTAAAAACATGTTAAAATCACCGCTACTGACAGTCTATAGAGATAGAGCTACCGCAAACCACTAATTGAATGCATCAATGAAGGTGGTGTTGACATGCTCTCTGGAAACTGTCCACAGACAGATACCTGATGGGATGAAGCACTTTCTGGGTGGATCTGTCTTGCTGAGTCTGGACTGGTGTCCTCTTATTTCTACAGCACTACTGGAAACTTTCCCATTCAAGGGCTCTCATCATTGCTGTGATGCAGTCTGTATGATTACAGTCAATTTTTATGAGTCTTGTAGCATGTTGGATGATGGCTTCCAGCTTTTATGTTGATATTGACTTGTGGTTCTTATACTGTTGCTGCATATTCCAACTGGAATCTGACTAGGGTCTTGTAGCACGTGTCTTTAATGTGTTGAAGATTGGAAGACAGGTTTCTGTGAAGAAAGGCATTTGTATTGTTAGTCTGACAAAGTGTCTATATATGCATTTGTAGATAAGGTATTTGGCAATGTCGGTATGTCCGATTTCTATTTTTATGTATGGCATTTAAGTATATATTTGCACTTCTTTGTGTCCCAATAACCTTGCATTTATTGGGATAGAAGTCAGTGTTTTTTTTTCGGCTATTTCTATAGCGGTTATTGGGTCATATTCCCGACGGCAAATAGTATCTTTTTATCTCAAATGAGTGGTAAAAATTTCCTATTGAAACTTGCCATAATTCCTTGATAAAATAAACAAAGTTTCCCTATTCTGAATTGAGTATGACATTGTTTCTTTAATTAAATGGCCAGAGAAGCAAGTATACACATTTTTATGAAGATAAACAAATATATTTAATGCAAAAGTTTTCCAATGTTAATGAAAACACTGCTAAAATTCCCAATCCCGAGGGTAGGGGTCATCTTCCCAAACTGGTGGAAAAATTAAAAACACTGGAAGTACAGAAGCCAGTCTTTCTCCAAAAGATGAAGAGAGTCTCGCTCATCTTGTAGAGATTCTGTATCCTGTTGTGTGTTGATGATACTATAGAAAAGCAATCATCTGCAAGCATGCATGGTGTGGCTTTGGTTCTTGATGCATATTGTTGACCTGCTTGAAATAGCAAGGGTCCAAGGACTCTACCTTGATTCACGCCAGAGGAGACTGACTTTATTTGAAAACGTTGGTGAGGTCAGTACTAGTCTCATTTAATCGTCGTAACAGGGGTGAGATACATAGCATACGATCAAATAAAATGAAAATAAAATCGTTCCACAGCATGCTTTGATACGCACTACGTCAGTACAATAAAATAAATACATTCCTCGTCTTAATTATTTCAGAACATCCGGACTGTGGCAGACCATTAAGTTTGGTTCCGATGCAACTGTTCATTTATCAAAATGAGTACCAAAGATGGGAATAAAGTGCTCCTGTTTAGGGCTCCAAAGGAAAATGAAGTTGATCTGTATGCGCAGGTTTGTACACTTTGAATAATTTTAACTAGTGTGGTTGTCCATGACTGATTGGCCTCAGGTACAATCTGAAGATTATTTACCTCTCACCACTTTAGTTTGTGGGTTGAAGCTCTGTCTGTTTTAAACTGTTAATATAAGGAAATGTGCCAGTTACTTGCAGAAGGATAGTGATTTTACTGAGAAGTTTAATATGCCTCAGACACTGTGACTGGTAGAAGTGATTGCCGTGTAAATAACCTTCGTGTGCTGAAAATGGTGTTAAAACTTGATTCCAAACTAATTAAAATTAAGAGAAATTAAAAGAAATATCTTGAAATTTGCACCCTCAGGTACCATCAGAAGATCATTTACCTCTCACCACTTACCTCTCTGTTTTTAAGAAAAATTTGGTATATTTCCACTCCAGCTAGTATGAGCCAGATGCGCATGATCTTCTTTTGTATTGTCCCTGTGTCTGTCTTCAGTTATTCACCATTATTCCTTTACTTCATATATATACATCTTTGGACAACTCTAATATAGATACCTTTGGACACTTAATATAGATGGCTTTTGAATTATTGGGTGAATTATGTTTATATCAACTGACAGAGTGGAAAACAATGCAGGAAGTGTTCAGATTGCTCGTTATGAGCAATCTGAACTCTTCCTGCACTAATTTCAAAGGCCTTCTGTGATTGGTGCAGGAAAACGCGTATCTATGGAGTAAAGGGTTATCTGCATTTTTTTTATCTTGACAAAACTCTTAGTTAATGTTCAAATTCTTTAATAAACCCCAAGTTTTCCACTGCTTCATCTATATAAGATCAAAACAAACCCGAAGTCGTATCTACACAGTAATCTTTAATATTTATTGCCCATTTATTTTTTCTGGCTTCAACCATATTATGAAGTATCAAATAACATTGTTTGAGTGGAGCGACAGTGTATTTTATAGAAGGTTGGTCCCCACCTCGACCTGATTCCTCTAAGAGATTAACACTGTTAAAGAATAGGTTCGACCCAGGAAGCAGACTCAAGAACAATTCATATGATTTTTGAGCTTTCTTTGCAAAAGAACTAAAATAAATTAGTAAAAACTTGAAATAGCAATGTTTAGAATATCTAGTTCAGCACATGCCTATAGGACATAACCAATATTTAATACGCAGTAATAAATGATGTATTAGTTACTAGATGGTGGTCTTCTTGAATGCAGTCCTGCAGTTATTGACCTCCTCTTCTATAAGCACTGAGGTTTGTGTTACTTGACATAGCTGTAGGGCCGGTGTTAGTTTCCATGCCTTGTGCTGCTGCAGCTAGTAAAAGAATAATGTGAATACTAAATGAGAAGAAATTTGGCTTCACTATTGCCTGATCCTGCCTTCCAAGTATAAATATCAATCCGCATGTCCTTCTGGTATATATGAAGGACATTTAGCTTCAATATTGCCGATCCTGCCTTCCAAGTGTAAATATCAATCTGCATGCCCTTCTGGTATATATGGAGGAAATTTGACTTCAGTATTGCCGATACTGCCTTCCAAGTGTAAATATAAATCTTCATGCCTTTCTGGTATATATGGAGGAAATTTGAAATTTCATTTGAGGTCATTAGCTCATTTTCAAGGCCATTTCAAGGTCATTGTTACTAAATTAGAAGAAGTCAGGATTTTTTCTTAATATTTTTAGTTCCCTTATAAGAACCACGTTGCTAGAATATCTTCCAGAGGGATGTGATTACTAGAGATGATAATGATGATGGTGATGATGATTATATCCTGAAGAAATTAAATATATAAAATTCTTATATCAAAATGTTGTCAATGGTCACCGCAGGTCAAGGTCTTATTACTTAAAATAGAAAAATGGATTCTGATCTGACAACAATGTGATTATCTTGATATTTTATAAATAAATTGCTTCTATCAAAAAAGATTGAACAGTTTCTGTTGAGGTAATTTACTGAAATTGAATAACAATGGTAGTGATTTCATAAAAATCTCTGTAATACTATGATAAAAAACAGTTGAATTGTGTGAGAAGGGGCATCAAGGTTTTGTATTGAATCTGTTCAAGGTGAGCAATAAATATACTAAACCCTTCACAAACCTCTGGCACTGGCCTTAAAGGGAATTTATCAGGATTTTTAAAAATTTAAAAATTGGCTAAAACATTTTTTTCTAATATATCATGCCTATTTATTATCACAGACGGCATACTGCCAAAAGGATATCTATTTAAATATGCCAAAATGATATATTGAAAACGGATTTCCTAACTAGGGCTATGTACCTAGGTTAGACTTCAATAGATTCCCGCCTAAAATTGCAACATAGTTTGTCGTAATAAGTAAGTCAGACGGTTACATTTTGATTTCAGTTTTATACGTTACACAAGTTTACATATAGTAAAGCTTGTTTCATGTTTGAAAGAGACAGAGTGTCAATGTAAAGGTATTTAAAGGCTGCCTTTTTTTAGAATGGGGATTTTGTTTCAAGTTTTGTACTCCAGTTTGAATATTGATACTGTCGCATTTTGTTGGATTCTATTATATACAAACCATTTGGATTCTATGTCTTAATGATAATGAAATGCTTTTTATCTATTTAAAAAATTATTTTATTTTTTCAAGACATTAATTTCATAGCATTTTTTCCTGATATAATCCCTTTAAAGGAAAAAAAACACGCTAAAAATGTCTTAAAAAATAAAATTATTTTTAAAAGGATAAAAAGCATTTCATTTAATAAATGAAATTCTTTTGGTTTGGTACTGGTATGTTAAATCCACCAAAATGTGACAAAATTGATATTTAAATTAGGGTGGTAAACTTGAAAGAAATCCCACTTCTAAAAATCTACAGCACTTAAGTACTGATTGGCGACCTTCACATTGTCATTTGGACTTTTTCTAAAATGAAACATTTTTATTACATGTATGTAAACCTGTGTTAATTCGAAATCAAATCACGTGACCTATGTCATAAAATATGTTGCAATTTTAAGCAGGAAATCAATTTTAGTGTAACCTAGACCAAGTCAGGAAATCCCTTTTCAGTAATATCCTTATGGCAAGTGTATATAGACATGATAATTTGGAGAAAAAATTTTTTTTAGCCAATTTTAAAATTTTGAAAAATCCTGATAAGTTCCAATCAATCATTCCATTTTCAAGCCTAATATACTGAATAAGCTCCATGAATCCAATTCTACATGTAGAGCAACTTTTTAATAATCATAAAAAGAGCCACATTTATAAGATAATGTAAATGCGTACACTGAATTTGATATTTTGCCCAGTGGCTTCATAAATCTTTGTAGTACAAATCTTTTGCTGTAATTACCCAAGTGTCATATTATCCTTTCTCCTTCTCAGGTAACTACACCTGAAGTTAAGCTTATGAGATTACCATGAAGGTTATTGTAACACCCCCTCCCTCCCCCCCCCCCCCCCCCCCCCCCCCATCTCTTTTTATGGTTGCTAGAGAGGGAAAATACATTTTTGATAAACCGTTTTTTATATATACACGTGTTATGATGATCTGTCCAGATTCATGTGACGTCCACGGGTGTCGTCAATTCTGATACTCTCCATCCATCACCCACGGGAAATTACGCTAGCTCTGCATCGTTTTATTTGAACAGAACAAAATACAGCTAATGTTAACGTTTTATCAAAACAGCCTTTACATGAAACTAGAGTTGCGGCTGGATAACATTCCCTTCATAAACTCGTGAAAGACAAATCATATGGTTGCATCGTGACTTAAAAACGATGAAAAACTAATGTAATATCCCACGGGTGATATTTATGGAGAGTATTGGAATGGATCACACGAGGGTATCTGACGATGTGTAATGTCATGAGTATATGGTACCTAGATGACTGTTGATTCTAAAAATGTCTGTAAAATAATATAACGTAGCATCCAATTTACTATCATTGTTTTTTATTACTTTAAAAGCGTAGTCACAGCCATGATATTAACTATATATATATAATTTATGGTTAGGTATTGAGTTTTCTGGAATTTTCTTGTTCTACAATGACATTTATTAGTGTCATTAATTGATGACAGGAAGTGTGCTAATGTCTGCTGACTCCCATATATTTATGTTTGCTAAATAATCTTGATGCTGTCAGTACCCCAGCCAGTCTCATAATTAATACTCAGAGACAGTATAAATCAGTATGTGATAGATGGATGCTCAGCATCAATAAAGATCACTGTTGTGGGACCCGCATATTTAGAGAATTATAAATCGCATCATAAAATGACAAATATGACCAAGGACTTTTATAGAAGGATAGGAAACTTGCGTCTCTCTACTAAATGTTTATAAAATAGCATGCGAAGAATGGATAATTTGACAAAATAATCATTCAGATGATACAGGCAACTGATTTCTCATACATAAAATGTTAGGTGGGTATAACCTTAGATTATTTTATATGGTTTTTAACATGAAAGTTATCTTAGATTGAAAATATTGCAGGTTGAAATAAAATTTCCAATACTTTCCTTGATTTTTTTAGTTGCCGTGTACAAATTTTGTAATAACTACATCAACAATTTTAAACACAACTCTATGAGAATGGTCTCATTTTGTAGAGAATTCCATTGTGCAAAGAAAGAATTTAAATTTGTATTTTTGAGATGAATGGAAGTTAGGATATTTGAAAACGAGATTTCATGAGCTTTTGCATGAATACGCTAGCATTAATAACACCTAAATTAGTTGCCTTTCCTTCCTTGATTATGACTACCTAAATATTTAGTTTTTATAAATTTCATTTGCATGTTTTTTATATTTATACCTCAATCTCTCTCACAGACAGACAGACAGACAGACAGACAGACAGACAGACAGACAGACAGACAGACAGACAGACAGACAGACATTTACCCTTTGTGAAACATAGATAAAGCATGCAGTTAAAACCAGTTATGTTGAAGTTATCAGTGTTTTTGCAGACTTTTTACGCAGTTCTCAATACCTGCATTTGCACTAGTAATAATTCATATGCACTCCCCAGGGAATACTATCTATTTCCAGTTATATTTGTGTATAAAACAGCTGCTATCACTTTTAACCTGGGCTTATCAAAGTATAAAATCACTCAAAGAAATATTTGTTACAATTTGTTACTATTAATAGCAATTTGTTACCATTTATATCTCACCAATGGAGCCACATTTTGCATTCCTAAAATATTGACATAGGAGGTGCGGCCAACACATTCCGTTTTTACTGTCACTCCTGTTAGCGACCATTTCACCATTGAAAGCGTATGTGTGGCAAAAGTGGTGAACTTTTATTTTTATTTAACAATTCATGGACGAATAGTATTAGGTACTGTTGTTTAATGACCCGACTTACCTCTCCATCTGTTCATTGAGGTTGTGGGTTTGAGTCAAGATTGCTACGATAACTTGATGTGAAAAAAAATTGTCAGTAATATTAATGGAGACAGTCATAATTGTACTAACTTAAGTTCATTTTAAGATCTTCCTGCACCAATAAAACTTGACCAGCCCTGTCACGTGTTGCAAATAAATTGAGTTAAACCCTGTTACCCTGCCCCACCAGCCCAACACCTCCCCCATCAGCTCTTTTACTATCATTCTATTATGTCATGAATCTTTGTATGATCAATTTCAACAATTATGCATGGGAAGAAATGAAAACTTTTGGATAGTTTAAAATGTTTGTTGACAACTTTTTTATGTTTTTATCATTCAGATTACGGTAGTTCAGCATTAAATTAACTTTAAGTTACATAAATTCAAAATGAAAAGTGCGATTACTGATACATTGAATTTAATTTTGCGTAAATTTAAACAGATTGACAATCACTTGCTGCAAACTGTGGTTGAGCAATGATTTGAGGCGTCTACTCCAGGGCCTCATATTCTAGGAATTGTCTTATGATCATAGGAACTATTACAGTTCATTATAAGTTATTTTCTTCTTATCATATTGGATAATGTGGCACTCAGTAAAAAGAAAAACAAAAGTTTGAGATCATGTTGTGTTACAAATACTGGCACAGTGGTTTAAATTTTATGCTGGCTATGTGTGCATATAAAAAAAGGTAATGTGACTACTTTTGTTGGTTTAAGCTGTTGATGTTTATAAAAAAAAAAAAAAATTGTTGAGTCAATTATACTTGTAATGGGCAGTACTCTTACTAGTTGGTGATACAAATTTGGGATTCATTGTTTAAACTGCAAAATATTTGAAGGCAAAAATATTCAGGTTAGGCCATTACAAATTAATTGCTAGATTATCATCCAAAATTTTTCTTAAAAACGAGGAGGGCGGGGGATTTTATTTTTTATTTTTTAATTTTTGATATTTTTAAATTCTGTTATTTTTATGAAAATTAGGTGGCGGGCGGGGATGATAATCTAGCAATTAATTTATTATGGCCTTATTGATTGTAATAATAATATTACTGTATATATATAATTTACTCAGTTTGAAATCTGAATTGGTCATTCGGTATTGAGTGCACGACCACTAGTACAGACTGGTGGATTAAAAAAAAAGCGAAGATGTAGGAATTACAAGATGCTTCTATTGCAACATTGTAATACTTTGATAAATTTGGCTGTTCGGGACACACATCTTTTTTGACTACATGATATTGTGAGGGTTCAGTAAAGTTTCGATGTTAATGTACCTATCAAAAACTTGGCAGAGTGCACACCCTAAGGATTGGAGGGTCACTCAGGTTCGATCCCAACCACGCAGTCGTGTAGTGTCTTTAATCAAGACTCTTTGACCACATAATTGTTTATATGCTTTATACTGGTTCTATCAAGAGAAAGGCTTCAATAGTGGTTTTGGCCTAGCTATAAGAACATGTTTTACAATCAGTTTTAGATAAATAAGTAAATGAAACATTTCTTGAATCCTGTCTTCCCCATAATGTTGGCATGTTCTTATAATGAGGTTATCAGGGTTATGGGGAAATAGTTGTGAATATTTCTTATAAAAGATTATTTCTGAAAACTACTAATTGTGAAATTGTGAATATTATTCAAAGTTGAGTTACCATATGAATACTTCTCAAAGTGAATTTGTGATGAATTTTTCAAAGTGAAATTGAGACTGTTACTCAATGTGAAGTTGTGACTATTATTCAAAGTGAAATTGTGACTTTTATTCAAATTCAGCTGTGACTACTTCTTAAAGTAAAGTTGGGACTTTTATTCAATGTGAAGTTTTGACTACTTTTTAAAGTGAAGTTGTGACTATTATTCAATGTGAAGTTGTGACTATTATTCAATGTGAAGTTGTGACTATTATTCAATGTGAAGTTGTTACTATCATTGAAAACTGAAGTTGTGACTATTATTCAAAATAAAGTTGTGACTTCATTCAAAGTAAAATTGTCACTATTATTCAAAGTGAAGTTGTGATTATTATTCAGATTGCAGTTTTGACTATTATTCAAAGTGAAGTTGTGATTATCATACAAAGTGAAGTTGTGACTATTATTCAAAATAAAGTTGTGACTTCATTCAAAGTGAAATTGTGACTATTATTCAAAATAAAGTTGTGACTTCATACAAAGTGAAGTTGTGACTTTTATTCAAAATAAAGTTGTGACTTCATTCAAAGTGAAGTTGTGACTATTATTCAAAATAAAGTTGTGACTTCATTCAGAGTGAAATTGTGACTATTATTCAAAGTGAAGTTGTGATTATTATTCAGATAGAAGTTTTGACTATCATTCAAAGTGAAGTTGTGAATATTATTCAGATTGAAGTTTTGACTATTATTCAAAGTGAAGTTGTGACTACCGTATATTCACTTATTAATGCCCCCTCCTATAATAAACCCCCCCCCCCCCACCCCAAACCTATTTTTCTGGAAATAAAAAAATAAAACGTATATGCGAGTTGAGTGCGTATTGACCCATGTTTTGTTTTAAACTTATTTATTTTACTTCGATTGTGAAACAAGTTCTTACAACTTAGACAAATCACGCTCGAAGTCTTCCTGGGTAGTACCAGTACAAAGCATATGCGGAAAAAGTGCCTTGCTCAAGGACACCACACATAGCCGTAGCGGAGGATCGAACCCACAACCCTCCGATCATGGGTTCGGTGCTCTACCACTGGACCACGCGCTCCACATTGACCCATCTTTCCCAGGTCCATTATTTTGTTACACAGACAACAATTAGCGAAGTGGTTATCACCTTTGAACTCTCTAACCACTTGTTTATATCTTGGGTGACCACTTAACCACTTTTGGTTGAATAAACACTTCCCTGTATTTGCCTTTTAAAACTAGTAAAAATGCCATCTGTCGATTGAAACATTACAAAACGTCGGAAAATGCGGTTAGTCTGTGTATGCTGAAAGCTTATTGTTCTACGTTGATAAGAGCAAGTGTTCAAGTGATTTAAAGTGAAGAGTACACTGACCATAAATTCGGATATTCCACTACGCGGACTAGTAGTTTTTCAGCTTTTTTTTCATCCTATGTCAATTATTTCATTCACTCTCAAATAATTCTGAACCACTTTTGCAGGGATTTAATCGGGATTTAAGGTTTTTTCCAGGACTTTATTGGTTTTATTGTGTATTTAACTGTTGTTAAATTTGCTTTTTTTATCTTTAATAAATGCCCCCTCCTTGTAAAATGTAAACCCCCCGGGGGCGTTAATAAGGGAATATATGGTATTATTTAAAGTAAAGTTGTGACTTTTATTCAAAGTGAAGTTGTGACTACTTCTTAATGTGAAGTTGTGACTATTATTCAAAGTGAAGTTGTTACTTTTGTTCAAAATAAAGTTGTGACTATTATTCAAAGTGAACTTGTGACTTTTATTCAATGTGAAGTTGCGACTACTTCTTAATGTGAAGTTGTGACTATCATTCAATGTGAAGTGACTATCAGTCCAAGTGAAAATGTGACTTTTATTCAAAGTGAAGTTGTGACTATTATTGAAAGTGAAGTTGTGACTATTATTCAAAGTGAAGTTGTGACTATCATTCAAAGTGAAATTGGGACTTTTATTCACGTGAAATTGTGACTATTTTTCAAAGTGAAGTTGTGACTATTATTCAAAGTGAAGTTGTGACTATCATTCAAAGTGAAATTGGGACTTTTATTCACGTGAAATTGTGACTATTTTTCAAAGTGAAATTGTGACTATTATTCAAAGTGAAGTTGTGACTATTTTTCAAAGTGAAGTTGTGACTTTTATTCAAAGTGAAGTTGTGACTATCATTCAAAGTGAAGTTGTGATTATTATTCAAAGTGAAGTTATGACTATTATTTAATGTGAAGCTGAGATAATTATTCAAAGTGAAGTTGGGACTTTTATTCAAAGTGAAATTGTGACTTTAATTCAAAGTGAAGTTGTGACTATTATTTAATGTGAAGTTGTGATTATTATTCAAAGTGAAGTTGTGACTAGTATTTAATGTGAAGCTGAGATTATTATTCAAAGAGAAGTTGGAACTTTTATTCAAAGTGAAGTTGTGACTTTAATTCATAGTGAAGTTGTGACTATTATTTAATGTGAAGTTGTGATTATTATTCAAAGTGAAGTTGTGACTATTATTCAAAGTGAAGTAATGACTTTTATTCAAAGTGAAGTTGTGACTATCATTCAAAGTGAAGTTGTAACTATTATTGAAAGTGAAGTTGTGACTATTATTGAATGTGAAGTTGTGATTATTATTCAAAGTGAAGTTGTGACTATTATTCAAAGTGAAGTAATGACTTTTATTCAAAGTGAAGTTGTGACTATCATTCAAAGTGAAGTTGTAACTATTATTGAAAGTGAAGTTGTGACTATTATTGAAAGTGAAGTTGTGATTATTATTCAAAGTGAAGTTGTGACTATTATTCAAAGTGAAGTAATGACTTTTATTCAAAGTGAAGTTGTGACTATCATTCAAAGTGAAGTTGTAACTATTATTGAAAGTGAAGTTGTGACTATTATTGAAAGTGAAGTTGTGACTATTATTCAAAGTGAAGTTGTAACTATTATTTAAAGTGAAGTTGTGACTATCATTCAAAGTGAAATTGGGACTTTTATTCAAAGTGAAATTGGGACGATTATTCAAAGTGAAGTTGTGACTATCATTCAAAGTGAAGTTGTGACTATTATTCAAAGTGAAGTTGTAATTATCATTCAAAGTGAACTTGTGACTATTATTTCACGTGAAGTTGTGACTATTATTCAATGTGAAATAGTGACTATCATTCAAAGTGAAATTGTGACTATTATTGAAAGTAAAGTTATGACTATTATTAAAAGTGAAATTGTGACTATTATTCAAAGTGAAGTAATAATTATCATTCAAAGCGAACTTGTGACTATTATTTCATGTGAAGTTGTGACTATTATTCAATGTGAAGTTGCCATTGATTATTATTCAAAGTGAAGATGTGACTTTAATTCAAAGTGAAGTTGTGACTATTATTCAAAGTGAACATGTGACTTTTATTCAAAGTGAAATTGTGACTATCATTCAAAGTGAAGTTGTAACTATTATTCAAAGTGAAGTTTTGACTATTATTGAAAGTGAAGTTGTGACTATTATTCAAAGTGAACATGTGACTTTTATTCAAAGTGAAATTGGGACTATCATTCAAAGTGAAATTGGGACTTTTATTCAAAGTGAAATTGGGACTATCATTCAAAGTGAAATTGGGACTTTTATTCAAAGTGAAATTGGGACTATCATTCATAGTGAAGTTGTGACTACTTCTTAAAGTGAAGTTGTGACTGTAATTCAAATTGAAGTTGTGACTATTATTCAAAGTGAAGTTGTGACCTTTATTTAAAGTGAAGTTGTGACTACTTCTACAAAGTAAAGTTGTGACCTCTATTCAAAGTGAAGTTGTGACTACTTTTTAAAGTAAAGTTGGGACTGTAATTCAAAGTGAAGTTGTGACTATTATTCAAAGTGAAATTGTGAATTTTATTCAGTGTGAAGTTGTGACTATTATTCAAAGTGAAGTTGTGACTATTATTCACTGTGAAGTTGCGACTATTATTCAAAGAGAAATTGGGACTTTAATTCAAAGTGAAGTTGTGACTATCATTCAAAGAGAAATTTGGACTATTATGTGAAGTGAAGTTGTGACTATCACTCAAAGTGAAGTTGTGACTATCATTCAAAGTGAAGTTATGACTTTTATTCAAACTGAAATTGGGACTATCATTCAAAGTGAAGTTGTGGCTACTTCTTAAAGTGAAGTTGTGACTGTAATTCAAATTGAAGTTGTGACTATTATTCAAAGTGAAGTTATGACTTTTGTTCAAAGTGAAATTGGGACTATCATTGAAAGTGAAGTTGTGGCTACTTCTTAAAGTGAAGTTGTGACTGTAATTCAAATTGAAGTTGTGACTATTATTCAAAGTGAAGCTGTGTGACCTCTATTCAAAGTGATTTTGGGACTACTTCTTATTCAAAGTGAAGTTGTGACTATTATTCAAAGTGAAATTGTGACTATTATTCAAAGTAAAGTTGTGACTATAATTCATAGTGAAGTTGTGACTATTATTCACTGTGAAGTTGTGACTATTATTCAAAGTGAAATTGTGACTATTATTCAAAGTGAAATTTGGACTTTAATTCAAAGTGAAGTTGTGACTATTATTCACTGTGAAGTTGTGACTTTTATTCAAAGTGAAGCTGTGACTATCATTCAAAGTGAAATTTGGACTTTTATTCAAAGTAAAATTGGGACTATCATTCAAAGTGAAGTTGTGACTACTTCTTAAAGTGAAGTTGTGACTGTAATTCAAATTGAAGTTGTGACTATTATTCAAAGTGATGTTGTGACCTCTATTCAAAGTGAAGTTGTGACAACTTCTTAAAGTTTTGACTGTAATTCAAAGTGAAGTTGTGACTTTTATTCAAAGTGAAATTGTGACTATTGTTCAAAGTGAAGTTGTGACTGTAATTCAAATTGAAGTTGTGACTATTATTCATAGTGATGTTGTGACCTCTATTCAAAGTGAAGTTGTGACTACTTCTTAAAGTAAAGTTGTGACTGTAATTCAAAGTGAAGTTGTGACTATTATTCAAAGTGAAATTGTGACTATTGTTCAAAGTGAAGTTGTGACTATCATTCAAAGTGAAGTTGTGACTATTATTCACTGTGAAGTTGTGACTATTATTCAAAGTGAAGTTGTGACTATCATTCAAAGTGAAATTGTGACCTATATTCAAAGTGAAGTTGTAACTACTTCTTAAAGTAAAGTTGTGACTATAATTCAAAGTGAAGTTGTGACTATTATTAAAAGTGAAGTTGGGACTATTATTCAAAGTGAAATTGTGACTATTATTCAAAGTGAAGTTGTGACTATCATTCAAAGTGAAGTTGTGACCTCTATTCAAAGTGAAGTTGTGACTACTTCTTAAAATGAAGTTGTGACTGTAATTCAAAGTAAAGTTGTGACTATTATTCAAAGTGAAGTTGTGACTATCATTCAAAGTGAAGTTGTGACCTCTATTCAAAGTGAAGTTGTGACTACTTCTTAAAGTGAAGTTGTGACTTTTATTCAAAGTGAAGTTGTGACTATTATTCAAAGTGAAGTTGTGACTATTATTCAAAGTGAAGTTGGGACTATTATTCAAAGTGAAATTATGACTATTAATCAAAGCGAAATTTAAGTTTTGGAAATTACAGTACTGGAAGTGAATTTTAGGAATACAGTCAAACCTGTCTTAAACAGCCAATCAAGGGAAGGAGCAATAGTTGCCTTTAAATACAGGTTGTTGCTTAATCTAATTAATTTGTTCTGTCAGCAAATCTGACTGCTTAAGACAAGTTGCTGCTCAATAGAGGTGGTCGCTAACACAGGTTTGACTGTATTACAAAAAATGATTTTGTGAATATAACTAACTCAAAATAAGTTTGTGAATATTTCACTGAGTATTACAGCCAATAACAAGCAATTTATTTATTTTCCCTATAAATACATTTAGTATAACTAGCAGGCCCCGGCAATAATTTATTTGTTTGAAGTGGACTTACACTTATATTGACTAAAAATACAGTCATTTTAAAAGTAATAGCACAATTATTTTATCTGGCTTCTCTGACAATTAACATTACATTTTTAATGGCAACATATATATTTAGTAAGAAGATGTTCCATGTGCTATCATCATTAAAGGGAATATTTTTATCAGAATTTTTAATTTTTTTAAAATTGGCTATATAATTTTTTTTCCAATATACCATGCCTATATACATGAATATACTCACTGACCCAATTGCCAAAGTGATATCTATTTTAACATGCCAAAATAATATATTGAATTGGGATTTCTTTACTTTGGTTACTCACCTAAGTTGGGCTAAATTGGATTTCCCGCGTAAAATTGCATCATATTTTGTGACGTATTAAATGAGTCGCATGATTTTGATTTCAATTTGATCCATTATACAAGTTTACACATAGTAGAAATTGTTTTATCTTAGAAAGAGTCTGAGCGACAATGCGAAGGTCATCATGCAATATTTATGTGTCATCAAATTTATAATGGGGATTTTGTTTTCAGTTTACCACTCCAATTTAAATATTGATTTTGTCATGTTTTGATGGATTTGACATACCAAATTATTCAGATTATATTTATTAACGATAATGAGATGCTTTTTATCCATTTTAATAATTGTTTTATTATTTAAGACATTTATAGCATTTTTTCTTGATATATATACTCCCTTAAAAGGGAGATTACTCCTGTTCATATACCAATACAAGACATGACATAGTTACAGTTCTTACTGTATGATACTATACTCATACCTACTGTACAGTTACTATTAATGATTAGTGATACATTATGATAATGCCTTACTTAAACAATATATTGTTTACCGTGCTCTTACCTACTAACTCAAAATTGCAGTTACCCAAACTTTTTAATTGACTTGCAAAGAATTGAATTTCTTTATTCTATGATTTCTGTTCATCTTTACCTCTACTGGCCAAAGGCCAGAAGTGCTCATGCGATGGCGAGTTGTCCGTCGTCTGTCAGCAGCACTTTTTCTGAAACCACTAGGCCAGTTAAACTGACACTTTACATGAATGTTTTTATTGCATAGGAGACTTTAAAGGAGATTTTTTTTTTCAATCTGAAATTCAAGATGGCCACCATTACTAAAAATAGTTCAAAACTTAAACAATCTCAAGAAAGACCCAACAGATTTTCAAAATGTTTATGTAGTAATGATGACCAACTATAGTTTTGTAAGATTTGTTCAAATGGTGTCCCTAGGGTTAAAAATGACCCTGCATTGAGGGTTCAATTAGGAGACAGATGTCATTATAATAATTTTTTTTTCATTTTTTTTTAAATGGAAATGATTTTGCCTATATCTTCACAGAAGCATTGTTTGGTGAAGGAGATTCAGATTTGTAAAAATGACTGGATTCCACTGTCTTAAGGGGTCAGGAGGGGCCCAAAAAGGGTAAAAATTGGGAATTACAAAAATTGTTTTCTTAAGAACCGGTATGTCAGATTTTTTCATATTTGGCATAAATTATCCCTATGTGTAGGGGTTTGATTGCAAATAAGAATTTACATCGGAATATTATAGGGAAAACTGAATTTTTTCATTTTGCATCCGTGTGTACAAAAAAACTTCTTTTTAAAGTTTGAATCATTTCTGCTCATAACAAATCAAAAAGAGTGGGTGATTAAAGTTCTGACAAATTAAGGGGCTGGGTTGTATAAGGGTTCTGTACTCGGACTATATTTTGTGAAGTTTTTTTTTATCCATAAGTTGTTAAGATGACCCCTCCCCCCCCCCCCCTTCCCTTTAAAGAGGGTAAATATTGTGAAATTTCAAAAAGTGCTACGGTCACTATGAGTCAGTAGAGCATCTTCAGGCCCTCTTGGGCCTCTTGTTCTTTAAAATGACTATGCAAAATCGAAATTTAGCACAAAAAAAAAAAAATAGCTACCTATCACATGAAAAATACTGAGTCTGAGCACAGAAAACAATGAAACAATGAAATTTAAATTCAAGACATACTGTAATGTTATATTTTTCAGGTGCTGACGGACGGTGGGTTCTTCCCGTATAGTGTACCAGTGCTTCAGTTTAACTACATCAATGTTGACAGGTTCTCTCAGTACCTTGGACAGTATGAAGAGTACTCAGCAATTGTGTTCACAAGTCAACGCGCTGTCGAGGCAGCTGCCAAGGCATTATTGCTGCTTGAAGGTAGGTTTTGTTTTGTTTATGATTGCAGGATTGTCAGATTGTGTCTGCTTTTCCATTTGTTTGAGATGCAAAATTCTTAACCCTTTGCTTCATAAGCATTTAGAATACTGTCTGTAGTGGACACTATTATGATATGAAACATTATGTAAATTTTTAAGGCTTCTTGTGACACTGATCTCTGAAGTAAATTCTCATGCTACATTGATTTATACTTATTATCCCCCGCCACTGCTCGTAGAGTGGAGCAGGGGGATATAGATATGGGCTGCGTCCGTGCGTCCATCAGTTCATGCCTCTGTCCCTGCATCTGTCTGTGCATCCGTGCGTCCACACCATATCTCCTTCAGTTGTGATTGGATTTTTAAATAACAAATTTCACTAGGACTAGGCAATGTGTCATGCGAATGACTTGAATCTGTTTGCCAAAGGTCAAGGTCATAGTTCATTCCGATGCAGTCTTGACCTTATCTTCTTTAGTTGTGATTGGAATTTTAAATAACTTAACACAAATGTTCACTAGGACAAGACGATGCGTCATGCCAATTACTTGGGTCTGTTCATCAAAGGTCAAGTTCATAGCTGAAGGTCAAGTGTTTGAAAATCCAATGTATACACTGTGTTTCGTCCTGTCTGGACAGTAGCTTCTTAAGTTGTGACTGCATTTTTAAATAACTTGGCACAAATGTTCACAAGGACAAGATGATGTGTCATGCGACTGACTTGGGTCTGTTCATCAAAGGTCAAGGTCACAGCTCCATCCGTACGTCCACTGCTGTCCAGACCTTATCTTCTTTAGTTGTTATTGGATTTTTAAATAACTCTGCACAAATGTTTAACTAGGACAAGATGATGTGTCATGCGAATGAATTTGGGTTTGTTCTTCAAAGGTCAAGGTCACAGCTCCGTCTGTCAATCCACTGCTGTTCGGACTATATCTTCTTTAGTTGTGATTGGATTTTTAATTAAATTGGCACAAATGCTAACCAGCCCAAGACGATGTGTCATGCGCATGAGTCGGGTCTGTTCGTCAAAGATAGTTTTTCTTTTGTTTTGGGGTTATAACTTACATATTTATGGTTCGATTTAGAACATCACACCTGTTCTCACTGGGACCAGACAATGTTTCATATAACATTCGGCTATGTATTTCAGTTTGCGGCATTTACATGTGATTTATGTGCTCGGTGACTTTTTCAAAGATAGTTTTTCTTTTGTTTTGGGGTTATAACTTACATATTTATGGTTCGATTTAGAACATCACACCTGTTCTCACTGGGACCAGACAATGTTTCATATAACATTCGGCTATGTATTTCAGTTTGCGGCATTTACATGTGATTTATGTGCTCGATGACTTTTTCATTTTGCATAATTTAAATTCACTTCTCTGGAAATGCCTCTTAGGGTTAACGAGGTGGCAGAGGATATGACCATATAAGTGGCAACCTCTTGTTTATTTTACCTTGATGATGAAACAAGTACTTACAACTTAATACAAATCAAGCTTGAGCTCTTTTTGGGTAGAACCAGTACTAAACATAAGTGGATAGTCTTGCTCAAGGACACCATGCCTAGGTATTGGGGAGGATCAAACCCACAACCCTCCAATCCTGGTCCGATTCTGTACCACTGCTCTACCACTAGACCATGCGGTCCACACAAATTATGATACAATCATAACAAGACACATAAAGAAGCATAACTTGTATATCAGATAATATTAGGACAAAATGCTAAATAATGATAATTCTTATGAAATTGAATAAAAAAAGCTATTTTATGGACCTCTTGTTAGAAACATGGTTTTATGGTGTGCTTCTCTAATATATATTTTGTAGTCAGAAGGGGAAGAATAGTAGTTATTGTCTACTTTATCTCACCCTTTATAAAATCTACTTTATCTCACTCTGTTCTAAAGTCTACTTTATATCTCACTCCTTTCTAAATTCTACTCTATTTCACCCCTTTTGTAAAGTCCACTTTAATTCACCCTATTCTAAAGTCTATTTTATATCTCACTCCTTTCTAAATTCTACTCTATCTCACCCCTTTCTAAAGTCTACTTTATCTCATCCCTTTCTTAAGTCTACTTTATCTCATCCCTTTCTAAAGTCTACTTTATCTAATCCCTTTCTAAAGTCTACTTTATCTCACCCCTTTCTAAAGTATACTCTATCTTCTTCCTTTCTAAAGACTACTCAAACTTAACCCTTTCTAAAGTCCTCTTTATCTCACCCCTTTCTAAATTCTACTCTACCTCACCCTTTTCTAAATTCTACTTTATCTCACCCTTTTCTAAAGTCTACTTTATCTCACCCCTTTCTAAAGTTTACTTTATCTCACCCCTTTCTAAAGACTACTTTATCTCACCCCTTTCTAAAGTGTACTTTATCTCACCCCTTTCTAAAGTATACTCTATCTCACCCCTTTTTAAAGTCTACTTTATCTTACCCCTTTCTAAAGTCTACTTTATCTCACCCCTTTCTAAAGAATACTCTATCTCATCCCTTTCTTAAGTCTACTTTATTTCACCCCTTTCTAAAGTCTACTTTATCTCACCCCTGTCTAAAGACTACTCTATCACACCCCTTTCTAAAGTCTACTTTATCTCACCCCTGTCTAAAAACTACTCTATCTCACCCCTTTCTAAAGACTACTTTATCTTACCCCTTTCTAAAGACTACTGTATATCACCCCTTTCAAAAGTGTACTTTATCTCACCCCTTTCTAAAGTCTACTTTATCTCACCCCTTTCTAAAGACTACTCTATCTCACCCCTTTCTAAAGTCTACTTTATCTCACCCTTTTCTAAAGTCTACTTTATCTCACCCCTTTCTAAAGTCTATTGTATCTCAACCCTTTCTGAAGACTACTCTATCTGATTCCTTTCTAAAGACTACTCTATCTTAACCCTCACTAAAGTCCTCTTTATCTCACCCCTTTCTAAATTCTACTCTACCTCACCCCTTTCTAAAGAATACTCTATCTCACCCCTTTCTTAAGTCTACTTTATTTCACTCCTTTCTAAAGTATACTTTATCATACCCCTGTCTAAAGACTACTCTATCACACCCCTTTCTAAAGTCTACATTATCTCACCCCTGTCTTAAGACTACTCTATCTCACCCCTTTCTAAAGACTACTTTATTTTACCCCTTTCTAAAGACTACTGTATCTCACCCCTTTCTAAAGACTTCTCTATCTCACCCCTTTCTAAAGTCTACTTTATCTCACCCCTTTCTAAAGTCTACTCTGTCTCACCCCTTTCAAAAGTGTACTTTATCTCACCCCTTTCTAAAGTCTACTTTATCTCACCCCTTTCTAAAGACTACTCTATCTCACCCCTTTCTAAAGTCTACTTTATCTCACCCTTTTCTAAAGTCTACTTTATCTCACCCCTTTCTTAAGTCTACTGTATCTCACCCCTTTCTGAAGACTACTCTATCTGACTCCTTTCTTAAGTCTACTTTATATCTCGTGCCTTTCTAAAGTATGTTCTATCCAACCCTTTCTTAAGTCTACTTTATCTTATCCCATTTTAAAGCCTACTTTATCTCACCCCTTTCTAAAGTCAAAATACAACAACAGTTGTACAAATTAGAGCATGTGGTCCAGTGGTATAAGGATCCATGTTTGGAGAGTCATGGGTTCGATCCTCCGCCACAGCTATGTATGGTGACCTTGAGCAAGACTCTTTATCTACAAATGCTTATTACTGGTTCTACCCAGGAAGACCTTGAGCGTGATGTGTCTAAACTGTAAGAATTAGTCACAATTGCAGTAAAAAAAATGTCAAAAGAATAAAAATACATCTGATTATTTAGTCAGCTAGGTCATACCAAAGACTTTTAAAATGGTACTAAAAGCTTCCTCGCTTGGCACTCAGCATTTAGAGGACAGTTCTAGGTCTGGTCGGCCCGGTGTCAGTATAATGTGACTGGGTGGGGTATCATACCACGTGTCTGCGGCATGATACTCTAGTGTGACAGCGCTCAGAATACTGTCTCAAGTAGACACCGTCGCGATATGACTGAAAAATTGTTGAAAGCGACGCTAAACACCATCCATACATATTAGTCAGAGACAAAGATAAACCTTAAAATTTCTAGTGATAAGCAAAACCAATTTGTTTTTTGCTTCTCCAGTATTGACTTTACTGAAACAATCATAAACACAACATATAATAAATGACTGTTTTAAACACAATCAAGCATCACCCTTATTTTTTAGTTGAACTTAGTATGGTCCTTAGTATGACCTTTGGAGTGAGTGGCAAACACTGTAGTGGATAAAGTGTTGGTCACACAAGGCAGACGTTGCAGGTTCAATACCCTGCACAATCCGATGACTCTCAAAGAACAACACTCAGTACTGGTTCTGCCCAGGAAACAACACTCAGTACTGGTTATATCCTGAAAGAGGACACGAGAGCGGTTCATTCAAGTTCTGAGGTTTCTTTAAAATTCAGTTAAAATAAATTTGTATAAAGAAATGTGGCTCTAAATGATGTATTGCTTTAATTCTTTATAGAAAATGAGAGAAAACATGAAGAGAAAAAAAGCCGAAGATGTTTGGAGATGCCATGCTATGTTGTTGGATCGAGTACTCTTGAATCGGCAGAAAGTGCAGGATTTTTACCAATCAAAACAGATGCAGGAAATGCTGAGAAGCTGGCTGATTTTATCACAAAACGTGAGAACATTTAGTTGTGTACATGCAGTTTAACACACAGTCCTGTTGCCATTTGCTATGCAGTTATGATGTTTATTTGGGAGTTTTTTTGTGACATAATACATATCTCTAAGGTGTGCCAAGTCGGTACAGTGTCTTACTATAAATCCAGGGGTCATGAGTTCAAATCTTAGACCCAGCACAGTCTCCATAATGATTGATATACAACATGGCGCTCATTGACATTCATCCCCCACCACTGATTCATGTGAGAAAGTTATCAGTTATTTGCAGAGATTGGTGTACTCAAGTATTTGTTTACTTTCCAGGATTCTTGGAAAGAGTGGTTAGGTTAACTGATTGTCTGTTAGCTCATGATGGCATAAAATGGCACTAAATAAATCTCTAAGGTGCTGTTTAAAACAATTTTTAGGATCCTTCACAAAGTTTGTTCAAACTGTAGTGATTCATAAAAAAACATGGCGTCCAGGGGGTGGGGTTTGTTTACTATATAAGCTATAGTAAAAACATAAAAATCTTCTTGTCAGAAACCACTGAATCAATTTTAAAATAATTTCACAGAAATGTTCCTTGGGTATTTGTTCAAAAGCATGACCGCCACAGTGAGATGCTAGTTTACTATATAGACAGCTATAGTAAAAACTTCAAAAGCTTTCTTGTCAGAATCTACTGACCTGATTTCGATGTAATTTCACTGACATTTACCATGGTTGCACCTCTACCAAGTTTGGACTCTTCTACGCATCTGTTACATCTTCAAAACAAATCAAAATACTAACAACTAGCTCATCTTGTTTTTCTGAAATTTTAAGTGTACATGTATTATACCGGTATAATCTACTTAAGTTGGTTGATTCAAGGTCAGTCAGGTGAGCGATTTAGGGCCATCTTGGCTCTCATGTTTTTATTGTTGTCTTCACTTACTAGTAGTTGATTGTTGATAATGTCATATTGGCAGTACTTAATCTCATCTTGTCATGTTGGCCGTAATGATTGTCCTGGTGACATTCAGTTTTGTTTCCTCAACAGTTAGTATTGACAAGATAACTGTTGTTTTGTATGTTGACAACAAAAGGCTAACACTTGAATTAAAATTAGCATGTTAACGCTAAACTGTCCTTGGTTTCCTGCCTGTTTGTAAATGTCATCGTCAGATACCCATGCGTAATCCATTCCGATACTCTCCATTTATCACCCGCGGGATATAACACTAGCTTTGCGTCTTTTCTACCAAGCCATGATGCAACCATATGATTGGCTCCTTCACAATTTTATGAAGGGAATGTTATCCAATCGCAACGCAAGTTTCATGCAAACGCTGTATTGATAAGACGTTGTAAACGTTAGCTGTATTTAGTTCTGTTCTGTTCAAATAAAAGTACATAGAACTAGCATAATTTCCTGCGTGTGATGGATGGAGAGTATCAGAATTGACACTCGCAGGTATCCGACGATGGTAAATGTATACTTATTTAACACTTAATGGTGTATCTCAAGTGGAACTCAATATGTTTGTGTGTTACAGTGTGTGTGTGGGGTTGGGGAAAGGGTCAGCAGAAATCTTAAATATAATCTTATTGATCCCTTGTCACCTTCTGAAAGCCCAGTGACATTGATTTACACACAAACTTTGCAAGTGTGAGGGGACATTACTGAGCTAACACAGTTTCTGTGTGAAGTGATGCAGTAGTCTCCCTTGCATTGCAACTCTTTGCTTCATTTTAAAAATGGCTTGAATCAATTTGGTGATGTTTTGGGATATTTCATTAAATATATTATTCACTAAATTAATTCAAATTCTGAATTTGAGTATGTACAGGCATGCCGTTAACAATGCAATAATAGTCGGTAACCACCATGGCATAATTATTAGTACAGAGTCATACAAAAGACTCAGAAATGGTTCTATATGCTAGTACCAGGTGCAGCTAATATTTAAAAGATAGTTCTAGGGCTGTTAAGTTGGCCCAATGTTCGTGTAATGTGACTACAAAGCAGGGGTGTCATACATGATATGTTTGTGGTGTAATACTTTGACCCATTGTTGATAAATGGTGTAACTGCACGGCAGGGGTAGCACAAATACATTGTGTTTGTGGGTGAGAGATTGGATTAAAGAAATTAAACATTAAAGGAAAAAGGTTATAACATAAACATATAGGTCATTTCCCCCAAGTCAAATAAATCATTCAGATAATATACAGATATGTACAGATAATTATAACTGGTATTTTTACTTTTTCATGTTCTGTTTCATGATTGTTTTGCAACCATATGTCATTGTTGGGCCAGGGTTCTTTCACAGTCAATCACACCTATATTGTTTGTTGACCCCACCCATTTAATTAGATAATTTTATAACACTTACTGAACTTAGAGTCATACAATGAAGAACAGTATACGCCATTTAAAATTCCACAATTTGTATATCGTGCAGAAAAGGAAAGGAAATATCATATTAACCAATCAGAATATTTTATCAGTTTGATGTCTAGATCATTTGATTGAATTGTTTGAGAATATCGGTTGCTTTTTTTGTTTCTTTGTTCCAATATGATAGGCTTTATCAAAAAGATGCACCTGCTCTATTGAGGAAATGTATATATCTTTTGCCGTTTCTTCTCACCCAGTGAATAGGTGCATAGAGGGTACTGTGGGGGTTAATTTTAAAAGACATATTTGTGTTTGAGTCAGAGTTTCATAATCTTTTGTGGGTTTGAGGTGCAATTGGAAAACTGTTTTGATGTAAACGTTACCGCCAAAACATATATACGAATGGATGGAAATTTCCATTGGCACGAAAACCAAATGAAAGATAATATTTCTTGTATATGACCCCGATTGTGTGATTTTTTTAGGATTTTCATTCCAGTCTATTTTCTTATAGTAGCGTAAAATACCATTACCATTGATGATGAATAGCACGACGTAGTTAGGATTTTACAAATGGCGTAATGTCACAGCGCAAGGAAAGTAGGATAAGCTTGTGGCAGGGGTTTAGGATGAAAAATCTGTACCTGGTAAAATACAAGGAAATCTTTGTCCGGTATGATGCTGAAGGTCGTGGGTTCGATACCACAAATGGTCATACCAAAGACTTTAAAAATTGTACTAAAAGCTTCCTCACTTGATGCTCAGCATTTAGAGGAAAGTTCTAGTATGGTCGGCCCGGTGTCAGTATGAAGTGACTGGGTGGGGTATCATACCATGTGTCTGCGGCATGATACTCCACTGTGACAGTGCTCAGTATACTGTCTCAAGTAGACACTGTCGCAATATGACTGAAAAATTGTTGAAAGCAACTCTTCACACCATGTAACAACATTGTCCAGTATGAACAACCCTTACTTCATATATCTGATATATGAATCTAGGGTCCTAGATAATGAAAACAGTTACCTGTCACTGCTGTGGTCATGTTTTCGAGTTGTTTTAGCTAGACGAAAAAAAAAAAAAAATGTTTACCTTTTTTTTTTGCCAAAAGCCAGTTACTCTACTCAGATTCATTGATATAGGCCTTCCTGCAGTAATAACACAGGGTACTATATATATCCTGTATCTAATGGGTTGGAAATTGGATTGAACTTGAATTGATTATACCTTATATATGTATACAGGCTTTCTGTTATACTTTCCATTTCAATCATAACAAAAGAACTTCTGTCCGTTGTTCATTTTACTGCCCATTTTAACATAGTTTAACATATTGATACTGATATCACTTCTTATTTTTAAATGATTAACACGCATTATGCATATAAACATACAAAATGAAATATAATCACGACAAAAGTTCATGTATAAATAATGTTTAATATTTATTGTTACCTTCTTTTTTCAGATTTGACTTTCAAAGAAAAACCTGTTTTGTATCCCTGTGGCAATCTGAGGAAAGACACGTTAGCAGTAAAATTAAGGCAGGCAGGTAAATATCTGTCTTATTGTATTTGTTTCATTCTACTTTCTTTTTTATCACATTTTACACTGTCTTCTCCTTATCAATATTTTCATTAATAGTATTATTTTAATATTGTTGGCATCATCATCATCATCAACATCATCATCATCATCATCATCATCATCATCATCATCATCATCATCATCATCATCATCATCGTCATCATCATCATCATCATCAACATCATAGTTATTGTCACAATAATCACCAATATCATCATTATAATCGTCATTTTTGTCACAATCATCATCATCATTAGTATCATCATCATCATCATCATCATCATCATCATCATCATCATCATCATCATCATCATCATCATCATCATCATCGTCATCATCATCATCATCATCATCATCATCATCATCAACATCATAGTTATTGTCACAATAATCACCAATATCATCATTATAATCGTCATTTTTGTCACAATCATCATCATCATCAGTATCATCATCATCATCAGTATCATCATCATCATCAACATCATCATCATCATCATCAACATCATAGTTTTTGTCACAAAAATCACCAATATCATCATGATAATCATCATTTTTGTCACAATCATCCTCATCATTAGTATCATCATCTATTGATATTTAATCAACATCATTTTATTAGCAGCAGCAAAAGCAACATCATGATCATGATCATGATCAGTGTCACCACCATAATCATCATCTCCCTTTAATCATCATCATCATTTTGTCACGATCATCATCATGATGATCAAA
Organism: Panopea generosa; assembly: GCA_029582155.1. Classification (NCBI taxonomy): domain Eukaryota; kingdom Metazoa; phylum Mollusca; class Bivalvia; order Adapedonta; family Hiatellidae; genus Panopea; species Panopea generosa. Next base: position 59,131,808 of record CM055908.1, on the reverse strand, counting down.
TATCATCCGTTTTATCCTGACCATGATTATCATCACAACCAACTTAACTACCGCCATCATCATCATCAACTGCGTATATTTATGTATGTTTATATTCATATATCCTTCATTACTGAAGCTTAATTATGTCCATAAAAAAATGTTTCAATTTACTCAACACTGTTTGCATTCATCATCATCCTAAGGGCTCATCATCATCATCACCATTATCATCATCACCATCATTATTGTAATCAATCAAAACAGCACTTCAGTTTCATTTTTGCTGAGTTTTTGCCAATCTACCTTGAGATTGGAGTCCCATAATAACACACACACGTGTTGCATAAGGCAAAAATATACTCTGCAGTACAAGCTGGAAAGCTGGAAATATTCAATTTTAATAATAAGTTATCTGTATATAGTTTTTAATGATGGTTTCCTACCGGGTTTAATCATAGACTATAACCTTTCTACCAGCTACACTATCTCTTGATGAGGAAAAGGCCACATAAAATATACATCGGGACAAAAGTCAACTGTCTGGGTTACATCTGCCGTTAAAGGGACACTAGACAGTGTTGAAAATGAAATTTGTTTAATATTTTCAGGCATGGAATCGGTCTTTACATCTATGAATGTGTAACTGTTTTGAGATGTTAAACTCAGAGCGTAGTTATCTGAAACTTCCTATTTGAATACAGTGTAATTGTTAACAGTTTTGTTCATTTAGCAGCCTGGCCCGATTAGCTCAGTCAGTAGCATGTATGACTATCAATCCAGGGGTTGTGAGTTTGAATCCCCGCCCAGCAACAGTCTTTGTGATGATTGATATATGACATTGTGTCTCATTATAATTGGTCTCTCACCACTGATTCAAGTTGGGAAGTTATCAGTTACTTTTGGAGATAGGATGTGCTCGAGTACTGGTTAACCTTTCCGGATCCCAGGAAACAATGGATGCTAATTGATCATCTGTTAGCCCTCAATGGCATAAAAATTATGCTATATTTAATAAATAACTTAGCTCAAGGTATTAATAGCTATTCTTATCACCCTCTGTCTGTCTGTCTGTCTGTCTGTCTGTCTGTCTGTCTGTCTGTCTGTCTGTCTGTCTGTCTGTCTGTCTGTCTGTCTGTCTGTCTGTCTGTCTGTCTGTCTGTCTGTCTGTCTGTCTGTCTGTCTGTCTGTCTGTCTGTCTGTCTGTCTGTCTGTCTGTCTGTCTGTCTGTCTGTCTGTCTGTCTGTCTGTCTGTCTGTCTGTCTGTCTGTCTGTCTGTCTGTCTGTCTGTCTGTCTGTCTGTCTGTCTGTCTGTCTGTCTGTCTGTCTGTCTGTCTGTCTGTCTGTCTGTCTGTCTGTCTGTCTGTCTGTCTGTCTGTCTGTCTGTCTGTCTGTCTGTCTGTCTGTCTGTCTGTCTGTCTGTCTGTCTGTCTGTCTGTCTGTCTGTCTGTCTGTCTGTCTGTCTGTCTGTCTGTCTGTCTGTCTGTCTGTCTGTCTGTCTGTCTGTCTGTCTGTCTGTCTGTCTGTCTGTCTGTCTGTCTGTCTGTCTGTCTGTCTGTCTGTCTGTCTGTCTGTCTGTCTGTCTGTCTGTCTGTCTGTCTGTCTGTCTGTCTGTCTGTCTGTCTGTCTGTCTGTCTGTCTGTCTGTCTGTCTGTCTGTCTGTCTGTCTGTCTGTCTGTCTGTCTGTCTGTCTGTCTGTCTGTCTGTCTGTCTGTCTGTCTGTCTGTCTGTCAACATTTTGTTATGTTCACTCTATCATCAGCATTTTTCATCGGTTCTTCTACAAATTTCTACAGTAGTTATGTTCCTGAAATAAATCGCATGAATTTTTGAACTGGCCAGATTTGGATTATTATGATCCTTGAATCATAAAAAATTGAGATATTTTATTTTGTGTGCACTTTAGCATCCATCATAAGGTTTCATTTGATATTTTTTTAACTTACACGGTAATTATATGACTATAATATCTCGGATATATCACCAGTTTTGAGAAAATGGGTAAACATTCTTAAATCAAAGCACTGTAGTGCTGATGGGGGCGGAGCATATAAGATGTAAAATGTCGCTATTGTTTTAGACAAACAGGTCAGTTTGCATACATTGAAGTAGAATAATCCCGATTACCTTTGATTCTTATACATGGTACAGAATCTACATGTTATATGCTTAACGTTGACTCTCTTCTAGAATATGTCAGAAACGTAACTGAATGGTTTGCCTTTGTATTTCTGCTATAGTAAGAATATTAACTTTTAAATTTGGCAAATGTCCAACTTCAAGATATTAGTTCAACTCAATGATATGAGATTTGTATCTTCAACTCAACTCGTGATATTTTCAGAGATGTCATGCTTTCTATCATAAACAGTATATATCAAATAGCCAAGTACTCTGAATCTAGCACGATGAATTCCACTTTGAGTCTTTATTGATTTCTCTAGCGCAACAGTGAAACAATTCGTTTAAAAGACGAAAAGTAGAAATGTGTATGTCGACATTGATAATTGATATATATGCTCTCCTGTATGATTTGGAGGAAATAAAGATATATATATATATTTATATTTTCTAGGGCCCTATATCACCCCGTAAATGGAACCGCACTAACCAAAATGTTATGGCGCCGATTTATAGACACATCTGGATGTTTGCGTATTTTCGCTACGGAAACACAAATGCTTTAACTCTTATCTGTTTAAGTAGAAATTATCTACCGTTCCAATTATTGGAAATATGTGAAATATTTACTAAATAAAAAAAAAACAGCACTGCCATTATTCATAACTCGATCAATCTCGAATTCTTTTTAGGAATACAAGTCTATTTTTAAACATTTGGGAGAAACCGCAAGTCACATGATCGACATTAGCATATCTCTATTTTTAGAACGAGTATTGATTGTTTATTGACATAAGCAAGGAGTATAGTTCCTTGGCATAAGGGACAGATCTAGAAAAGTTTCGTTACCGTACACATTTTTAAAATGATAGAAAAAAGCGAAATCAAACTCCCGAATCAAGTACTTATTATCTGAAGTCCTTGTCGAAATATACGATTCTTTCAATGTGCATGTTGGCGATATAGTTCGTGACCTGGAATTTGATTTACAAGATGGCGTAATCTTTTGGTTCAGCGCGTCTGAATTCATGCGCTTTCATTCCTTTGTGCTGATTAATGCTACAGAATATAAACTTGGAATTTATACGATACGTAATTGTTTATAGGTATAAATCGTCGCTGTATGTTATAATATTAATATTTTCGTTGAAATAGGCGAATCTACTGTTTATAGTGAGTTCGAGAGCTTATCAGGTGGAACTATTTGATAAGTGATTGTTAGGTCTGCATTAACACGAAACACGGTTGTAGATTTGCGGTATTGAAAATAAAATCATGTTAGCTCTGAGAGCGGCTGCTAAAGCACCGCCCCCAAAAATACTTGTCCTTGTGTTTAACATGATCATTCCAGTTATGAAACTTGGAACTAATGTTTTTGTGCTGGTGTCAGTGTTGTCGTTTTTTATTGAAGTTTTTATTTTTAAGCTCATACCTACATCATTGTAACTCCATTAAGCAATGAAGTAGTGTAGTGAATAGAGTATTGGCCGCTCACGGGTTCCATCCCCAGCTGCATCTGATGCATCTAAAAAAACAACACTCAGTACTGATTTTACCCAGGAACCTGACAACACTCAGTACTGATTCTACCCAGGAAGCTGACAACACCCAGTACTGATTCTACCCAGGAAGCTGACAACACCCAGTACTGATTCTACCCAGGAAGCTGACAACACCCAGTACTGATTCTACCCAGGAAGCTGACAACACTCAGTACTGATTCTACCCAGGAAGCTGACAACACTCAGTACTGATTTTACCCAGGAAGCTGACAACACTCAGTACTGATTCTACCCAGGAAGCTGACAACACCCAGTACTGATTCTACCCAGGAAGCTGACAAGACCCAGTACTGATTCTACCCAGGAAGCTGACAACACTCAGTACTGATTCTACCCAGGAAGCTGACAACACTCAGTACTGATTCTACCCAGGAAGCTGACAACACTCAGTACTGATTCTACCCAGGAAGCTGACAACACTCAGTACTGATTCTACCCAGGAAGCTGACAACACTCAGTACTGATTCTACCCAGGAAGCTGACAACACATTCTACCCAGGAAGCTGACAACACCCAGTACTGATTCTACCCAGGAAGCTGACAACACCCAGTACTGATTCTACCCAGGAAGCTGACAACACTCAGTACTGATTCTACCCAGGAAGCTGACAACACTTAGTACTGATTCTACCCAGGAAGCTGACAACACTCAGTACTGATTTTACCCAGGAAGCTGACAACACTCAGTACTGATTCTACCCAGGAAGCTGACAACACTCAGTACTGATTCTACCCAGGAAGCTGACAACACTCAGTACTGATTCTACCCAGGAAGCTGACAACACTCAGTACTGATTCTACCCAGGAAGCTGACAACACCCAGTACTGATTCTACCCAGGAAGCTGACAACACCCAGTACTGATTCTACCCAGGAAGCTGACAATGCTCAGTACTGATTCTACCAAGGAAGCTGACAACACCCAGTACTGATTTTACCCAGGAAGCTGACAACACTCAGTACTGATTCTACCAAGGAAGCTGACAGCACTCAGTACTGATTCTACCAAGGAAGCTGACAGCACTCAGTACTGATTCTACCCAGAAAGCTGACAACACTCAGTACTGATTCTACCAAGGAAGCTGACAACACTCAGTACTGATTCTACCCAGGAAGAGGACTCAAGAGAAGTTCATAGGTGCTTTGACCTTTCATCGCAATCAAGCTAAAATGAATTAGTATAAACTTATGAAACTTCACTTATGTTTTTGATACTGTTAAAGGCACTCGAGAGGACAAGAGGGATAACTTGGATTTGATTTTAGGCATAATTATGGTCCCTTTTTATGCTCTCCCAAAGCGGGGAAGCATATAGTCGCCGCTTTGTCTGTGCGTGCGTGTATGCGTGTGTCCTTCCATTCGTCCCCTAGTTTTTGTCCGGGCTATTTCTCTACAACCTCTGGTTGGAATTTTATGAAACTTGCTAGGATGCATCATTACCAAGTGCAGATGCGCATATTGTCTTTGTGTTTCAATTCGATGATATTTCATGGAATTATGGTCCTTTGATTCTGTTTATGACCAAATTCTTGTCTGGGCTATTTCTCTACAACCTCTGGTTGGAATTTTATGTAACTTGCTAGGATGCATCATTACCAAGTGCAGAAGCGCATACTGTCTATGTGTTCAGGTTCAGTGATTTTTCACAGAGTTATGGCCCTTTGATTGAGTCTGTGACTAAATCATTGTCAGCGCTATTTCTCTACAACCCCATGTTGGAATTTTGTGAAACTTGCTTAGATGCATCATTACCAAGTGCAGATGTGCATACTGTCTTTGTGTTCCGGTTTGATGATTTTTCATAGAGTTAAGGCCCTTTGATTCTATTTGTGACCATATCTTGTCCCCGCTATTTCTCTACAACACCATGTTTGAATTTTGTGAAACTTGCTAGGATGCATCATTAGCAAGTGTAGATGCGCATATTGTCTTTGTGTTCCAGTTTGATGTTTTCTCATGGAGTTATGACCCTTTGATTCTATTTGTGACAAAATTCTTGTCCGCGCTAATTCTCTACAACCCCATGTTGGAGTTTTATGAACTTTGCTAGCATGCATCATTACCAAGTGCAGATGCGCATATTATCTATGTGTTCCAGTTCGGTGATTTTTCACGGAGTTATGGCCCTTTGATTGAGTCTGTGACCAAATTCTTGTCTGCGCTTTTTCTCTACAACCCCATGTTGGAATTTTGTGAAACATTCTAGGATGCATCATTACCAAGTGCAGACGGCATATTGTATATGTGTACTGGTTCGATGTTTTTGCACAGGTTTATGGCTCTTTGATTGAGTCTGTGACCAAATTATTGTCAGCACTATTTCTCTACAACACCATGTTGGAATTTTGTGAAACTTGCTAGGATGCATCATTACCAAGTGCAGATGCGCATATTGTCTTTGTGTTCGGTTCGGTGATTTTTCACAGAGTTATGGCCCTTTCATTCTGTCTGTGACCAAATTATTGTCTGTGCTATTTCTTTACAACCCCTTGTTGGAATTTTATGAAACATGCTAGTATGCATCATTAACAAGTGCAGATGCGCATATTGTCTATGTGTTCCAGTTCGATATTTTTTCACGGAGTTATGGCCCTTTGATTGAGTCTGTGACCAAATTATTGCCAGCACTATTTCTCTACAAACCCATGTTGGAATTTTGTGAAACTTGCTCGGATGCATCATTACCTGCTATGCAGTTTGGTATTTTTCAACCAAGTAGCTGGTACAGAGTCAAACACTCACTTGGGGAGCATCCATCGGTTCCACCAATATTTTCTTGTTTATTTCACATGTATGTTCACTGATAGTAAAGGTAGAATTATTGCCCTTTTTATATCCTAAAAATAATTGATTAAAGTGTATTAGAAAGATCATACCTCATATTTAAATACAGTTCAGATTTATTTGAATTGGTGTGTTCGGTATGATAGCAATAATAGAGACAAGTTCAAAAGTCATTTCTTGTACTTCATTACATTTTAAATCATTTTTATCCTTAGAAAAATTGAATTGAATTTTTATAGGCATCACACATTTTTAGCTTGACTGTTCGTAAAATAGGGGGGCTGATGAACTCGCCCGGATGTCGGCGTCTGCGTTGGTTTTTCAGGTTAAAGTTTTTTATCAGTTAAGATATCTATGCAACCACTCATTCAATATGAACGAAACTTCACATGTGTGTTCAGCGTCATTCATGGAACTCACAGTCATAAGAACCATAATTCTTGGTTGCATTTTGGCAGAGTTATGGCCCTTTTTGGACTAAAATTTTCAGGTTAAAGTTTTTTATCAGTTAAGATATCTATGGAACCATTCATACAATATGAATGGAACTTCACATGTTTGTTAAGTATCATCTATGAAATGCACAGTCATAAGAACCATAATTCTTGGTTGCATTTTGGCAGAGTTATGGCCCTTTTTGGACTAAAACTTTCAGGTTAAAGTTTTTTATCAGTTAAGATATCTATGGAACCATTCATACAATATGAATGAAACTTCACATGTTTGTTAGGTATCATCTATGAAATACACAGACACAAGAACAATAACTCTGGGTTGCATTTTGGCAGAGTTATGACCTTTTTTAGACCTATTTTTTCAGGTTAGAGTTTTTTATCAAATTAGATATCTATGCTACCACTCATATGATATGAATGAAACATCACATTTGTGTTCAGTATCATCTATGAAATGCACAGAGATAAGAACCATAACTCTGGGTTTCATCAGAGTTAATTATGGCCCTTTTGGACTTAAAAAAATTTGGTCAGAGATTTTTAGAAGTTAGAGTTTTTGATTTGGTACTTATTTCATCATCCTATCATTGGACATGAATGAAACTTCACAATCATGTGTGTTCAACATCTTCTAGGAAACTCATAGAGACAAGAATAATAACTCTTGATTGCATTTTGGCAGAATTATTTCTCTTTTAGATGTAGAAAATTGTTTTTAAAGTTTGTAGTACAATGCCTTGATCTTAGATAGGGTCAAGGTCTGTTTGTGGTCCTTACTCAAATTTGTTCAAAACCATGACACTGGTGGCAAAATTGACCCTCCCTAGGTCATTTTTTTTTTTTTTATTTTTTTTTTTTTATTTATTTATTTATTTTTTTTTATCCTTTTTTTTTGCCCGCCCTGAGGGGGAAAATATTTTTACTTTTTTTTTGGTTTATTTTCTTCATTTTCATGAAAGGGTATCCAGCTGTGATAAACTGTGCATGCTGGTACAAGATTATTTCAACTATAGATCCATTTTCATGAACTGTTACCGATATATTACCCTCTGAGCTGAAGTTAGTGCATAGGTCTATATGTCATGCTGAATTAAATAATATTAAGGCAATACAAGCCATCCATTTACTTTGTTGTTTTCAAAAAAACATAACTGTTGATAATAAAAATAAATACTGTTGGTGAATTATTTTGCTAATATATTGTTAACAGACAAGCAATAATTATAGCTTTATTTTACCACCCCTGAGCTTTAATTGTCGTCCATTTGGTACTTATTTCCTGAAAAAGCTGTTGTTTTAGAACAGCATGGAAACAGATGAGCGCGCTGTCCCTACGACAGCTCTTGTTTATTATTCATACCGTGAATTAAATTGTCCAGTTCTGTGTCATCCGACAGCATATGTTTTAAGACTTAAGTGTCCAAAATAAGCAAGTGTTCTGTCAGACAACTCTTGTTTTGTATCGAGTTGATGTAAACATATGAAATCAAACTGTGTTTTAAGCTTAGTTTATACTATTTTATTTTAGATGAACAGTGAAGAAAGCTTTAAGATTTTTTGAAATGCTCTTGAGTTCACTTTCAGGGTAGAACCAGTATGGCGTGTTGCTTTTTGAGATGCATCGGTTCAAGCTGGGGATCGAACCAGAAACCTCTGGTGTGAGCAACCAACACTTAATCCACTATACTACTACCTTGCTCTTTTGTTGTTTTTTTTCTTTTTTTTAGTAGATAAAAAATAAGCAAAATGCGATGCCTTTCAGCCAATCACACGAGGAATGCCCATTTTTAAAGTTAGAAAGGAAATTAAGCTGGAGTACACTAACTTCATATTTTTAATTTTCAAAAATTGTATGAAGTGAAAAAGTGACAGAATTGCTATGTGTCCCTCTAACAATGGCAAACAGTTAGATGTTTGTCTGTTACCTGTGCCAGTCATGGTTTACGTTCATGTCAGCTTCTTTTGTTACGATGATTTATTTCAAAATCACTTTCGTGTACTTTGTTATGCAATAGGTAATTTGTTTTTTTATTAGAATTTCTTTTTTTATCTATATATTTAAACTGAAAGTAATTATATATTTATATATTCCTGTATTTTGCAATAAAAAAAAAGTTTTTTTTGATATTTGTTATTATTTTATGTATCAGTGGCAGATCAATAAGGGGATGGGGGGTCTTTACCAGTTATTTCAGTGAAAAAGGTAAAAAATCGTATCCTTGGACCACCCACTGGAATTAGCAGATCCTCCAAATGATTTCCAAAAGATAACAAAAGAGATCTATGCACATTACAGTTAAAATGCTGTTAAAATGTACTTGAATCTTCTTAAATGTATTGAAACTTTACCAAAATTATGAGTCTACAAAAAATCCAGACCTCCCTGGTTGAAAATTATGTTTGGATTTTCCTTTTTTTTTTTTGAGTAAGTAATGCTTCCCCATTGTCAAGAATAGAAAATTTGCTAAAAATTGTGAGTCAATAAAATTTCAGACCCCACTCTTGCCAGACTGAACCAATAGAAACTTCTAGATCCAATCCTTGAATATAGATACTACCATATAATAAGACCTCGAGTAATTAGTGCGGTTAATCAAAAACAGTTTATGTCAAACATGAAGATATTTCAGTTTTTGAACAACACAACACAAAGGGCTGTTGTCACCACCTGAATAGCATTCATGTCACAAGTTTTTGTGCTTAAACAGAATCTCTCACTTTTAAGAAAAAGAAGAACGTAAACTAAGTGAAAACTTGAAATACTACATTTTAGTCTAATGGTAAAGTGTCCATTAGAATTTATATCACTAACAGTTCATTTTGGTGTAAGCATCACTCTCTGTGTTTGTATTAGCAGCACCAACCGCCCTGGTATTAGCAGCACTACTTTTATAATCCCCAGCCAGCGCTATGAGCAGAGTGGGGGATATAGAAATGGGCTGTGTCCATCCTTCTGCTATCTGTCTGCTGCTGTCTGGTCCTTATCTTCTTTAATTGTTATTTAATTTTTAAATAACTTTGCACAAATGTTTACTAGGAAAAGATGATGTTTCATGCGAATGACTTGGGTCTGTTCTTCAAAGGTTGAGGTCATAGCTCAAGGTCAAGTGTTTGGAAATCCAATGTATACACTGTGTTTCCTCTTGTCCAGACCTTATCTATAAGGTCACAGTCTGTCTGTCTGTTCACTGCTGTCTGGACAATATCTTCTTTAGTTGTGATTGATTTTTTAAATAAATTGGGACAAATGCTAACCAGCCCAAGGCAATGTGTCATGCGATTGAGTTGGGTCTGTTCATCAAAGATAGTTTTTCTTTTGTTTTGGGGTTATAACTTACATATTTATTGTTTAGAACATAACACCAGTGCTCACTGGGACACAACAATGTGTCATATTACAGTCGGCTATATATTTCAGTTTGCAGCATTTACATGTGATTTTTGTGATCAGCAAGGGTTAACGAGGTGGCGGGGGATATGACCACATTAGCCTCTTGTTTGGGTAACATCACCACCTGCCTACCATCATTGGTGTTAGCATCATATCAAGCATCACCATCTGCCCTGGTTTTAGCATCATTTCTTCCCTGGTGTAAGCATCACCACCTACATTTGTTTTGGCATCACCATCTGCCTTGGTGTTAGCATCACCACCTGCCCTGATGTTAGCAACATTACCTGCCCTGGTATTAGCATCACCACCTGCACTGGTGCTAGCATCACCACCTACCTTGATGTTAGCATCATCACCTGCCCTGTTGTAATCATCACAACCTGCACTGGTGTAAGCATCATTACCTGCCATGGTGTAAGCATCATTACCTGCCCTGGTGTTAGCATCACCACCTGTCCTGGTGTAAGCATCACCACCTGCCCTGGTGTTAGCATCTCCACCTGCCCTGGTGTTAGCATCACCACCTGCTCTGGTGTTAGCATCACCTCCTTCCTTATTGTTAACATCACCGCCACCTGCATTGGTGATTGTATAACCACCTGCTGTGGTGTAAGCAGCATCATCTGCCCTGGTGTTAGCATCATCACCTGCTCGGATGTAAGCATCACCTCCTTCCCTGTTGTTAGCATCACCACAACCTGCACTGGTGATTGCATCACCACCTGCTCTGGTGTATTCAGCATCATCTGCCCAGGTGTTAGCATCACTACCTGCACTGTTGTTAGCATCACCTCCTTCCCTGTTGTTAGCATCACCACCACCTGCATTGGTGATTGCATCAGCACCTGCTCTAGTGTTGGCAGCATCATCTGCCCTGGTGTTAGCATCACCTTCTTCCCTGTTGTTAGCATCACCCACCACCGGCATTGGTGATTGCATCACCACCTTCTCTGGTGTTAGAAGCACCATTTGCCCTGTTGTTAGCATCACTACCTGCACTGTTGTTAATATCACTACCTGCATTTGTTTTGGCATCACCATCTGCCTTGGTGTTAGCATCACCACCTGCCCTGATGTTAGCACCATTACTTGCCCAAGTATTAGCATCATTACCTGCCCTGGTGATAGCATCACCACCTACATTGCTGTTAGCACCATCATCCGCCTTGGTTTTAGCATCACCATCTACTCTGAAGTTAGCATCATCACCTGCCCTATTGTAATCATCACAATCTGCACTGGTGTCAGCATCACCACCTGCTGTGGTATTAGCATCATTACCTGCCCTGGTTTAAGCATCACCACCTTCCCTGGTGTTAGCATCACAAACTGCCCTGGTGTTAGCATCACCACCTGCCCTGGTGTAAGCATCACCACCTGCCCCAGTGGTAGCATCACCACCTGCCCTGGTGTTAGCATTGCCACCTGCCCTGGTGTAAGCATCACCTCCTTTCCTGTTGTTAGCATCACCACCACCTGTATTGGTGATTGTAGCTGCTCTGGTGTTAGCAGGATCATCTGCCCTGGTGTTAGCATCACCTCCTATCTTGTTGTTAGCATCATCATGACCTGCATTGGTGATTGCATCACCAACTGCTCTGATGTTAGCAGAATCATATGCCCTGGTGTTAGCATCACTACCTGCACTGTTGTGAGTATCACCTCCTTCCCAGTTGTTAGCATCACCACCACATGCATTGGTGATTGCATCACCACCTGCTCTGGTGTTAGCAGCACCATCATCTGCACTGGTGTAAGCATCACCGCCTGCAGTTGTTTTAGCATCACTACCTGCACTGTTGTAAGCATCACCACCTGCCCTTGTGTTAGCATCACCACATGCCCTGGTGTAAGCATCACCACCTGCCCTTGTGATAGCATCACCACATGCCCTGGTGTTAGCATGACCACCTGCCCTGATGTTAGTATCATTATATGTGCATTGGTGTTTGCATCACCACCTGGCCTGGTGTTAACATCCCCATCTTGATTGTTTTCAGCATCACCATATGCATTGGTGTTAGCATCATCACCTGCAGTTATTTGAGCATCACCACCTGCCTTGGTGTTAGCATCCTAATCTGGACTGGTTTAAGCATCACTACATGCATTGGTGTAAGCATCAACACCTGCAGTTATTTGAGCATCACCACCTGCCTTGGTGTTAGCATCCTCATCTGGACTGGTGTTAGCATCACTACATGCATTGACATAAGCATCACCACCTACAGTTATTTTAGCATCACCACCTGCATTGTTGTTAGCATCACCACCTGCACTGGTGTTAGCATTCCCATCTGCATACCGATTGCATTTGTTTTAGCACCTGCATTGGTTTTAGCATCACCACCTGCCCTGTTGTTAGCTTCATCACCTGCGCTGTTGTAAGCATCATCACCTGCATTGAGTAGCATCAACACCTGCATTTGTGTAAGCATCAGCACCTGTCTATCTGTATTGTATCAGTCTCTGTGTTGGTGTTTAATTCATCTGAAACTCAGCAGTTCTTCAGGTATCCAGGTTCTGGTTTATTCTACATTATAGTTGTTTATGAGCTGTTCCTTAATGTTTACATTGGTATAATTCATAACCAAAATTTCATTAATCTATTATATTTTGGGGTCTTTATCACCAACTGTATTGGTTCCAGCGTTAGTGTCAGCATAAAATATACATGTATTATTGTTAGCACCACAACCTGCATTGGTTCCGGTTATGTATCATGTTTCATGTTGGTGACAATATCACCATCTGTATTGATGTGAGGCTCATGTCTATATTTTTATGTCTTGAATTTATATTTGCAGGTTTTGTGTTAAAAGAGCTGGAAGTTTATGAAACAGTAAAGAGTCCACTAATAATGAAGGATGTGGAAGATTTTATAGCAAAACAAGTATGTTGTCTAGTATGAATACCTTGGTATCTAAATGAAAACAAATATATTGTTCTAGGTGTAAGTAACTGATAACTGCTATAAACAGGTATTTTGTCTCGCATGTTATACACCATTTTGTGTGTATTTTAAACAGTTATTTTAATAAGGCGAAGCATGATACTATCATGGTGAAATTCCTGTTTAATGTTCAGATGTATTTGAGTGTTTCATTATTTTAAAAAAAGATGACATTACTTATATAAAAACATTTTTAAGGGAGTCTGTTTAACATCAGTATGATCTAAGTGTAACATAATTCTGATGTCATCCCAATTTATTGCGTAGGTCAAGGTAAGCTATTCTGCTTGCCCTTTGTCCGTCAGTTTGTGAACCTTTGGTTGTTTGCTTGACTATACATACTTTTCACTGGATATTTACCACACTATAAAAGTAGTTATTGAACCGTAATATCACAGACAGGCTCTTGAACACATGTAACAGTAACGACCCTTTAAACATAAAAAATGCCCTATTTGACCTTGTGTGTACCCTAGTACCTGCATTTTCATTTGACGTGCACTACATTTATACAGCTTGAAAATTCCAGATAGTTCTTCAGTCATTTCCAATGACAAATTAATTATGGATCAATTACTAAAATCAAAAATGAAATCAAACTGAAAAGTGAACAGAAATGATACCCACATGGTAATTCGGTGTTATGGTTATTTTACTATCTGTGACCATTTTAATCACATTTTTGTGAGATTCACAACACATTCAAATTGTAATATAATAGCTAAGTGGAAATCATTCAGGACAATTCAGAGTCATAAAGTTACTGTTGGATAAAACATCATATCTAAAATATATGAATGATATATTAAAGCAAAATGCTATTTATATTTGAATTGCAAGCATTCAAAACATTAAAACTAATACTATATTTCATGCCATGATCAGCCATTTACTACATGAACAGACCATAGTGAGAAACATAATAACTGTTGATTATGTATCTTAACATAGTGACACTTGTAAAACATGAACCGCTGACAAACAACCGAGTGACACTTGTAAAACATCAAACGCTGACAAACAACCGAGTGACACTTGTAAAACATGAAACGCTGACAAACAACCGAGTGACACTTGTTAAACATGAACCGCTGACAAAAAAACGAGTGACACTTGTAAAACATGAACCGCTGACAAACAACCGAGTGACACTTGTAAAACATGAACTGCTGACAAACAACCGAGTTACACTTGTAAATCATGAACCACTGACAAACAACCGAGTTACACTTATAAAACATGAACCGCTGACAAACAACCGAGTGACACTTGTAAAACATGAACTGCAGACAAACAACCGAGTGACACTCGTAAAACATGAACTGCTGACAAACAACCGAGTTACACTTGTAAAACATGAACCACTGACAAACAACCGAGTTACACTTGTAAAACATGAACCACTGACAAACAACCGAGTTACACTTGTAAAACATGAACCGCTGACAAACAACCGAGTGACACTTGTAAAACATGAACTGCTGACAAACAACCGAGTGACACTTGTAAAACATGAACCACTGACAAACAACCAAGTGATACTTGTAAAACATGAACCGCTGACAAACAACCGAGTGACACTTGTAAAACATGAACCTCTGACAAACAACCGTGGCATTAATTTAGTTGGGAAAAGACCATGGTCATAATCATTGTTGACCATGGTCATATAAGTATGACCAAAGTTCTGGAGCTATTGTAAAACAAACGGTCACCTTTGGTATCATGGTGAAAGTTTTCCAGGGATGGTAAGATGGTGAATTTCTTCAAAAGTCCATTGAGTTGATATAACCTTTAGTAGTTCCTATTTACACGGAGCATGTGGAGCATAGGATTGGTGCAGAGCAGGAGCCACGATTGGGGGATCATTATTTTGATTGTATGTGTGATGTCCTTAAGCGAGATGCTTAATCCACATATGGCCAGAACCAGTGGTTTTACTAGGGAACACTTCCAGCACAATATGCTAGTAAAGTTGTATGAGATTTGTTGTCTAAATCTATGTGAAGTAAAAATTCTAACACTTATTTTTAAGTTATTTTTATTTTCAGGGTCTCCCAGACTATGTGGTGTTTTTCAGTCCTTCTGGTGTGCAGTTTACAGCAGATCTGGTGTCCTGTAAACTGTTACCTTTATGTGATCTCAAAGTAAGTTAGCCCTGATGAATAACCTGTCATATGCATTGCAAGGTGGCAAATACAACTTGTTTTTATGTATTCTACAGTATTTGTCATATGTTTCTTATCATTCCTTTATTGCACGCACCTCTTTACCTATATATGATGAGTAAAACACAATTTAATAGTTCTGTTTGCTGATTGCCTCACAGTTGAGCTTTTTTCATGATTCTGTTTCCATTGTGCAGCTGTTATTATATTTTAGCCAAAGGGCTCCTAGTGACCTTTGTTATCGCCTTGTGTCCAGCACCTGTCCATTGTAAACCACGGCGTGGTCTTGTGGTAGAGCGTCCGCCTCACATGCGGGAGGTCTTGGGTTCAGTCACCGGCAGGTTCATACCAAAGACTTTAAAAATGGTACTAGAAGCTTCCTCTCTTGATGCTCAGCATTTAGAGGAGAGTTCTAGGTCTGGTCGGTCCGGTGTCAGTATATTGTGACTGGATGGGGTATCATACCATGTGTCTGCGGCATGATACTCCAGTGTGACAGCGCTTAGAATACTGTCTCAAGTAGCCTCCATCGCGATATGACTGAGAAATTGTTGAAAGCGACGCTAAACACCGTACAATAACAACAACAATGTAAACATTTCCTTTGAACAATTTCATCTCATAAACAACTCACCATCTCCATGTTCTGGTCTTTTAACCTTTGGTTATTTCATTAATTATTTTGCTCATAATTATTGTTAGGACTTCTCCTTGATTGGGTCAAACTTGCTAGGAACAATCACTATGGAGTAAAGCTGAATATTGGTGGAGTTATGACCCTTTAATTATTTCCTATAGTAAAGCTTGTCAACACAATTCTTAAATATCTCAGCTGATTTTGGCCAAACTTTCTAGCAAGTATCGATATATAATCAAGTTGCGCAAATCGTCGTCGCTGTATTAGTAGTTCTGTCACTAGTCAAAACACATTACTAGGTCATATGACATTGCTTATAATAATACTACAAACAAGGTAAAGACATCCATACGAACAGACGTACATTTCAAGTTTCAAATTAAGAACCCAAGGTCTAGTTGGGCTTCATTGCATATCAACTTCTAACAGGCTCACACTGTTTTATCCATATTACAATGACCTGTTAAAAGGAAATTGAATTTAAACTGAGAGTTCCTCCAAAACTGATAAAACTTCTTGTTTCTCAATCCACGTGACAAGTACATATTAAGCAGAAACTTTTAAACTGGAATATTAAACTGCAGGTACTTTTCTAAACTTAGGTGACACAGTTGATGTTTTAGAAACGTTACAAACACAACTCATTCTGGACCAATCAACACATCTTATACGATTTTAATGTCAAAAGAAAGGGCTTGATTATAAATTTTCTATTTAAATCTCATATTCCTATGATGTATAGTTTGATTTTTTTATTAAAGTAAGTACATTTCCTTATTTGTTGAAGCATATATTAAGTGAAAAATATTCAACAATAGTAAAACTATTATGAAATGAAACCTAAAAGTGTTAGGAGAAAAAAGATTAAAGAATTGATTATTAGAAATATGCATCATATTTATCAGCTTTATTTTGACAAAAAATATTAAATAATTGATTATTAGAAATATGCATCAATATTTATCAGCTTTAATTTGCCACAAAAAATAATAAATTATTGATGATTAGAAATATGCATCAATATATTTATCAGCTTTAATTTGCCACAAAAAATATTAAATTATTGATGATTAGAAATATGCATCAATATTTATCAGATTTAATTTGACACAAAAATAATAAATTATTGATGATAAGAAATATGCATCAATATTAATCAGCTTTAATTTGTCACAAAAATAATAAATTATTGATGATAAGAAATATGCATCAATATTAATCAGCTTTAATTTGTCACAAAAATATTAAATTATTGATTATTAGAAATATGCATCAATATTTATCAGCTTTAATTTGCCACAAAAATATTAAATTATTGATGATAAGAAATATGCATTTTATTTATCAGCTTTAATTTGAATAAAAAAATATTAAAATTATTGATAATAAGAAATATGCATCATATTTAATATTTATCTGCTTTAATCTTACACAAAAAATATTAAATTATTGATGATTAGAAATATCATATTTATCAGTTTTAATTTGACACAAAACATATTAAATTCAGACCACGGTTCAAAGAGTCATTAAATAACACTAAAAGTGCCATCCAAATTGTCAGCCACACATATTGAATCGATATTACTTGTAGATCTAAAAATCACTGACTGAAGTAACTGAAGAGTATTTGAAAAAGAACATCAACAAATTAGTTTGCAGTAATAAGAAACAAAAACAGAGCACTCTAGTGCGTTTAATTGGATTTCCTGTTCTTGAAAAAAAAATGTTTACCAAATTTAGTACTCTCACCCTAAAATAATATTTTTAGCAATATTTACACATTTGTCAACATTAAAGTGAAGCAGCACTTATTGGAAACAATTTCCTATTATTTACAGACACACCCAAGGGAACGGTAGACTACATCTTCCAGTCGAAACTGTTACCTGCATAATAGCTGTAAGAACTATTTCGAGTGGATGAGATCGTATCAGTTTATATGAATTTGTTTTATGATGAATTGTGTCTGCTTCATGTCTGAGTTCTCCAAGTTGATATATTCTGCATATCTGTGTATCCTCTAAGTGGAATGGTTCAACCACCTGCATTTTGTCTCAAGTAGCAACTATTAATGGGGATTTTTAATTAAGATGTGGAAAAAAATAGGTGAAAATCATTCTGCGGAAATCATTCTGCGATTCAGGGACGAGACTAAGAAAATTAGATGTTTAGTTTTATATTATGGCTTGTATAGGTTTGTGTTTCTATAATCACACTCTGCACGCTGATATTATGAATAATTAATTAGTATTTATTAATTTAATTTAAAGGAAATTTAAAAACAATATTACAATATTAACTGTCTATTTTGCGCATATTTATCTTTATCTTGAATTTAAGATGAGGTAACATCGTATTTTTTGTGGTAATGTTCTATATTTATTGAGCCAGAATTTCGATAAATAATTGTATATTTTTAATATCAAATAGAAAAATGTTGGATTTGGACCTGTTTGGATAATTTTCAATCATTGTATTAGTTACAACAAAAATTTTTCTTCAAAGAGCCAAAGGCTCATAGGTGAGCTTTTGTGATCGCCTGGTGTCCATTTTCTGTTATCCGTCATTAACTTTTAGCTAACAACTTCTCCTCTGAAACCACTGGGCCAATTTTGATATAACTTCACAGAAATGTTTGTTGGGTGACCTTCTACCAAGTTTGTTCAAGACATCTTGATTTGTCAAAAAACATGGCCGCCAGGGGGCGGGGCAAGTTTAATTAGTAAAAACTTAAAAAATCTTCTGGTCAGAATCTACTGGGTTGATTTTAAAAGAATTACACAGAAATGTTCCTTTGATGACTCTCTACCAAGTTTGTTCAAGCCATCTTGATTTGTCAAAAATCATGGCCGCCAGGGAGCGGGGTTAGTTTACTATATAATCTATAGCAAAAACTTAAAAAATATTCTTGTCAGAAACAATTGGGCCAATTTTGATAAAACTTCACAGAAATGTTCCTTGGAGGACCCTTCACCAAGTTTGTTCAAACCGTAAACTTCAAAAGCCTTCTTGTCAGAATCTACTGACCTGATTTCGATGTATTTTTACTAACATCTAATATTGGTGAACCGTTACCAAGTTTGAACTCTTCTATGCATCTGTTACATCTTCAAAACAAATCAACATTCTAACTACTCACCCATCTCGTTTTTCTGGAATTTTGAATGTACATGTATTATATTATCTACTTAAGTTGGGTGACTCGAGGTCAGTCAGGTGAGTGATATAGGGCCATCTTTTATCAAATTAAAATGCATGTTAGTTTGAACAATGATAGCAATGTCACTGATGATAGACAACACTTTATACCCATTTGATGACTGATCAAGAATGTATATCATTTATGTCCATTAACTAGGGTCCTGTATGGCCAAGTTGTCTAAGGCGCTGTCTCAAGATCATTTACCTCTCACAACTAAGGTTGTAGGTTTGAGTCCCACTCGCTCCAAAAACTTTATGTGGAAAGTTTCAAGTTACTTGTGGAAGGATGTTGGTTCTACTCAGTCTGACTCAATCTGAGGTCTTCCTCCACCAGGATATGCCATAATTCATATAACCTGGAATGTGTTGAAATGGGGTTAAACCCCATTCAAAAAAAAAAAAATGTCCATTAACTATTTCGGTAGCAATGAATTTCATTTTTAAATTTATACACAATTAATGTTCTTCTTTTTTGTTGGATGGCACTCCCTATTTATATCAAAGGCCACTTTTTATCAAATGGCAAAGTCATTTTTAGCTGATAAGAAAGCTCTAGATGTTCTTCTATTTTCTCAACCAATGAAATCGCTCAGTTTTTCAAAAGAACATTCCATTTTACAAAGCATGGCATGACTTTCAGTAGATAATGACCTAGTTTCTCGGCCAATGAAATCGCTCCAGGAACAAGAGTAGATGAGCATCTATCCTGGTTAGAATTCCATAATTCCATGTTCTATAACTTCAAACCTATACCTCTCAAACGTTTGCAACTTTTGAAGAAATTATCCTTACAGCGCCTAATAGGTGAAATTGCACAGGGTTTCAAGATTGGCATCCGATTCCATTTTCTTCTTATTGCGAGATATGATGACCTATCAGTGAACTTTGGGGAATTGCTGATCCTTGTTTATATTCTAGCCCTTTCTGCATTTGGAACATAATAAGCAATGCGTATTTAGTTTTCTTTGCTAGATTAATAATGATATTTTAATTGACACAAACTTAATGTTAACAGCAGCAGGAATTATATTATCAGAATTCATTGTCTATCAGCTTCCAGAAATTAATTGCAATCATCCAATTGCGTCATAACTGTAGTTAACATACAGAGCGTGTACCTGTGTGGATATTATGCAACACTTGATACTTGCGTCTGTCATATCCTACTTTCAGGCAACAAAAAAATGTAAGTGCATCGTTTCCAGTGTGGTCTATTGGAACTAATTAAACCTGTAATTGTTCATTTACTATTGTTTTTCTCTTAGTTTTGACAGTATTTAAGTGAATAACAAAAGAATAATTTCCTTTTTATACGTGGATTTTCACGTTATTGCTGGCGGCGAGATGATCCAGCAGATGATGGAGTTGTTAAAACTACTTGTTACATCGTTTTAACACCACATTACATTACAAGCTAATTGAATAGGATCACTTAAATACTCATTAACACCATAGCTGCGCGATGATACACAACTGCAATTAAGATGGTAGGTTAGCACTGTTTGATCTTAGGAATGTTACTCTATTCCAGACTCAAAAGTAAACCTGGTCACCCTGTGTCTGTTACTCTGACAAGTTACTCAATAAGTGTAGCGGCTAGTTCAGGAGTGGTTTGTTGGGGTTGTATTGTATTAAGGTTTTGTTAATTGATTAGCATACATTTGAACAGTATATTAGTCTTTTATGTAACTGCATGAGGTAGTATACTATGTAATAGAGCTGCCTCAGATATCCTTTAATATGCTTGACATATCATGCTGAAACATTGCATGATCTGAACAATCACATTGCCGTGACAACTGCCCTAGGACTAGCCACTGAATGATGACTGCAAAATAATAAATATTCTAGTATTAATTTTCAGCAAAGCTTCCGCTCGGTATTATATATTGTAGAGTGATATAGAAGAGAAGAGCATAAATGATAATCTGCTGAGTAACATTAATTTGCTTAATTGAGTCACTCTGGTTCATTTTATTGTACGAAATAATTGTTTCTTTAAATCGTTTTAGCTTACCTGAGTGAAAGGGTCAAGTTGGGACATTTGTGTTCATCTTGTTTTAATTCATCCATCGACCATCTGTTTGTTTTATTTTGTGTTGATTCAAGGGTATTCAGTTTTAAACCTAAAAAGATCACCAAATCTAAAGCCACCCTGCATCATCCTGGTTCTGTCTGCATGTCCATCCATCCGTCAGCACCTTTGTGACAACTTTTCCCAAACTATCAGTTAGAATTACATAAAAATATATTGGACTGTTGCATTCATTGTTTTATTGTTTTGTAAGAAAATAGGCCATGTGTTTCCAGCTAAGAATAGAATCACTGTAGATTTCTGCAGAGGGGTAGGATCCTCTGAATTGATGTCATGTTCATTTTATCTTTTTTTGTCATGTTCACTATTGTGGATAAATTATCAACCCCTGTGTGGTTCCAGGGAGCCATGAGTGATGGCAAGAATAGGATCACTGTGGCTTAGGCTTGTCATAAGAAGTGACAAATTGAGTGATACGATAGAATTTGCTGAAACTCTGCAGTTCTGCAGGTATCAAGGTTCTAGGTTCATTCTGCATATTTATTTATTGATGTATTTTTTTTAATCTGTATGTTATTTGTTGTTTTTGTACATGTAGAGTGAACCTGTAATCTTCCTTCATGTTGGCGTCGAATAACCTATAATGTGTTGGTACGCCTTAAAACCCTATTCATTCATTCATTCGTAAGAAAATTCATGCCGATGTGAAATCAAAAAAGCTGCTTCAGCTGAAAAAGATTACAAGATTCAATTTAACTGGCCTTAACCATTGTAACTGAAGCAGGTCTATATGACTAGTATTGAACAAAGCTCTCAAAGTTGAAATATAAGGCAATTAAAATGAACAGGAAGTGAATTAGTTTGGTTTTAAAGGTACATTGAAATAAAATGCAATTAAAATGAACAAGAAGTGAATTAGTTTGGTTTTAAAGGTACATAAGTGTTTTGTGTAATGTGAAAAAATGTTTTTTGCTACTACACTTCCCTGTGACATTAAGCAATTAAAAGTGCGTAATTTTCAGATGGTTTTAATCAGTTTAATAAAAGTTTAATAAAGATTGATTGACTGAATGTTTAGCATCATTTTTATGCCATTGAGGGCTAACAGAAGATCAGTTAACCTAGTAAACCTAACCACTGTTTCCTGGGATTAACCAGTACTCGAGCACACCCCATCTCCGCAAGTAATTGATAACTTTCTCACTTGAATCAGTGGTGAGAGACGAATGATAATGAGACACAATGTTGTATATATTAATCATCAGGGAGACTGTTGCCGGGCGGGGGATTCAAACTCACAACCCCTGGATTGATAGTCGACTAAGTTTATCGGGCCCATGATGTCCTGAACCCACATCATTGAAAATAATAACAAAATCAAGAAAATATAATAGTTAATTTTCTTGAAATAACGGATATTTTCTTCTACACAGCGGTTTTGTCGATGCTGAGTATTTTAAGCACATAGTAAGAATCAGTTGATAATTATCTCACATTGTGTTTTTTGTTTGTATAATGTGAATATCTACCTATTCGCTCGCCATTCATGTTTTACCTCATATCAAAATAGATAAATTTCTTTGATAAAATAAGGATTCGGTTTTTAAGTAATTTCCTTAAAATAAATTGCATGTTTCTCTCTAATCAAAAACCAGTCAGAATCTGCCTGGAGAGTGCATTAACGTCACGCACATCTTGTAGCTTAATACCTGCATGTAATACTATGCATTCTGACAGTACCAGCATCTTTGTTGAATCAAGATTTAACTAACTGAAGTCTGACCTGGGGTGATATTCACCAACCATTCTTAAAAATATTCCTAGACTTTACCTCAAGATTGAATTTTGAAAAAAGCGCTTAGAAACCATTATTGTAACCAAAATTTGCAATCATGTACGGACACATAATATAAAGTCGAATGAACTCACAAATATTCTATGGGTCATCGTAAACTAGGTATCGAAGGTTGAAATTGATTTTTAAGCTCAAGTCTAAGAATATTTTCAAGAATTATTGGTGAATACGACTCCAGCTTTACTAAGTTGAATTAAAGATCTGACGTGTAAGCCAAATCTGACATCATGGAAGTAATTTGCTTTAAATCTTAACATACATATAAATACAACAGAACTTAATGTATCTGCCTAAAACTATAAAAATGATTGATATAGTAATTATTTATCATATCTCATAATTTAGTAAAACAAGCTGTTATGATTTCGATGTATACTTGGAAAATTTTGAATTGTCATGACATCTTGACGAGTAAATTTAATGTAATTAGAGCAAAAATATGAGAAATGAAATAAAATAATCACTGCAATGAAACATGCTGGCGACAATGAGGCTGAAACTCACAATGTCCAAAAATGTAGTGTCGGAGATCTCTGAAATATTTTTGAAATAACAATAAATGTCATGCAAGTCGTGTCTGAGGTATTTTATGTTTTGACGTTATTGTGCAATTCATATGTTAAAGGTAATACCAACTTCTTGTTTATTGTTCAGCTTGAAAAAACTCTTCTTAATTAGATAAGTGACAATGTTGATGTTAATATAGATAATATGATTACAAGTATAAAAAGTATAAAAAGATCAACTGAGCAGTTATTTGTAAATATTCCTGTAGCATAGGTGAGGAATATAAACAAGTTAAACGAAATACAATTACACATATTGGTAAACTAGAACTTGGAGGGCATTGCTGTCTCATACATTTGTCGTTGCTTGTCGAAACTGTTGTAAATAATTGAACTTCAAAATTAATAAAAAAGAGCACTCACAATAATATACCTTAGCTTAATGCTCCAATTGCTTACTTAACTACATTTTCATATGAGCCCTTCCTGACAGAGTGGTTACATTTATATATGAGCCCTTCATGACAGAATGGTTATATTTTCAAATGAGCCCTTCTGGACAGAGTGGTTACATTTATTTATGATCCCTTCATGACAGAATGGTTATATTTTCAAATGAGCCCTTCCGGACAGAGTGGTTACATTTATATATGAGCCACTCCTGACAGAATGGTTATATTTTCAAATGAGCCCTTCCTGACAGAGTGGTTACATTTATATATGAGCCTTTCCTGACAGAGTGGTTTTATTTATATATGAGTTGTATGGTGTTTAGCGTCACTTTCAACAATTCTTTCAGTCATATCGCGACGGTGTCTACTTGATACAGTATTCTAAGCGCTGTCACACTGGAGTATCATGCCGCAGACACATGATATGATACCCCACCCAGTCACATTATACTGACACCGGGACGACCAGACCTAGAACTCTCCTCTTAATGCTGAGCGTCGAGTGAGGAAGCTTCTAGTACCATTTTTAAAGTCTTTGGTATGACCCGGCCAGGGATTAAACCCACGACCTTCCGCATGCGAGGCGGACGCTCTACCACTAGACCACGCTGCGGTCTCATATATGAGCCCTTCCTGACAGAATGGTTATATTTTCGAATGAGACATTCCTGATGGTTATATTTTCAAATGAGCCCCTCCTGACAGAATGGTTATATTTTAAAATGAGACCTTCCTGACAGAGTGGTAACATTTATATATGAGCCCTTCCTGACAGAATGGTTATATTTTCAAATGAGCCCCTCCTGACAGAATGGTTATATTTTCAAATGAGCCCTTCCTGACAGAATGGTTATATTTTCAAATGAGCCCTTCCGGACAGAGTGGTTACATTTATATATGAGCCACTCCTGACAGAATGGTTATATTTTCAAATGAGCCCTTCCTGACAGAGTGGTTACATTTATATATGAGCCTTTCCTGACAGAGTGGTTTTATTTATATATGAGTTGTATGGTGTTTAGCGTCACTTTCAACAATTCTTTCAGTCATATCGCGACGGTGTCTACTTGATACAGTATTCTAAGCGCTGTCACACTGGAGTATCATGCCGCAGACACATGATATGATACCCCACCCAGTCACATTATACTGACACCGGGACGACCAGACCTAGAACTCTCCTCTTAATGCTGAGCGTCGAGTGAGGAAGCTTCTAGTACCATTTTTAAAGTCTTTGGTATGACCCGGCCAGGGATTAAACCCACGACCTTCCGCATGCGAGGCGGACGCTCTACCACTAGACCACGCTGCGGTCTCATATATGAGCCCTTCCTGACAGAATGGTTATATTTTCAAATGAGACATTCCTGATGGTTATATTTTCAAATGAGCCCCTCCTGACAGAATGGTTATATTTTAAAATGAGACCTTCCTGACAGAGTGGTAACATTTATATATGAGCCCTTCCTGACAGAGTGGTTATATTTTCAAATGAGCCCCTCCTGACAGAATGGTTATATTTTCAAATGAGCCCTTCCTGACAGATTGGCTACATTTATATATGAGCCCTTCCTGACAGAATGGTTATATTTTAAAATGAGACCTTCCTGACAGAGTGGTAACATTTATATATGAGCCCTTCCTGACAGAGTGGTTATATTTTCAAATGAGCCCCTCATGACAGAATGGTTATATTTTCAAATGAGCCCTTCCTGACAGATTGGCTACATTTATATTTGAGCCCTTCCTGACAGAATGGTTATATTTTCAAATGAGACCTTCCTGACAGAATGGTTATATTTTCAAATGAGACCTTCCTGACAGAAGTGTTATATTTTCAAATGAGACCTTCCTGAAGGAATGGTTATATTTTTTTCAAATGAGCCCTTCCTGACAGATTGGTTACATTTATTTATGAGCCCTTCCTGACAGAATGGTTATATTTTCAAATGAGACCTTCCTGACAGAGTGGTTATATTTATATATGAGCCCTTCCTGACAGAATGGTTGTATTTTCAAATGAGACCTTCCTGACAGAGTGGTTATATTTATATATGAGCCCTTCCTGACAGAATGGTTATATTTTCAAATGAGACCTTCCTGACAGAGTGGTTATATTTATATATGAGCCCTTCCTGACAGAATGGTTATATTTCCAAATGAGCCCTTCCTGACAATTGGTTATAATTTCAAATGAGACATTCCCGATGGTTATATTTTCAAATGAGACCTTCCTGACAGAGTGGTAACATTTATATATGAGCCCTTCCTGACAGAGTGGTTATATTTTCAAATGAGCCCCTCATGACAGAATGGTTATATTTTCAAATGAGCCCTTCCTGATAGATTGGCTACATTTATATATGAGCCCTTCCTGACAGAATGGTTATATTTTCAAATGAGACCTTCCTGACAGAATGGTTATATTTTCAAATGAGACCTTCCTGACAGAATGGTTATATTTTCAAATGAGACCTTCCTGAAGGAATGGTTATATTTTTTTCAAATGAGCCCTTCCTGACAGATTGGTTACATTTATTTATGAGCCCTTCCTGACAGAATGGTTATATTTTCAAATGATACCTTCCTGACAGAATGGTTATATTTTCAAATGAGCCCTTCCTGACAGAATGGTTATATTTTCAAATGAGACATTCCTGACTGAGTGGTTATATTTTCAAATGAGACATTCCCGAAGGTTATATTTTCAAATGAGCCCTTCCTGACAGAATGGTTATATTTTCAAATGAGACCTTCCTGACAGAGTGGTTATATTTTCAAATGATACCTTCCTGACAGAATGGTTATATTTTCAAATGAGCCCTTCCTGACAGAATGGTTATATTTTCAAATGATACCTTCCTGACAATTGGTTATATTTTCATGAGCCCTTCCTGACAATTGGTTATATTTTCAAATGAGACCTTCCTGATAGAATAGTTATATTTTCAAATGAGACCTTCCTGACAGAATGGTTTTATTTTCAAATGAGCCCTTCCTGTCAGAATGGTTATATTTTCATATGAGCCCTTCCTGACAGAATGTTTATATTTTCAAATGAGCCCTTCCTGTCAGGTTATATTTTTAAATGAGTCTTTCCTGTCAGAATGGTTATATTTTTAAATGAGCCCTTGGTTATATTTTCAAATGAACCCTTCCTGACAGAGGGATCTGAGAATTGTTCTCAAACTTCGCCAACTTCTAATTGCTACAGAGACTATCCCAGAACCTGATATCTCCTGAATCAGGTCTTTTAACCACCAATGGAAAACGCAGGAAATTCTATGCCTGTCCAACAACTCGTAGCAGTTGAACGCTTACTAAATTATGAAATCATTTAAACTTTCCCTGAAGCAGCTGACCAATCAGCGTGCTGGTAACAGTTGCTATTGAACGGAACCAAACGGGAGAGCTGGGTTTGTTATACGGACTAAGCTTGAGACCAAACTTCAAGACGACATCATGCGAGAAAGTGTGCAAGTTAGCTGCAGACAGGGATGGTAGTTGAATATATTCTGATTTGTTTTAAAGTATTTCTGCACCGATACACTGGATCTTAGTATATAATACACGATGTGTTGAAAATTGCACTTAATGCCGCTACCTCCCTCGCCAATTTTCACATATAATAACGAGTTGAGGAAACAGAATTACGTTGTAACTGTCGCTAGGATGTTCTTTTGCGATGTTATTTAGGAATTTTCTTTTTATGTCACTATAAATATGGTAAAAAACAGTGGATATAAATGAAACAAGATTCGATAACATATGGCAATTTTGCATATGAGTCAAAGATTCATGACTTTGTTGTTTTGTTGATGGATTTTTGTTATCATGTAACGAGGTGTCAACAGCATGTATTTTGCTACTGGCCATCCTAAAGCAATGACATATGTTGTCATTATTTTGTATACGTGTTGTATTTACTATTATTGTTCTATATCGATGTTATGTTTATGCAGTTGTTGTAGCTGTGTCTTGTGAATTCTACATCTCCTTTCGGACATATATTTTCGTATTTTGTATGGTTTTTTTATTGTAAATTGAGAGTAAGGATGGTGTTATAATGTTACTCTGTTATGGCCATCTTGATATCGCTTTGTCAGCAGATACCTGTGATGGCACGACATAACAATGACACGATGATCATGACATTTCATGACAGCGTGATGACACGATGGTGATGGAGCAATGACACGATGGTGATGACATGACATGACATGGCAGCTCGATGGCACAATGGTGATAATGAGACAGAATGGTGCCAAAGACAAATATGGAGTGATGATGAAAATGCAATATTATATTATCTCTTCGTCATTATACCTTTGCCTATCACTGTCATGAACGTCATCGTGCCACTACCATTGTGTTTTCACGTCTTTATCACTGTGCAATTGCATCTTTATCACCATGCATTTACGATATCACCATTGTGTCATCGCTCCATGGCCATCATGGTGTACCGTCTTGTCATAACCATTGTGTCATTGTATTGTCATGCCATGATGCTTTTTTATCCTTGAGGATAATTTATCAGTGATATCGTCATAGATTAATTAAATAAATTAACCTGATTACAGTTTTATTTGTCCTTTGGCATCATGACGTAGGTTATAAGTTAATTCTCATGTCAGACAGGAAGGCAGTACTATGACAGCACGATGGTGAGATAACGACAACACAATAGTATACAATAGATAGCATGATGGTGATAGAGCAAAGGCACGATGGCGAAACGTTATATATCATGTTTTCGTCATTTAGCTGTTGTTTCATCACTCCAGTTCTATTGTGTCACCATGTTATCGCGTCTTTTTTGTCTCGTGTCATCACTCCATCACCATCAGGACATTGTATTGCTTTGTCAGCATTTGTAAATGTTAACACAGATATCTCGATGGCCCATACATCTTGCCATGTATATTCCTTTTGGAATTATGTACGTTTCGTGTTTGTATTATCCTAAATTCCTTCCTTATTCAGGTTGTTGCCATTGGACAAACAACAGAGAAAGAACTGCAAGATGCTGGGGTTTTAGTTCATGCAGTTGCCAAAACCCCAGATCCAGATGGAATTTTATGTGCAATAAATGAGGTACGTTTTTATACATAAACTTCAATGTAGTGTTTTCTTTGTGCGGGCGGGTGCTGTTTAATTGTTTACTGATGTATAGATCCAGTGTGGTGTTTGTCCCATAATTTAAGTTAATTTTTAAAAAGGAAATTGGAAACAAGCTCTTCTGGTCAAAATTAAGAAGATCACCTCAGCTATTGTGTCATTTCAGCAGCCCATTCTCTGCAACAGCTTGCCGAATTCTACCGAATATGTGGCATAACGAAAAGTTCTTTGTTCAATTAGAAATTTAGATTACATTATTGCTAAACATTGTCAGATCTTTTTAAGCATATTGACCATTGAACACATTTTGAATATGTCTTGACATTAATCTGACTATAGTTCTGCGCTGTTAACAAATAATATCCCTGGGTTAAAACATTACCATACTCTTGAGACTACAGAGATAGATATAAACAGCAATATTCTTCACAGAAACTGAAATATCCATGACCCATTATTCCTAAAGTAAATTCATTCTTAAAATGTTTGACTTTAGATGATTATTTATTTTCTAAACTGTTTTGTAATAACAATATATATTAAATCCAGTACAGTGTTGTGACAACTATGAGCCCGGTCAGATCAGTCAGTTACTTGTCTTGCTTGCAATCCAGCAGTCGAGCATATGATTTCCCGACCACTTTCTCTGTGATGATTGATATACAACATTGCTTCTTATTGTCAATCGTGTCTCACTGCTGATTCAAACGGGAAAGTTATCAGTTACTTGAAGGGATGGTTGCACTCCAGTACTGATTAAGCTTCCAGGATCCACAGAATGAGTGGTCCGGTTAACTGATCGGCTGTTAGTGATCAATGGCATAAAATGACGCAAAATGTTCAAACAAACAAACATCCCTTTTGTATCTGTTGCTTTCATGAATATTCAAATTAGCCAATATTCTGCAACTAGTCCAAGTTTTGTGATTTTCTCCACTGTCTTGCTATTCAACCATTTTTGCAAGAATTACTAGTACCGAATTTTATTAAGTTTACGTTCAACATGTCTTATATGTCATTTTATACCCAGCACATCACTGTATTTACAACAAACTCTAGTAATTGGATTGTTCATCGGTTAGAAAGACACATCTTGGCAATTGTCTTGATTGTGAAGTACAAACCACTTTCTTCTGTAGTCGGCATTGGCTTATATCATGTTAACTTAATATACTGCTAGACAATCGTGCCACACGGAGATTGTGAGATGGTATACCGATGTCAAAGTGGTCTGTTATAAAACAAACTAAATGTTTTATTATTTGTCTGTCTGGGGTGATTGATTATTGTAACCTTTTCCATCTCTACTTTTACTACCATGTTTCTGTTTACAAGTATTTTGTCTCCATCGTAGACTGATTGATTAGATGAGCAATCGCTGTCTGTACAGGTCTGCATTACATCAGATTTACTATGATACCAGAGTAGTAGCAAGTGGAAGCTTCTTAGATGGGCTGTTAAAAACAAATATATTTTACGGGCTTGAGTTGGAGTTGAATCAATCTATTATTTAAAGGTTTTAACTTTTAAGTTGGGGAATTCTAGA
The DNA here is from genome assembly GCA_029582155.1 of Panopea generosa. Taxonomy (NCBI): domain Eukaryota; kingdom Metazoa; phylum Mollusca; class Bivalvia; order Adapedonta; family Hiatellidae; genus Panopea; species Panopea generosa. The sequence continues at coordinate 59,101,037 of CM055908.1, read as the reverse complement.
CTTACATAATCTTTGCAATGTAATAGAAAACGCGACTGCACTTGCGGTCGACGTTTTATATTAAACTATTGTTTTGTACCGTCTGTGAGGAGCACATTATTTTAGATATATCAGATTTATTATGATGCCACATAGCTGTCGAGTTGAAGCTCTGGGCTGTTAAACAAATATTTTATGGCTGAAGTTGGAGTTGGATCATTATATTATTTGGAGGTTTTAGCCTTTAAGTTGGAGCAATCTAAACTAACATAATCTTTGCAATGAAATAGAAAACCAGACTGTTCTTGAAATCGTCGTTTTGTATTATATTATAAATGATTATTTTACACCATCTGTGAGGCACACATTATTTTAGATACTAACAAACGTCCATCTTTAGCTTTAATGTTGTGTGTTAGATATGTTGGAATGGATGGGTAACTGAAAGAGACCATGTCAAACTTTGTAAACGTGAGCCTATGTTTTATTACTGATGTTTGCAAAACATAGCTGATAATTCAAATCTAACTGTTCATTTCATTTTTGGTATATTATGTTAGTATAATATGTAGTCATCTGACCAAAACAAACAGTAAATTCACATCTGTAAGTGAATTGTAAGCTTTTTCTGCAGATCTGTTTTAAGAGAGACTTATTATTTTAAAAAAAGAACCAGAAATAGTATCAACACCGGTGTCATATTATATTTTCACCCGCCTAAAAATACACCTGCGGACGAAAATATAATATTATATTAATATATATAAGTCACCACTACTTATTAGGATTAAAAAGCATCAAACTTCAATGTTAATATGGATTTTGAAGAAAAGAGAGGCGGGTGAAAATATTATAGAATTTTGCTATAATATTTTCACCCCACCTCCCCAGCCCCCCCTCTTAAAAATACACTTTTATCCCAAGTTGATTATCTACACTGTAATGACTTAATACTTGAACAAACAAAAGTAATCATATTGAGACAGTTACCAAATGTATTTTGTAAGAATAGAGGGGTGGGTGAAAATATTAAAGCCATTATATTTTCACCCCCACCCCCTCCCCCAATTTTCATATTCTAAAAATTATAATTTGATTATAAATCTTCACTTTAGTGACAAACTGTAGTGTAACAAACAAAAGCAATCTAATTGAGATAGTAACCAAATGTATTTTGTAAGAATAGAGGGGCGGTTGAAAATATTAAAGCAGTTATATTTTCACCCCACCCCCCATTTTTCATATTTCAAAAGTTATAATTTGATTCATTATTTTTAGTGATAGCTTATTTATCTTCAATTTAATGACAAACTATACTGGAACAAACAAAAGCAATTTCATTGAGACAGTTACCAAATGTATTTTGTAAGAATAGAGGTGTGGGTGAAAATATTATAGCCATTATATTTTCACCCCCCACCAATTTTCATATTTTAAAAATTATAATTTGATTATCTTCACTTTAATGGCAACCTATACTGGAACAAAAAGAAGCATTTTGTTATTTTTTTCTTCTAAGTTTGTTTCATCATAAGTACAACTGTAATGCTTTCTTTATCATAATAAGAAGTGTTCATTTTTTAACAACATATAAGGGGGTGGTGGGTGAAATATACTGGCTATAATATTTTCATCCCCATCTGGGTTTTTTTCTTTTAAGTTGGTTTCATCATAAGTAATCAATAAAGCAAATATTTTTTTTATTGTCTGATAAAACATATAATTCATACTATTGAATGTAATCTTTTAACCCTTTGCTCCATATGCATTTTCTTGGACTCTTCCAAATTAAAATCATTAATTCACCATGTATCAGCAATGGGTGAATTATGTTTATATTAACTGACAGAGTGGAAAACAGTGCATGAAGTGTTCATATTGCTCGGAGTGTATAATTCATACTATTGAATGTAATATTTTAAAACTGAAGTTGGGAAAAATGGGATGAGTTGGAGGGGGTAAAAATATAATGGCCATAATATTTTCACCCCCTCTGTTGTTTTTTTCTTTAAAATTTGCTTCATTATAAATGCAAGTTTTATGCTTTCTTTATCATAATAAGCAGTTGTGTTCATTTTCTAAAAAAAAAAAAGTATATAATTGGTTGGGGGGGGGGGGGGGGGGGGGGAAATATTAATGGCTATAATATTTTCACCCACCCCAATCACCTGTTTTTTGTTTTATTTTAAGTTTGTTTCATCATAAGACCAACTGTAATGCTTTCTTTATCATAACAAAAGGTGTTCATTTTTAAAAAAAAAATATGGAGGTGGTGGGTGAAGACATACTGGCTATAATATTTTCACCCACCCCTGTTTCCTCGTCAGATAAAATGTTTCAATAAAGCAAATATATTTTTTTGTCTGATAAAGCATATAAGTCATACTATTGAATGTAATTATTTAAAACTGAAGTTAGGAAAAATGGGATGAGGCGGAGTGGGTGAAAATATAATAATGGCCATGAAAATATTATAGGGGGGTGAAAATATTATTCGACACCCGTTTTAATTAACTATTACTTTAAAATATATACATGTAACTAACTGGAGACGTATCACCCAAAGCACACAGACATTCGATTACTGCAATATATATACACTTAACTAACTGGAGACGTATCACCCAAAGCACACAGACATTCGATTACTGCAATATATATACACGTAACTAACTGGAGATGTATCACCCTAAGCACACAGACATTCGATTACTGCAATATATATACACGTAACTAACTGGAGACGTATCACCCAAAGCACACGGCCATTCGATTACTACACTATATATACACGTAACTAACTGGAGACGTATCACACAAAACACACGGCCATTCGATTACTACAATATACACACACCTAATTAACTGGAGACGTATCACCCAAAGCACACAGCCATTCGATTACTACAATATATATACACGTAACTAACTGGAGACGTATGACACAAAGCACACAGCCATTTGATTACTACATTATACACACACCTAATTAACTGAAACGTATCACCCAAAGCACACAGCAATTCGATTACTACAATATATACACAGCAAACAGACGTTCGAATATATACACACGTAACTAACTGGAGACGTATCACCCAAAGCACACAGCCATTTGATTACTACAATATATACACACGTAACTAACTGGAGACGTATCACCCAAAGCTCACAGCCATTCGATTACTACAATATATACACACGTAACTAACTGGAGACGTATCACCCAAAGTCACAACAATTCGATTATTACAATATATACCCATGTAATTAATTGGAGACGTATCACCCAAAGTACACAGCCATTCGATTACTACAATATACACACACGTAATTAACTGAAAATGTATCACCAAAAGCACACAACCATTCGATTACTACAATATACACACACATAACTAACTGGAGACGTTTCACCCAAAGCACACAGCCATTGGATTACTACAATATACACACATGTAATTAATTGGAGACGTATCACCAAAAGCACACAACCATTTGATTACTACAATATACAAACACGTGACTAACTGGAGACGTATCACCCAAAGCACACAGCCGTTAGATTACTTCAAATATATATACACGTAACTAACTGGAGACGTATCACCCAAAGCACACAGCCGTTCGATTACTACAATATATACACAGCACACAGCCGTTTGAATATATACACACGTAACTGACTGGAGACGTACCACCCAAAGCACACAGCGGTTCGATTACTACAATATATATACACGTAACTAACTGGAGACGTATCACCCAAAGCTCACAGCCATTCGATTACTACAATATACACACACATAACTAACTGGAGACGTATCACCCAAAGCACACAACCATTCTATTACTACAATATATACACACGTAACTTACTGGAGACGTATCACCCAAAGCACACAGCCGTTCGATTACTACAATAGATACACAGCACAAAGCCTTTCGAATATATACACACATAACTAACTGGAGACCTATCACCCAAAGCACACAGCGGTTCGATTACTACAATATATACACACCTAATTAACTGGAGGCATATCACCCAAAGCACACAGCCATTCGATTACTACAATTTATACAACCGTAACTTACTGGAGACGTCTCACCCAAAGCACACAGCTGTTCGATTACTATAAAATATATATACATGTAACTTACTGGACACGTATCACTTAACGCACACAGCCATTCTATTACTATAAAATATATACACGTAACTAACTGGAGACGTATCAAAGCTCACAGCCAATCGATTACTACAATATATACACAGAACACAGCCGTTCGAATATATACACAAGTAACTAACTGGAGACGTATCACCCAAAGCTCACAGCCATTCGATTACTACAATATATATACACGTAACTAACTGGAGACGTATCACCCAAAGCACACAGCCATTCGATTACTACAATATATACACATCTAACTAACTGGAGACGTATCACCCAAAGCACCCAGCCATTCGATTACTACAATATATATACACAAATAACTAACTGGAGACGTATCACCCAAAGCACCCAGCCATTCGATTACTACAATATATATACACGTAACTAACTGGAGACGTATCACCCAAAGCACACAGCCATTAGACTACTACAATATATACACACGTAAATAACTGGAGACGTATCACCCAAAGCACACAGCCATTCGATTACTACAATATATACACACGTAACTAACTGGAGACGTATCACCCAAAGCACACAGCCATTCGATTACTACAATATATACACAAGTAACTAACTGGAGACGTATCACCCAAAGCACACAGCCATTCGATTACTACAACATATACACACGTAACTAACTGGAGACGTATCACCCAAAGCACCCAGCCATTCGATTACTACAATATATACACGAGTAACTAACTGGAGACGTATCACCCAAAGCACACAGCCATTCGATTAGTACAATATATATACACGTAACTAACTGGAGACGTATCACCCAAAGCACACAGCCATTCGATTAACTACAATATATACACAAGTAACTAACTGGAGACGTATCACCCAAAGCACACAGCCGTTCGATTACTACAATATATACACACACGTAACTAACTGGAGACGTATCATCCAAAGCACACAGCCGTTCGATTACTACAATATATACACACACGTAACTAACTGGAGACGTATCACCCAAAGCACACAGCCGTTCGATTAACTACAATATATACACACGTAACTAACTGGAGACGTATCACCGAAAGCACACAGCAATTCGATTGCTACAATATATACACGAGTAACTAACTGGAGACGTATCACCCAAAGCACACAGCCGTTCGATTACTACAATATATACACACGTAACTAACTGGAGACGTATCACCCAAAGCTCACAGCCATACGATTACTACAATATATACACAAGTAACTAACTGGAGACGTATCACCCAAAGCACACAGCCGTTCGATTACAACAATATATACACACACGTAACTAACTGGAGACGTATCACTCAGATTTCACAGCCATTAGATTACTACAATATAAACACACGTAAATAACTGGAGACGTATCACCCAAAGCACACAGCCATTCGATTACTACAATATATACACACAAGTAACTAACTGGAGACGTATCACCCAAAGCACACAGCCGTTCGATTACTACAATATATACACACACGTAACTAACTGGAGACGTATCACTCAGATTTCACAGCCATTAGATTACTACAATATAAACACACGTAAATAACTGGAGACGTATCACCCAAAGCACACAGCCATTCGATTACTACAATATATACACACGTAACTAACTGGAGACGTATGACCCAAAGCACACAGCCATTCGATTACTACAATATATATACACGTAACTAACTGGAGACGTATCACCCTAAGCACACAGACATTCGATTACTACAATATATACACAAGTAACTAACTGGAGACGTATCACCCTAAGCACACAGACATTCGATTACTACAATATATACACACGTAACTAACTGGAGACGTATCACCCTAAGCACACAGACATTCGATTACTACAATATATACACACGTAACTAACTGGAGACGTATCACCCTAAGCACACAGCCATTCGATTACTACAATATATACACACGTAACTAACTCGAGACATATCACCAAAAGCACACAGCGGTTCGATTGCTACAATATATACAACCGTAACTTACTGAAGACGTATCACCCAAAGCACACAGCCGTTCGATTACTATAAAATATACACACACGTAACTAACTGGACACGTATCACCCAAAGCACACAGACACCAAAATAAAGTGAACACAATCAATATAAGACATAAGTACAATACATACATAGGTAAGAGGTGACAACAGAGACTTCCACCTTGGAACGGTCTGTAGCAAGAAATTTAAACTTGGTTAGCGGTTGCACCCAACCTCGCTCTCTCCCCATCATCATATCATACGACGAGACGATATAAATAAATATTATCCCAACCAGACAAGTCTCTCACAAAATTCGACAGCAAGCACGTACACTGGCTGAACCTATGGTGATCTATGATGTTGTTCATCTGTCTACGCTAGAAATCATTCCTCTGACAGGACAGTATATGAACTTATTTGATTAGTACAGATATGCGTCACTATGACGTATAGAGAATTTGAGATGTCGATATGTTTTTATATTGGAAAATGTATTTGTACATAGAACTGTAATAACATAAATGACTTTGAGGCTCGTTCAAAATGTGGCTGAGTGGTCTAAGGCGCCGTCTCAAAATAACCGCTAAGTTCATAGGTTTGAGTCCCGCTCGCTCCAAAAACTTTATGTGAGAAAGTTTGCCAGTTACTTGCGGAAAGACGATGGTTGCACTCGGATTTATTCTGAGATCTTCCTCCTTCAATAAATCTAGATATGCCATATATAACATAAAATGTGTTGAAGATTGCGTTAAACCCAATTCCTTTAAAATGTGGTGATTATTTTTAAAAACAAGTGGGTCAGTATAGATAACGTTAGTATTTTGTATTTTTAGCGATTAATATTGGCTATATGGATCAAATTGAAACACATGGCTGCGTTTCACAAAATCGCCATAAGTCAATTTGACATGTTTTTCGTGGAATGTTTAAATATTGATTGACAATTAAAATGATTGTATTTCCAGAAATATATCATTCTCTGCATGATTTGATCGAATTTTGTGTTCGTTTAGATGAAAGATAAAAATGTTATGAACAATTGTTTGTTAACGTTTACGTCGATTTTTGTGATAAGTTTTTTTTGTGAAACGCAGTCAAGAACGTCACAGTTGGCATTCTATAATCGAGCAACAATTGTCATTCTTTATGAATCCAAAGGACCAGAAAGTAGAGATAATATGTACAGTCCTTGTTTATATCTGGACGCTATAGTTACGCTTGGAATCGCAGCTGACATTTGAAATGCTCATTAAAAAGTATATAATAAACATTATTATTGTGAACTAATAATTACGTTTCGCATAAATATATAAAAAGCAATAACATTTTAACTTTTCCCTCCAGCACATCTCTCCTTGTTGACAGTGGAACAGAGAGCATTGTGTTACCGCGTAATGGCAAAACTTTCGCAGGCATGTGATATGGCGCATTTGGTCATTTAAGTGGTGTCTGTCATAAACAAAAAAAAGTATGACACACCTAACAGGTAATTACCTGTCTTAAGTTTGTAAACAGGATAGTGTTGTCAAAAAATGAATCCCTCGAATAACTTACAGAGCAGGCTTTGTTCAAATGTCACTTCAAAATCAAAATATATAGAAAACTAGAATGTGCCTACCATGTGCGTAGTAACGCCATCAAATGACTTTCTATGCCATGTCTTTTTGAGGAATTCCAGCTTCTATTACCTCTTTCAAATGTTTTTTTTCAATTGTTTTCATCCTAAAAATATTTATACATCAAACTATGTTGTTTGTTTCCAGATTGGTACTTATTTTTATTTAAAATTTCATGTTTGCAAATATATCACAGGACATGCACAACTAGGGGTTACCCAGAGTCAAGAAAATAGTCCGTGCATTGTTTTCAATTGAAAACTGCCATCATGAACCCTAAAATGTGTAAACAAAATCGTGTTTCTAGTATCAAATGAAATATAATGTAAACGGTGCAATATCACCAGTTATGTATTATATAAGTTACGTTTCACTATCTTTGGTGGAAGTGACAAGTATTTAACCAGCAGTGGTTAGGTGGGTTGCGTTAGATAAACCTGTAAATTAATACATTACAAATTCTACATATTTTTATTTATAACTTAAGGAAATTTCGTCAGCGTCTCAAATAACAAGGAAAAAATACTACAACATAGAATGCTCTTTAATAATATTATTATGAAAATGTTATTTTTCAAATTTAATTGATTGGTTTTAATACATATGCGTATACTTACATGTGCACTAACGGACATGTTGCTAGTCACCCACGAGTCTTAATACATTGTACTTCTCAGTTTGTCTCTAAAATCTGAAAAAGAAACGCTCATTTGTTTGAAAACAAAACCACATGTCAATTTCAACATCATAACCGATATCATTAATTTAGTACTGTGGATGATTTAATGCATTATACATTTAACAATTTTACTTTTATATTAAAAAACATGCTTCAAATACACAGCATATGCGTATTTGTTTTTTGTTGTTTGTTTTTGTTTTATTAACTCCCGTTGATATTTGAACATGTTAGCAGATATGCTACTAAGCTAATCACACTATATAGTTGCAAATGCAGCGTTCTGTAGACTTACACAAATTATTCCGAAGGTTTTCTCTGAACGTAAATTGAGTAGCGTGTGTGCATATCGTCTGCATATCGTGTAGCATCAATTTATTTTGACCAGGCAGTTACGTCACCGTGACGTACTTTCAATGTTTCCATGTTTGTTGCATACAGTTCAACGTCTACGATAGTGCAAAGTTTTAACACTTGTATACTTATATTAGATTTGTATTCTATACTTAATGTTATAAAAATGTTACCACAGTTTGTAGCTCTTGACGGAAATGACAGTTATGTACACTTTTTGTTTTATTTCTTAGAGTCGCCAATTTATCAATACACTCAGATTAAAAGGTTCCTCGAAACCACAGGAATCAAATTTATTTTCTTGAATGGTAAGATATATGTTACACCGATCATCTCCCATTGTACGGACTTAAACTGTAAATGCTATTTTGAATTTGATGAGAACCATGTACGAGCTGCGTAATTTCAAGGAACTAGAATGACATTTCTTGTGTAAACCTCATTTTATCGTTTTAATAATAATATGTACGTATCGAAAGGGTATTTTTAAGACGAAATATCAAAGAATAAATACTGAACGTAACAGCTAACCCGCAACTTTTTTCCAATATAGTCGTCAATTTTTTGAGTATCGTTATTGAAAGTAAACGAAATTAACAGACTATACGTATCAAGTTTACATTGCCGAAATGTTCTTTCTAATTCAAGTCAAAATTTCAAAGAAAGTGCTTTGATACATTTTGAGAACATATATAAAATGTCAGGTACATAAAATGTCAGCTGGAGGATAAGCACTTCTATTCAGTATATGAGTATCAGTAACAGGTGATCTGGACAGTTTGGAATATATAGACAACGCTAGGACGTGTTCCAAAGATGTAAAGTTGGTATGCTTGAATGTTGTTTTGTAGTTAAATTGTACACTAGATTTAAAATATTTATTATTAAAATAGTCAGTTTGAATCACAACCACGTTTTCTTTTTAAAGTAAAACTTTTATATGTAATTAAAGGACCCATTACAGGTCCAAAATTAGGTTTTATTGTGCCTGTTTATTAGATGTATTTATGTTAACTATGTAACACATTGCATCCACACCTCCTCTATACAACATAATGCATGCCTCCACTGCCTTGCCTTGATCAGTATTTCGAGTCAAAGTACGGCGAACTTGTAAATATTGGCTGCCAACTGGCATCTTAAACTGTTGTTGTGAACGTATGTAATCTTGGACAATAAGCTCCAAAAAAAACCAGATCGCAACTTAAAGATATATTTAAAAGAAACGATGAACAATGTCTCCATTCCATATACAGATAGATGCCTGCACGTAACTATGATGGAACTCCTCTATTGGTATATAGAGCAGATGCAAGTTTGGCAATACAACCAATACTTTCCACTCCATATTTTCTAAATAAGGGATTTAAAATCTTTGCCACATTGAGACGGCGTGCAAAACCCGACTTTTATTCTTGTATTATCTATCACTAGACCAAAGCTTGTTCAACAATTTTATCAAATGTTCAAAACATGCATAACCGTATAAGAGCAGCAGTCTGTGATGTAGCTGTCGCTATGGCCGCTTGTTTAAATTGTTGCCATGGAAATGCATAGTTCTTTATGCAGTTTTCTTGGAATCGTTACGTCTGTTCAGCTTTGCTAAGAATTGTTTTATGTTAGGGTTGCGTTCTCTGTGCTTCCATGGAAACCTTTTATCAGATATAATTACATAATAACACTTTTAAAACAAATGGAATCGTAGACAATTACATTTGTACTTTTAATTCCCCTCCTGTAATAAAAGTGCATTCCTTACTTTTTTTCTTAAAGGACATATATAGGTCATGCATTTTTTATTTAACGTATCCTATATTGGGAACATACATTTTCTGTTCTGTTACATACTTTTAGTCTGTACCATACGTTTTTCTGGCGCTGGACTTCTCTTTTATGATAGAAAAATACAATTTTCAATAAGGATTGATTAAATAGTGTTTAAAAATCAAATTGAATTAATGAGCAAACATACGGTTCTTGGTCTTCTTAGTTCACATGAGCCACATGCACATATGTGAGCATTTGTGATAGCATTGTGTATATTGTCTGTCCTTCGTTAACTTTTCCTTCGAACGTCTTCTTCTTTTACTGATTTTCTTCAATTTTGTGAAGAATTCTCGCATTAACCTCTCTCCAGTTTTTTTCAACTCATGACAAAGCCAAAACTATAGGCTCGAAATAGGAATTTGAATTTTAAAACTGGTATATGCAACTAAAGTAAAATGTGTTTGTGTTCGGTATAAACTGTTCATTGAAGTAGTGGTTTCAAGCTTTAAAAATAAAGGATATTTTAAAATCTCAGAAATGTTCTCTTCAAGAACCGAAAAACCATATTATTGTATTTTTGTTATAAGTAATGTCTATGAGGGATTTAATATTTTTAAAATAAAGGGGCTGTTTAAACGTATTTATTTTACTTCGATTGTGAAACAAGTTCTTACAACTTAGACAAATCACGCTCGAAGTCTTCCTTGGTAGAACCAGTACTAAGCATATGCGGAAAAAATGTCTTGCTCAAGGACACCACACATAGCCGTGGCGGAGGATCGAACCCACGACCCTCCGATCATGGGTTCGGTGCTCTACCACTAGACCACGCGCTCCACTAAAGGGGCTAGGGTTCATTTGTGCGCAGTAACAGACCTTGAGTTTTACAATAGAATATTACATCATGTATTTTTCATCCAGATTAGGATTTAATCATTTTGTTATCTGGAGTATTGTTTGGTTATTACAGTTACTGTTACAGTAGTAATTTGATTTTTTTTTATTTCCACCAGGGACAATCAGGGACCAATATAATGCCAAAAGTGTGAATTTTTAACAATCTTCCCCTTAAGAACCTATGCTCCATAGTTGTTCCTATATTTAGTAGTATAAATGATCCAAATAAGCAATGACTTTATGTTTGTTCAAATATAGGGCTAGTGTTCATTTGGTCCCAAGGGACTGAATCTTTTACTTTAGACTGCTAAGGAAAATATAATTATTCGGCATTCATTTATTTATAGGCTTAGTCAAAAATGTTTTTATAAAATAACCGATAGATGAACTTATTTGAGCGACTAAGGCCCATTGAGCTCTTGCTTTGTGATATCACATATTATTCGGTTAACGACCAAATTATAAGATAAGATGTTTTAACGAGTGTGGGTGCTACATATTTGTTACTGTGTATTTTATGATTTAAAGTGGTACTTCTGGCGCGTTATTGTATGGTAGTCAGACCGTAAATTCCCGCTGGAGTAACAATCAAGGCACACTAATGCTCGGGTCGTATGCCTTAAACAATAATTCAATGCTGTAATAACACCACTTTCGTACTTCTTGTCTGTAAACGAAAGTAGATCAATGTATGAAAGTAAAACAGTTTTTGATTGAATACTGCATCATTTTTGTTCCAAAAAGTTTCGTTAATTTTACCGAATAATTGGAATATGCCAGTTATCTGACCATTGCCGAGTATATAAATGATTTTTTTCACAGGTAAAGTAAATCTTATTGACTGCATTCCGGTTATTTTCTAGACCGACCTGTTATATGTGTTTCTTTTTCATTTTAAATTGGTGAAACTGATGAGCTGAAACGATGTGGTTTGATGATTTTGATGAGGATTGTATTACACCTATTTCAATTAAAGAGGTTTACTTTGTAAATTTAGCATGACATAGGTGCGAGTGTAAGAGGCAGTTTTAGTCACGTAGCTCGTATCTGAAGAGAAAATCTTCATAGTAACTGTATTATTACCAAGTAAAGTAAGTTTGAGGACAGTAATTATGTAATAATCGTTTTCTTTTGTTTTGTTATTATACACATCATGGACTGTTTCGTATATAAAATAAAATTGGTTTGAACCAAGTAAATTACCAATCGGTTCATTGAATCGGTATTGATATTACAAGGTTATTATCCGACATAGTTTATTGGTTCATTTTTCATTATACTCCAGTATTTAACTGTAACGGTATAGCTTTGTTTATCACCTCATAATGTATTGAAGAACAATACCACATGGTCAATAAAACAGCAAAAAAACAACAACGTTAAGAGGGAACTTATTTGTTTTGACAACATGCAATACCTTTGTTTTGTCACGAAGAGCTGCCGATTTAAATTATAATTCGGTTGGAATTGCCTCCCCTTGATTACACACAGGTTGGTGACGCAAACAACATGTGAACATTACTAAGGTGGAAATTGTCGAAATATGATATACAACAACGGTCTTATACTAACAGAGTGCAAATAAAAATTGTGTTTTTTAAAGCGATATTTAATGTTATATTTATAAATTGAATAGTATGTATTGATTAGAGGTATATAGCTATAATTTCTAAAACAAAATCTATTTAATTACTTGTTTGTCATTATATATTTGATTTGGGTGATGATTTCTGAAGTCTTGTATCTTTCACAAGAAAGGTTTTTGCTCTTTGATTACTGGGTTATTTTAAATAAAGCCATCATTAAAAATGTGCGTTTGCTGTGCTCTGACCCAATAGTTTTCATGAGGGTAGGTAGGTAGGTAGGTAGGTAAGAAGTTGCTATTTTTTTTACCAGATTTTGATTTTCCATAGTCAATTTAAACAAAAAATGGACAGAAATGCTGTAAAAATCAACACTTTGAAAGCCAATGAAAACATTGTGTAGCTGCAATTTTAAGTGAATAGATAGAGGCACAGTAAACATTTTTTTAAGACGGCATAATGGTCCAGAAGGAGGCTGACTAAATACATATATCTTGATTTTACTCCTATTTATCCTGGAACACACAGCGTACTTTTCTGGCAATATATTCACCCCCTTGATTTATGGTGACGCCGTACTTCATTGTTACACAAGCGACATCTATATATTTATTTCTTATTAATTATTTCCTGTGTCTGACTTGGTGAGGGCCTTCACATAAAATATTCCATTGTCCGCTTTTCTGCATTTGTAATTACAATGAATACAATATTATAGAGACTGTATAGCTCATATTTGAGATTCATTAGTATATTTGCTTCTTGTAAGAGGGCCATTCAACTATTTTTTCTATTTTTCGTAAATATTTAAAGAAAAAAAGTTTTAACAGTTTAAACATATTTCATTGCAATAAATATACAATTGGGTAGGGTCACTAGTTCTTACAACGTTAGTTCCGACCCTTCCCTAAATACATACTACATACAATTAATGCATGGCTAAAATGTTGTTAGAACAGAACAGAACATATATTTTATTTGACTTATACATAGTACATCATCATAATACATTTGTTAACAAATTTATTTAGATCATGTCACGTGGAAACACACACAAAGTTATACTTTTATAAACAAATACAATGCTTAAGAGAAAACAAACATATTCTATAAACAGTATACAGTATACATGTAAACACTTGGAAGAATAAATAAAGTGCGACGTGCTTAGTACATTGATCAAACAGATGATTAACAGTAATTTGAAAAGACAATAGTGGAACTATAGAAGAGAAGAAGATATATCTACATGTCAACCAAACATTATTGCTCTGTGATTAGACATAAATCATAGGCGGTTTATGTGGTCGGGAAAAAGTTAACAAAGATTCAGTGAAACAACTTGCAAATTATGCATCTTTACTGATAATGATGACATATAATAAGGAGTTTAGACAGGCAGCCTTGAATAAGTTCAGGATACAGCTCTACGTTCTCACCTGGTCAGCCAATTATTTATCTTGTAACCATTTTAACTGTTGTTAAACGTGTATCATTTGTTTCGAGCTAAAGTGATATAAATATTGTCCGTTTCTTAATGTTGGCGTGTTATTTCAAAAATGCCAAAATGTACATAAGGCCTTTCAAATTTTTTCTTAAAAACGGGGAGGGCGAATATTGTTTTTTTATTTATATTTTTGAAATTTTTGATATTTTGAAAAAACATATATATATTATATTTTTTTTTTTTTTTTTTTTTTGAAAATAAAAACGGTCGGGGCGGCATGAAAATTAGTGAGCGGGCGGTGATGATAATCTAGCAATTTATTCATTATGGCCCAAAGGAATCGCGAAAAATGTTGGCAGTTACTTATACCTATCAATATATGTCTGATATTTACACTCGGGAGATATGAAAACGCAACACATGGAGGAATATGAAAACGTAACTATTCTACTGCGAATGCATGTATCCATATCCTACAGTAATTATTGTCAATTGGTGTTATTGGCTGTTTACTTGAATTGTTACTGAATAATATTTGGTACCCCCTGCATTGTTGTCACGTTTTTATTTCTAAGTTGGTTCCCTCTTAACCTTGTGTGCGTTTGTATATATCTCATTGTGTTGCGTTTTCATATCTCTTCAGTATATATTCATCATTGTCTCGATAAACAATAACGATAACATTAATGTTACCTTTATATTTTCTGTTTTTGATTTAAGTTGTTAAGATGTTCTGTCTTTAGAAAATTACATTCAGTTAAACTTGGCCAAATCTAACTGACCACCAATCTAAAAAACAATTGGACTTGCCTTTTAATTATGCAGCTATGGTTTACTTTAATATAACAAGGAAAACAGACATCTGTTACTCATATACTTTTCATGTTGTAGTTTCGTGTATACGAGTGACTATATTTGTTAAACTGTTATTACTATCATTTATTGTTATCCACATGACTCATTTCTAACGGAATAAACTTATGAAACGTCCCACAGGTCTCGGTGTCTGAGATTTAGCGGGAGCGGTGAGTCAGATATTGGTCAATATAGTAATGTCGACATAACGGCCTGAGTAAATATTACATCTACAAAATCAATTACAGCTATACCATATATTATATTGCATGATAGCAACTCTCCAGTCGTTCTAAGCTAGCACTGTCTCGCAAAGTTACGTTTTCCGTTGCAAGTTGTATTGATACTGGGCCACAATTCAGTTACATAAGTGGAAATTAATTTACGTAGCACTCGGTCGTGATTGCATTTATTAAAAGAAGTTGGATGGACTTCCGCGGTATGAACAGGCATACAATATTTGTTTTCATTTTCATTTCTATTTGCGTATGAATCGTTCTGTTAACTTGGTGATTGTACCCTTGTTTACGTCTATTCCATTCCAAAGCATTATAAAAACTAGGAGACTGTAAACAATTCCAAGCACTGGAGATTTTAAGACAATTTTCATGATTTACACCAGTAGATTGGGTAACTTGAGAAGATAATACTCCGAGATAATTGTGTTCCCACATGAACGGATAACGATGGTTAACAATATAGATTTGTCAAATATTCATAATTTTATTAATTTATAAAGTTATCAAAGAAATTGAATATCAGCTTCATCTTGATCTGTAACGTTAGACACACGCACCAGGGAACATAATAGAAGCATACACAATATTAAAATGTGATTTTAACCAGGTTTTGTAGTATTGCTCTTGCCCGTTTATGTATGTTTTATTTGCCCTTTAAACTTTAAATAACCTGCATTTCGTGTCATATTTCGTTAATAGCTTGTTTAAAAGCCGACACATGTCCAATGTTTCCATAAGTCAATAGCGATCACATGAAATTAATATTAATACAAATAGAAACAAAAATATATCATTATTACGTTATTATTTTTAACTGTTTTAACAGGATAAGGTGATCACTGATTTGTAAACTTTATGTTGATTGGCTAATCTATAGCATAATGTGAACCTAGAATGTATTTTCCCGCTGAAAAAAACCCAGATAAGCATGTTTTCTAATATAAGAACATAAATCATCTAGTTTAAGACTGATGTTAAGGCGATTAGGCATTTATAAATGTTCGTAGATATACATAATAGGCCATACAAAGGTTGGTATCTTTAATGCCATATACAACTGTTTGTGAATTGAAAAGGCGTTACGTACCATTAAAACATAACCAAAAGCAATTTAAAACATTCGGTCTGAGCTGGTTTCCCTTGTTGGAATATCTGGCCCTATTACTGAATACTCAAGGATTCAAGCGGTTATGCAGCCACTGTGGATGCGAAGGCCGAATGTGACTGCAAATGCGACCTTATTATTTAACTGCGCAACCACTAGCCATCGAAACATGCTTTAGAAACTATGACTCGGAGTTGGTGATATTTGTTACTTCATAAACTTAAAAGTAAACATGTCAAAAACATACTACTGAGAAATAAAATTGTGTATAAGTATATATCAATTATATGTATGGATGGTACAATATTATAGAACTAGTTGTAATGCATGTACTAGGCAACGTGCGGATATTAAGTATATGGTACTAGTCATAATGCTTTGTTATGTATGAATACACGAATGTACACGTTCATTATGTCAGTATTCGAAGAAATAATAAAACTGAGATAGCATGTTTGGATAGTATTATACCATATATTACATTTTGAAATTACTAACCTTAGTAATGTATCTGATAAAGATAGTGCCCATTGTCATGCAATAGCGGTGCATGTTACTGTATGACTAAAGTATGTATATCGTTTTATTAACGCGTATTTGAGGAGATGGGGTGAGGGCTGCGGTCACAGCGTGTCTTAATTTGTTCATATTTACATGCAGTATGTATCTGCATAGTTTTGATTGAACAGCATGCTGTCATGTTTTACTATGTTACGGACCAAAGCGGGGAGAACAGTCTACATATTACATGAAATGTTGCCTAGTCGGTTGATTGCAATAATGGTCTTACGGGTTTTCACTGGCCATACCATTTGTATATCCTTTTTGGTATAAATGTATATTTATCTTCCCCATACATTTTATCTTAATGTAGAACCGCAAATTTGCGAGCGTCGATGCCGTGAGCATTTTTTCACTAATAATGCTCTAGAACGACCTGATGCAAATATGTTTAAAACAAAATGTACTATTCAAGAGTCGCCAAACTCTATAAACAGAATAAATACATAAAACAAGCATACTAAACACAATACTAACACATAGAAGACATTGTTCTAACAGTTTTCTTCCGAATCGGATCCATTAATCCCCAATGAAAAAAGCATTGAAGTCTATGCCTGTCCCGAAATTCATAGCAAATGAACGCTTACTAAATTATTACGTCATTCAGATTTCCCTGAAACAACTGACCAATCGACGTGCTTGTAACAATTGCTATTTAACGGACTCAATCGGGAAAGCTAGATTCGTTTTACAGGCTTAAACATCCGTTAAAATCGGCACCGCGGATTCAGTAGAATGAGATGATGACATATTTATTATAAATATACTTGGATTTGATATACGTTAGCAAACCCGTTTATATTTACTATTCCTCATCATTTACGTAGCTTAGATACGATATTTATATCAATACGTATACCCCTTAATGGTATTGAAGAAGAACATGTACATGTAGTCATTCATGTGCGAGATTCTCTGATTTCTAAACACTGATATTCTAGCAATGGAAATTATGTATCTTCCAATAAATAGGAATAATATTTCTAGAGTTTTTTGTCCAAACTATAAAAATAGGAAAATAAAATAATTTCATATTGAAAAATTTGGAACAATACAAGCACAAACAATACCAGTTTTATCTCATAATTTAATAATGTTTCTGATACTTTTCTAAAAAAACGTATCAATAAGCACATTTTCACCTCATTTCTCAATAAGATCATTTAACTTGGTTTTGGTACGAATATAATAATTCTTACACGATAACCTTAACTCTGATGGTGCAATCCAGCGGAGCTATTGTCTAGGTTATTGTTCAATGGACATAAGCCGACAAACAAAGCTGTTCTCGCGATAAGCTTTCTACTGTACACAATGATATCGAGGTTTCCCAGAAAGCAGATTCACATGGCTTTTCAAGTGTTACACATAGCTAATTATATTTGATGTATTTTACAGAATTCAGGTCATCGATGATTTCCCCCCAGCAACGACGGGTTCTCGATAGCATGAATGAAACCAGGTATAGACCGGATATGAGATTTGTTGATTTCAGTCTTTATTATGATTTGGTGTCCCACACTCCGGCGTTATCACAGACTCGATCTAGCTCTCGCTTTTACCTCCTGCTTTGGCTGTGCTATTGTTAATTGTATTTATGGCAGAGTATTTTATCATTGACAATATGACAATTCCTGATATGATTGTTAGAATCGACTCGAGAAAAAACGCATTTGTCATTTAAGTAGGTCATTTAATAGTACAAAACAAATTCACGTTAATGATTGTGAGATGGTTAGCTATAATGTGTTTTCTTATTGACGGTTTGTTGTGTGTTGTGTTTGTGTTACGAAGACAATGGACAACCGTTGCGTAAGGACTTGTATTGAGACTGTCAGCCTGATTAGCATTCCTAAACTGATTTGTGTTTACTGATTGAATACCTAGATTAATTATATAATTATATCGTTTTAACTACAAAGACATTTGATACTAGTAGCTTATAAGTGGGAAAAGGTGGGCCTTGGCGACGTACAAACACCTTCAAAATAATGTTATTGACGGGGGCAAACACAATACAGGACTGGGATGGTGACAGGTTTTGTGTATAGATAACAGTAGTTTATTTATTTTGTAATTAGAAAATGAGTAATTCATAATTATTTATCTCGAACCAATGTGCAAAACGTTTTTGAATGAGGAAATCGACATGTGATGTTTTGTGCTTATGTGCCTTTGTCAACATGGACCTGTTTCAGTCTTAATCACGTGGTTAAGTTTAAAGCAAAAATGTGGATGGCATTTACGCCAGACCGTTTACACAATGTTTAAACTATCCTTATATTGAGTTTTCAGTAAGTTGAATAAAATGAAATAAAAGTTATTAATCAAGAAAGTTAAACCGATTTCCAAAGGAAACGTATTTTTATAATGTTCCTTAGTCAACGGGTGATTTTATAGCTTATACAATAAATCATTCGCTTCATAATTTCAAATGTTCGGCAGTTATAATTTTCAAGTTATTATATTCACGTTGAGTGTACAGAATAAACTTGAATCGTCTTTGACGTTTCTATATCGCGGTTGCCTGATACCATTTTTAAATGTTCTCTTTGTATGTCTACATTATCTGAAGCCATATCAGTTTTAAACATATTTTTATAATCAATTACTTCTTTAACATAAATATATTTAGTGGAATCGTTTCACAATGGTTTATATATTAGTTAAAGCAATGAATTAAGTTTAACGATTGATTTATGATTAATATTTCTTTCATATACAGCCTAACTGCTTTCTATTCTTGGTTGTGTTCCGTTTCCAATGGATAATTTAACAGCCATTTCCGTAAATGTTTTTTGTCGCTGATATACCTGTACATTGGATGGTATGACGTGTAAGGTGGTCAAACAGTTGGAAGATATATATCTTTCAAGCATTTATCAGAATTCTGACCGTTTTCAAAATAAAAACAAAATCAAAGTACTGGACATACTGATAGCTGGGTTTTGATAGATAGTCGTACGCTTTCCGGCAACAGTTTCCGTGATGATTGATATACGACATTGTGTTTCATTATCATTCGTCTCTCACCACTGATTCAAGTGGGAAAGTTATCAGTTACTTGCGGAGATGGGTCGTTCTCAAGTACTGGTTAATCCCAGAAAACAGCGGTTAGGTTAACTGATCGTCTGTTAGCCCTCGATGGCATAAAAATGACGCTAAATATGCAATCAATCAATCAATCAAATATTGTAGCGTTTGGTTTATTTTATTCAACTTTTTATATATATGATATAATACAATGTCCGCAATATATATTGTTTCGAGTTGTTTCTGCCTGCTTATATGTTTAATACATGAACAACCAAAATTCGGGAATAAAAAAAGTCACTATCATGTATGATCATTTTGGCGATAATATCAACACTGCAAAACCTGATCACGACGACTTATATCAAGCAGTGTTATGCCTTTGGTGTAAAGCCCGGATAATTATTGGTCTAAATACATAATGGGGTATTTGAATTATATATGAAGTCTTTTAGATATAAAATAATTATTTCCCCCCAAAGACTTCATATCCTTTTTTTATTTTCTGCTTTTTCCTTATTGTGGGTCCTTAAATCTAAATTATTTACATTACGTAACGTACAAAATAAATATAGTTATCTTGTCTGTAAACTCACTATATATTTTACTGTTGCTTGATTTGCTTTTTTCCCTATTTGACTTTGTTGCCTTATATACACTTAATTCAACTTCAGCATATATCACTAGGAATTATATATTTGTTATATTATGCACATTATAATATTATAATTATATATAGTTATATATATATATAAATGAAGATAATTATTTACGAAAAATCAGACATATATATACAGACCAGACTACTTGAGCGCGCCTAGCTACAATGTAAAGCATAGATACAGTATCAAGGTGTCTTCCAACCCAATAGAATCGCTGTCAACCGTGACTTATATAATTTTGGTTTTACATTCAACATTTCTGGACTGGACGGACACTTTACATACATGAAATGATTACTTTATATGTAAGTATGATCCAGTTAAGGATTCATGACTTCATATGCTTTATAAAGAACAGACATAGAAACTCGTTGGATCATGAAGATACAGTGAACTTATATGTTATTATTTCATAAAAGGAGATAATTAAAATGACAGCAACGGAATTTCCTATTTTTGGGAGCTTTTCAGATGCACATCCACAATGTATGATAATACAACGCAAACCATTGACACAAAATATATATAATTATAAGTATAGTATGCAACATAAGTGGCTGTTTCTATGACTATGTTTGTATTGTATAATAACCGTATGAAATTAAATATTTAATCACAAAAAAAAAATATATTTATTTAAAAAATAGTGTCTAGATCAAATTCACTTCTCTTTCTATATAGATATTCGCGGTCTATATCAGAACGATATTTGGTTGGCGATCTATTCTGAAAGATGAACGTTTTAACTTACTGAAGAGTGTGCTATTTTGTACTGTGTGATATTTGGTCTTAATTTTTTTTAAATGTTACATTATTTTATTTCAACTGCTACATTTTATTTGCCAATACTTGTATATTACGGAGCTCATAATTTTAAGAAAAAAAATAAAGAAATAAAACAGCGATGTTTTGATTATTTATTTGAAAACTGTTATATGGCTTAAACTGGTCTTCTCACAACCGTAAATGTGTCATGTCGGCGAATTTTATCGAGAACTCAAAATATATTGCTATTTAGAAGTATTGTTTTTTTTTCTATTTCTGTAAAAGTTTGCTACGTCGAAAATCATGATTTATATTTATCTTAACAAGATTGTCCCATAATGTGTTTTTAATTTTTACATGAATCTCGAAACAAAACCGCTTCGCCGCATTTTGGATTATTTTCCATTTGAAATAACAACATATTGCAATATGTGTTTGGTGATTATAACTGTCACTCATGCCATAGTGTATGTATAACCGAATCAACTGTAAGTTACAAGCATGGTTAATAATCCAACAATTTTAAACAATATTATTGTAAAAAGACAAATTGGAAGTTTTATTTGAACTTAAATTATAATTGGTACTAATTGGACACATTTGGGAAAGTCAACGAAGGATTTAATTTAATTAATAAAAAACAGCTTTACAAATGATGCTTACATACAAAACGTTTCATTTCCAAACAAGGTTGTCTAAATATATGGAATATATAGCCCCATTATTGCAAATAAAATATATGAAAAAAGGCGTATACAAACCTTTTTGTGCTAAAAGAGCGATGTTTTATGGAAATAAAAGTACTTTAATCATATAGAAAATATAGAGGAAAAGTTCAATCCCCGTTACTTGTATACAGCAAAGGATAATGCAAAAGCTGTATCAAAACTACAAAGGAAAACGAAGCAGGTGGCATTTCGTGTATTGTAAAGATAATGGGTAATACGGTTAGGGTTTAGATGACTCATATTTTATGAATGACAACTGTCCTCTTCGTAAAAAGGTCGTGAGAAACAGGTCAATTTTGTTTTGAATGAACCCTTTTGAAAAGTGGATGGACGAGTGGACAAAAATTGGAGATACTGGTATCAAGTGCCTTGTGTCTTTTGTTACTAACCGTGGCGTTTGCCTGTCAACGCGGAGGGTAATCTAAGATGGCTCCTAGTTGTGGGATTCCCCCGCTGTTACATTAACTGAGAGCTGTCATGTTTTGCTGAATGAAGTTCTTTACAAGATGCTGGATCTTGATCACAAAAAAGAGAGTAGATTGGGGATAATCTTTCCGAACGGCAGGTCACCAATTCAACAAATTGGACTAGATAATACGAATCACCCGCCCTCAATGGCAAGATTCTATTGTCCTTTTATATGAGTAGGGTCATATTTACAATTAAATAGGCGTAACAGACGCGATGTGATTAAAAAGTGTTTGAAACGGTGTCCATGGTGCGACTACAAAATTATGGTGCTGCGGTGCCAATATAACGAACACACTGAGTCATTTGACCTGAGATAACGACGTGTGCGTTGAATATTCGGTCAAAGGGTAGTGCGATCGCTTTACCTCAAAACAGAGCTTATACCCACCGCAGTTTATGTTTTCACTAAAAATCTTATTTCCTTAATTGCTTAATTAAAACCGGACCAGTTTAAGTTTATGCCGATTAACCTTGAATCATTTGTTCTCGTCACTTATACAAGTCACATCCGATGTCTTCCTGGGCAGAACTAATACCGTACTTCAGGATTGCAGTAAATCGCCTTGCCCGAGGACGTAACCTGTGGTCATGGTGGGAGGTAGAACTAACAAGCCGACGATCCTTGGTCCCATGCTCTAACACTAAATAGTGCAGTCTAACGTTTAACGAGACAGTTACATGAGTAATATTTGTAGATTTCTAATTTTAGTCGAATATTTCTATATTATTGTTTGAGGTTGTATTTTACAAAACATGAGCGTTATTGTTTGTTTGTGGTGGTCATCTACGCCTTTTTTTTATAGCTGATTCCTTGTGTCATCGACGATCAATAGATATGATGTTCCTTCAGTAGTTCTCTTATTTTAAATGACTTCTATCCATTTACTTGTAGGGCTGATCCAAATATTTACATTCGTGAAGAAAATACCACATTTAATGTTAAAGAATGGTGTCCTAAGAAACGCATGTGCTAAGGAAATATCTGAAATACCAAACTTTAAAATGTTATTGATTAGATCGTTTTCTATGACTGAATTTGACTTTCTACATATCAAATGAAATCGGCTAGTTTGTTTATGTATAATAAAGTTTGAAAGTAAAACGACCATCTACAAGTGATTCGATTATATTTAGTTCTATTAACCTGGTCAGACATTTTAGTTTTGCATGATTCGCTTCAATAATGACATTAACAACATTAGATTGTAAATATATCTGTGTTTAAAACTATCTGAGCAAAACTCAAGGTGAACTTCTTGTACTCCGATCGTTTCGTGTCCGTCGTCTGTAACATTTGGTTGTATGCACATTGTACCTGGGTCTACACCAAACGTACGTGTAGTTATATAACCACACTGTCTCGGACAGGTTCTTAAACTTATGACATAGTTACATTGCCAGAGTAATGACCCCTGAATTGGCAAAACCCTACTGTTTACCTTGGTGCATTCCAGCGTACGCGTTGTTCTGTTTATTTTTATTTTCACCAAACTTACACAGTAGTTATATAATTATAATAGTTTGGACAAGTTCTTGAACTGTTGTAGTCGATAATTAATGTCAGAGGTACAGCCTTTGTATCATCATGCAAGCGTTACTTGACATTGCTTGCACCCTGCACTTATTTACATTCAGCACTCACTAAACATTTGCAGACGTTAAACAACTACATTATCTTGGCCAGGTGTTCGAACGGGTTAAATCGGATAATAAGTGATAGAGTTTTGACCTTGAATCGTCGAAAAAATGCGTTATTTGACTTTATGCACATTCTTCCATCCGCCTTGAGACAGACTTACACAGCATTTATATCAGACACGATCTTGTACTGGCTTTATCTGGTACTTGAGATTGAGTTATTGGCGTTGAACTAGAATAAAGTGCGTTTTTTTTTTTCCTTTTTGGCAATCTTCACCAAACTTTAATCTTCATCAAAATTTACACAGTGGTACTATGACCATGCATAATATCTCACATTAGTTCTTGAACTGGCCAATCGCGGAAAATTAATGTTGGAGTTGAAATGTCAAAAATGCGTTATTTGACATGTGTAATCTCTAACAACTGCATATTTAGTTCGACTTTTGAAAAAGAGAATTGTTATTCTAGTCCCGGTGTCCGCGTATCTTTCTTGGTTAAAGTTTTTAGGCATGGTCATTTTTCAATGAAACTTAATGCGAGTATTCATTACCATAAAGCGGACTCAAGGGGCCAAGTGAGACATCTCCATTTTTATTACCATCAAAGGGACCTAAGTGGCAAGTGCGATAACTCCATTTTAATGTTATGCAGACTTATGTCCCCTTTGATACTTAAAAACTATTGGTTAACGATTTTATGCATGCTCATATCCCAATAATCACAACCAATACATCAATGAAACTTATTGAATGTGTTTTATACTTTAAATTTGACCCAGTGAGCCACGTGAGATAACTACATTCTGATTTTATGCAAATTTATAGCCCCATTTTTACTTAAAATTCGCTTAATGTTTTAGGTATGGTCTAAGTCACTTAACTACTGTCCATACATCAGCGAATCTCTTGATATGCGGTGTTCCTTATCATAAAGGGGAGTCGAAGGGCAAGTGGAATAAACCTTTTTCAGCTTAAGATTTATTATAAGCAGAATTATGACCCTAAGTTTATACTTAGAACATTTGGTTGAATTATTTGGCAAAGTGATATCTCAGTAACCACAACCCATACATCACTGAATGGCAGTTAATAAAAGTGTTCTATACCATAAATAGGATTCAAGGAGTCAAGTGAGATAACACTGCATTTTGAATTTTATGCAGAAGTGTGGCATTTTTATACTTAAAAAATTGCATAATGTTTTATACATGCTCATATCTCTGTACTGCCAATACATCAACGAAAATGTGAGTATTTATTACCATTAAAGGGACTTAAGGGGACGAATGGAATAAACCTATTTTTATTATCAGCAGAAGGATGACCCTAATAACACATCAAAAATATCTCTAATATCTCAGTAACAACTATACTTGCATCAATGAAACTTCATCTGTGCGTTTTTGTAACCATCATAGAGATTCATAGGGACTCGTAGGAACAATTGGGATGAACTCTCTCTAATGTTTTTTTTAAAATTCTGTATTGGCACTTTACTTTAAAGGTCAGTGTTTTGCACATTATTCAAAGTGTGTGGATCGATGGTGTTTCTAAGTTACAGCATTGTTGGTCGTGTCCAATCTGTAACTTCCAAATTCACGGACCGATTTTCAAATAACTTGATTGAGACGTGTTTAGCATATTATAATGACGTGTTGCGCGCACAACCTGGGTGCTTCCTAAAAAGTCAAAGTCGTGTATTTGGCTATTCATGTTGATGCTGTGTATCTCCATATGCTGCTTTTTTGTCGTGTTCGACATGTTAATTGCAAATGCATCAAATAACATTACAGAAGTATTCAGCATAACATGGCGTGATGCGTGTTTGGATACTGAATCAAAGTAAAGGTCACGTACATGACTTAGGCATACGACGCTCTGTGTTTCCATATACTGCATAGTTTTGTAATGTCCACTCTGTAACTTCCAGATGCATGGACAATTTTCTAATTGCTTCACAGAAATGTCCAGCATGACATGACAACGTGTCACGTGGAATGGTTTATAGAGAACATCAATTTGTGAATCACATACAGGGTTTAGGTATATGGGAGCTTAGTATTCAATATACTGCAATGTTAGGACTAAGCATATGGAGGCTGTATGTTTCAATATACTGGGGTGTTTCGTAACTACCAAATGCATGGACCAATTTACTTCACAGAAATGTCCCGCATAACATGACGACTTGTCGCACGGAACAATTGAGCGACTTACTCAAAAGGGGAGGTCACATACAAAATTTGCCTTATCCGACCTTATAAGTACTCTAGTACCCGCAGCTATTTTAAATTATACATTACTATATATGAAATCGTCGGTTCGCTACCAACTGACTGGTCCAGGATGGTTCATGTTCGTAATATAGCCGTCAAAACTACCACTGTTTGGCCTTTTGGTATAGCCACGTGGATTGTCATTTCATACGAAACACGTTTGACCGAATGATTAACCCCAGCTTGACGAGTTAATCTTTGTTTATCAAACAAAATATGATGTACTTTAACAAATTAATCCGTGTTTTAAACAGGTCAGTGCATACTAGAATAGGTTGACCGAATTACTACACCCGCCAAAAGTAAACCATTTTTACTATATAATTTTGATAAATTCGTCCGACAGGTCATGGACTATAAGCCGGCCCATTTATTATGTCTGAGACTTATAGGCAGTTTTGTAAATGATTACGCTGATCCTGGGGCGACGTATTTGTATACAGGATTTAACACACGTTAAAGGGACACGCTGTAATTCTGATAAAATTTACTTTATCCGTGCTTCTTTTTTACATGTAGCTCGCCGGGACGAAGTCCAAGGAGAGCTATTGCCATGACCCCGGCGTCGTCGTCGGCGTCGTCTGTAGATATCCAGGTTAAACTTTTGCGTTTAAGTGTCAGATATCTATGCAACCACTCATTGGATGTGAATGAAACTTAGCATGTGTGTTCACCATCATCAGTTGAACACACAGAGACAAGTACCATAACTCTGGGTTGCATTTTGGCACAGTTATGGCCCTTTTTGGACTTAGACACCCAGGGACGAGCTTTGTTGTCTTCTGACAACTCTTGTTTCAATTGGGTTTTAACGTAATTTTCAATACGTAACATGTAAAATATTGCATATCCAGTTGGGGTAAGAAGACAGCAGAAAACATCTGAGGCAGAGCAGAACCGCCGTCCTTTCGCGAGAAATTACGCTCTTTCTCACACAAAGTTTTTAGGTCGAGCTTCAGCGGTGAGAGGTAGGTGGTCGATAGACGACAGCGCCTAAGTGGTCAGTATTTCTGAAAATTTCTATATCTGCAAGATACAAATATAAAATTGAACATTTTGTGATTACTCATACACTGTTGTTATTAAATGTATTAACATTTTATTAAATATGCAGTTTCTGAAAATCAGATCAGTAATAATTAACCGATCAATGTGTGTATACGGTTATACGTTCATACTTGTATGCGTCAAAAGTGGTTTGATGCGTGAACATTGTCATTCGGTCTTCTATGGCCGAGTGGTCTAAGGCGACGTCTCAAGAACACCTACCTCTCATCGCTATGGTCGTTGGTTCGATTCCCGCTCGCTCCAAAAACTTTATGTGAGAAAGTGTGCCAGTTACTTGCAGATGACGGTGGTTCTACTCAGTCTGAGGTCTTCCTCCATCAGTAAAACTGAATATGTCATATATAACCTGAAAAGTGTTGAAAATGGCGTAAAATCCCATTAAAAAAAACAACGTTTGTCTCGTTTTGTGATCTGGTGTTTGGAGAAGAGAGAGGTTGGGACCCAAGTGTAATCTCCCCAGTGGCGTATTTTACTACTGAACAGTCGGTTCAGCTACCCCTGATGTCATTTCTTCTGTATGCATTTATTTACCTAGTACAGTCAAACCTGTCTTAAGCAGCCAGTCACGGGAAAGAGCAAAGGTGGTCTTTTAAGACAGGTTGCTACTCAATACAAGTTAATTGGCTCTTAAAACATAGAAATGGGAAAAAGCAAATGTGGCTGCTTAAGACAAGTGGCTGCTTAAAAGAGGTGGCCACTTATACAGGTTTTACGGTATAGTTAATTTGTATATTGATTATGTTTAAGCAGCTTTTGTAGCTGCATGTGTCCTTTGAATGTTCAATCTTTTTTTTATCATATATTTTCTTATTTTTTTAATAAGAGATAATTTAAAAATTGCCATTTGTCCCTTTAAAAATACGTTTATAGTTATAGTCTGCCTATTGACCAAATGTTGGTTTATGTTTGTTTTAGATGCAGCGGGTCAGTAGGGCATGTTTTTATTGTATAATAATAGTACAGTATGGTGCTTAAGTGCTTTTGTACTGTAGTAATTCGTATGTAAATAAAAGTCTGTTTTTTTTTCTTTATATGCTATTTTTATCACTTTGCAGTTTATTTTAGTATGCGGCGCCATTATTTATGATAGTGGATCACGACATTTGTAGTTTGCATAAAAAATTACTCTAAAATAAGATCGTTCCAATTATTTGTCTATCCTGTCTCGGTTGTAGTCCGTTGTTGTCGTCCTATGTTTTTTTATCTCCGGCAAAATAATTTTGCGGGGATATTAAAATGGACAAAGTCCGTGCGTCAGTCCGTGTGTACGTCGGAGTTAGAGGCCGTCCATATTTGTCAAGCCATTAAGACAACAAAGTATAAGTAATAGTTTAATAATTATTTTCTGGTATTTTCCCAGACATCACCCTTCATATAAGTTGAAGAAAAGATTATCTTAATAATTATAGGCCAATTTCGTTGTTACACACACAGTTGAAATAATTGAAAGACATGTTGCTAATCAGTTGAGTAAAGATTTTAAGAAAACCAACATATTAAATGAGCGCCAATCGGATTTTAGATAACACCATTGCTTTGATTAGACTTGTTGATTACTGGTTAACATCCATGGAAAAAGTTTATATAAAAAGGACCGTATTTTTTTTTAAATTTTAAAAAGAAGCTTTCGATTAAGTTGATAAATCTCCTGTATCAATTAAAGTAATACCCCTCTTACATCTCTTTTTTATTAATCATATTTGTCAAATAAAACACAATTAATTAGAACAGACGGTGTGAGCTCAAATGCATGTTCAGTAACATAAGGAGTTCCTCAAGGAATTATACTCGGCCTGCTTGTATTTCTACTAGAAAATGATAGACTTTCCTGTAGAGTTGAATTCTTCTGAAACGTGTAATGCGTAACATGACACAGAGCAGAGAATTATATTGAACGATGGAACCTCCATCCCCCACTCCCCGTATGCTACGTTTCTTGTTGATTAATGGAATCTGTCTATATTTCCTCTTTTGTTTACTTCTTCTCTGTGTGACCGATGTTTCATTCACGTAATATTGTTGAAAAAGAAATATATTATCCACATTTATTTTTGTGATGAATATTCATATACTGCGGTCTTGTTTGATGTGGTTGCTGTGATATTGTTTAATATGTAATGGTCGTTTGACAGTTAATGGTAGGATGTTATGAAGTTAACATGAATGGTGTGTGGTTTTATGGTATTATAGTGATAGTAAATATGTTTATGTTGTGGTTTTTGTTTTATTATTTTAACTTAAATATGTAGATTCATTATACTTTTATATTTAGTGGTTAGATTTAATTTTTCATTATTCTGATATGCAGGCACTATGCCTTCTACAGTGCGGATTTAATTGAAAATATATGTTGTATGTGTGTAAAATATTCGTATTCCCTGATTATGTCTAATGATTCGATCACTACCTCCCTTAAGTGTAACTGCACTTTTTAGCTCGACGGGACGAAGTCCAAGAAGAGCTATTGTCATGAGCCCGGCGTCGTCGTCGACGTCGTCTTTAGACACCCAGGCTAAACCTCTGCGTTTAAGTTTAACACATCTATGCAACCACTCATTGGATGTGAATGAAACTTTGCATGTGTGTTCACCATCATCAGTGGAACACACACAGACAAGAACCATAACTCTGGATTGCATTTTGGTACAGTTATGGCCCTTTTTGGACTTAGACACCCAGAGGCGAGCTTTGTTGGTCTTCTGACAACTCTTGTTGTTTTCGTGTTAATATTATCAAAACATTTTAACCTCCCAAACATGTATACTGAACTGAAAAGCTAATCTGCCATCTGTCATTTTATGGATTATCTTGAAAGGTTTCAGAGTAATGCCCTTGATTTTTGGATTTAAAGGCAGTATGTCAGGATGAAAAGCTTTACATTTTTAAAGATATCAAATAAATATTAAAATGGATATTAAGCATCTCATTACTATTAATAAATAAAATCCAGATAGTTTGATATGTCAACTCACCAAAATGTGACAAAATCGATATTTAAATTAAAGTGGTAAACTTATTATAAAACGCATTATAAAAATAGACATCACTTTGATACTGCTTGACGACCGTCACATCGTCATTATGTCTCTTTCTAAGATGAAACATTTTTATTACATATAAACCTGCATAACGTCACAATATGTGTAGCTGTTTAAGCGGGAATGGTTCTAGTCTAACCGAGGCGCGTAGCCCAAGTCTTTCGATATATCATAACGACATGTTTAAATCGATATTATTTTGCTATTACGGGATAAGTAAGTATATATAGGCATGATATATTGGAAAATGTTTTTAGCCATTTTTAAAAAAAATCCTGATATATACCCTTTAATTAAGGAGGCTATGTAAAATCAAGGAATTATATAGAAAAGAAAGGCAACTGATTGACACTTTGTGAACGCTGGCGTATTCACGCAAAATCTCGCATAATCTCACTTTCAATTATCTAAACTTCCATTCATCGCAGGATCACATATCAAATCAAAATTCTTACATTGCAAAATGAAATTATCATTAAAACAATACCATTCCCTGCAATGTGTGTTTAAAATTGTTGAAGAACTTCTGATTTCAAAATCTGTGTACTGCAGCTAAGATGAACAACAAATTACGGGACATTTTACTTCAAACCTCAATATCTTTAATTCAAGAGTATTTTTCGTGATCGAAACATTTTAAACCATCTAAGATTTCATTTTATATACAAGTTATCATTTTCCTGTAAATATCGAATGATTAATTTACCAAATTATTAATCCGTCGTGTGCTTTTTTATTAAGATTTTGTCAGGAGATGAAAGTTTTCTATCCTTCTATATAAGTCCTTGGTAAATTTAATAGATACTTGTATATTTATGTCGTATGGAAACTAATAATGAGTGTAAAATTATTAGTGTTAAGTTGGTAGGTAGTTAACAGTTTGTAGTTGGCTATTAGATTTACCAACTACCGACCAGTTCGAGGGAAGTGTTCATGTCATAGGTCGTGTGTTCGGGGTATACGAACACACAACTTTATATAGTTACGTATATTTTAATCAACAATGTGATGCTTTGATAATGTGAACACAACAATTTTTTTTCTCCAGAAATTAGTTTATTGATTTGATGCAAATAGAAAATTGAAATTCCCCGGTATGTGTCTGTGGGTGTGTGTGTGTGTGTGTGTGTGTGTGTGTGTGTGTGTGCCAACCCTTAATTAGCTCGACTATTCGGAGAATAAAGACAGCTCTTCTACTCACCCGGGCGTCGGCGTCGGCGTTGGCGTTGGCGTCGGCGTCGGTGTTATACCTTAGTTAATTTTTTGCGTGCAAGTCTCTATCTCAGTAACCATGGCATGTATTGACTTGAAACTTTACAGAATACTTCCCAATCATTAAACCTACTACAATAACTAAGTTAGATAACGTTTGCATGAATACAATGCAAAGTATTGCCCTTGTTTGATTGAGAAAATCTGGTTAAAGTTTGGGGTGCAAGTACCATCAAATCCATATCTCACCAACCACTTAATGTATTTGATTTCCCAGTCATCAAACCTGCCACAATAACTAAGTTAGATAACTCTTGAATTACTGTAGTACAATCTTATTGCCCTTGTTTGACTTAGAAATTCTTATTAAAGTTTTGCATGCAAGTACCATCAAGACCATATCTCAACAACCACTCGGTGTATTTGATTGAAACTTCACGCACTACTTTCCAGTCATCAAACCAACTGGAACAATTAAGTAAGATAACTTTTGCATGAATATAATGAAAAGCATTTCCCTTGTTTGACTTAAAATCTTGCTAAACTTTATCGTGCAAGTACCATCAAGACCATATCACAGACACCACTCAATGTATTTTATTGAAACTTTACGTATGGCTTAGTCTTGTAACCAACTCATATTTTCAAATGGGATACCTCTTGCCAGATTTTATTTTGAAAATATGGCCTTTGTTTGACTTAGAAATTCTATAACTCAGCAGCCACTGCATGTATTGTATTGAAACTTCATACAAGGTATTGCAGCTATAAGACCTATTCAATTAGATTACTCTTGTTTGTTTGGATATGTAATCAGTCTCAATCAAATTTGTACTTTTGTTACAAATATTCTAATAGTCAAATAGTCTGATCGACAGCTCTTGTTTTCTTTCTGTTTTGGAAGGAGCATGATTCTTTTAAATGGATGAAATACAACATATTTCGTATATTTGAGTTCATGTGTGTCAAAATGTGCATATGTCGTCGTGATCACGCGTTGCAGTGTTCATCAACGCCAAAATAATCTACTTTTTATTCCTTGAAGTTCATTTTTAGCTCGACTATTCGGAGAATAAAGAGAGCTATTCTACTCACCCAGGCGTCGGCTTCACACCTTGGTAAGAGTTTTTGCATGCAAGTCCCTATCTCAGTAACCATTGCATGTATTGCCTTGAAACTTTACACAATACTTCCCAACCATCAAACCTAATACAATAACTAAGTCAGATAACTCTTGCATGAATATAATACAAATTATTGTTTGACTTAAAAATTCTGGTTAAAGTTTTGCATGCAAGTACCATGAAGTATATATCTCACCAACCACTTAATGTATTTGATTGAAACTTTACACAAGCCTTCCCAGTCATCAACCCTACTACAGTTACTAAGTAAGCTAACTCTTGCTTGAATGTAATGCAAATTGTTGCCCTTGTTTGACTTAGAAATTCTGGTTAAAGTTGTGTATGCAATTCCCTATCTCAGTAACCATTGCACGTATTGCCTTGAAACTTTACACACGCCTTCTTAGTCATCAATTCTACTATAATTACTAAGTAAAGATAACTCTTGCATGAATATAATGCAAATTATTGCCCTTGTTTGACTTACAAATTCTGGTTAAAGTTTTGCATGCAAGTACCATCAAGTCTTCATTTCACAACCACTCAATGTATTTGATTGAAACTTTACACAAGCCTTTCCAGTCATCAACCCTACTTCAGTAACTAAGTTAGCTAAATATTGCTGAATATAATGCAAATTATTGCCTTGTTTGACTTAGAAAATCTGATTAAAGTTTTGCATGCAAGTACCATCAAGTCCATATCACATCAACCACTCAATGTATATGATTGTAACTTTAAACAAGCCTTCCCAGTCACCAACTCTACTACAATGACTAAGTTAGATAACTTTTGCACAAATATAATTCAAGTTATTGCCCTTCTTTGATTTAAAATTTTAAGTTAAAGTTTTGCATGCAATTACTGTCAAGTCCATATTACATCAACCGCTAAATGAATTTGATTGGAACTTTACATATGGCTTTGTAGTCATAAAATGAACTAAATTAATCAAGTCGGATAACTCTTATCAGATTATTTTGAAAATTAGGGCCTTTGTTTTACTTAGAAATTTTATAACTCGGCAGTCACTGCATATATTTGATTGAAACTTCATACCTGATATTGAGTGATAAGACCTACTCAATTTTGCCAATTTTGTAAGTTAGATAACTCTTATTTGCTTGGATTTGTCATCAGTTTCAATAAAATGTGTACTTCTGTGACAAATATTCGAATAGTCGAGCGCTCTGTCCCTCCGACAGCTCTTGTTTTATGAGCAAGCAGAAACAATTCAGACAATAAAAAAATGTAATGTGGCCATTATATTTTGTCATTTTTAAAGAAATATTGCATAAAATTAACAAAAACTGCTACAATGATATCAATCCAATAAGGAGAGCGTATGGAGATTTGTTAGTAGCCCAACTATCCGTACTTTCAAGAAGTTTGATTAAATCTGGAGTTTAAGGTCAAACTTAGAAATGATAATGCCTATGGCTATGTGTTCATATTCTTATGTTTATGTGTTCATATTCCTAAGGCTATGTGCTCATATTCCTATGGCTATGTGTTCATTTTCCTATGGTTATGTACTCATATTCCTATTTGTTAATATTCATATGGTTATGTGCTCATATTTCTATGGCTATGTGTCCTGATTCCTATGGTTATGTGCTCATATTCCTGTGACTGTGCTCATATTCCTAATACTGTGTGTTCATATTCCTATGGCTATGTGCTCATATTCCTATGGCTATGTGTTCATATTCATATGGCTATTTGCTCATATTCCTTTGGCTATGTGCTATTTGTTCATATTTCTATGGTTATGTACTCATATTCCTATGGCTATGTGCTCATATTCCTTCGGCTTTGTTTTCATATTCCTATGGCTATGTGATCATATTCTTATGGCTATGTGCTCATTTTCCTTTGGCTATGTGTTCATATTTCTATGGCTATATGCTCATATTCATATGGCTATGTGATCATATATATTCCTATGGCCATGTGCTCATATTCCTATGACCATGTGCTCATATTCCTATGGCCATGTGTTCATATTCCTATGGCCATGTGCTCATATTCCTATGGTTATGTGCTCATATTCCTATGGCTATGTGCTCATATTCCTATGGCTATGTGTTCATATTCCTATGGCTATGTGCTCATATTCCTATGGCTATTTGTTCATATTCCTATGGTTATGAGCTCATATTCCTGTGACTATGTGCTCATATTCCTAAGGCTATGTTTTCATATTCCTGTGGCTATGTGCTCATTTTCCTATGGCTATGTGCTATTTGTTCATATTCCTATGGTTATGTTTTCATATTCCTATGTGCTCATATTCATATGGCTATGTGGTCATATTGTTTGGCTATGTGTTCATATTCCTATGGTTATGTGTTCATATTCCTATGGCTTTGTTTTCATATTCATATGGCTATGTGCTCATATTCCTATGGCTTTGTGATCATATTCCTATGGCTGTGTACTCATATTCCTATGGCTGTGTGCTCATATTCCTATGGCTATGTGTTCATATTCCTATGACTATGTGCTCATATTCATATGGCTATGTGCTCATATTCCTATGGCTATATACTAATCCTATGGCTATGTGATCATATTCCTATGGCTATGTGGTCATATTCATATGGCTATGTACTCATCCTATGGCTATGTGCTCATATTCCTATGGCTATGTGTTCATATTCCTATGGCCATGTGCTCATATTCCTATGGTTATGTGCTCATATTCCTATGGCCATGTGCTCATATTCCTATGGTTATGTGCTCATATTCCTATGGTTATGTGCTCATATTGCTATGGTTAAGTGCTCATATTCCTATGACTACGTGCTCATATTCCTATGGTTATGTGTTCATATACCTATGGCTATATGATCATATTCCTATGGCTTTGTGCCCATATTCCTATGTGCTCACATTCCTATGGCTATGTGCTCATATTCCTTCGGCTATGTTTCCATATTCCTATGGTTATGTGCTCATATTCCTTCGGCTGGCTATGTTTTCATATTCCTATGGCTATGTGATCATATTCCTATGGCTATGTTCTCATCCTATGGCTATGTGCTCATATTCCTATGGCTATGTGTTCATATTCCTATGGCTATGTGCTCATATTCCTTCGGCTATGTTTCCATATTCCTATGGTTATGTGCTCATATTCCTTCGGCTATGTTTTCATATTCCTATGGCTATGTGATCATATTCCTATGGCTATGTTCTCATCCTATGGCTATGTGCTCATATTCCTATGGCTATGTGTTCATATTCCTATGTGCTCGTATTCCTATGGCTATGTGCTCATATTCCTATGGCTATGTGATCATATTCCTATGGCTATGTTCTCATCCTACGGCTATGTGCTAATATTCCTATGGCCATGTGTTCATATTCCTATGGCTATGTGTTCATATTCCTATGGCTATGTGCTCTTATTCCTATGGCTATGTGCTCATATTCCTTCGGCTATGTTTCCATATTCCTATGGCTATGTTTTCATATTCCTATGGCTATGTGATCATATTCCTATGGCTATGTTCTCATCCTATGGTTATGTGCTCATATTCCTATGGCTATGTGCTCATATTCCTAAGGCTATGTGCTCATATTCCTTCAGCTATGTTTCCATATTCCTATGGTTATGTGCTCATATTCCTTCGGCTATGTTTTCATATTCCTATGGCTATGTGATCATATTCCTATGGCTATGTTCTCATCCTATGGCTATGTGCTCATATTCCTATGGCTATGTGCTCATATTCCTTCGGCTATGTTTCCATATTCCTATGGTTATGTGCTCATATTCCTTCGGCTATGTTTTCATATTCCTATGGCTTTGTGATCATATTCCTATGGCTATGTTCTCATCCTATGGCTATGTGCTCATATTCCTATGGCTATGTGTTCATATTCCTATAGCTATCTGCTCATATTCTTATGGCTATGTGATCATATTCCTATGTCTATGTGCTCATATTCCTATGGCTATGTGCTCATATTCTTATGGCTATGTGCTCATATTCCTATGATGTAGAGGTTGGTCCTCTGTGTGAGTTCACATGAATATAGGATTGACGTCGGTTTCTTTAAAGCACAACAAATGTAAACCATTTATGATTGCATTGTGTTCCCTTCTATACAGTGACCATGACCTATATATTTGCTATGGGACAGGGTGGTGGGGTAACTTTATATTGCATGGTGCCTGATGTGTGCGGTGTGTGTGCATGTACAAACAGTCGGCATGGTGCCTGGTGTGTGCGGTGTGTGTGTGTGTGTGTGTGTGTGTGTGTGTGTGTGTGTGTGTGTGTGTGTGTGTGTGTACAAACAGTCGGCATGGTGCCTGGTGTGTGCGGTGTGTGTGTGTGTGTGTACAAACAGTCGGCATGGTGCCTGATCGAGGCCACTAAACAACCCGTTACCGACGTGTCTGATTTGTTTTAACGTATATCATATAATTTCTCCCAGAGATTTTGGCGGTCTTCCGAGACTAATATTATGTCTACTAAACTCATTGAACAGCGAATGCGTTCTAGACGCAGTTGGAGGTTAAGTTTTTTGTTTCTATTTGCATGGTGTTAGACAAAATGAGATGTCATTAAGTGAAGGTATATTAATCGTTTTGATTAGCACTGCACTGACGTATCTTCATTTTGTGAGGTTGTGTTTTTAGAACTTATTGTTTAACGGAATTTAATACATATCTTGCTAGAAGATGAAATACCGTAACTCGGCAGATGACTGGCTTACCAAGAGGACGAAACCATCTTACTTTTTGGTATCCAACATGGCTAATGTTGTACATAAATTAATACTGTTCTTTGTACTTGGAGGATAGTCTGGTAGTCATACTCTTCATTACACTTGGAAGACAGTATCATTGGTTAGAACTAGTACTAAGTATATGCGGAAAAGTTTCTTGCTCTAGGACACCACACAAAGCCGTGGTGGAGGATCGAATCCACAACCTTCCCATCATTGATTCGGTGCTCTACCACTGGACCACTCGCTCCACAGCCTGGCAGGTATACTGTTCTTTACACTTGCAGGGATGTCTGGCAGACATACTGTTCTTTACACTTGGTAGACAGTTTGGCAGACATACTGTTCTTTACGTTTGGAAGACAGTCTGACAGGCATACCGTCCTTTACACTTGGATGACAGTCTGGCAGACATACTGTTCTTTCTACTTGGAGGACAGTCTGTCAGACATACTGTTCTTTACACTTGGAGGAGAGTCTGACAGGCATACTGTTCTTTGCACTTTGAGGACAGTCTGACAGGCATGTTGTTCTTTACACTTGGAAGACAGTCTGACAGGCATAGTGTTCTTTGCACTAGGGGGACAGTCTGGCAGACAAATTGTTCTGTACAATTGGAGGATAGTCTGACAGGCATACTGTTATTTGCACTTTGAGGACAGTCTGGCAGGCATGTTGTTCTTTACACTTGGAAAACAGTCTGACAGGCATACTGTTCTTTGCACTAGGGGGACAGTCTGGCAGTCAAGTTCTTCTTTGCACTTGGAGGACATTCTGGTAGACATACTGTTCTTTACACTTGGACGACAGTTTGGCAGGCATTCTGTTCTTTACACTTGGAGGACATTATGGCAGGCATGTTGTTCTTTACACTTGGAAGACAGTCTGACAGGCATACTGTTCTTTACAATTGGAGGCCAATCTAGCAGGCATACTGTTCTTTACACTTGGAGGAAAGTCTGACAGGCAAACTGTTCTTTGCAATTTGAGGACAGTCTGGCAGGCATGTTGTTCTTTACACTTGGAAGACAGTCTGACAGGCATACTGTTCTTTGCACTTGGAGGACAGTCTGGCAGACATATTTTCTTTACACTTGGAGGACAATCTAGCAGGCATACTGTTCTTTACACTTGAAGGAAAGTCTGACAGGCATACTGTTCTTGACACTCTGAGGACAGTCTGGCAGGCATGTTGTTCTTAACACTTGGAAGACAGTCTGACAGGCATACTGTTCTTTGCACTAGGGGGACAGTCTGGCAGACAAATTGCTCTTTACACTTGGAGGGCAGTGGGGAACAGACAAATTGTTCTTTACACTTGGAGGGCAGTCTGACAGGCATACTGTTCTTTACACTTGGACGACAGTCTGGCAAGCATACTGTTCTTTACACTAGGAGGACAGTCTGACAGGCATAATGTTCTTTACAATTGGAAGATAATCTGGCAGGCATACTGTTCTTTACACTTGGAGGACAGTCAAACAGACATACTGTTCTTTGCACTTGGGGGACAGTATAGCAGACATTCTGTTCTTTGCATTTGGGAGACAGTCTAGTAGGCATACTGTTCTTTACACTTGGAGGACAGTCTGACAGGCATACTGTTCTTTACAATTGGAGGACAATCTGGCAGGCATACTGTTCTTTACACTTAGAGGACAGTCTGACAAGCATACTGTTCTTTGCAATTGGGGGACAGTATGGCAGATATTCTGTTCTTTGCATTTGGAAGACAGTCTGGCAGGTATACTGTTCTTTGCACTTGGAGGACAGTTTGGTAGGCACACTGTTCTTTACACTTGGAGGACAGTATGGCATACATAATGTTCTTTAAATTTTGATGGCAGACTGGCAGGCATACTGTTCTTTATACTTGGACGACAGTTTGGCATGCATACTGTTCTTTAACTTTGGAGGACAGTCTGGCAGACATACTGTTCTTTACACTTGGAGGATAGTCCGGCAGACATACTGTTTTTTACACTTAGAGGACAGTCTGGAAGGCATACTGTTCTTTGCACTTGGAAAACAATCTGGCAGGTATACTGTTCTTTGCACTTGGAAGACAGTCTGGCATACATACTGTTCTTTATACTTGGAGGACATTCTGGCAGGCATACTGTTTTTAGCTCTGCTGGCCAAAGGCCAGAAGTGCTTATGCGATGGTGCTTTGTCTGTCGTCCGTCGTCTGTCGTCTGTCGTCTGTTTGCAGCACTTTCTCTGAAACCACTAGGCCAATTAAACTGAAACTTCACATGGGTGT
Organism: Panopea generosa; assembly: GCA_029582155.1. Lineage (NCBI taxonomy): Eukaryota > Metazoa > Mollusca > Bivalvia > Adapedonta > Hiatellidae > Panopea > Panopea generosa. Next base: position 59,060,749 of record CM055908.1, on the reverse strand, counting down.
TTCTATTGCATAGGAGACTATACAGAAGATTTTTTTTTTCGATCTGAAATTCAAGATGGCCGCTGGTACTAAAAATAGTCCAAAACTTAAAAAATCTTCTTCTCATGAACAGCACAACAGATTATCAAAATGTTTATGTAGTAATGATGACCAACTATAGTTTTGTTAAGTTTGTTCAAATGGTGTCCCTAGGGTTAAATATGACCCCGCCCCGAGGGTTCAATTAGGGGACACATGTCATTATAATATTTTTTTTTTTTTTTTTTTTTAAATGGAAATGATTTTGCCTATATCTTCACAGAAGCATTGTTTGGTGAAGGAAGGAGGTTCAGATTTGTAAAAATGACTGGGTTCTTCTGTCTTAAGGGGTCAGGAGGGGCCCCAAAAGGATATAAATTAGGAATTACTAAATTCGTTTTCTTAAGAACCGGTATGTCAGATTTGTTCATATTTTGCATAAATTATCACTATGTGTAGGGGTTTGATAACATATAAGAATTTAGGGGCTAAAATTTATAGGGGCCCTGTAAGGGGACTTAGAATTTAACATAGGGATACTATGGGAAAACAGAAAATTCTCTTTTTCTTTCATCTGTTCTTAAACAACTAGGCCAATTAAACTGAAACTTTACATGGGTGTTTCTATTGCATAGGAGACTATACAGATTTTTTTTTAATCTGAAATTCAAGATGGCCGCCGTTACTAAAAATAGTCCAAAACTTAAAAAATCTTCTTCTCATGAACGGCCCAACAGTTTTTCAAAATGTTTATGTAGTAATAATAACCAACTATAGTTCTGTTAGATTTGTTCAAATGGTGTCCCTAGGGTTAAAAATGACCTTGCCCCGAGAGTTCAATAAGGGGACACATTTCAATATAATATTTTTTTTTTTTTTAAATGGAAATAATTTTGCCTATATATTCAATAAAGCATTGTTAGGTAAAGGAGGTTAAGATTTTTAAAAATGACTGGGTTCCTATGTCTTAAGGGGTCAGGAGGGGCCCCAAAAGGGTACAAATTGGGAATTAGTCAAGTTGTTTTCTTAAGAACTGTTATGTCAGATTTGTACATATTTGATATAAATTATCCCTAAGTGTAGGGGTTTGATTTCAGATAAGAATTTAGGGGCTAAAATATATAGGGGCCCTGTAAAGGGACTTAGAATTTTAAATAGGGATACTCTGGGAAAACAGAAAAAATTCTCTTTTTTTTTTTTTATTTATTCTGAAACCACTAGGCCAATTAAACTGAAACTTCACATGAATGTTTCTATTGCATAGGAGACACTAAGAGGACATTCTTGCAGACATACTGTTTTTACACTTGGAGGACAGTCTTGCAAGGGTACATATCTTTACACTTGGAGGACAGTCTGGCAGGGTTACTTTGCTTTACACGTTAAGGACAGTCTAACAAGGGTACTTATCTTTACACTTGGAGGACAGTCTGGCAGGGTTACTTTTCTTTACACGTGAAGGACAATCTGACAAGGGTACTTATCTTTTAAACTTGGAAGACAGTCTGACAGGGGTACCTTTCTTTACACTTGAAGGACAGTCTGGCAAGGGTACTTATCTTTACACTTGAAGGACAGTCTGACAAGGGTTTTTATCTTTACACTTGAAGGACAGTCTGACATTGGTACTTATCTTTACACTTCGAGGACAGTCTGGCAATGGTACTTTTCTTTACACTTGGAGGACAGTCTGGCAAGGGTACTTATCTTTATGCTTGGAGGTCAGTCTGGCAGACATACTGATCTTTACAATTGGAGGACAGTCTGACAAGGGTACTTATCTTTACATTAGGAGGATAGTTTTGCAGACATGCTGCTCTTTACACTTAAAGGACAGTCTGGCAGGGGACCTGTTCTTTACACTTGGTGGACAGTTTGGCAGACATACTGTTCTTTAGACTGCCTCGTATTAGGATATGACAGCGGGGACAGTCGCTAGGTTGGACCAGCTTTAAGTATGACTACTCACCGTTTTAATCAGTGACCGAATTTTGTTACTGCTATTTTGTAATATCATATCCATGGTTACTATTTTTTTCACTATATTGAGTGCGTGTGTGCTGTCTGTTGTGTTGGCTCTGTCAACATTTAAATGCTGTGTCTACTGCTGGCAATATATATTTTCTTATCTATCATATGAATGAATGCTTTTTATCAACATTAAGGGTCATTTTTACTGAAATCGTGATAATTTACTACGAAATCGAACAGTACGCGAGACTTTTGAATTATTAGCACCAGACAGATATCGTATCGCTTTTTAATCTCCCAGACTGCACCGGTGTTCCATTATTCACGGAAGATAATGTCTTGTCATATGTTGAGGTGATATGCAACAGTAACCCGTCTATCACAAGGAAACAGTTTTGGTACAAACAACACTGCGCATGCTCATGTCTTTCTTTATCAGTACGCTCCCTGGCTAAGTAATTAACTAATGGAAACTTCTAAACCCTTTTAATTAATAATAAAGTTGATTAATAATAAGGTTGATTATAATTATTGCGTTTATGCCAATACAAAAAACGATACGTGATAGGTTTACAATGTAAACAGCAGTCTGATGTAATCTGTCCTATATACTCGAACGTGATCCGATGTATTAAACAGACCCTCCATTTATCATCGTACGTAGTAAACATTAAGCACTTTTCCTCATTGTTTAACGCATTAAAAAGTGTGTACTATAATTTATGAGAACACTTATAATAAACAAACACTGCATAACGACGATTCAAAAATAAATCACCAGGTGTTAAAATTGAAAACATAACAACGTTTTATTTCCTATTGACAAACAATGACACGGGCGAGTTTCCTATTTCAAGGGGCATTCAACTAAAGTGATGTTAAGTATAATTGTATTTGATAAAATAGTCCCGTGGAAGTAAAATAAAAAGATCAAATAAATGGTATAGAAAACTATATCTACCCCTCTGTTTTCAAACCACGTTGAATAGGCCCCATACTAACAAAAAAAAACACAGAAATAGTCATAATAAAGAGGCCTCAACAACAAGGAAGCATATAGCAGATTTGGTGGTGTTGAGTTTATTAAGGGCATGTTCATGTGCGAGTGGTATTAGAAATGTATTGTGTATTTGCCCTCCAACCATTTATATCTAACTAAGGCGCTTATGTCTTCATTTCATACCCTCAAAGTACTCTACCCGGTTAGTAATACTTATTTTTTTTATCCATTTCCGGAAAGCGTCACAGAAAGGGATAGATTGGGGTATTCTATAAAGGTACTGGTTAACGGCAGAACCAAGAGCCTGCCGTGACCCATATCAACAACCAAAAAGGAAGTTTTTTTTCAACTTGGGAAAGAGAAAGAAGTAGTATGGAGCAAGGTTTGGGAAGTTAGTGGGGGTGGTACTACTGTAACTTACTTAGACTTAAAAAATCTGTTACAAGGACAGAGGTGTGCGCTTGAGCATTGTCATGCAAGAGGCTAACATGTTTGAATCTAGTGACTGGGCGACGTTTCGTTTTATTTTTTCAGTTATTTTAGTACCACATCACGACGATACCTTCCAGTCACACTTTCACCCTTGTTTACCGGTACCTGTATTGCTAAACGTTTAACAGAGAGAAAAAAAGTTCTTCTTTATATTCAAGGTCTGTTTGGCAATTACTGGCCTTCTGCCATGTTTGGTAGCCAATACTTTGTTCCCAATTTTAGCACTGGTTCAAAAATGTGTACCGAGATTTCGTTAACAATGACAAAACTTACAAATTGCCTTTGAATATATTCCTGGAATATTTTAATCATTTTTTTAGCAGTTTCAACAAGTGCGTTAACATAAAACAAAAACATATTCATTTGGTCGTCATTCAACAAGTGGAGCACCCAACTAGCAGAACCATTCCTAACTTTCATGATTTTTCTCGGAACCAAATGAACTGAAGATAGTGAAACGCCTACAATGCGTGCTATATCATGCACATTATATCGCGCAGCATTTCGAACAATTTCTCTAATTTCCTTACATGCTGCTGTCTTTGGCAGACCAGATTTCTTGGCATTTTTAACAGACTACGTCTACGAACCGTGTCATAAGACACTTTCGTCTCATCAAAAATATATTTTAGAGAACAATCGAGTTTAGCACGAACTACTTTGATATCAGTTCGAATTTTCTCATTATTTGCTACTCGTTTTCCAACCATTTTTACAACATTGGTCACCGACTGGATATATTGAAATGACAATAACTCTATAATGCCGTGTTTCAGCAGATACATGCCATGACGTGCCTGTCCCGCAATTCATAGCAATTAAACCCTTACTAAACTTTAACGTCATTCAAACTTTCGATTGAAGTAACTGACCAATCAACGTGCCCAAATGTGGCTTTCACAACTTTGCTATTTAACGGACCAAATTGGGAGAGCTGGGTCCACTCTTCAGAATACATTGAATGAGTTTCGTGATCCAAGAGAACTAGACAACACTGAAACTATATCTATGGCAAACGACTGATGCGTATAAGACTTATTTACACTATATCGTTAAGTGTCAAATTAATTTGAGTCTGAGAATCGGACTCCGACTTAAAATCTTACATTTTCGTAAACTCCTATAAGCATAACAATATGTGTATGAAAGGTGATTTTGTAACATTTCCCGTTAATTATTAAAACTGCTTGATTCTGCAAATATATATAATAATGTATTTGTTTAATAGCTGTTATTTGAATCTTAAATTGCTGACAATGCGAGTCTGAGTCTAAGTCACAGACTCAGAATATTGATGAAATTTAGTCCAGGTATCCGATTGTAATGAAACCACCGAGTCCATATAAATTGAGTAATCTTCTGGTGAAGATATTTCGTGGTGTTGATTGAAAAAAATGGTGTCTTGTTCCAGATCAAGCAAAATTAATGGCGTTTTGCATGTTCTTGTTAGAAACTAGGAAATTCAAATACCAAATGACATGACCTTATTAGAAATCTGAAAAAGCAAATATCATTTGACTTGACATTGTTAAAAACAGAAAAAAACAGGTGTGTTTCCTTAGAAAGTGAAAAAAAGCATACACTTCAATAAAAGGGCTGACTTTTGATTGGTCGGTGTCTATTTCATGACAAGTACCTTCTTATGTTTGATCCGACACCGTGCATTCTATCATTATAACTTGTTGTATTGTTTTTTTTATATATATTGACTGCATAGCAGTAGTTTTTTTGTTGATTATAATTATTGTTTATTTAAAGCAATTTATATAATATTTGCAATGATAGCTTTTAATACAGAAGCATATGCTTTTCTGGATGTTGCATCCTCCACTCTTTCTGCCCAAAACTGTACTTCTAATGGTTAATTGGCCGTTAATGTACCGTTTTGTTCATTTAGTCCGTCAGGGGTTTATGTAAATAGTGTGTTATAACCATTTAACCTTTTTAACACTGTACCGAAAACTATTAGATTTCTTTACTTATTTTAAAATATGAGATAGCGTTTTATCATACTTAATGACTTGTTCGTGCACATTCCGTACTCGGTTCCCCAGTTTTCATATTCTTTTTTTTTAAAAAAAAGAACGGACTTTCTAATGTTTGACGTGTGCCAAGTAGTAACATCGTCGTTTATAGATATTTTTTAATTTCTTTTTAGTACGATGTGATACTTTCTGATATTAAACCAGGATCTTATATTGGATAAATTGAAACAATAAATGACTTTAAAGGACTTTACAATCAGAACGTAGCAGGGAGCAAATACCTTATATACGTAATTTGAGACTTTGAAATGTTTTTCCTTTGTGGCCATTGCATGATAACACAAATTTAACCACATTCGTTTTCACCCAATCTAACCATTTAACTTTTGCATTCATTGCACTTGATGCATATAAAGGTGAAATAAGATATATCAGCGGTCCCGTTCGTATCATTATATTTCATTTGAAGAATTTAACACGAACCGCCATTACCTGAAAGATACAAATAAGTCACCTACAATTTACATATTTTCTCTTTCAACGTTTACAAATTGGTTTCCAATTCCATCGGCAAAGGGGGGATGACGGATAATTAAACGTTTAAATTTTGATTGATACTGTTTTTGCACAAACGTTCTTAACCTTTACTTTATTGCTTTTTTTACTTATTTGCCTTCAGGATATAGTAATCGGGTATTTCTCTTATTCTAAGCGTCTTTAATATAATATTTAAAAAAAGTTGCCAATTGAATCATTTTTTGCTAGTAGTTGGTTGATTATTTATTTTGTATTTGTAAAATAAGAAAATGGGTTTGAAGTTGGCAAGTTCACCAGAATGGTTTTGTTTATTTGCATCGTATTTTTCATGTCGTGTTAAATATTTCATTTTTTTGATAGTTTATCTCCTTGGTATCTTCATATATAATAATACAATTGAGTTAGAAATTCTGCGTTGGAATAGATCAAAGACTAAATTTTGTTTTATTGCTATAATAGTATTACACGTGTACAAGATTACAATAAACGACCGCCATAAATATCCAGTTTTCAAAATTTGTTTATTCGTTGAAGAATAGTTCATTTGCAAAATTGATTGAAACTCAAGAAAATTGCTAAAACACATCATGCAAAGATGCAGACATTTTGGAAACAAAACGGTGTTTCTGGTGTTCCCAGGGTAATTTTGAGGTAAATCGATCCCAATATGACCTATTTGATAACAGTTAATAATGTTGTATCGTGATCGAGTATTGCTGCTGTGGTTTGCGCGCTCCAGACAGACACAGTGGCCTGTTTATACTAAAATATATTCTTTGCCAAAAATTAAGTATAGAGTTTTCTCAGCAAAGAAACGATTACGGACTTGTAGGCATATTGGTGTTTACATTCTGTGGGAACGAACACGTGTTCATCTGCCCATTCACATGTTTGTGAATAGTTCAGAGCCGTTCAAACTGTGTCGGGGTGGGGGACACATATATTTCCGGGAAAACGTGTCGTCCGTAATCTGCCATCTTCCGAAGTTCTTTTCAATTCTTATTACATTTGATGTACATGCTTCATGATTCATACTGCCTCAGGTTTTATGTTTGTATCTTCGTTAAATATTATAGATGGCTGTCTTCAGTACGGAGAGGTTACAATGAGTTATATATATTAAAGGCAAAACTTCTCTTGAAGAAATGTGAGAAATTATCGGCAATCTGTTCTACTATCGCTTTAACCCCAAACATATTTTTCATCTTTGTTATTTGACGAACTCTCAACTTTTTGATAAAGCTAGAATAATCTTGCTAAACGAAACTTTGATACCAAAATGTCCTCTTGGAGAACAGTGGTATAAAGTTAATCAAGAATACTCAAACATACATAGGATACTGGATCGTTGCACTCTCGGCGGAAACAAAAACAAAAGTAATCCAAATAAAAGATAACCGGTGTTGTGTCGGGCACCAATCGGAAATAGTTTGTCTGCGTACAATGAATAATCAAACGGATTTATTCTGCATTCTTACGGGTTATGATATTATACGTTAATTCTTACCACATATTGTAGTTGTATTAAAAACAAAAAGAACAACGCAAATATTATATATTTGTTCTCTAATTATTACTAGCTAGTCCCAACAAATTGTGCAACGAATCATAAGTGTTGACCTCGTCACATGATGTTTATATCTATAGGCATACACACAGCCATATTTCCATCGGCCAATCAAATGTGCTTATTTTGTCACGTGATGTTTACGTTATTTGTATACGCGTTTTTCAATTGGAAAACGCGTGGAAAAGAAAGCAAAGATGGTTTAAGGCAATTTCCACTAATGGAGTGAAATATTTCGCCTTTTAATGGATTGCAATGTAGTTATATCGTTAATTACGCTGCTTGCCTTTTTTCAGCTTGGTAAGGTCAATATCAGCAGCTTTTGTCATTCGTGCAACCGGTTTATATATTTAGATCAGGTTAAAGTTATCTGTTCTACAAACATTTCTGTTATAATTTTGGCTTTCGAAATGCCTTTTTATGTGTGTGTTTATTTTGTTATTCGTGTTTGAGAAAAAGGTATCAAACATCACCGATCCATGAAGCATTGACTTTTTTCTATTTTTTATTCTGGCAAATCGACATAACTCGTTTATCTTTCGATTTTATATTTTTGGCTTTCCTACATCTCATTTATTTTACCTAGATTAAGACAGACTTCGTCTCTTAATAACATTTTACACTAAACTCTTTTGGTACACATTCATACAATAAAAATACAAAGCAAACTCATTTTGGTTCTTGCATCAATTTTGTCTTGTATCCCCAATGGAATGTGTGTTAATTGAGCCATATGCATTTAAGTGGTATATTAGAAGGAACTTCGTATTAAAGATATAACATAAATTCAAAATAAGGTTTTGATGTTTTTTTAGTTTAAAACACATGCACTTTCATAACCTTAACAGCATTGTTTGTAAAAATTGCAAAGTAATAAAAGAGTAGGAACAAAAGCATAGCGTATTAAGTTATTTTCCCTGATGTTTCTTTGACGATGGATTATTGCAGCTTTTTAGAATAATATATTTGTGGGAAAATGTCATGTCTAGTCACTCTTTGACGTGCATGAAAACGTTATACATACAAGAATTTAACTTAATTAACTTACATTAAGATTAAAGATGGTAAAATCTTAAAAGACATAGCATAGTACTTACAGTGATAGACCTAAATAAATCTCGGAGTTTCGGAATCTGGTATAATGAAAATATTAATATTGTTTGTATTTTATATTACAGATAAGTGGACATGTTATTTAAACTCAGAAAATAAGAAAAAAAAACACAAGAGTTTCAAAGAATTCTATCCATAGCAAGAATATATCATCTTATTAAAAAGTACAATAACTGGTATATTGCTTGGAATTTTTCATAAACAGTACACTCAATTTCCTACGTTTTTAAAAAAGAAAAAAAAACGGACCTCATATACACCCGTTTGATAAAATCCAATGATATCACATTTTAACACCAGTTGTCTTACCAGTCTTTACTCTACTCCTCTGCCTAATATGAAACCCCAACCATTTCGAAAATATTCCAAGATTAAATTAAGACCTTTTAGAGCAACAGTGGTTTTAGTCGCTAAAAAGGGGTACAACATTGCAATCAATATGTATAAATATAGATTAAATATTTACAAAAGCTATCAGCCTAACAACGCATCACGTTTTTTGTTTCCATCCTTAAATATATAAACAATTTTCCAAATACAAATTAATTACAAATGCATGTATGACCAAACACACAAAAAGCGTGCGCTGAATAGCATGCATACCTACGTTTTACGCCATACACGAGTGTATGCTGCTGTATCTGAAAGTACAAGTCTGACTGGAATATTGTCCCTTGCATTACTTGTATGCTTTGACAGTTGGGGAAGAGAGAGGTCGGTGCATCCGATAATCTAATTTAATCTCCTCAGAAGCGATACTTGATAATTAACGTCCCAAGGCTATATATAGAAAGTTTCTTTAAAAATGCTTACTAAATATATGTTTAGCCGTGTTTATACCGTTTAAGCAAAGGTTATGCCGACCGTCAATTAAATCCAACGTTTTGTATAATTTATTTAGATACCCACATGAATGTCTAGGCGTTTCACTTTCTATTCAGTTAGATTGCGTTGTTGCTTCCATGTTGTATACACTTATTTCGTTTAAGCAAGCTTCAAACCGACCGTTTATGAAATCAAACGTTTTTTTTATATTCATTTATTTATTTAGAGTTCGAATAAATATAAGTAACTACGTCATTGACTAGGTCTACTTGAAAAACGACGGATGTTTCCTTTTTATATCAATGAAAGGAAGAAGGCCAGTGGGCTGGAACTCTTCATTTGCCTAGTCACACCCAAAACTTGTGGCATTGCCAGATGTTGATCGAATAGTAGTTTCGCTATCAGTAGCAATAGTATTAATTTGTTTTTAAATGCAATATTTGTGCAATACCTCAAACAAATATGCTCTGAACAGGATATGATAGAACCTGAAACATCTGCATATATTCATTCAACAATATTTAAATGGGACCATTTGCGTACAAAAAAACGTCAAGATTATGGCACATTACGCAGTTTACCGTTTTCTTCTGACGATAACAAGTTGCAGAAAAATTGTTTACAACTTGTAAAATATTCAACATTATGATAACGCGTTACAAACTACCTTGACTGTTATAAAATCAAAATTATGAACAAAAACGCCAGCAGCAAATCAACAGGGAAATGACTGGAGCTGATTCGTAGAATAACAAGAAATATTACATTTTATTTCTTCACACTATTTGCCAGAAAGTTATACATGTATTTTGATAAAATGTGTCACATGCTTACGCGGGTATTAAGTGTTATCACAGTCCGTCCTTTCGTGCGTGTGTCCGTCCGTCAAAGTTTGTTCGTTTCTTCGTTAAATGGTCTAGATTGTTGTCCATAGTACGGAGAGGTTACTATGACATATAAATAATAAAGGCGCATCTTCTACTGAACGAACATTTGAAATTATAGCTATACGCTCCGTAACGTAAACATGTCCTCCGCGCCCAATTTTTTTCATTATCATTTAAACCCCAAACACGTTTTTATGTTTGTTATAACGAATTTTCATGAATTTGATAAAGCTAGTAAACGTATGCTAAACGTAAATTTGGTACGAAAACTTCATTTGTTGTAATGCAATAGTACAATAAGAAACATGGAAACTTGGCCCTTAATGTGCCATTGCACCCGGCGATGCCGAACATCTTTTACACGAGTTGCGGCTCCTTACCGACATTGATAAAATTTACATAGAATGGGGGCATCCATGTCCTATAGGCCATTTCTAGTTTAACAAATGTTCAGTTGTTACTTGATCTAAACAAACAATATAACCTAGAATCAGTGCCAAATACGCAACTTTTGTCCACGTATCGACTATAAAACTACGTAGTATTGGCACAGACAGTTGTAAGCAAGCTAGCCAAATTGAGCAGCTCAGTATTTAACTGTATTGGTGTATTGATTAACAACTTGTTAGGTTATAATATCAACATCATATTTACTACGTAATGTCACGGCTTCCCGTAACGGAATTATGTCCCGCCGGAGGAAAACAGTAAATATTCGGTATAAAGATTACCAATGTAATGAAATGCCACTCTTCTGGCTGGAGGGAAGCAAGTTGTCTGCAGATGCCCGATTCCAAGGACGTTTTCAAAATGGATTGCTGTTTGGAATTGATGCAGTTAAACGGTTAATTTGCATCCATATAAGGGCATCTTATTAGGCAAAGATGCAAATATTCGATAGAATAAAGTGTGTTGTATGTTGTGTGTTGTACTTGGTGCATTGCATGTTTATGTTCAGCATTAATGGTAATGTCCCTTTTGATTTAGTTCATTGACATTACTTATTTTCAATCTGTCCGTACATAAAGTTTCGTTTATTTCTTTATGAAGCATTGAAGTAAAAACATTTTATTTATTTAAAAAATAAATAATTTTAAGAAAGTCGAACGTGAGCAAATACTTTAGTGTAAGAAACAAGTTAAAAGTTATCGCCCGGAAAATTAAATAACGTACAAAAAAGACAATGTATAACAATCCATGCGATTATACTATTATCAAAGGTAGCATATCAGAAATATTCAAAGTTTTAATATTGGACAAACATTTTCCAAATTTAACATACCTTTAAAGATATATATTTAAACACGCTGAAATATATTAAAAATGGAATTCCTAACTTGGCCTACGAGCCCAAGTTAGACTAAAATAAAATAGAGTTCCCGCTTAAAATTTAAACGTTATTTGTGGCGAATAAAATGATAATGGTTCTATTTGATCCGTCATACTATTTTACATATTGTCGAGTAAGTTTCTCTTTAGACAGAGCCCGAATGACGAGATAAAGCTTGTCAAGCGTTGTCTAACATCGTTTTTGTCACGTTTTGGCGGATTATATGTTTAACACCATATGTTTTACAACGATAGCGTTTAAGACGTTAAATTATATCATCTACGTCATATATTTTGTACATTACGTCATAGATAATATAAACGTCACAGCGCGAGAACTTTATCTCGACTCCAGGGTGAATATATGAGTCTTACGTTGGTTTGAGGTTCGGATAAAATAAATTCCGTCCCTAGGGATAATAGTTTTGGCAGGAACTAAGCTTTTCTATCTTTTCGGAAACGCCATGAATGATTCTTTTTCTTGCATAGAGTTACCAAACATATTGAATTTTTTTTTTAACTTAATTTATCATTATATATTTTACACCGATAGCTTTTAAAACGTTTAATTATATAATTTACGTCATTTATGTTATACGTTACGTAATCTAGATGGTTCCAACGTCACACGCGAGAATTTTATCTCGGTCCTAGGGGGAGATATCTTACATACCCGACTAGGATTTCCGCGTATTACCTCCCCACATGCCGCTCATCGTACCCTGCTGTGATGTTGGAACAATTTATGACCTGACATCAAAATATATGACGTAATATATTTAATTCGACGTCTAAAAGCCATCATGGTGAACATAATAATAATCAATTACAATAAATATTCAATATGTTTGGTATGCAAGAAATATAATCTTACATGGCCTTTTCGGTTTTTCGGCAGAGCCTCGTTCCTCCAAAACAGTTATCCCTCGGAACGGAATTTTCTATCTGAACCTCTAACCCTCTTACCCCGATCAGGGTACTAAAAGTTATATTCAGGCCCAAACTAGGGGTTCCGGATTTTTTTGTGGTGTGTAGAATGGCTCTGGTGCGTTTTGACATATATTTGAGACATAATTGAACACATTTTAAACTTATATAATTATTATAAATTTCTTTTTAAAAAAATGGAAAATTGTTTTTAAAATAAATGCCTCTGAAAATTATGTGTAGGCCCAGGTCTTTGGGCCTATAAGGCAGCTACGCTGCTGTCGGTAAAAAGGCAAATATCATTATCCGGTACGTAAGAAAAGTAATGAACAGTTAACGTTTAATAAAAAGTCGTTCATTGAGCGAACCCACTGCAACACGTGACTGTATCATTGTATTTAAATATTTGTGGTCAAGACACCCAACATAAAAAAGTAATGTTTAAGTCGACAGACTGTGTATGGGTAGAAGGCGTTATCGGACCGATCATCGTTTCGGAAGCTCTGCAAAACCTGTGTTCAATGATTGTTGAAATTAAATAAAATGAACTGCTATAGCATAAACACACACAATAGTGTTTTGTCTCTCGTATACACGTGGTATTTTGACATTATTGAAATAGTTTATGTAATAATTATACGTCAATTAAACATTCGATCACTGGCCTTTTATGTTTGCAGGCTAGATTACAATTGCAGATACGCTATTCACGGTAATCATATTTCCACTGAAAAAAACATTTAACGTTAGTCACCAATGATAAATACATATACGTGCTATGTCCAAGTATAATATAAACATAATTTTCGCCTTGTCATTCAATGACGTTTATTGTAGTAGCCATTGTTTTGTTTAACAATCATAGTTTTTATGTTTTTGTTAGTTTGTAAAGGGATAATGTATACACGCTGCAATGTATGTTTAGTGCATGTCAGTGGATTTTATAATGTATTGTGAAAGTTTAAATGCAACGGGAATTGTGTATGGAATTAACAGGAGTTTAATTTTGACATTTATAAAAACATCTTTATCAATACGAAGTTCGTATACCGGTATAACACTTTTGACTACTAGAGCAATATCGCTGTGGAGTGGATTTTATTGTATTGTTTTGTAAGTGATTTATTTGTTGCTGGTGTGTCCATTGTAAGTGTTTCATTTGGTAGGTTATTTTTAGTCGCATGCATGTGTTAAATGATATTACATGCTGTATATCTCTTATTTTTTCCGTAGGACTTTTGACAACACGGTTTTCGCCAACAGTGTTTAAATAAGTAATATTTACAGCTATAAACAAGTACCCGTATATCCATATGATAATATCAATGTCAATATTAAACTCTTTTTTCACAAGTTTTCGGCTTACGCCTTCTTCAGGAAAATCACAGTATTTTAAAAACTTTGTTAAAATGGGTCTGTCATAGTTTTTAAAAGACTGCAGTTTTCCTGAAGAAGGCATAAGCCGAAACCTTGTGTAAAAAGAGTTTAACATAGGCATCGATATTATATTTTCTTCCCTTTGGAAGATCGATAGAATAGTTATACTAACATATGATAATAGTTATTTGTAATATCAACTTCTGTCTGAGACCTCATACTTAAGAATATATTTACATTTATTATATAAAACGTGTGACGTCAGGCTTGGTTTGAAGATATTAGTAAAAAAAAACCAGCTAAAAAATATAATAAATGTATATGTCTTTCGATGTGTCTATAATATCAATACAAAACTGATGAAAAGTATATATTGATTTTATTTTGTCGTATATGACTACGAATTTGCAAAATCCGATACTTGTCAGTCATTTACAAGAGTTATGCCCCTTTACCAACAACAGTTAAATGAACTTAACAGTCTGCGAATCTACAAGGGTATTTGAACTTCGTATTGGTATGGTGTAGATATATAACTTAAACAAATGTTTAAAGTTTAAATCAGAAAATGGCCGTGTTCCCTGTAACATTTAAATGAAATAGAGACAAAACTTATGATGTATAATATAATGTATCTATATAATCATTGTACAATAAATATAAACACATTTACTAACAGATCGTATATTTATTTCCTTAATGGCTGTTATTCCAATAGTTTTGTTGAGAAACTAGTATACTAAAGTTAAATTAAATGTCCAATGTAATTTCATGTTCGTTGATTCTTTTAAAAGTTTAAAATTGTTGATAGATGGCCTTGGAATACATTAAATTTCTCTCTTTCTCGTTTACAAGCACTATTCGGTCAAGTACATGTAAATGCAAATTAAAGTTTAACGTTTAGAAGTAACTGCGATTAAACGCAAATCAACATTCATGGATTCATATATATTCAGTATTTATGTGCATCTATACTTGTGTATGAGTGATAATTAGCCGCAATGATTGATTGGTATGTGTATATTTGGTACGTATTCAGTCTAATTGTTCCAATGTAATTGGTGTTATCAGAATTGATTGAACGGGTCCACCGGGGGCCGAGTGGTCTATTACGTCGTCTCAAAATCACGTACCTCTCACCGCTGAGGTATAAGGTTCCAGACCCGCTCTGTCCAAAAACCATTGAAAGTCGATATGCTATATATTAATTGAAATGTGTTAAAAACGGTCGCAAAACCCCATTAGTATTAAATGATTGATTCATAACTTTGAATCGTTCAATACGCAAATGTAAGGGTTTAATGTAACGCATTGGTACAACGTTTTGTATTATTAGTCGAGAATTAGCCTGCATAATATATACATAATGGATGCACGGTGTTTAAGAGTTATGAGTTAATTACGCAAATGCAAGCATTCTTATAAAACACACTAACTCAACTCAATGTATTGTAACTCATAGTGTAAAATATAATGCTGAATTATTAAAAAAAAACTGGTTCATAATGTTGGAATATGTGCGTTCACTATGAAAATGGAAGCAATTCAGCGAGACGCACTTGTTCAACTAAGTGTACTGTTAGTGAAGAAGGTAGTGAGTAATTGGCTATATAATTGATTCAGACTGTTTGAATTGTGTGCGTTCACTTTACAAATGTAAGCGACTCAGCGAGACGCACTTGTTCAACTAAGTGTACTGTTAGTGAAGAAAGTAGTGAATAATTGGCTATATAATTGATTCAGACTGTTTGAGTTATGTGTAGTCGCAATACAAATGTAAGCAATTCAGCGACACGCACTTGTTCAAATGAGTGTACTGTGAGTGAAGAAGGTAGTGAATAATTGGCTATATAATTGATTCAGACTATTTGAATTGTCTGCGTTCACTATACAAATATAAGCGATTTAGTGAAACGCGTTGGTTCAAATGAGTGTACTGTTAGTGAAGAAGGTAGTGAGTAATTGGCTATATAATTGATTCAGACTGTTGAAATATGTGCGTTAACTATACAAATGTAAGCGATTTAGTAAAACGTGTGGTTTAACTGAGAGTACTGTGAGTGAAGAAGGTAGTGAATAAATGGCTATATAATTGATTCAGACTGTTTGAAAAGCGTTAGTTCACTATACAAATGTAAGCGATTTAGTAAAACGCGATGGTTCAACTAAGAGTACTGTAAGTGAATAAGGTAGTGAATAAATGGCTATATAATTGATTCAGACTGTTTGAATAGTGTGCGATCACTATACAAATGTAAGCGATTTAGTGAAACGCGCTGGGTCAACTAAGAGTACTGTTAGTGAAGAAGGTAGTGAATAAATGGCTAATCAATTGATTCAGACTGTTTAGAAAGTGTGCGTTCACTATACAAATGTAAGCAATTTAGTGAAACGCGCTGGTTCAACTGAGTGTACTGTTAGTGAAGAAGGTAGTGAATACTTGTCTATATAATTGATTCTGAGTGTTTGAATAGCGCGCGTTCACTATACAAATGTAAGCGATTTATCGAAACGCGATGGTTTAACTGAGAGTACTGTTAGTGAAGAAGGTTGGGAATAATTGGCTTTATAATTGACTCAGACTGTTTGAACAGTGTGCCTTCACTTTACAAATGTAAGCGATTTAGTGAAACGCGCTGTTTCAACTGAGTGTACTGTTAGTGAATAAGGTAGTGAATTATTGGCTATAAAATTGACTCAGACTGTTTGAATAGTTTGTTTTCACTATACAAATGTAAGCGATTTAGCGAAATGCGCTGGTTCAACTGAGTTTACTGTTAGTGAAGAAGGTAGTGAATAAGTGGTTATATAACTGACCCAGACTGTTTGAAAAGTGTGCCTTCATTTTACAAATGTAAGCGATTTAGTGAAATGCACTGTTTCAACTGAGTGTACTTTTAGTGAAGAAAGTAGTGAATAATTGACTATATAATCGACCCAGACTGTTTGAATAGTTTTGCGTTCACTATACAAATGTAAGGAATTTAGCGAAATGCGCTGGTTCATCTGAGTTTACTGTTAGTGAATAAGGTAGTGAATTATTGGCTATAAAATTGACTCAGACTATTTGAATAGTTTGCGTTCACTATATAAATGTAAGCGATTTAGTGAAACGCGCTGATTCAACTGAGTGTACTGTTAGTGAAGAAGGTAGTGAATAATTGGCTATATAATTGATTGAGACTGTTTGAAAAGAGTGCGTTCACTATACAAATGTAAGCAATTTAGTGAAACGCACTGGTTCAACTGAGTGTTCTGTTAGTGAAGAAGGTAGTGAATAATTGGCTATATAATTGACTCAGACTGTTTGAATAGTTTGCGTTCACTATACAAACGTAAGCGATTAAGTGAAATGCCCTGGTTCAACTGTGTGTACTGTTAGTGAAGAAGGTAGTGAATAATTGGCTATATAATTGACTCAGACTATTTGAATAGTGTGCGTTCACCGTACAAATTTAAGCGATTTATTGAAACACGCTGGTTCAGTAAACGTTTGTTGTTAGTGATGAACGTAACAATTAATTAACTGAAGAATGTATTATAAATTAATAATGTTGGAATTTTGTGCAGTGTGCGTTTATTAGAATCGATTTAATAAAACACCCTTGTTGTAGTTAGACTACTGTTACTGGCATTGTAAGTGTTTGGTCAATGGAAGTATTCATAATGCTTTTTGTTAATACAGTGGTCACACAGGCTCGTAACTACAGTTGATACATAATGAGGCACACACCACACCGAGACATTAAATTTGAGGACCGGTTAATGTTAAAATCGACGTTAATTGTTCTTTTAATGAAAAATAAAGAAAAATATGTTCATATTTAAAACAAACACATACATTTAAGCAA
The DNA here is from genome assembly GCA_029582155.1 of Panopea generosa. NCBI lineage: Eukaryota > Metazoa > Mollusca > Bivalvia > Adapedonta > Hiatellidae > Panopea > Panopea generosa. The sequence goes on along the minus strand of CM055908.1, from coordinate 59,042,870 downwards.
CCATTCCCATGTTTTGAATACGTATTTTACCATATTTAGCAGAATACAAAATCATCATTTTTATCAAAGTTTACAACAACTTACTGTCACGTACGTGCCACAGTGCACAAAGTATCACTTCACGAATTATGCATTCTTTTTTTTCCAACACCCTTTCAATTTACCTCCGTATGAATTCAGGCCCTACTCTAGTCTAGAAAATATGCACGGGAAATTACATGCGCTTGTCTACTTCAGGTATAAGCCCAATATTGATATTTGTTCTTTATTCTTTAGTACATAAAAATGTTTGGAGGCTTGTCATTCGTAGAGAGAACCAAATGAAAAGTGAAACTTACATTTTATTGTTTGTCAACCTCTGCATTGCCAAAATATGATGGGAAAAGTATGGGTCAAATGTCATATAAGAGATTTTTTTCTGTTCTGTGTGTACAATGTTGGCAAAGTGAAAGTAGACTTACGAAATCATGTATTTATACCCAAATTTCTAAACATCATTTTTTTTCTAAGTTCACAATTCAAACATGACAATGCTTTCAGAATGTTCAAAAATACATAAAAACTGCCATTCAAATAAAAAATAAAGAAAACACATTTTTAAAAAAGAAGAATCACTGATTATATATAATCGCCATTATGCCACTACTGCATGGAAGCATGTCCTGTTTCCAATGGTGGTACTATGCCTTTAAGCCGTGGCAGCTTAAATTACATGCACGCATGTTTTTTTTTACATTAATACCAAATCGGTATCTAGTAAACACCACTGAAGTCGAAATCCCTGTATTTCATATAGTAGGCCATGTAGTAATAACGTATAAGTATCTGGTATAACTAATGTCCAATTGTCAATTATTGTCTTAGTTAAGTTGGTGTTCAAAATAAACTATTATGGCAACGAAAGATGCAATTGCTGTCTGATAATTATATGGTGGTTTTATTTCAGAATAAAGACTGGTTGGTCCCCAGAAGCCTCTGAGAGATTGGCACGGATTACGGATCGAGTTTTCCCGATGTAAAAAGGTAAATGATATGAATATTATATTTAAACCTGAACGTATGTGACATAGTATATGCATATACACTACATCACTGGAACCCACACTACATCACTGGAACCCACTACTATGCCTACCCTACATCTAAAAATCTAAAATTCTACTACCACAGTCAAAATTCTAGAAAATATAACCCCAGACAAAATTCTAGAAAATATATTCCAAAGAAAAAATGACTACTGTCCACTGACGGGTTATGCTAGTGTCTTTTTGACAGTTTTGGTAATGTTTAATTAAACCTGTTTTAAACCTGAATCATTTATAACATAACATCTATAAAATACAACTCCAACTTATATTACTTATAGAAATAATATTTTGAATTCATTATATCTGATGAAGCCCTTGATAAAAGTTACAAATATGTTTAGCCTACATATATGAATTAATTGTAAAACTTTTATACGAGACTCTTAAAATAATATTTTGTTGACAATATACATACTAGTAATAATTCGCCAACGTAATACAATACATCAAAACAAAACTTTAAGTATCAATGTCAATACAATAAACATCCAAACAAACACAAAACAGCAACAAGCACACATTTTAAAACACACGACATATAATACTATATATTATATTCCCATATCAGATCCGCAATTCTTATTGGTCAAAAGGGGTCACATGAAAAGTCCGCTCAAAATGATATTCACCGCTGTGGAGGTCTATATAGGCATGAAATTTCTTACAAGTGTGTAATTTTTCGCGACGCTGTAAAATAGCACCGTTATAAACAATGGGAAGTCATATACAACAGTCGCCGTTTGCAAGATGGAAAGTAAACAGAAGAAAAAAAACAGAATAGTTTTAACCATTAATAAAAATGACTTGAAAACTTAATTTAGATCGACATTTAAATTCACCTTGTTTTATAAATATAACACATATGATATAATGACTATAGACTTTGCTTCGGTGAATATGTAGTTCTATGGACCTGAGAAAGGTGGTATTGACCTCGGTCTTCGTTCATAGATATTCACCTTAGTCGAAGTCAATAATTGTACAATAATTCAAAGCCCATGAGTACGGTGAGAAAAGGAATAAATGAATAATATGTATTTTCAGGTGCCATTATATCTTTATGAATGTTAAATGTTACTGCAGCTAGTTTGTTTTAAGAAAGTATTACATAATCCATTAACATATTACTTTTTCAAATGGTGAAAAATGTAAAATTCTATTTTCTCTATAACATGCCATATTACAAAGTTCGTATCTAAGATCTCAGTAAGATTAGAAAGTCAATTAAAATGACTTTCGTCTTCAACTGCAGATCTATCACAACAATGACAAACTCGTTCATTGATTGGTCTGGTTTATCTTTCCGCTTCTATTGCAATTGATAGATTGCAACATCTTAATTTAGCCAGAATGCATTTGATGCCCCTTGTAATATTACATATAACTTCGTTTTCTGTTTTTAATATATTTGGGTCTGAATGTTCTCAACTTATCCTTGCCATCACCCATGAACTGTTCATGCCACTTAATTAGTTCATGTTCATTTAAGTAATCATTAATTTTATTTTCACACGTTTTAGCAGTCAACATTATATCCGGACAACTTATAATTAATTAATTAAGAAATTATATCATGAGCACTTTTGCGCCAATTTAGAAAATTATTTAAAGAAACGGGTATCACCTTTGATTTGATTGGTTTAACATATTTTATCGAATATCTTATAATAATACATATTTACAAGCAATTTGTCAAAAAGATTGGAATGAAAGACAAGCTTATAGAATTCCTCTTCTAAATACGCCACCGTTACACAAGATATGATGACAAATTTGATTAGATTAACAGATATCTGAGCATCACAACAGCTGCATAGATGATATAAAATAGAACATATATCATAACACAGTTAAAACTTCATTAATATTTATATTGTACATGGAATTGAGTGTCATTTATGCAAATATATTGGGGTGTAACATAAATTTGCACGGTGACCTAAGAAATTTAACATGATGGACACAGCTAGTTCTAGTATCAATATGCTTACTAAATATTTTCAAGTTTAGGCTCTAAAGGCTTAAAGTATGTCATAGTCACCATTTTACTGATGGATACACATCTAAAGCATGCTATTTGTAAGAAAACAAAATTAATTTATTACAATTTCTTAAAATGGGATCATATCGGATAAGAATAACTTGAAACTCTTCTCCGTATAAACTACTCAGACTTTTGCGTTTAAGTTTTTAATGTGCCGTAAGGTTATGGTCACCTGCAAATATCACGAGGTCATATTTACCTTTTACATAGGCTGGTATGGTCAAATTTTAAATAATACAAGCAACCTTAAAAATATTCTTGTTTGAAAGTACAAGTGCAGGTTTCGATATTTTTTAAATTCTTATTACCTATTTTGGCTAAGATGATCTTTACTCGAAAACGTTTCAAAGTTGTCTTTTGCTGGAAGTTGGTCCATTGACAATCTATTGGAACTGACATGGACACATCATGTGAGCGACTAAGGTGTATGTAGATCTCTTGTTTTAACTAGCGGTCAGTCCAAAAAGAACCCAACTGTCCTTGCTTGTGTCAATCCGAAAAATTACAGATCTAGATGTGTGAAGTCTCACGATTTTATAGATCAAGGACACACAATCATTATACTGTACACAACACAAACTGTTTATCAGTAAGTTCTTTTATCGGTCACAATTCATTTCAATCCGACACGTACGTGTTAGTATTTTGCCTACCCTAATATCAACTATACCAGATATGGGTAGGGCCTATCGGAAATCGGGATTAACTATATTGTGTTGTTGATTTTCAAGTCACACAATGTAGTTGCAATGACTTAATGCATCGGCGTAAACAAACTAAATATACGGCATGGGCTATAGCGTTTTGTATTTCGCAGATATCAATTCCGAATATAATTAAATGATATTTCCCTGAATAGTCTATGTTTTTATAATTAGTATCCCTGATTGGACGGTATGGAAAGTCGATTTCAGTAATATTTCAGTCGTCTGTATGATTTTATACCGCAAGTCAGTCAAAGTATCATGTCGGTCATCCAGTCCCGGGACTGTTGTATGCTCATGTTGGGGAATACCCACAAATATAACCGTGTGCGGTTGGGATACTCCGCTAATACTGCGATCATAAGAGGTTTAATTCCAATTTTTTTGCTCGTTTTCCATGTTCCTCGAAAGGCGAGTACATACCTGCCGTTTCGTCCGTACGTGCGTGTGTGTGTCCGTCCGAATTAGTTCCTGGAACAAAAATATTGAAGGAATCCAACGATAATCGGAAAGTGGATAAAGGGTTAAATGTTGAAGTGCAGACAGAGAACTCTATATTGAATATTGACATACCTATTTCCCCTTTACCTTCCTAGGCTGGGTTCAGTTCGGTTAAACGTTTGATAACATTAGCTAACATAATTATTTTCCTGGACACTGGCTTAACCTCATATTAACACGCAGTACGCGATAATTTTAGGGAACCAGGGAATAAACGTGTTTGCTGTTTAAATAACGCTGCTGAACGCAGCCCTGAGTGTACCGTCAAACTATGGAAGAACACAAAACGTGAGAGGGAAATGTGTCGAAGAACCATAACTCTCTTGAATAATGACAAAAGTATGTTCCTTTTGTACTTTATTTTCATTTTTTTTAATTTGTTGTTTTTTATTATATAATTTTTATCACTGTCCTAAGTATATCTTAAAGCGTATGCTGGATAAAGGGCATTAAGATATTAATCTTGGATAATAACATATTTATCGTCTCTTGTTGTACCTTATTGTTTGGTCGTTTTTCCCGAAGCATGTCTTTAACAGCATGAAAGGAAGGTTAACCACCCAACTATGCACTTGTTCGGGCAACTTAAATCGGTTTTACTGATATGCACATCAAGTTACTCTTCAAAATAGGATACTGAGTACAGGCCCGAATAGCTTAGTCGGGAAGGCGTTTGACTATCAATACAGAGTCGTGAGTCCGAATCTCAGCCCGACTACAGTCTGCGAGATTTATTGATAAATGATATACAATATTGGGTCTCATTGTCATTTGTCTATCGCCGCGTATTCAAGTGGGAAAGTTATCAGTTACTTGTAGATATGCCGGTGTGCTCAAGTACTGGTCAACCGTGCATGAACCCATATGAAAGAGTGGTTAGGTTTAATGATTGTCTGTGAAGCCATCGATTGCATAAATGTGACGCTAAATATTCAAACAAAATATTGGATACCGAGAAGGTTACGGTTAAGATTAGTTTCGAGATAATTATCGAAAGACGAATATCGAATATTAATCAAACTTCCCACCGCCATAATCCTGTCAACCCGTCACTATAATGAATAACCTACAATACGTAGCCCATGCTGCACTGTTTCGTTTCTTAACGTCTCGCTACACAGTTACGCCCCTTTTTCCCACGGTAACATGATTCTAACGCTTAAAAACAAGGTCTATGTAATTTGATTTTGAAATATTTACATAATGGTTCATAGTAGTTGTGATTTCTTGCTGCAGATGAGAAGAGCAAAAGTTGGCATAGCATATACTGCAATAAGACATCACTGATGTTAAAAAAGTGACTTTTATATGATTTCAGCATATGCAAGTATTTATGAGCATTTGAGCACTTCTTTTTTCATAAAAATCTCAGGGTATCACTGCACCCTCTTTTAATAAAACCAAACTTGGTCAGCCTACCAGTCATTGTGCATTTTTATGTGGGTATTTACTCCTGCTATGAAAAAGAAAATTCCACGTGCAGTTCTGTATTTACCATGGAAATCCTAGACCTCATTTAATATAGAACAAAGAACAAAATTCAACTGTGTAGTGAGACCTATAGTTCGGTTACAGTACCCCTACCCATTTCATTTCCTCTTTAATCGAAACTTTTATATTTTTTTCATTGGTTTTTGAAATAGGTGTTCGCGTCATCATGTCATAATTTGTAAAATCAGTACTATGCATATGCTGAAAATGTGCCTTTAAGTCTCACTGAAGAATTACCTCCCTTATATGACAGTAGCAAAATTATTACGCCAAAGAAATTAGAGCTGTGTTAAGCGGTTGGGCAATTGTTTTGTTAAAAATGCATAAAATTTCATATTTTTTTGTGCATATGGGAACATTGGACAATTTTCATGATTTCTGCCAAGTTTGGGTGACATTGGGGACTGTTTGATGATGCTATAACAGTTTAAAGATGCGTAGTGAGACACTGCAACAAATGGGCATAATTGTCAAAAATGAAGGGGTGCCATAAAACCATGGAAACTGTGAAAAAGCAACCTGGTCAACCCCATGTTTTTTTCTGCATATTTGGAACAACAGAGGACTATCTATGGGAAAAAGGCACTTTTAGAACCATTGGTAATGTATCCAGTGTTCCAGAAGTGCATGTCTCTATATGTAGAACAGTACAAAAGTAATTAATGTGTGAGACGTTTATCAAATACAAACTACTTGACCCTGATGGGGGTTGAACACCAAACTCTCCAATCCTGGGTCTGATGCCACACCACTTGACCTCGCGCATCTCTCTTTAAGTATAATGTGTTGTCAATACATTCTCAGCATAAATCAACGTTCATAGTTTATATTCGCTCGTTTATTATGTTTGCTCGATTACATATAAGTTCAGAAACTGTGATTACCGCTTTTAAGAACGTTAATGTGTTTGAATATTGAATATATTTCTATTCCAAATTTTCTGTCAGTTTGTATTGGTTCATACAACTTACAAAACCAATTACTTGTTTTAAGTGATGACATTTGGAATAAAATTGAAAAAAAAGGTAATACAGTGTGGCATTGGTTTATCATTCATGCCATATCTAAGTTTTGATACAATACCCATACTTGGTTTATCATTCATGCCATATCTAGATTTGATACAATACCCATACTTGGTTTATCATTCATGCCATATCTAGATTTGATACAATACCCATACTTGGTTTATCATTCATGCCATATCTAGATTTGATACAATACCCATACTTGGGTTATCATTCATGCCATATCTAGATTTGATACATTACCCATACTTGGTTTATCATTCATGCCATATCTAGATTTGATACATTACCCATACTTGGTTTATCATTCATGCCATATCTAGATTTGATACAATACCCATACTTGGTTTATCATTCATGCCATATCTAGATTTGATACAATACCTATACTTGGTTTATCATTCATGTCATGTCTAGATTTTATACAATACCCAAACTTCCGTTTTAAAAGGCGTAAGGTATATAACAATCGCTCTCGAAGCCGTTCGTGGGTAAAATCATTACTAAGTTGGGTTTTTTCTGAGAGACACTCTGGCCGAATCTGGGATCGAACCCGCGAAATTTGGCGTGAGCGGAGAACACTCGATACATGTTGCATTAACCTGGGTAAAATCAATACTAATTGAGTTTTTTTAGATGCAATCTGATCAGGCCGTGGGTCGAACCCGCCACCTCTGGCGTGAGCAGAAAACATTCGATACGTGTTGTATTTATCTGGTTAAAATCAATACTAAGTGTGTTTTCAGACCGAGCCTGAAAAAGAACTTCCGACTTCTGGTTTGAGCGGACAGTACTTGAGCCACAGTTTTAACACTCCGTCTGTTGCGTTATATTTAACGAGTGTTGGACCGCAATCTAACAGGGTCCTCATTATTTATTGTATGTACGATATTTATATTATACAACTAACAGCCATTGAGAGTATGCATACACATGCAATCATTCATACCGAGATATACGTTCACCGTTTTGTATGTATTCATTGATTTATTTTACTTTATTTATCTGACTGAAAGCACCGTCGAATGTCGCAGGTCGTGTTTTTACATTTATTTTGTTCATTAAGGTATCGAGGAGACTTCATTCATGAATCGTGTCACGAAATATATATTTCAATACAAGCAGCTTTATAATGCTATTTTCAGATATATATTAACTATGAATGACTCGTTTAATAGTTCTTCAATGAGACGTGGTTTGTCTATGCGGTGTTAAATTAGATGCATCATTTGAACTCATTTGTGAGCGTCGCCTGTGAAAAAAATATCACAAAATGGTTTGTATGATTAATGAGCCGACTGCATGTGATAGATATCAATTAAGGAGCATTTCACAGTTGCAGAAAGACCTCTTTTTGTGAATTGGATCGGTTCGCACATTAGGGCTAATTATGCCGGAAGATAAATACAATTTTCACGCTTTGCCTTTTAAAACCAATTCATATTTTTAATGAAGTACCAGAATGTCACACTCAATAAATATTAACTATGGGTTTATATGTTCGGCATCTATCTCCGAGGTCAAAATATCTAAGGTCATCAAACTCAAGGTCACTCAACTTTTAAACGTTGAGATTGTGTTTTTATTCTTAAACTCTGCGGTTCTACTTGATATTTGATATTATATGAATTTATATACCAGGATATCTCTTTATCAATAAAATGATCGCAATACGCGTTTTAACAACACCATTTGACAGAACATTATAGATCACAAATGGCAACCCGTGTTTCTGATGGAGGAATACCTTAAAATGAATCTGAAAACTACAGCCTGTCGTCCGTATGTCACTGGCAAACTTTTTGAAATAATGATGTTTTGATCGTTTGGGCTCGAACCCATAATACCAGCCGTAAGAGTAATATCATATAGACAGCACCTACAACCACACGGTCATGCAAGAAAATTTAACACCATGATTCATATATTGATGAAAAAAGTGTGAACTAATGTGTCATGTCCGCCAGTTATGACGGATGACTCGAGGGGTAAAAGGTCAACTTATTATTACGAAATTTCAAACTTATTGTAAATGCAAATTCCAGATAGAAATCTAGTGGCAGAAATGTTCTACCATAGTTTTAATTTGATATACACCATACACCTACACCGTAATAAATTTGAAGTGTAGTGAGCCCGCTGCGTTCTCATCACCTTCCCAATAAACAACCGGAAAAACTAAATGCATCAAATAACACAAAATTGAAAATTAATAAAAAAAAAATAATAAAACAATTTAACATGAAGTACACGCCATATGGGAACACTAGCTATCTATTTAATAAACGGTGAGTTTCAAAGATGAGTCAGTCTCTGATGATACGTGCATTTTCATGTCACTATTTGCACGCACTTCGTTAAGTATTCGAATTGGGGAAAAAACGCACATAGGCGAGAAAGAGATAATAGATGGCAATTTATATACGCCTTAAAGATACAAATGTTCACAGTCGATGAAATACGTGTTTTGCAATGGACCCACGCGCATGTTGCATTTTAAATTGAAGAATATCAACCCTCGAAGGTTAAAAAGAGCCATTGATCAGTAGTCGGTGATTCATAACAGGGATGCCTTGTCTTCCCCACTCCCCCATTTCTCTTTACCAAAGCCGTCATATGACCGATGTTTGCAATGGGCACACACGCATATTGCATATTAAATAAGAAATCATCACACATAAAGTTAGAAAGATCCATTGATCGGCAATGATTCAAAACAGGAATGTCTTGTTTTGTTATTCGCTTACCGAGCTCGGATACGAAAGAAATATACATACTTCGGTACATTATATACAACCAATCAAAAATGCATGTGGAGTTTATAATAATCATATTATAATAATAAAAAATAAATTGCTCCTCTTGGCTGCGTTAGCCGTACATCTGCTGCATGAATTATAGTGAATAGCCAAGTTTGTATATAATTTTGAAAATTAAAACGCCATAGTCTGCATGCAAACTATTAAATCGCACGTTTCAGATTTTCATAGCAAATATCGTTCCTTATATAATATATATTTGATATTCAAATACTAGTGGTACTCATGGGAGTAAAATTGATGTATTGATGAATAGTAGGCGGGCACGACGTATACATTTCCATATAGTGTATAAAGTTAAAGCAGTTGCATATTTATTACTTCTCAATAAATGCAAATGTTGTTGACGGAGGAACTGCTCACATTAAACTAAAATGGTTTACTCACGTTCAAAACAAATATTTAATGTAAATATTCAAGCCCCTACGGATCCAAGGTCGCGCGCCAATTAACATCCCGAAAGCATAATGTTTCTGCAGTGACCGCAGTTTACATTGCGTTCATTTTGCGTTTTACCACATGCGTCCTACGCATATTATAATGCTATCAATCAGCTCATGACTCTCACGTAAAACATGCATAGGTGGTTATGCACAGCTAACAATATCTTGTAAAGGGTGCACTTTAAAAAATGAAAAAAATATATAAAGTACGTGCCCTTTCAAAAACGAGTTTACTCCAGCAAAAAAAAATCGATCAAGACGCCTCATTAGAGCAATAACGCACCAAGTGTATATGAAATAAGAAGGTACTTGGTACCTTTTTGCAACAATGGGGCGAAGATTTCATTATGAAATTTGTGTTCAGTGTTGTAAGCTCTTCTGTAGTTCCTCGGTAAGTATGCAGTAATAGTACGGAATCATTGCACAGTTCCCCTTTAACTTTTTAGGTAGTCACTGTATAGTTCCCACATCTAAGTATTCGGAAATAACAGGAAGACACTGTACAGTTCCCATTTAAATACAAATATGCGAGTCGTTGAACATCTCCACAAGAATTCAGAAATTACAGGGAACGGGGACTCTACAATTCCCTTTAAGAATTCAGAAATGACAGGGAATATATACACGTCTCGTTTTAGTATATATAGATGGCAGAGAATTGTACTCTACCTCTTTGTTTTAGTAATCAGAAAGTTTTCAGAAATGACAGGGACTCTACAGTTCTCATTTAAGTATTCGGAAATGACAAAGACTCTACAGTTCCCCTTTAAATATTAAGAAATGACAGTGACTATACAGTACCCCTCATTCATATTGTACTGGCACCGAATCGACCGGTCATAAAATATGCAATATAAACTGTGCACCAAACACAGAAGCGTGCTGTGCCATTCGCAAAAGGAGTGGACCCAGTGGCTAGGTACTCGACCTCATCCTCTCCCGTACAATACGGACGTTTTGATCAGTTGGAATCCGGCTGAGGTCTGTTCCGTATATGTACATGACCCTGAATATGCCATGATACAGAGAATACCATGTAAATGTCTGATATTATCAACTTTATCGGGTGAGGCTTAGAAAAAAACCTGGACGAGGCTCGGCCGAGTCTTTGTTTATTTCGTGCCGACCTTGATGAAGTTGATAACATAAGACACTTACATGGTATTCTATATATTATATTAATATTTCTAGTTCGTTTTTTATTCATTTTATGTAGGATTAAAAGTAGTTCCTTCCAGGTCAACATGCGAAATTATACATAACGGCGTCATGAAGTATATATAACGACGTCATGGAGTATACATAATGACGCCATGTGTCTGATAAACTTGCATTGTCGTGAAAAACCTATGTTTATCAGACAGGAAGTTTATCAACAGAAATGAATGCATTGACATGCTAAAACAACAACGTGCTGTTCCTTGTCTGAACCGCTGCAACGCTTCACCACACTACAAAAGACAATGGATAAGTAGGCGACAATGTGTGTGCTCGCGTGTTGTCATTCATTCATAAACTTCAGCGAAAATGCATATTCATACTTCTTTTTACTGAATGACTAATATAAATATATCAAACACGTTCGGTCATATATCAGAAAACATTTTACATTGCAACGTTTTATCATACTTCAAGGTGTCGCAATCACGACTGTTGTATTTTACATCTAATTCAATGGTGCATAATTTATTGCTTTGAGTGCACCTATCAAAGTTATTAATCATTCGATTACATGTGTGTTCGGTGGTAGTTTTTTTTTCGCTTTTAAATGGAAGTTTTTTTGTGAATGGGAAAAAAGTAAACCTTGTTTTGAAAAGCAGTCGTTTGCTTGCTTGTCAGATGCAAGGTCGAACAGCTAATGTAACAAGAGAGCTTAGTGGTGTCTAGTTGTACAATAAGCATTGTGGTGTCTAGTTGTACAATGAGCATTGTGGTGTCTAGTTGTACATAAAGCTGTTTGGGGTCTATTTAACATTAAGAGCATTGTGGTGTCTAGTTGTACAATAAGCATTGTGGTGTCTAGTTGAACAATAAGCATTGTGGTGTCTAGTTGTACAATAAGCATTGTGGTGTCTAGTTGTACAATAAGCATTGTGGTGTCTAGTTGTACATAAAGCTGTTTGGGGTCTATTTAACATTAAGAGCATTGTGGTGTCTAGTTGTACAATAAGCATTGTGGTGTCTAGTTGAACAATAAGCATTGTGGTGTCTAGTTGTACAATAAGCATTGTGGTGTCTAGTTGAACAATAAGCATTGTGGTGTCTAGTTGTACAATAAGCATTGTGGTGTCTAGTTGTACAATAAGCATTGTGGTGTCTAGTTGTACATAAAGCTGTTTGGGGTCAATTTAACATTAAGCATTGTGGTGTCTAGTTGTACATAAAGCTGTTTGGGGTCTATTTAACATTAAGCATTGTGGTGTCTAGTTGTACATTAAGCATTGTGGTGTCTAGTTGTACATTAAGCATTGTGGTGTCTAGTTGTACATTAAGCATTGTGGTGTCTAGTTGTACATTAAGCCGTGTGGTCTCTACTTGAACGTTAAGCTTTGTGGTGTCTTTTCGTACATAAACTTTGTGGTGTCCAGTTGTACATTCAGCCTTGTGGTGTCAAGTTGTACATTAAGCATTGTGGTGTCTTGTTTTACATTAAGCCTTGCGGTGTCTTCTTGTACATCAGGTTTTGTGATGTCTAGTTGTGCATTAAGCCTCGTAGTGTCTTGTTGTACTTTAGGCCTTATGGTGTATAGATGTACATTAGGCCTAATGTGATGTCTAGTTGTGCATTACGCCTTGTGATATCTAGTTGTACATTAAGCCTTTTGATGTCTAGAAGTACATTAAGCTTTGTGGTGTATAGATGTGCATAAAGCATCGTGGTGTCTGGTTAAACATTAAAACTTATGGTGTCTTGTTGTACAACAAGCCTTGTGATGTCTAGTTGTGCATTAAGTATTGTGATGTCTAGTTGTGCATTACGCCTTGTGGTGTCTAGTTGTACATTAAGCCTTTTGATGTCTAGTAGTACATTAAGCTTTGTGGTGTATAGATGTACACAAAGCGTTGTGGTGTCAAGATAAACATAAAACTTACGGTGTCTTGTTGTACATTAAGCCTAGTGGTGTCTAGTTAAACATTAAACCTTGTGGTGTCTAGTTGTACATTCAGCCTTGTGATGTTTAGTTGTACTTTAAGCCTTGTGATGTCTAGTTGTGCATTACGCCTTGTGATATCTAGTTGTACATTAAGCCTTTTGATGTCTAGAAGTACATTAAGCCTGGTGGTGTCTAGTTAAACATTAAACCTTGTGGTGTCTAGTTGTACATTCAGCCTTGTGGTGTCTAGTTGTACATTCAGCCTTGTGATGTCAAGTTGTAGATTAAGACTGATGGTATCTAGTAATACATTTATCAGTATCCATAAGTGATTTATATAGATTTTCCATTATACTGTCTAATAGTACATTTAACTTTGTGATTTTCAGTTGTATATAAAGATTTGTGGTGTCTAGCTGTACATTAAGCCTTTTGGTGTCTTATTTTACAATAAGCTTTGCTATATATAGTTGCACATTAAGCCTTATGGAGACTAGTTGTACATTAAACATTGTGGTGTCTAGCTGTACATTAAGCCTCGTTGTGTCTTGTTGTACATTAATCCTTGTGGTGTCCAGTTGTGCATTAATCTTTGTAGTGTTTAGTTGTATAATAAGCATTGTGTTATCTAGTTGCATTAAGCCTTGTGGTGTCTAGTTGCACATAAAAGCTTTGTGGTGTCTAGTTGTACATTAAGCTTGTGATGTCTAGTTGTACATTCAGAATTGATGTGTTGTGTTTCGTTGTATAGTAAGTCATGTGGTGTCTATATGTACATTAATCCTTCTGGTGTCAAGTTGGACATTAAGCCGTTTGTTGTCCATTTGTACACTATCCATAAATGATGTGTACAGTATTGGCCCTGTGGTGTCTAGTTGTACACAAAGCCTTGTGGTATCTAGTTGTACATTTAGACTGGAGGTGTCTAGTTGTACATTAAGCATTGAGGTGTATAGTTGTACAATAAGCCTTATGGTGTCTAGTTGTACATAAAGACTGGTGGTTTCTAGTTGTACATAAAGACTGGTGGTTTCTAGTTGTACATAAAGACTGGTGGTGTCTAGTTGTACATCAAGCCTTGTGGTATCTAGTTCTTCATTTAGACTGGTGGTGTCTAGTTGTTTATTAAGCATTCATGTGTCTAGTCGTACAATAAGCCTTATGGTGTCTAGTTGTACGTAAAGACTGGTGGTTTCTAGTGGTACATAAAGACTGGTGATGTCTAGTTGTAGATCAAACCTTATGGTATCTAGTTGTACATTAAGCCATTTGGTGTCCAGTTGTACATTAAGCCTTGTGTTGTTAAGTTGTACATTAAGACTGGTGGTGTCTAATTGTACAATAAGCCTATTTGTGTCTAGTTTTGCATTAAACAATTTGGTGTCTAGTTGTACAACATAACTTGTGGTTTCTAGTTGTACACTTAGACTTGTGGTGTCTAGTTGTACATTAAGACTGGCATTGTCTAGTTGTACATTAATCCTCGTGGTGTCTAGTTTCACACTAAGTTTATTTGTGTCTAGTTGTTCAATATGCGTTGAGCAGTGTAGTTGTATGTTAACCCTTGTGGTGTCTAGTTGTACATAAAGCATTTTTGTGTCGAGTTGTATATTAGGCCTTGTGGTGTCTAATTGTACATTAAGCCTTGTGGTACTTAGTTGTACGTTAAGCTTTTTGTGTCTAGTTGTACATTACAACTTGTGGTGTCTAGTTGTACATTAAGCCTTGTGGTGCTTTTTGTATGTTAAGCTTTTTGTGTCTAGTTGTACATTACAACTTGCGTTGTCTAGTTGTACATTAAGCCTTGTGGTGTCTAGTTGTACATTAATACTGGTGGTGTCTAGTTATACATCAAGCTTATAGTGCCTAGTTGTACATTTAATTGTGTTGTGTCTAGTTGTATATTAAGCCTTGTGGTATAATGTGGTGTATCGGTACGTATTTGGGTTTCTGTTTTAGGTATGATGTGGTGTATCGGGACGTATTTGGATTTCTGTTTTAGGTATTATGTGGTGTATCGGGGTGTATTTAGGATTCTGTTTTATGTATTATGTGATGTATCGGGGTCGTATGTGAGGTTCTGTTTTAGGCAGTATATGGCTATCGGGGACTTATTTGGGGTTCTGTTTTAGGTATTATATGGTTATAGGGGACGTATTTGGGTTCTGTTGTAGGTATTATTTGACTATCGGCGACGTATTTGGGGTTCTGTTTTAGGTATTATGTGGTTATCGGGGACGTATTTGGGGTTCTGTTTTATGTTTTTTGTGGTTATTGGGGACTTATTTGGGGTTCTGTTTTTGGTTTTATGTGGTTATCGGGAACGTAATTTGATTCTGTTTTAGTTATTATGTGGTTATAGGGGACGTATTTGAGGTTTTGTTTTAGGAAGTATGTGGTGTATCGGGGTGTATTTTGGGTTCTGTTTTCGGTTTTATATGGTGTATCGGGGCCGTTTTGTTTTTGGGGTTCTGTTTTAGGTATTACGGTGTACCGGGGACGTATTTGGGGTTTTATTTTAGGTATAATGTGGTGTATCGGGGCGAATTTGGGGTTTTGTTTTATGTATTATGTGGTGTATCGGGGCATATTTGGGCTTCTGTTTTAGATATAATGTGGTGTATCGGGTTGTATTTGGGGTTCTGTTTTATTTATTATGTGGTGTATTGGGGACGTATTTGAGGTTCTGATTTAGGCAGTATGTGGCTATCGAGGACATATTTGGGTTTCTGTTTTAGGTATTTTATTGTTATAGGGGACGTATTTGGGGTTCTATTTTAGTATAATGTGGTGTATCGGTACGTATTTGGGGTTCTGTTTTAGGTATTATATGGTGTATCGGGGCGTATTTGGGTATCTGTTTTAGGTATTATGTAGTGTATCGGGTGTATTTAGGATTCTGTTTTATGTATTATGTGGTGTATCGGGGACGTATGTGAGGTTTTGTTTTAGGCAGTATATGGCTATCGGGGACTTATTTGGGATTCTGTTTTAGGTATTATATGGTTATAGGGGACGTATTTGGGTTCTGTTGTAGGTATTATTTGACTATCGGCCACGTATTTTGGGTTCTGTTTTAGGTATTATGTGGTTATTGGGGACGTATTTGGGGTTCTGTTTTATGTATTTTGTGGTTATTGGGGACTTATTTGGGGTTCTGTTTTAGGTTTTATGTGATTATCGGGAACGTATTTGGGGTTCTGTTTTAGGTATTATGTGGTTATTGGGGACGTATTTGGGGTTTTGTTTTGTGTATTTTGTGGTTATCCGGGACGTAGTTGGGGTTCTGTTTTAGGTATAATGTGGTTATCGGGAACGTAATTGGGGTTCTGTTTTAGGTGTACTGTGGTTGTAGGGGACGTATTTGAGGTTCTGTTTTAGGTAGTATGTGGTGTATCAGGGGTGTATTTTGGGTTCTGTTTTAGGTATTATTATGGTGTATCGGGGCGTATTTGGAGTTCTGCTTTAGGTATTGTGTGGTTATCGGGGACATATTTGGGACTCTGTTTGAGGTATTTTGTGGTTATTGGGAACGTATTTTGGGTTCTGATTTAGGTATTATGTGGTTATCGGGGACGTATTTGGGGTTCTGTTTGAGGTATTACGTGGTTATCGGGCGTATTTCGGATTCTGTTTAAGGTAATATGTGGTGTATCGGGAACGTATTTGTGGTTCTGTTTTATGTATTATGTAGTGTATCGGGACGAATTTGGGGTTCTGTTTGATGAATTATGTGGTGTATCGGGAACGTATTTGGGGTTCTGTTTTAGGTATTATGTGGTGAATCGGGAATGTATATGGGGTTCTGTTTTAAGTATTATGTGGTTATTGGGGCGTATTTTGGGTTCTGTTTTAGGTATTATGTAGTGTATCGGGGCGTATTTGGGGCTCTGTTTTAAGTGTTATGTGATTATCAGGAAAGTATTTGGCGTTCTGTTTAAGGTATTATGTGGTTATCGGTACGTATTATGGGGCTCTGTTTTAGGTATTATGTAGTTATCGGGGCCTATTTTGGGCTCTGTTTTAGGGTTATCGAGAACGTATTTGGGGTTCTGTTTTAGGTATTATGTGGTTATCGGGCCGTATTTGGGGCTCTGTTTTAGGTATTATGTGGTTATCGGGAAAGTATTTTGGGTTCTGTTTAAGGTATTATGTGGTTATCGGGGCGTATTATGGGGCTCTGTTTTAGGTATTTGGTGGTTATCGGGGCGTATTTGGGGTTCTGTTTTAAGTATTATGTGGTAATCAGGAACGTATTTGGGGTTCTGTTTTAGGTATTATGTGGTTATCGGGGCGTATTTGGTGTTCTGTTTTAGGTATTATGTGGTTATCGGGACGTATTTGGGGTTCTGATTTAGGTATTTTGTGGTGTATCGGGGCGTATTTGGGGTTCTGTTTTGGGTATTATCTGGTTATCGGGGACGTATTTTGGGATCTGTTTTATGTATTTTGTGGTGTATCGGGGGTGTATTTGGGGCTCTGTTTTAGATGTTATGTGGTTATCTATTATGTGGTGTATCGGGGACGTATTTGAGGTTCTGTTTAGGCAGTATGTGACTATCGAGGACATATTTGGGGTTCTGTTTTAGGTATTTTATGGTTATAGGGGATGTATTTGGGGTTCTATTTTAGGTATAATGTGGTGTATCGGTACGTATTTGGGTTTCTGTTTTATGTATTATGTAGTGTATCGGGACGAATTTGGGGTTCTGTTTGATGTATTATGTGGTGTATCAGGACGTATCTTGGGTTCTGTTTTAGGTATTATGTGGTGAATCAGGAACGTATATGGGGCTCTGTTTTAAGTGTTATGTGATTATCAGGAAAGTATTTGGCGTTCTGTTTAAGGTATAATGTGGTTATCGGGACGTATTATGGGGCTCTGTTTTAGGTATTATGTAGTTATCGGGTTCTATTTTGGGCTCTGCTTTAGGTATTATATGGTTATCTAGAACGTATTTGGGGTTCTGTTTTAGGTATTATGTGGTTATCGGGCCGTATTTGGGGCTCTGTTTTAGGTATTATGTGGTTATCGGGAAAGTATTTTGGGTTCTGTTTAAGGTATTTTGTGGTTATCGGGGCGTATTATGGGGCTCTGTTTTAGGTATTAGGTGGTTATCGGGGCGTATTTGGGTTTCGTTTTAAGTATTATGTGGTTATCAGGAACGTATTTGGGGTTCTGTTTTAGGTATTATGTGGTTATCGGGGCGTATTTGGTGTTCTGTTTTAGGTATTTTGTGGTGTATCGGGGCGTATTTGGGGTTCTGTTTTGGGTATTATCTGGTTATCCGGGACGTATTTTGGGATCTGTTTTATGTATTTTGTGGTGTATTTGGGGTGTATTTGGGGCTCTGTTTTAGATGTTATGTGGTTATCTCGTTGACTTATTTGGGGCTCTGTGTTAGGCGGTATGATGCTAACGGGCATGTATTTTGGGCTCAGTTTTAGGTATAATGTGGTTATCGGGGCGTATTTGGGGTTCTGTTTTAGGTATTATGTAGTTATCGTGGATGTATTTGGGGTTCTGTTTTAGGTATAATGTGGTGTATCGGTGACATATTTGTGGCTCTGTTAGGTGTTATTATGTGCATCGGGCATATATTTGGGGCTCTGTTTTAGGTATTATGCGATTATCGTGGACGTATTTTGGGTTACTTTTTTAACATTATATGGTGTATTTTTAATGTATTTGGGGCTCTGTTTTAGGTATTAAGTGATTATCGTGGACGTATTTGGGGTTCCTTTATAAACATTATATGGTGTATTAGGGACGTATTTGGGGTTCTGTTTTAGGTATTATGTGATTATCGGGGACGTATTTTGGGTTCTTTTTTTAGGTATTATGTGGTTATCGGAGACGTATTTGGGGGTTCTGTCTTAGGTATTATATGGTTATCGCGGACGTATTTGGGGGTTCTGTCTTAGGTATTATATGATTATCGCAGACGTATTTGGTGTTCTATTTTAAGTATTATGTTGTTATCGGGGACATATTTGGGGTTCTGTTTAAGGCATAATTTGGTTAAGGGAACGTACTTGCGGTTCTGTTTTAGGTATTGTGTGGTTATCGGGGACGTATTTTGGATTCTGTTTTAGGTAGTATGTAGTCATAGGAGACGTATTTGGGATTATGTTTAAGGTATCATGTAGTGTATCGGGACGAATTTGGGGTTCTGTTTGGTGTATTATGTGGTGTATCGGGGACGTAATTGGGGTTCTGTTTTAGGTATTATGTGGTTATCGGGACGTATTATGTGGCTCTGTTTTAGGTATTATGTAGTTATCGGGGCGTATTTTGGGTTCTGTTTTAGGTATTATGTGGTTATCGGGCCGTATTTGGGGCTCTGTTTTAGGTATTATGTGGTTATCGGGAAAGTATTTTGGATTCTGTTTAAGGTATTATGTGATTATCGGGGCGTATTATAAGGCTCTGTTTTAGGTATTAGGTGGTTATCGGGGCGTATTTGGGGTTCTGTTTTAAGTATTATGTGGTTATGGGAACGTATTTGGGGTTCTGTTTTAGGTATTATGTGGTTATCGGGGCGTATTTGGTGTTCTGTTTTAGGTATTATGTGGTTATCGGGACGTATTTTGGGTTCTGTTTTAGGTATTTTGTGGTGTGTCGGGGCGTATTTGGGGTTCTGTTTTAGGTATTATCTGGTTATCGGGGACGTATTTTGGGCTCTGTTTTATGTATTTTGTGGTGTATTGGGGGTGTATTTGGGGCTCTGTTTTAGATGTTATGTGGTTATCTATCGTTGACGTATTTGGGGCTCTGTGTTAGGCGGTATGATGCTAACGGGCATGTATTTTGGGCTCTGTTTTAGGTATAATGTGGTTATCGGGGCGTATTTGGGGTTCTGTTTGAGGTATTATGTTGTTATCGTGGATGTATTTGGGGTTCAATTTTAGGTATTATGTAGTGTATCGGTGACGTATTTGTGGCGCTGTTTTAGACTGTATGTGGCTATCAGGCATGTATTTGGGGCTCTGTTAGGTATTATGATGTGCATCGGGCATGTTTTTTGGGCTCTGTTTTAGGTATTATGTGATTATCGTGGACGTATTTTAGGTTACTTTTTAAACATTATATGGTGTATTCTTAATGTATTTGGGGCTTTATTTTAGGTATTATGTGATTATCGTGGACGTATTTGGGGTTCCTTTATAAACATTATATGGTGTATTGGTGACGTTTTTGGGGTTCTGTTTTAGGTATTATGAGAATTATCGGGGACATATTTGGGTTCTTTTTTAGGTATTATGTGGTTATCGGAGACGTATTTGGGGGTTCTGACTGAGGTATTATATGGTTATCGCGGACGCATTTGGTGTTCTATTTTAAGTATTATGTTGTTATCGGGGACATATTTGGGGTTCTGTTTAAGGTATAATTTGGTTAAGGGAACGTACTTGCGGTTCTGTTTGAGGTATTGTGTGGTTATCGGGGACGTATTTTGGATTCTGTTTTAGGTAGTATGTAGCAATCGGGGGCGTATTTAGGGTCTGTTTTAGGTTATATGTGATTATCTTTGACGTATTTGGGGTTCTGTTTTAGGTATTATGTTGTTATCGGGTACGTAATTTAGTTCTGTTCAGGTTTAATGTGGTCTATCGTATACATTTAGAATATAAAAAGATAAATACAACTTAAATGTATTTACTGAAAATATTGCATGCTACCAATATTGCATCTGCATTGATAATGTTTAATTTAAATAGTAGTATTCTTTCATTTCCTACTCGGACATTGTCCAACACAGTTGTCCTTATCACTTAATGAATTACTTAATTTATTTACTTGCGGCCGGAATGTTACTGCGGTGAGACCTGACATGGTCGAAGAACGATCACGGGTTTTGTCTTTTTACATTTATGTCTGTTCTTGCCATTTAGTACTTGTAATATTTTTATTTAACAACATTAATACTAAAACTTTGACTTAACAGTAGTAGTAGCAGTAGCAGTAGCAGCCGTAGCAGTAGTAGTAGACCTTATTGACGATTTATTCCAGAGCAAATACAAGTTCTAACATAGTAATAAATGGGCCATTTATTATATTTTCGGAAAGACAATTCCAGAATTCGAATGCAGTATGGTTTCTCCGTGTACATGCGTCATACCTGACATTTCTACCCCGAGCTATTGACAGAAGGGATGACCGCTGCAATAAATACGTAATGTTTATTAATGATAAAAAAGCTGAATTGAATTGTTTAATAGATACCTGGGTATGGAGGCGATGCCCACTTCGTATATTAGCGTAAATATAGACAGTGGGCGACGATACTTAATGTTCAAGTATTATGAGACGATGTAATTGTAACATAATACAGTTAAACACACTGTGTGGGTGGCGGGGGTGGTCTTGATGGATGGAGAGTAATTAACTATGTGCGGGAATCTTAAGCAAGACTGTTTTTTTCTTCGTAAGTTAAGTATTTGTTTTACTCGGGAAGAGTTTTTAAACGTGATTTAAGCGTAATTTGATCGAACTTGTTTCGCAATTGATGTAAAATAACTGAGTTCAAACTGCGTATGGCGGAGTTCGAATAAGTTCTATATGTTAATTATATCAACAGCAAGACGTTTCATTTGAATCAACACACATAGAAATATACAGAAGCCGTGAGGATTAATTTACGATATTGCGTCCCAGTGCCATTCGTCTCTTTCGCCGATCGAAGCGGAAAAGTTATTGCGGAGAATGATGTTCTCGAGTCGAGAATTGGTTATCATTCCGTGATCCCAGGAAAATTTGGTTAGGTGATGTGATCCACTGTAAGCCCGCGATGGCTTAGCATTAACATTAAATAGTCAAACAAACACAATTTTCCACGCTACAAACAATACAAACAACTTGTTTATTTGAGAAAATATGTATTTCATTCCATTGTATTGCTTTACTAAAAAAAATTCTTAGCTTTGTATTGGAAATTATATTAGATTTGGTTCGATTTTATTGGTTTAGATTGGATTTGATTGGGTCGGATCAAATCAAGTCGGATCGGATTAGATCGGATCGGATCGGATCGGATCGGATCGGATTGAATTGAATTGTATTGTATCGCATTGAAATATATCGTAGTTATGATATTGTGTTTTGCTGTGCTGTGCTACGTTGTGCTATGCTTCGCTGCCATACATTTTACTGTATTTACACGGTATTGTATATATTGAACTGTAAACAAACTTTAAATAACAGAGCTCTGTGCGATATCTCGCCTCATACCATACTCGTACCTATAAGTTTTTAATGTTAAATGCGATTTTCAATCACCTGATTTTATTACTGATTTGTACCCAGTTACACCGCGGCGTTTTTTTTAATTACATTAATATTTTAGGCAAGATAAGCTTATTATACAATTTGATATCTTAACTTAAACATGTGCTGTTCTTTTTCATTTTAACTTTTCATTCAGATTCAAATCGATGCCGATCTACAAAGCAATTATCTAATTGATTTACCTATTAGATTGCCCACTCTGTCCAAACCGCTTTATATCGATAAATCAAAATATTAGCATGTTAAGGTTTGAGGGTATGATTGCTTTAGCACACAACTGCCTGCACAAGTAAGTATCGTATGAAATTGGATAACAAATCTATGTGCTGAACGAAGAACTTCCTTATGTCAATTTCGTTTTTGTTTCTAGTATCTATTTCATAAACTTTGTCTATAAGTATGCATGTATTATTATAAGATTATATATTGTATACATTCGTATTCAAACCTAGAAATGAAGTCGTTAAACAGCACGTAATGTTAAACCAGTGCCATTGCAATAATCGTGCAGGTACATCAATTCATAATACTCTAGAGTCAATTGATACTCAAATTGGAATTTTGAGTTTCCAACTGGAATTGTCCAGTTGGAAATCATTTTAACTGTAAATCATTCCAGTTGGAATATTAAAACTTCAATTGAAAATGGTGTTTTATTTCCTATTTTAATTCCATTTATCTCAGTATTTTATGAAAAGTTTTAGCTGAAAATTGGAAGCATCAAGGCGAATCAAACGTATAAGCCAAATATATTACGACAAGCATGACGTCACAATATTTCCTTTATTTGTCGTATGCGGCCGACTGATCCAAGGCGCTGTCTCAATGTGACATACCTTCCACCGCTGATGTCATCGTTTCGAACCCATTTCAAATTGATTTATGTGAGACAATTATTAACAGAACTAAAAGAGACGACGGTTCTACTCAGATTCTGTCTTTGAGGTTTTCCCAAGCATAAAACATATGTAGTTTCTTTTATAAATTTCTACTTTAACATAACAATGAAATTGATGACAAGGCAGTTTTTAGATTTAATTCATGAGTTTTTTATGTAACCCAATGATGAAAATTTTATATTCAATAATATTTAACTTTTTGTTAGATTTAAACTTTGTCGCATTTGATGTAAACATTGACATATTGTTCACGTTATTTTACCTCTCCTGTATAATTAAGTTTTGTGTAAATATTTACAAAACATAAAAAAATATTTATTGAAATAACGTTTTCTTTCAATTGAATTCATTTTTTTTCTTAAAAATCAGTATTCTATTAAAGTTTCTTTATCAATAAATTTACAAATATTTGAAAATTCCAAAATCATCAAATTCATTAATTACACGCTTCCTTAACTCAGATCGCTTTTAGACACAGTAATTAGCGATCTTGGAGGTATAAAGTTCGCCAAGCGTGTGGTGGGTTGATTGAGAGTTTTCACTTAGAACGATTAATGGGTGTTAATCCGCGATGTAAGTGAACGTTTATTTTATACCCGGGAGACTACACTAATTGGCAGTTTACGATTAACAGTATAGACATGGGTGATACTTAATCGTCTGTGTAGGTACAATACACACGGTAAGACGATGCCCTTTTATCTTGAGACGATAAATTATCTTTTAAATAAATAAATATTTTCTACTCGTAAGTCTGCCTTTTTGCTAAAGTTTATTATACAACAGTGAAATAATAAAACTTATTTTAACACATTTGATGTTCCTGTAATTCGGAGAATGAACGGTTTACGGGTGGGTACATAGTGTTACCTATAGCCCTGATCGCCCGTCCATGTGTTCGTTTATCCGTACTGAAATAGTTTCCACTCAATAAATCCACCAATAAGTGCAATAAGGTACCATGCGTCTTCTTATTTCATAAGCATTTGGTACCTTATTGCACTGATGTGACTAATTTTAATATAGTTTCTTTTACAAATTTTGATAAAAATGTGAGAACATGTATACGTCCAGGAAAAGGACACTTGACGTTTATATAAATATAGTTATACTCGTATATGGTTATTATGATGTGAAAGTTAAGGTCACTGTTACTATAAATAGATAAAAGCAGATTCCACTCAGTGATTTTAATTTTCTTAAACATATTTTGATAAATTTTGTGTATTGGTTCCTAACAAGAAAAGTAACTTGCGATCGGTTTGGAGGTATATAGAGTCGATGCCAATGTCACTGTTACTAAAAATAGATAAACGGCTTCCGCTCATTCAATTTAGGAACATTAAGTGGTGTGATGAATATTTTAGCATGTGTTTCTAACCTTAACGTGAAACAGCTTGCGGTTGTTATTTAGGTAATTCGGATCCAGGTCACTGTTTCTAAAAATAGAAGAAAAGATTTCTGCTTTATAATTTTAGATATCGAAACTCAGAAGCTTTTTATTCCATTCACCCACACCGGTTATAATACATTCGTTTTTGCTACGGGCATATATTGCCTACTCTGCGACACTCTTTAATTTTTGATAATAACATGTCAAGCACTCAAGCCTGTTCCCAGTTTGTTTTCAAAAGTGTGCAGTTAGGTTGGGATACCGTTCCCAATAGAAAACGTATTATCATACAATAAATGAATTTTGGCTTCGGCGATTATATATTTACATCATTGTTTTGCTCTAAATGAATCCTTAATTCATATTTGCACGAAATGATTCTCTTTAACAATTTCTTGTCTCTTTAGAGACAGTTACTGTATGTGACAATACAAATATCACAACATCATAAAGCACTATTGATGTCGTAATATGATAAGAAAACAGTTAAATAACAAATAATAAAAAACACATATTACGTAATGGCATGTATGCATTATGAAGGTAGCATGCACCATGGTTACTGATTTACTTTTCTTTTAGAATATTAAAATACAACGTTAAAATCTGGTAACCTATTTACTTTCTATTAATGTCGTGACCTACTTTTCATTAAAATACAGTGTCAACTGCTACTATGAAAAATGAAAAATGAAAAATCAAATTGAAAAAGAAGGTTTACCATTTTCCTACAAAGATATTTTTCTCATACACAAAATAAATAGTAAAGTCACGATGGATTTTAAAAATTTAGTAAATATTCTTAAAAATACAAATTGATATTTCTTTGAAATTATTATAACAAACTGGTAAAATGTGTTTCATTTACCGCGAATTATGCGAACTATGTTGTGTTTTCAATCTTAATCCATTCACAAAAATAGGTCCTATTATAAAATAGAAACGATGGAATGATTGATTGTATATTTAGCGTCATGTTTATGCCACCGAATGCTAACTGACGATTCGCTAACCTAATAACTGTTTCCAGGGATCCTGTAAGGTTATCCGGTACTCGAGCACACCTCATCTCCGCACGTAACTGATAACTTTCCCACTTGAGTCAGCGGTGAGAGACGAATGATAATGAGACGCAATGTCTTATATCAGTTATCACGGAGAGTATGGGTATTAGAACTATTGATAATCAGACGCACTACCGACTGAGCTAATCGGGTCAGGCAAATAGACACGATAATAAGGATTCTCAGTACATACGGGGGCATTCTAATCTCATATTTCCATCGTGTGGATGTTTCATTTTCAGATTTCGAATTATTTGATTATTTATAAAAATCGTTTGTCTTTCAAACTGTCGAAAGCCTAAGAATTAAGATGCCTCACTTAAATTGTACAGCTTTTAATAATAATAAAGATTGTATTGTATGAACGATACACGTAATTTCATATCATTTTTAAGCGTGTTTAACGCCTTTTGAGCACATGAGCGGTTATATCGTATATGGTATAGTCAGTTTTATTGTTGGTGGAGGAAAACGTAGGAGTGAATTATGTGAGAGGTAAGTGAGGGTTAAGTGAGGGGTTAATGAGAGGTAAATGAGGGATAAATGAGGGGTTAATGAGAGGTAGGTGAGGAGTAAGTGAGAGGTAGGTGAGGAGTAAGTGAGGGGTTAATGAGGAAAAGTGAGGGGTAGGTGAGGATTATGTGAGGGTTAATGAGAGGTAGGTGAGGAGTAAGTGATGAGTAAGTGAGGGGTTAGTGAGAGGTAGGTGAGGAGTAAGTGAGGGTTAAGTGAGGGGTTAATGAGGATAAGTGAGGGGTAAGTGAGAGGTAGGTGAGGAGTAAGTGAGGGGTTAATGAGAGGTAGGTGAGGAGTAAATGAGGGGTTAATGAGAGGTAGGTGAGGAGTTAGTGAGAGGTAGGTGAGGAGTAAGTGAGGGATAACTGAGGGGTTAGTGAGAGGTAGGTGAGGAGTAAATGAGGGTTAATGAGGATAAGTGAGAGGTAGGTGAGGAGTAAGTGAGGGATAAGTGAGGGGTTAATGAGGATAAGTGAGGGGTAAGTGAAAGGTAGTGAGGGGTAAGTGGGTAGTAAGTGAGAGGTAGTGTGGGGTAAATGAGGCGTAAGTGAAGGGTAAGTGAGGGGTAAGTGAAGGATAAGTGAGAAGAAGTGTGGGGTAAGTAAGGGGTAAGTGAAGGATAAGTGAGAGGTAGTGTGGGGTAAATGAGGCGTAAGTGAAGGGTAAGTGGTGGGTAAATGTCCATTAGACTGCAACGCCTGGGAGCACTCAACCACTCTGGACCCCACATCATGCCTTGTTAAATATCCAACTGTCCGTATTAAGAAATGTCATCCTTTCACATTCTTTTTTTATATAAATAGCTGAAACTTCTAACTTCTTTGAAATAAAACAAAAAAATAATATAAGTCATATCACATATAAGGTGACTGAACAGTATACTTTATTACAGTTACGTTTTTCCTTTCAAGTGACAGTGTATAACTCATTGTTCTATGAAGTAGTCAAGTTGTTTTTTTATTTAACATGATATATGCTTTTCATAAGGTATTCATATCATAGAACCAGTCACGAAATAGACGGTGTCACTGTTTGAAAAGTAAGGTGTACAAGATAAATATAAATATGTATCATAGTGTTTTTGTAACCTGTGTATGTAATAAGGCACGGTTTTGCCGCACTTGTTACACCGCTTTTCATCGGTTTGTACTGTGTTTTCCAGAGTCAAATAAACTGTGACTTTCTGTTGCTGATTATTTCATTAGTGTCATGGTTACATATAACGACAGTGGTTTTCATTTTTGGGAGGGCTATTGCTAATGTTGTTAAAACTTGTAGCCCGACCGATTTACACTCTATATAAATATTTGTTTCATTGATATTGTCGGGCTTCATGTTTTGATAACACTAGTTACAGCCCTCTCCAGTGCGCCAAAATGCACATACAAATTAAAATGACTCTATGTTTGCAATACAAACTAGCAGATGCGTTTGAACAAGCAAATCGCTGTCCTCCACACACAACCAACGCATCACGCACACACACTCACTCACATACACAATAGGTATGCTTTCCATTGAATTTATTTTTTTGTTAAACTAATGAATTATCACCTGCAAATAATCTTGCAGTATTTGACATTAACTCAGCAATACCATTAACATATACTAGAAACGATTAAGGACCAAGAATAGAACCCTGTGGAACTCCCGCTCTCAACTTTTTTTGTATCAGAAAACAACTATATAAGATTTCCCGAGATTCCATATTGAAAAACAGTCGAATGTCTTGGTAAACATCCTGATTGATTTTGATAAATTAAGTCATCAAACTATAGATATTTGTTATATATTTTGAAAACGATACGCTTCATTACCTTAACAATACAACTAATTAAAGAAATTGGTATTTAGCTTGACGGATATGTTTGACTCTTTTTTTAAAAAATGGTTTATTATGAACATGTTTCCAAAAGAATATGTGCCTTCTTGGAGGAATCCATTATATAAAACATAATGTTCGGGATGTGTATTTTAACATACGATGACTCATTTCATCATGGCCACTTGCCTTCTTTGTAATTAAAGGTAATCGGTCATTTCTTGTTCTGTTATATAAATATTAGCTAAAACCTAATCTGTTTTTAGAATGAAATATGATAGACTAGATTGAGAATCATCGTCAAAAGTTGAAACAAATCTTTATCCCAAGATTCTACAGTAAACTATGGAGGACTGTAGAGTGTGCGTAATAAGAAATATTTGTATTTATCCGTAATTTCAATCCATAAAGACTCTGGGAGATAAGTCTCTTACCGGTTTTAGATGCGAAGATATGTACACATATCACCCTTCTGAACTTCAGTAATATACTATCGAAATAAAGTATAAAAACTATCTAGTTGCAGTAAGAAGTCACTGATATTATCTGATAAATAGGTTTCTGTAAAACATAGGATTTCAAAATCCAGGAAATTGTCAGTTATGTAATATAAGTTTTTCCTAATACTGCAAATATTTTATGATGAATTGGGAGACAGTTAGCATATTCGCAAGTTCACATAAGACATTGAACTCTATCAAAGGTGAAATCTGTGACCTCCCTTTGGGTAAATTCTCCTACAGGTAAAACAACTAGACAAGCAGATTGCAGGTTCAGTACAAAGTACAAATGTAAAAAAAAAACTTAAAAAAAAAAGAAAACTAAACTGTAAATGTGCAATATAATAAAGCAATAATCTATAAGGACATGGGCCGACTAACAAAGTCACACATCTAATAACGAATAAAGAAAGGTAACATTCCAATTCAAATAATATACTATATGCTATAAGTGTTCTGTGGTGTTTCCAAATTCTTATATTATTTGTTGTTGTTTTTTTCAACTTTAAGGTAAGCATATCTATTTGTTAAATTTTTCAAGTATTTTATGGCATTGTCCATTATTTTCGATCTCTTCCTAAATTCTTACATTACATTGACCTCCCAGTATGATTTTGGCAATTTCATAATATTCCATTCAAACAAATCTTGTCTAGTCTGGAAAGCCATGTTGTCGCACAATATCCCCAGCTTGCAATATATGAGACCACCACTTTGGGGGTGGATATTAAGTTAAATTGTCTTGTGGGAAGCATTGATTCGAGCTTTTTAGAGCATTTTTTTTTTTTGAAACGTTCATATACGTATTTTTTTTAGCTCGCCGGGACGAAGTCCAATGAGAGCTATTGCCATTATCCCGACGTCGTCGTCGGCGTCGTCGTCTTCGTCTGTAGACACCCAGGTTAAACTTTTGCGTTTAAGTTTAAGATATCTATGCAACCACTCATTGGATGTGAATGAAACTTCGCATGTGTGTTCACCATCATCAATAGAACACACACAGACAGGAACCATAACTCTGGATTGCATTTTGACACAGGCATGGCCCTTTTTGGACTTAGACACCCAGAGGCGATCTTTGTTGTCTTCTGACAACTCTTGTTTATTTTACTTTGATTGCGAAACTAGTTATTATAACTTATACAATTCGCGATAATCGTCTTCCTGATAGAGCCAGTACAAAGCATATGCAGAAAATGTGTCTTGCTTATGTGTCTACCACTGGGCCACGCGCTCCAAACATGCATTAATAGCCTTAAACGTGTAATACATCTATCAATTTTGCACTGTTTCTATTCATTTACAACAGCACCTTGATTAGATTTTTTTTATAATATTCAGAAGACAAACAAATACTTGCTCAGAATAGAAAATTCTTAAATGATAATTTTTATTTCAATCCTTTTAAAAACATATGAGAAGATAAGAATTGTCTGTTGTCTCATACTATTTATATGTAAAATAATATCCCCAAATATGGCCTCTTTAGACCTTAATTACAAAAACTTTTGACACATTTGGCTGACCTGTTCATAAGGACAAGTTGTTAACCTCTTAAAGGGAATACATTGGGTTAAAACGTTATACGTAAATGCCTTAAAAATAAAATAAATATGAAAATGGATCAAAAGCATCTCATTATCATTAATAAATAATCAACCAAATGGTTTGGTATGTCAAATCCACCAAAACGTTACAAAATCGATAATTAGATTGGAGTGGTAAACTTGAAACGAAAGCCCCATTCTAAAAATAGATATCACTTCAATACTGCTTGACGTCATTTAGACTCTTTTTAAGGTGAAACTAGTTTTACTGTGTTTAAACCTGTATTACGGATCAAACTGAAATCAAAATGAAATCATGCGACTCATTTAATACGTCGCAAAACATGTTTCACTTTTAAGCGGGAAATTTACTTTAGTCTAACCTTGGCATGTAACCCAAGTTAGGAAATCCCTTTTCAATAGAATATTTTGGCATCTTTAAATTAACATCCTTTTGGCAATACGGGGTCAATGAGTATATTGATATGACATATTTGAAAAAAATGTTTTAACAAACTGAAGAAGCTAACTATCCTTCCTTAGAACAAATGTTGTTCTCTGTGACTTAATAATGCTTCAAACCTCAAATATGATAAAATCCTCGCAATTTTAAAGTAAAAATTGAAAACTTGTCGTTGTTCAGTCATGTTTCTATGCAGATATTAAATAACCCTTAACACACAGAACCACTGTACTTTTTGTCTATTGTACATGTGCAAATCTGAATTCTGAGTAGTGATCCTTTATGCCAAATATAAATATATTTTACTGACCCGTTTTTGTGAAGAAGGCTCTGATTAGACAAGTCTCAGATTGAATGATATTATTGCAGAAATAGATGAGAAAATTCGAAAATCCGTCAGCATTCTAACATTTATGTAAAAACCAAAGTCCTCTTACAGGGCCTCTGTACATATAAAGCTATTGATGAGTTGAATAGTGTACTCATAGGGAAAATTCATGTTCAATATAAACAAACATGAAGCACAAAAACGGAGCACAGGCCACCTCTTGATTTCGTGTACCGATGTTTCTATAATCGCTGAAAAGACACAAACACCGGATACGCCGCATGAGGATATCGTATTCAATATGTCTATGGTCGCTTTAGAGATACAAAGTACAATTCACCTCAGCCAACAAACACAGTCTTGATCTGTTATGATTATTGATAAAAAACTTTTGAACTTATTTCTGTTTTTACTCACCTAAAGCATGCTCGATAACCTTTGAAATGCATAAGAAACCGTTCACTGCATAATTACTAAAATCGATGACGTTAACACATTTCATGTCTACATAACCAGTGTCCTTGAAGAGTGTTTACCCGATATCGGTAATATCACAGTGCATGTGGTTTTAAAAAGTTTGGCACAGTTAACACAAAAACTAAGAATTAATTTGATGAAGGATAAGTATTAAATAGCGCGTGGTCAAGTGATATTGCATCTTGGCTCCATGATCGGAGGGTCGAGGGTTCGATCCCCTGGTACGACTATGTGTGGTTTCCTTGAGCAAGACACCGTTTTCGTATCTATGCTAAGTACTGGCCCCACATAGGAATACCTCGACTATGATGGGTCCAAGTTGTGATAATTTGTTTCATAATCGAATGTAAATGAATAGATTTAAACTAATAAGTAACCACTACTGTTGCGCAGGTGGGCTATTTATGTCCATTTTAACATCGTTTGATAAGTTTAATTTAAGCAAAAACTGTTACAAAAGTATATTCATCTTACAACGCCATTATTGGTTATACAGTCAAACCTGTGAAAGCGGTCACTTCCATTAAGCAGCCACTTGTATTAAGCAGCCACAGTATCTGTATCCCATTTCTATGATTTCATAGCAAATTAAGCTGTATTAAGCAACAATCTGTTTTAAAAGGTTACCTTTGCTTCGTTCATTGACTTGCTGCTTAAGACAGGTTTGATTATATAATGATATGCACTAACTCTGTTTCTTTTGGACTTTATTTTTCGAGTAAAAGTTTTTATCAGGTAAGATATCTATGTAACCGGTAATTGGATTTGAATGAAACTTCACATATGCGTTCAGCATCGTCAACGGCACTCACAAATACAAGAACCATAACTCTGGGTTGCGACTTAGAAAAATTTGGTTAACGTTTTTGAGCATGATAAAGTTATTGAGATGGTAAATATTTCATCAATCTATCATTGGACATATATGAACTTCAGCATCATCTAGGAAACTCATAGAGACATGGACCATAACTCTTGATTGCCTTTTGGCAGAATTATTGCCCTTTTAGACTTAATTTTGTTAGAGTTTTTTTTTAATTAGCAGGTTAAAGAATGGCCTTGAGCTAAGATGTTTGACAAATTAACAGTGTGTGGTCCTCTCTCAAATTTGTTAAAAACATTGACCCTAGGGACAAAATTGGCCCACTATAAGGGGTCAATATTTTACACGATGTTATATAATGAAAACTTAAAAAATATTTTTCTACCAAATTTGAAATGAAACTTACCTACAATAACACATACATTTGCTTTATTACAAATTAAAAACATATATATTAAGACTTTTTAATACCATATCTAAGGTTCTCCGTAACCGAGTGGTCTATGGTTCCGTCACCGCTAAGGTCGTAGGTCTGAGTCCCGCTCGCTCCAAATATGTTATGTGAGAAAGTGTGCCAGTTACTTGCGGAAGGACAGTGGTTCTACTCAGATTCATTATTAGGTCTTCCTCCACCATTAAAACTGGATATGCCATACATAACCTAAAATGTGTCGAAAATGGCGTTAAAGGTAGTATATGAGGAAGAAACGCTATAAAAGTTTAAAAATAAAACAAATTTAAAATAGTTAAAATACATCTCATTACCATTTATAAAAAAATCCGAAATGCTTAGTATATGAAATCTACCAAAATGTGACAAAATCGCTATTTAAATAGGAGTGGTAAACCTTAAACGGATTCCCCATTCTAAAAATAGACAGCATTCTAATACTGCTAGGCGACCATCGCATCCTAATTCGGACCCTTTCCATTTTTTACTACGTGTAAACTTGTATAACGGATCAAATTGAATTCAAAATAAAATCACGTGGCTAATTTAATACGTCACTCATTATGTTGCCATTTTAAGCTGGAAATCTATTTTAGTCTAACCTAGGTGCATAGCCCAAGTTAGGAAAGCCCTTTTCAATGTATTATTTTGGCATGTTAAAATAGATATCCCTTTGGCAATGTGAGGTCAATGTGTGTATATAGGCATGATATATAGGAAAATAATGGTTATAGCCAATTTTAAACGTTTCAAAAATCCTGGTAAATTCCCTTTAAACCCCAATTAAAAAAAATCCATATCTGCCCCATGTGGATAAATACATTTTTATAAAAACATGGTGCTGAGTGAAAATATATTAACATTGCCGTGGGTCCCTTTAAGCCTGAATGAAATCGCGTTCTGATTTAATTTTATTGAAAATTATTTGCCTCATTTGGTCAATTTAACATTTGCAACTCTAATTATTCTATTTAACCCACAGCCTTGGTTAGATCAATTTGTGTAAAACGGTATTTGAGTGGCATGACAAGCTACAATAAAGGCAGATACGCAGTGCGCCCGATAAAACGACTGTTTAACTGTTTTATATACTAGCATTGTAAACCTGCGACGAAAATGATATACTGCCTAAATTTTGTATACCTGAGACAATGTAGGTATGTAAGGCGTTCATAACCAATGTGGCTATATTTTATCAGTCCAATTTTCACTTTTATATTCGCAGTGATTGGATTGTAGAGGGATTCGTCGGCATGAACTGCAATACAAGTTAGTTGACATTATCCGCTAGCCAGATGTTAGTATACAAGGTATAGATTCACGGAGGTGATTATGGATTAGAAAATATAATGTTATTTATGTGTTTAAAATTTTAAAGTTGTTTATTTTTTTTAATTATAAAAAATAATATTGGATTACGTGTAAACATCTGGATACCAATATTTGAATGACAAGGTGATTCAGGATTTAATGGATTTGTGTATTCTTGATATAGTGCGAGTTAATGTTAATAAGTGTTTTACCCAATCGAAAGCCAGCATTACGCGGTTTGCGCACCTTGACCTCGATAGAAAGGTTAACAGTTCGCACGGTTCAGAGGAGAACGAGAAAAAGATAATAACAAAATATGCAATTAACATCTAGTCATAGTTCATTTTTACTTATTTTATATAATCGAACAATGCGCAGGAAAGGCTGTGAATCAAAATGTATCCAATGTCATCAGACGCTTGTTTTGTAAACGGCTTGTGCACGACAGACAGTGGGTTTGCACGTGCCGGGTTGAAGGTTACAGTTCAGCCTGGATACTGTTTTTTGATTGAGGGGTATCCCATTTACCAAAAGGTACTGATTATGTAGTCAACAAATGTGTACTAGCAGCAGACGACAGAATCGAAGCGTTTGCTGTTATAGACAAGAGACACCGTCCCAATGTTCTATATTACGTCTGATAATTATCTAAAATCACGCGCATAGGCCAATTGGAACAGAAATCTATATAAGAGAAGCCCACTGCAATCTGTGAGACAATTTCAACCAAGACGACTGAGGAGGGATGTGAAAGGATTATTATTAATATTATATACACTCAGTTTGGTCACAGTTAACAAGTGGATAAAGTAAGTAGTCTTCATATCATATTTAAATTATTTTTCTCGTGTTTGATGTTTCTTATAATTATTTGTATATATTTTATAAATTGTTTATTTTGTATTATACTAATTTTTAGCTATATTACATATAGATTAATTGTTAAGTATTAAAGAACACACATTCATTTACACAGAAATATGAGAGACGATATTGCATAACAAATATAGAGATTTATTTCTCTAGCTCTATATTTATTTAAAGTTATGTATGTATATATATAAAATAACAAACCATTATTATAGATTATAACAGAACTATAACATTTAAATCTTCTTTAAAGAAAATTGTACTCGTTCATACAGACACTAATCGTGTTATAATCTCGGACCAATTAAATGTATATTTAGCGGCGTCATCATGCAATATAGAATGCTATTTCACATCGCTTTACTACTTACATAAAACAATCGTGTAAAATCGAATAATGTAATTAAATTTCGAAAATAAAAAGAGGTAATTTTTATTGACACACATTGTGCGTAAAGAGGAATGTAAATACGGGTAGAATATAGTCGGTGAGTTACATACAACAATGCCGTACACGATACTGTATTTACCATGTGTAACCATTAGATACGGTAATATCATTTTCAAAATTTAATACGATTTTATATCCCTTTTGGTATTAAAACGATACATTGTCCTCGACTACCCGTCTTCTTGTCTCTAATCTCATACGCTGCGTACATTTAACGTGAACTGCATTATTTTTTTAAAAAAAAGTAAAAAAAAAATCTGTGTAGTAAAGTGTTTGAGAGATGTGAATTACAACGCGGATCAAATCTGTTACACGTACTTGCGAAGTATACTATGCGAAAACATGGTACGAAAGCGAATTGGGTTAATTAATTGATTTATTAATCTAGAGTAAGTTTAGATGTCTATTGCTCGGGGGTAACACGATCGGCTAATTGTTTTATTGTATCGATACACACCAGTTTTTGTTACCGTAATTTGACTTGCGATATGTTAAGTAGGTATGGTCTTGTATTTTAAAGAGCAGAATATATGTACGCAGAAAACGGTGTATTTTATAACGTGCATTTTACTTTTTACTTTACAACAGCATGTGGTAAACGTGTCGTTAAACTGTGTATAAATAGTGGAGCGCATGGTCCAATGGTAGAGCATCGAACCGAGGATTTGAGGGTCATAGGTTCGATTCTCCCTCACGGCTATCTGTAGTGTCATTGAGCAGGACACTTTTTCTGCATATGCATAGTACTGATTCTACCTAGGAAGATCCCAGCGTGATTTATATAAGTTGTAATAACTTGTCTTACAATCGAAGTAATATAAATAACTTTAAACTTAAATATGTATAAGTATTGAAAAGAGTTGTATCTATGGTTAATGGATAGACATTTAGTACTGTTTATTTATTGTTCAAAACGTGAATTCAAATTATAAATATTTAATACATAGCAGAATAGATAAAAAAAAAGTATACATCCAAGTGGTTGTTCGTTGCTGTTACTGAGAAGTCAGGGTTAGTAATCGCTTTTCGTATTTCGATATTTAAGTATGTAACTCAGCTCGGCTCGGACCGGTGATCACTTAAAACACACACGCGTTTCTACCCAGAACACAGACTCCAAACTGATATTCATGTAAGCGCTAGGTTTTCTTCGATATCGAGTTAAAATAAAGTCATTCTAAAATGTATTAAAAGACTTCATTAAAGAAATCTATTCTTTTTCCACACACGTTTTATCAATATCCGGATTATTTTAAGGAATACTATTACTATTACTATCTTAACTCTATAGAGGGACCAGTAATATGTCTTCACTGACAGTCTCAAAAGACGCCCCCCCCCCCCCCCCCCCCCCCCCCCCTCCGCCTCCCCTGTCTAGGGCTGACAATTTGAGAAAAAAAATGCCACAGTTTGTACTATTTAAAGGAGTTTCGACGTAAATTCATACAACACCAATATAACCATTGACAAATATATTTCGGATCAACTTTGAAATATACATTTACGGTCAAGTCTTATTTAGGAAACAAGCTATAGGCCTATGTTGATTGATTTTTGTTGATGATACAGGAGCAAATAGATGGAGAGAGAGATGATAAACCCGCTCCGCACTAATACTAATAAGCATGTCGCTGTGGCGTTTCCATCCAATTTTTTAATTAATTAATTAAAATACTTTTCGAGTAATTTGTAATTGTGTAACATTTTCTAAATTTAAAGGTAGAACCCTTATCTGTAGGGGATCTTACATGGAGATTCGTTTATCATTGAATATATTATACGAGGGTGTGCCGTGAATCATATTATTGTTGTCAACGAGTTTAATAAACTTTATATTAATTGAGCACGAATGTAAGATTCTTTTTATCACATAACTCAGGAAAATGGCACATTTACCATTCTGTGAGGAATGAGAAAGAATCGGGCCTAAAGTTTACGTCAGTCGTCGTGTAAGAGAACCTCTCAACGATGATGATGATAGTTTTATTTATCGCCTCCAGAAGAGTATTAGTAATTTTAGATTTTTGGAGGATAGTGCAGAGAGATACAGAAGACCCTTTTGTATCGGCCCTGGTTCTTTTACATGCCTGGTGTTAAGCACCGATACATGGGACATTGATTTTTGTTAAAGTCCCATACGAAAGACGGATTAGTATTTTTTAATTGGAAGAGCGACGGATCGAGCCTGCGACTCCTGGGTTCGCAGTCCAAGGCGTTAACCACTGGACCACTAATCCTCTCAATGACAAACCGGCGCCATTTATATATTCGGAAAGTACATACTATAGTCGAGGTATACGGAAAACACCGAGCGGTGAATCGGAATTGATAGTATTACACTAGGTTAATATCTAAAATATATCATGGGTGTATTACACTCCTGCACCGTCAACTATGTGATAAAACTTATTATGCTAACGCAATCAGACTTACACTGATTATTTCGGTGAAATAGTAACACACTGCGTGTCTGGTTTCCCCCATTTCGCTTCATTAACGATAATCGTTACATGTCGCTATTTTAATACACAGTCTGTCACTTATGAAAAAGACCTCGTATCCAAATATATTGACATCAGCCTTGCCCTATCAGCAGATCCAGTCGATATGCGGTAAAGGGTCAACCTTTTTGTAACTGTTGGAAGTCGATGGCACGGAACAGTTAGCCGTCAACTGATACACTAGACAATAAACTTGAAGAGGTGTTGGCAAGGTCGGATTCAAGCGTCTAGAATGTATTGTTTTCTAGTGTGTGTAACTTACCGCCAATGGAGCGCAACCATATATTGATACTTTTGAAAGATTCAAATATAAATTAGATAATTCTAACGTTTCATTGTCAGCTTTTCATTCATTTGAATTTCTTTTCATTTCTTTCATTTTCACAGGTGTTTGGCGGTGTAAAAAATAGTTAAAAGGGAATCATATTTCGTTCATTCTGGGTGTTTCAAATTAATTGATACCTTTTGCGGTTTTTGGTCCATAGTTTTTGTTGTCTAAAAGAATATAAAGGGCTTCAACGTGTCAATGAATGGTTGTTTCGTGGACATTTTACTAATATACTAGATAATGTTGACAAATCTTTTATCACCTTTTTTTACTTTGTAGTTTAGACTAAGGTACAGTTCCTTCATTATATTTAAATAGCTTATTTCGATATTATTTAGCAGTTATTTAACGGAAAATAAGTGCCGGACTAAAGTGCGCTTTAAATTTTGTCCCATTTGAATTGCAAATTTCCCATGCTATTTCTGTCAACTTTAATCCGGCACTCTGCATATTATCTCTTTAACCATCGACTTTAAATTTGACGCTGTGAGACTTTAATGAGCTATGCTAATTATGAATTGTTTAAAGGTCTGAGAGAAAATCCAAACATGAATCACGTTGCTTATTCGTACAATATAGCTTTGAAGGTTTGCCAAGATTTGCAAGTTTACACGGCAATAGTGGACCCCAATAATGAGAGGTCCACGGGCTTGAATAAAAAATAGACGTCTCTAATTTATAAACCTGAAACGTGCAACGTAAGCTTACGTTTCTGTCAATGCGCGTTTGATATGTATGCCTTCAATAGGTAATTAGCATTCAGGTCAGGAGGTTAAGTATGTTAAACCCAATTAGTTAATTTTTTGTTGAAAATAAAGTCGAAATTAGTATATTGTTATGAATAAACAAGTGCAAAAACAGGTATTTTCCCATAAAGTTTGAAAAAGATAAAAAAAAAGAAATGAGTGAAATAAAAGGATAATGACGGAAGCAATTTTTATACATTAAATAAAATATGGGGCTTGGATTTATAACTACTTAACACAAAATAAAGTTGACAGTGTTAATGCCCTTGATATCAGCTCCTTTAGGCATGTTTAGTCTTAAAGACACTCAAGATTTGAATAAGAGTTTGCTTTTTAGCTCAATATTCATCTAGTCCAAAGTGCTAGCTGATATTAAGCTCACACATGATATAAGAAGATTTAGCTCCCTAGTTTAAACATATAATATTTGTTATGTTAACAATAAAAACACACGTAAACAAACACAGCATGTTAACATAAAACGTATACAAATCGATTGCATTACAATATTTGCTTTTCTCAAGTTGGTATGTAAACTAATAAAAAATGTACTTCTGTTACTACTTCTATTACTGCATCTTCTATTGCTATCACTACCACTACTACTAGCAATATTACTACTACGTCTACTACTACTACTACTACTACTACTACTACTACTACTACTACTACTACTACTACTACTAATGATAATAATAATAATAATGCTACTACTACTATTACTACTATTACTGCATCTTCTACTACAACTACTTCTACTACTAGCAGTATTACTACTACTTCTACTACTACTACTACTACTAATGATAATAAAAATAATGCTACTACTACTATTACTACTATTACTGCATCTTCTACTACAACTACTTCTACTACTAGCAGTATTACTACTACTACTACTACTGCTACTGCTACTGCTACAACTTCTTCTACTACTAGCAGTATTACTACTACTACTACTACTACTACTACTACTGATAATAATAATAATAATGCTACTACTACTATTACTGCATCTTCTACTACAACTACTTCTACTACTAGCAGTATTACTACTACTACTACTACTACTACCACTACTACTACTACTACTACTACTACTACTACTACTACTACTATTACTGCATCTTCTACTACAACTACTTCTACTACTAGCAGTATTACTACTACTACTACCACTACTACTACTACTACTACTACTACTACTACTACTACTACTGTTACGACTACTACTACTACTACTACTACTGCTACTATTACTTTTACTACCTCTTCTATAACTGTTTTTCTACTACTACTATACTACAACTTCTACTACTACTTCTACTGCCACTACTACTACTTCTGCTACTACAACTGTTACTTCTACTACTACTACTACTACTACTACTATTACTACTACTACTACTACAACTATTACTACTACTTCTACTACTACTACTACTACTACTACTACTACTACTACTACTTCTACTACTACTACAACTGTTACTTCTACTACTACTACTACTACTACTACTACTACTACTACTACTACTACTACTAACATTCGTATTCGGCGTAACTCTTCCTTATGTGTCTTCAAATAAAAGGTATACTATGCTTTTGGACCCAATAAGTGGGGTGGAATTTGCACTTTACATAGTGCCATGGGGAACCATTTAATTCATTGTCTCGTCAAGCTGAGCAATATTTTTATTCAGTTTAAAATCTTGAGCAATGTTAAGTCATACCAGTTGAGATTTGTTACTTCAGATGGGATATAACTTACACAAGGGTGTCCAGAAGGGATCCAAAAGATGTTAAAAGTGATTTTAAAACATCTACTTCTCAAGAATCAACAAGCAAAATGTGTCCATATTAATTTTGTCCTAAATTATCCGTGTAATTAAGGGTATTGTTTTGTTCAAAAAAACGGGCTGCGATTAATTGGGACCCTGTTAGATGACTCCGATTTTTTATTAAGGAATTTAATTCTCATTTTCTCACTCACTTTTGCTTTCATTTAATTTAGCTTGATATCTAATCGTGGCAGTTGATATATGGTTCTATTAAGAGGTGTAAGTACCCATAAGGGTCCACAGCGGTCCGTCCAAAACGTATAGTAGTCACAGATTTTCGGCTCAATCGTTTACATGTACATAGAAAATATTTAGTATCATTTTATCTGAAACATGCTAGGAATTAGATATATTTTGTAGCATAGGCCTGTGGCCCACTTCCAAGTGCAAATATCTTCATATATCTCCAAATTTGAAAATAAATGACAAGTGATAGTCAGGAAGGTGACTTTGTCCCATTTGTACCTCTTGGTTTATAACCTCAGTATTATCGTCACATTCTGATTATTATATACATGTATAACACGATTCAAAATTCAGTATGATCTTATTTTGTAACATAACTCTTCCCATTACACACACACACACATTACAAGTAAACTTTTTTTTAATTCTACATATAGCACAATCATACCAAGTGTGTATAACTGCGTACTCGGGTGATTGTTGATTGAACAAGGTATCATATATTTTCTTTTAATTCTACATATAACACAATCATACCAAGTGTGTATATCTGGGTACTCGGGAGATTGTTGATTGAACAAAGGTATCATATATTAAGACAAGATTGTTATCGTATTGATCGAAGACTCAGTTTGGGATCCAGATGATTATAATATAAAATTTCTAACGTTACACTTGTGTGGCTCATTTTAACGTTATTCTCGCTGCATATAGTGTTTGGTACATTTTGTACTTATATTTTGAACTTTCTAAGAATATAATATATGTAGATGTCCAACAAGGTGCATTCAATGGCCACAGACAACACACCATCTTAAACATGCATAACTATTATATAAAGAATTTGTTTAACACTGGTTTCAACACAATAAATGTTATACAGTCACACCTGTGTAAGCGGTCGCCTCTATTAAGCAGCAAATTGTCTTAAGCAGCCACATTTGTTATGACCCATGTTCATACTTTCAGTGCAAATTTATCTGTATTAATCGACAACCTGTCTTAAAAAGGCCACTTTTGCTCATTCCCTTGACTGGCTGCTTAAGACAGGTTCGACTGTAGATGGCATATCCAGTTTAAGCGGTTGAAGAAGAACTCAGAACCACTGTACTTCCGCAAGTAACTGGCAAATTTTCTCACATAAAGCTTTTGGGCCTAGCTGGACTGGGCAGTACGACCTCAACAGGGAGAGGCGAATGACCATTAGGCGACACTGCCTAAGACCAATCGGCCACGTAGGACCAATAATAATAAATATATATACAATGATGATCATAAGTGCAATACATACATACAGTTGAAATGACATCTGAGATCACGGCCTTGACACCAACAGTAGCAAAGCCGAACCAAAAACGTGGGCTGCGTTCAGTTCGGTTAAAAACGTTTGCTAACGTTAACATACTTCCCTGGGCACTGGCTCAACCTAAAATTGGCACACAATACACGATAATTTAGGGAATCCGGCAATAAATGTGTTTGCTGTTCAACGGTACTGAACGCAGCCCTGGTTATCGGATGCACCCAACCTCGCTCACTCCCTTGGTGTTACATCATATAACGAGAAAATCCATATACACATATCGCTGCTGAACTAATATCAAACAGTTTGTACCTGTATTCGCATTGCATAAAACACATCATACTCGCTACACAAAATGTTTTGTTTGCATATAAAATGGCATATAGATTTTGATGCATGTGTTCCATTGTTACATCTTGTTATGTACGTTGCGATATCGGACAAGATCAAATGGATATAGATGTTTTACTAACACACTCCTATTAGACGACTTGTTTGTGAATGCTTATCATATAAAGTTTGCCATAGTATTATTATCTTTATGAAATAATATACAATATATATCTATAGTCGAACAAAGCCTGAAACTGCCTGAAACTCCAATCTGCATATTTGTTTATAATATCATAGAATTAAGTGCTAAATATATCGTAAATAATTATATTATATGAAGTTTATTAGATACGATGTTGTCGCAACATTTGTATTTTTAGCTCACCTGAGCCGAAGGCTGTCGTCCGTAGTCCGTGGTTAACTTTTAGCTTCTAACAACTTCTCTTCTCCTCTGAAACCACTGGGCCAATTTTGATATAACTTCACAGAAATGTTCCTTGAGTGACCTCTACCAAGTTTGTTCAAGTCATCTTGATTCGTCAAAAAACATGGCCGCCAGGGGTTGGGTTAGTTTACTTTATCAGTTATAGTAAAAACTTAAAAAATCTTCTTGTCAGAAACTACTGGCTCGATTTTAAAATAATTTCACAGAAATGTTCCGTGGGTTACCTTTTACCAAGTTTGTTCAAGCCATCTTGATTCGTCAAAAAACATGTCTGCCAGGGGGTTGGGTTAGTTTACTATATCAGCTATATTAAAAACTTAAAAAATCTTTTTGTCAGAAACTACTGGCTCGATTTTAAAATAATTTCACAAATATGTTTCTTTGGTGACCCTTTACCAAGTTTGTTCAAGCCATCTTGATTCGTCAAAAAACATGGCCGCCACGGGGTGGGGTTGATTTACTATATAAGCTATAGTAAAAAGTTAAAAAAATCTTCTTGTCAGAAACTACTGGCTCGATTTAAAATAATTTCACAGAAATGTTCCGTGGGTTACCTTTTACCAAGTTTGTTCAAGCCATCTTGATTCGTCAAAAAACATGTCTGCCAGGGGGTTGGGTTAGTTTACTATATCAGCTATAGTAAAAACTTAAAACATCTTCTTGTTTAGAAACCACGGGCTCGATTTTAAAAGATTTTCACAGAAATGTTCCTTGGGTGACCCTTTACCAAGTTTGTTCAGGCCATCTTGATTTGTCAAAAAATATGTGGGGGTGGGGTTAGTTTACTTTATCAGCTATAGTAAAATTTAAAAAATCTTTTTGTCAGAAACTACTTGCTCAATTTTAAAATAATTTCACAGAAATGTTCCTTGGGTGACCCTCTACCAAGTTTGTTCAAGCCATCTTGATTCGTCAAAAAACATGGCCGCCAGAGGGTGGGGTAAGTTTAAGTAGTAAAAACTTAAAAATTTCTTCTTTTCAGAAACCACTTGATCGATTTTAAAACAATTTCGCAGAAATGTTTCTTGGGTGATCCTTTATCAAGTTTATTCAAGCCGTTGTGATTGGTTAAAAAACATGATCGCCACAGTGAGGTGCTAGTTTACTATATAAGCAGCTATAGTAAAAACTTCAAAAGCTTTTTTGTCACAATCTACTGACCTGATTTCGATGTAATTTCACTAACATCTACCATGGGTGAACCTCTTCCAAGTTTGAACTCTTCTAAGCATCTGTTACATCTTCAAAAACAAATCAAAATTCTTACTACTAGCCCATCTTGTTTTTCTGGAATTTTGAGTGTACATGTATTATATAATCTACTCAAGTTGGGTGACTCAAGGTCAATCAGGTGAGCGATATAGGGCCATATTGGTCCTTTTGTTTAAGTATGCGACCATTCCTCATGGA
Organism: Panopea generosa; assembly: GCA_029582155.1. Lineage (NCBI taxonomy): Eukaryota > Metazoa > Mollusca > Bivalvia > Adapedonta > Hiatellidae > Panopea > Panopea generosa. The sequence continues at coordinate 58,998,360 of CM055908.1, read as the reverse complement.
TCTCAGACCTTATGAAATAAAGAAAATTAACTTGCCAAAATGTATATATTTCAAATCCTACACTCGCTGCACATATGGTACATTACATACATATACAATTTGTATTTATATATTAACGTTACATTTTCTGCACGTCATATTTGGTTCATTTTGTATTAATTTTAAACGTAAACTCATTGCAAATGTTTTGGAAGACCGAAACACAACATATGAAGTTCTTCTTGCTGGCAGATATACAACCTGTTACTCTTTCTTTCTCCTACGATACGCTTTCTAATCAATATTGAAAAATACTACTGGTTATAAAATCTGCGAAGATACAGTAATTCATTTAAATATTTATCACGCGTTCTGACGTCATCAATCGCTTTTAATTGTGGTTTGAATGCAGTAACACTAGCTTTATGTATGTTTGATCTTCATATTCCCATTGATTTATCGGGTACCTCGTTTATGTAGTACATAAAATGGTTTACATTATTTATTTGACATATCTCTGCAGTTCTCATTCATAAATTTGAATGACACGCCTCATATCTTTTGTCAAGATTGTGTTACGTTTCATGTTTTGTCTTTCGTTTCACCTGTCTGTCAAAATAAACCACATGAAATGCGATGTACTTAAACAGCAATACATTAGGTGGAGATCAAACAGTCTTCATTTAGGTAAAACAGCTATAGTCAACACTTTGTAAAGTACCTCTTCAAATGTTTTATTTTCTCAGTAGTTGTTTTACATATCAATACATTAAATGTTAATAATTTAGACTTAATTCAATGTATGTCCTCAATTCAGTGTAATGCTTACATCTATATTCCAAACTTTGCAAAGCACCTCTTGAACTGATATATTTTCTTTTTCAGTGGTTGTTTTACCTATCTTTGCAATTAGTGTAAATAATTAAATTCATTTCCTCATTTTAGTGTGTGTAAATAATTGAGGGCTAGTTCGATTGCCATAATCATCGTTTACAAAACGTATACTATCCAAGAAATATATTGGCGCTGAAATTGTGGTGTTGTATGATGTAATGATGAAACAAATGTTCTCAACCGATGATTGTATCATAAGTTAAGTATGTGTTCGCCAGATATACGATTGTTCAACCAAATAGTTTACTATATATTTCACCAGATGTTGCAAGATAATTGTGTTTGTGTTCATAGGTGATATACACGGAAATATATTAATTGTTTACAAAACAGGAGAATACTACGGGTTGTGGAGGTAACTGCTGCATTCGGCGTCGGTTACATCTCCTTTTCAGTGTCGGGGTATATCAGTGGGGGACAGTCACTGCAGTTTTTGTAAATGAAGGTTATCGGGAATTAGCAATATCGTCTTGTATTGAATTTAGACTGTTTTGTATCGTTTTGTGTCTGTTGAAGTATTACTGATACGTAGTATTCAAACGACAAAACCAACACCGCTGAATAAGCGTAACATATATGCCAGTACTTTTTTACATACAGAGGATATTGCCACATTGGAACGGCATGTCGGGGGGGGGGGGGGGGGGGGTCTAGTGGTGATCTATTGATTAGCATGCCTGCTCCAAGACCCAGAGTTCGTTTCAACAGTTGTGGATCGCTCTATTCCCATATTGTCACATCATTAACGTCGTTATATTTGTTTTGTTGTTCTAAACATTATTGCAAGGGTTCTCCTTGGCCGAATGGTCTAAATTGCTGTCTTCTAACGAGCACTGCCCTCTCACCTCGCAGGTCTCGGATTGAAATCTAATCTCGGTCCGAACAAAAATGGTGTTAAATCGTTTTGCCATTTACTTGCGGAAGAACGGTGACTCTACTTAGGTTCATTATGAGGTATTTCTCCATCAAGAACACTGAGTATGCTTTATATGCAATGGCATGTGTTTAAAATGACGTTAAACCCTATTAATAAACAAGATAACAGTAATGCTAAAACATTTTACTACTATATAGAAAGAACTACTCAGTCGCAGTTGTCTTGATTGTTTCTTATTAGCAGCTATATATAGCACCATAAACAATTGCACGATAATTGTTTTCGTTGATTACGTGATTGTATTTAATTGCGTCTTCGAATACACTAAACAGTTAATTTAACGACCATATACAGTCAAACCTGTCTTAAGCAGTCACTCAAGAGAAGGAGAAAAAGGTGGCCTTTAGAGACAGTTTGTTGCTTAATACAGGTTAATTTGCTCTGAAAGCATCGAAATGGGAAATGGCAAAAGTGGCTGCTTAAGACAAGTGGCTGCTTAATAGAGGTGACCACTAAGAGTATGTCCAACAGACGACACAACATTCAAAGGATTCGATCTACTCCACTATAAAATCTCAGACAATACTATATCAAACTAAAAGAGTGAATAAACATAGAGAGAGTGTAGCCGGTTACCAACATGATATGGCCGGTAGTAAATCCACAACTGTTGAAAGGACCTCTGGGTCTTGGAGCAGGCATGCTAATCAATAGATCACCTCTAGACCACCAAAAGGTTATTGATTCGTTAGCAGTTTCATATATTATGATAGTTATCGTTACTCAAATATTCACTCTAATAAGTCAAATGTATGAAAAGTAAGACTCGACACTTCATTTTTCAAAAGCTTTAATAGTAAGTCTTGTCTGGTGCACAAGAGCTGCAAATAAGAACAACTTGAACAACAAAGAAAAATTTACTTTGTCTGGAAATCAGCTGGGTTGAAATATATTTCCATAACTTACAAATGATTGACTGTTTTATCAACTGCCAACTCTAAAGCCTTTGTAATATATCGCAAATTGCACTATTGCATTATTTTAATAAATGTTAAAACAAAATAACCGCACCCTAGTTTCACGTTTTCCCCTTAAAAACAGTGATTGATATTTATATATCAAACCTATCAAAAAATTTAACGCCCTCTTTTTTAAAATTTAAACATACATTTACCAGAGACACTAGAGAAAACAACAATAAATATGTGTGTGAAGTTCGAGAATACAATTATATAAAAATCTTGATGTGAAAGACCTCAGACATATCACATTAAAAGCTAAGGAATTGGACAGCGCCACGCGTGAACGCCGCGGAGAAAACACTGGTATGTTGTACCACACACAAACACATAGTGATGCGACGGACGCACAAAATAAAACGCAAACAAGAAATGAAAAAAGCAGACTCGGTTGTATTGAGACAGTCTGTGAGTTGTTGTGTGAAATGCAAACTCCCCCACGTTCTTTACATTTAGTACCGCCATACGCAGTATTATACAAGGGCGTTCAAGAAGTGTTGTAATATTTGTAATAAAATAAAAACATTTAATGATATCTTGACAATATTTGGTTTATACCGTCAAATCTCCTTTAACAGAAATGCACTTTTTCAATGTCTTTAACAATTTCCGAAATATGTCTTCATAGTATGTATCAGCCACTGAAATACTCAGTCAAACACTTGTTCTGGGAGCAGTCATCGTTTCTACCGATATTCTTGATCCTTACTATTTTCAAATTACTGAACGTTGTCTTTACCATTTCTATCAAACTGACTGTTGCTTATACTACGACTACAGGCAAGTGGTCACTCGTGATGACAGGCACGGTTTTAGTATTGTTTTTCGCCATTTATATGAAATACTAAATGCTGATTCGTTAAAAGATGTGAATGCATTTTTCTCATTGTAGCATATGAAGAAGCGATTGATGGGATTACACTTATAATTATATAATGAGTCAACTGATTGAGGTATGTGTGTTACTTTGATAGGATATCCCTGCCAAAGAAGGATTTCAGCTGTGGTCTTTTAATACCAATTTATTAAGATAACTAATGTCCGCTAAATAGTCTGCGCCGGTAGTGTTTGCTCGTAGTTTGATACATCTTTTGTCAACAAGGACGTTCTTTATTAAACAGGACAGTTTTTATTTGGATACGACTTGTCTCTAGCAGTACCGCGGCAGTCTTTACGAGTATGAATCACAAATGGGAAACTATGCATAGAATTTATTATTTATTTGATATTCTTCGTGTATTGTAAACATACTAAACCTCTTTATGATAAATCGTAAATCGGCCTCATTCATATGCGACGTTAATTTTTTCGACTATTGGTTATATAGATCTCGTGTCAATAGAATCACGATAAATCGGTTAAGAAGTTTACGTCAGGGTAGACCGATCTGTGGTTCATTATAAGTAGTAAATAACACTTCTGTAAGATTCAGTCTGTGAACTGAGAGACAGCACTAGAGCAGGGCCTTGGAAGGATTTTGAAGGACCATTCTAACATTTTATAGTCGCAATGATTGATTCATTAAGCAGGTGGTCCAATTCTTTGTTCATGCTTCGAATTAGTGTTAAAATACTGTTGCCAAGATTGAATGGTTTTGCCAGTTTATTTGTTCCTGTATGACTCTTAAACAATTGTATAATATCGTCTAGCCCACTTCCAGGCGCGTGTTGATAAGTTGCAAGTTTGTTTGGTGTCTAAATAGTTTAAATATCTCAAAGCATTGCACCAATTCCAGCAGTGCGTGAAACACTAAAATACGGTGGTCTAAATATGGAACACTCTAAAGAATTTTTTTTCGGAAATATAACTTTCCAGCTTAGTTTATTATGGTTTTATCAGTACTGAATCTCTAACTTTTTCAATTTTATTGTTTTTCCAAGTGATGTTTAGCTTGTCATTCCATCTTCAGTAGGATGCAATAAGTCCTGTTAAGTCTAACGTTGCATTATTACTTTACTTCCCTGTTCAGTTATTTCCAAAGTCTTACTCGTTCATTTCTATCTTGTCTAAGATTGCATTACTATTTTACTCACTTTCATATGATTCCATAAAGTCTCGTTAGTATCTAAAGTTGCCTTTCTATTATACTTTAAAGTGGTGCGTAGTGGCGTTAAAGCGCGTCTCATTTCATAATCATTTGATTAGAATTAAGTCCAGTTATATCTATATTTTATTTTATTTTACTTCTTCTAAGTAATGGGTGATTAAATTTCTTCTTACATCTTCATTCAATTCAGTTAAATTTAGTTATGCCTCTAAAGTCTTTATTTTATATAGCTACTTCTATGTAATCCGTGATAGAGCCAAAGCGTCTCATTTCATCTTTATTCAATTCAATTAAGTTTAGTTAAAGAATGGCCGTAACGGTTTCTAATGTTGAGAAAACGTGTGGCCAGACCCTTTTGCCTAAAAGTGTATTTGATTTATATGCATAATATATATATACATTGTTATATGTGTTTATATGGCAATATATATATATATATGTTTAAACTAACTTATTGAGTTCAGGAATGTCTGTGAAGTGTTAATTCTGTTTTACTTCTAAGTGCTGCGAGATGGCGTTAAAGCGTCGTTTGAATATCTAAGTAACTGGTGAGACTCGTTGGTATGTTATCGATATCTTGAATTGTTTAGAAACCGACAAAATAAGTGGTAAACCTAATTATTGCTTCACTTTGGTGTGGAGTAACACACTAATTTATGTTCGTATCAACACGCATTATACTTCCATTTAGCGTATCTTGCTCTACGTTTATTTCCTAAGTTATAGTTTTGCACCTTCATTCGAACAAACTAGTAAAACATGCGACGTATATAAACCTATCTTATTCAATGCACATCATTTTTAACCTTGGAAATAATTTGGCGTACGTGTGAACATGTCAGTTTACTCATGCACATAATTTTCAGACAGTTTATCGTTAAACATATGAGTATTTTTCCTTGGTAAACAATATTTAACAATTCTTTTACAACAGGTATTTATGACGTTGCTGTCTGTGGCTGCATCAGCAACTGCCGCTGTTGCTACAGGGGCATACATGGTTTCTGGGGTAAAATTAGGAAAGTGTATAAAATAATATTTTTTATGTGAATAAAGGAGACACGGATTAGATATTCCAATAGGTTCATAACAATACCAGTCTTGACCCGATGATCTCTAACAAGCACAAGTTCTATTAGTGATTCTAAAAATGCAAAGTACTCACGGTCAGCGTACAAATAAATCTGAGCCTTTTTTTCACAAACAATCGAGCAAAATTAAATTAGTAAAAGATAACTAAAATGATACAAATAGACACAAAGCAATGCTAATGCTTCATAGATAGTGGGGTTGTTTTATATATTGTTAAAAGGGTATGATTTATTAAATGCATTCAAGTCATTCGAATTAATATCTGATATCCACTTCAGGCACAGAACGTGACCAAAAGAGAAAGTTGTAGTTTGGATTTTATTGATTTCTTTTCATGAGAATATTTAGAGAAAGTAAACCCCAAACACATCCGTCCAACCCTACCCACCGCTTATACCATCTTCTACCGTATTCTGATAAGCTTCATCGGAAATAATAACAGCACTGTGTCAGATTACGAAGGTTACTAAGCTATAAAAATGGCAAACAGACAAACAATAAATATGCAATCATAACATAAGACAAAACAAGTATGCTAAACATTATTCAACGATGAGGAAACAACAGACCCGTATTCCACTGCTCTGCACAACGAATAAACTCTGTTAGAAAAATAGTTGCGGTTTCCTACACACTGCAACAAACCGACTGACTTGTATAAATACAGGTGGTCTGAGAGGAGATACTGCCGGAGTAGTCTGTATCGGATCCCATGCTGCTTTACACCATTTAACGCTCATTTCTATTTCATTTATCATATAAAATAGTATTTTATGGCCATTTAGGCTGTTTAGTAGTTATATGTTTTCAAACTAGTATCAAACGCTGGATGGTGTTGATACGGATATCTAATAAATATTCCTTGTATGATGTACGACTCATTTTACTTGTACCTACTTGTAACGTTCCGAAATATCTCTAGATTTAACACCCTATCGTTACGGTATGTTTGCTCTGAGTGTGATTGTTTCTGGAAATATATTTGGTATATATTTATTTTATGCCTTCCAATGATGTATAGTTTTACAGTGGTATAAACTAATATTTTGCATTGTGAACATACTCAATTATTGCCTCAAGGTATTGGTAAGATTTTCAAAAATTACGGTTCGTTTTCATACATTAATATTTTCGAAAATTACGGTTGTGTTTGAGACTTGATGTGTATTTACTCATAATAGGTCAATTTAAAGACATGCAATGAAGTGGAACTGTATGTCAAAATGTAACAATAGCCAATGGGAGTAGGTCCACAACACAACCGTGAAAAGTTTTTAAGATCAGACTTGGTTTTATTTGTATGTGTATAAGGAGAATTCTTAAATGTAACAAACATATAATTCTAACATAAAGTGTTTTTTTATCGAGCAGTCAAATATTATATTATACAGTACGGAAACAGTGATATTAAATTGATGGAATCATACTAATCAAGAACTTCATATTTGATATTTTAATCGAATGGAAATAAAAGAAATTTCAAAATGACATATTTGATAGTTATGTTAATATGTATGTGTAAAATGTTTTTGACAACAATATAATATATTGCGGATTGTATTAAAATTATTAAAATATAACAATTTTCACTCAATTACCTATTTGATTAATAGCTTTCTCAAACTAAATTGAAATACTTTTTTTAAAAATACAAACAAAACAAACCAAAATCAAAAAACGAATCATATGCGCTTGATATTTTGTGTAATATCTTATATGGATCTTAATTGCAAAACCCGGTCTCATTTGCTTATCACCAATATTTACAAAATGTTAGCGATCATGTTAATGTGCACGTGGTTTAAAGCGGCAATAGTGTATGTTGCACCGGTGATAAAACGTCAGAGTTGAATGTTAGGTTATTTTACACTTTTTCTTTGATTCTCACTATTATGTTCGGTTTCTACATATTCAAACAAAGAACTCATTTAAAAGAACTCTACGTTTCTATTATTGCTATCTTCAAGGACTTATATAAAGGTCTTATAAAAGTCCTCTGTATCATCGTCAATGTACTTTTTTTCCGTCGCTCGAAATGACATACTTTCTTGATGTTGCTCCACATCTCATGAAAGACGTATCTCAATTTATGGCCTTATCGCCCTCTCAATTTCTCTTCATTTTATTATCACGGGTCCTAAATCGGTCACTATTAATTAGTATTTGTTTATAGCAAGTCTTTTTTGCACAGTTTGCACTAATTGAATAAAAACTTCCTTCGCGTGGATGCTGTATCGGCGCCACGGAAATCGTTTGACGCTAAATTTATACAATGTCGAACAAATATAGAATTTTACTATGTGGAAATGTGAGACCGTTTCCGATGTGTGACATCGTCGTTTTCATCACCTCATGGCGGGAGAAAATGTTGTCATAAATCTGCGACAATTAATGCAAAAAAAATATCTAAAGGACAAATAATGTGTCAGACACAGGGGTTTAACACGCGACACTATGACGACTGTAACGTGTTAGAGGCTGGGTTTGTCGTTTATATATATATACGTTATTGGTCATGTTTCCATTCTGAATTAAATGTCATCGAAGAAATTTCCAGTGAAAAAATAACATGACATTTGGTTTATAAATTTGGAATAAGCACGGAAATAACAAAATATCAGTCCATTAGGATGCGCAGACATACTAAGTACAATACAAAAGAAGCAGCCACCAGTACAAACACAATCAATATATAAGTGCAGTACAAAAAGAGATGACAACAGGTGTCCCCACTTTACAAGAAAACGCTTAAAATTGGTATGCATATAAATGCAAACCAGCTATTCAGCTGTGTTACCTGTTCTTAAACCATTAAAGTATAGCGAGCTTCCTCATTAGAATCAGTTTTCATTAAATGTTAAAAGCCAGTTTTATCGTTTACATGTTAAATATGAATATAAAGCATCGGATAATCATTTATTAATAAAAAGGAAGGGTTTAATCCACCAAAAAGTGATAGATAAGCTTTGTTTTGACCGAAGTCGTGACATAAAAATGAAATTCCAGTTCTTAAAGTATATAGAAGATACGCACTGTTTGGTGACCTTTAACTTCTCGGTATTCTGACTCTTGCTGAGACCATCAAAATTTACATTTGACTGATAAAAAAAAGAAGTCAAATTAAAGTCACAGGAATCATTTAATACGTTTTAAAAGGCATATTTGCAATTTAAGCAATTTTTTTTCTAACCTGGACGAGTAGGCCAAGTTTAGAAATCAGTTTTTCGATGTTTCATTGTGGTGTGTGTCTTTACGTATCCTTATGACAAAAAGGAATCAGTGAGTTAGCTTAGGATTTTGATTGATAATTGTAAAATAAATAAAAAACAAAAACAACTTTCATACTTCCTTTGAATGTTACGTAGGTTTTATGTCAATATGTGTACGTCTATTTGGTTACTGCTTATGACTAGTGTGATGCTTACATTGTCATGTTTCAAGAAGTCAATGATATCTCTGTACGAGCCTAAACTTTCTAAATACGATATGCTACATAAACTCCGATAAAAGGATATTGATAATGTAGGTGCATCTCCAGTATGGTAGAAGTTTGCAGTCTTAAAACTTACTTTTATTACGTTTTAAAGTTTTGATTCCGACATTTGTAAACTGATAGTGTGGTACTCCGTGGTCAAGTGGTCCATGACGCTGTCATATATCACTTATTTCTCATCGGAGGTGTCCGAGATTTCTGCTCCATCAGTAAAACTGGTTACCATAATTATTATATACCTATATTATGTTGAAAACGGGGTTAAACCCTAGCCAAAAAGTATAAGTGGAAAATAGTCGGTGTTAGTCCATGCCGACGCAATTTTAATATAGTGAACACAATATAGATTACAAAACGTCACACTGTCATCAGATTTGATTCTTGTTTCGTTTGATTGTTAACAGTTCAGTGTGTCTTGAGAGTTAAATGATTGGGCGGCACACGTCTAAGAAGAAAATATATTCCATGAACAAATTATATTAACTAATTGAATACTACTACGCCGTCTTACCACGCTAACCACCGAGTGCATGGGTTGGAATCGAGTTTGGTTTCATTTTGGTTTAAACGTATCCCCCCCCCCGCGTGTTTACGTATGCCAGAACGAGTACAACATTCAAAGTATAAAAGATTAGCATGAAAAATATCATTCTTGTAGAGTTGTTCTCCCAACAAGTAATGTGAGAAAACAATTCGATAAAACGTAGATAAAAAAGATAAACTGGTTTTCGTCAGAAGTGTCCCAACTATAACACAGTAAACAAAATCCATATGCAAAAAAATGCCAATGTCATTAGTTTTATTCCTAGTTTCCTTTGATATCAGATTAGTACGACTGAAGAGATAGATGATAAGACGAAATATGTCAATAAGAAAATATATGTCCTGAACAAATAAGATTGAAGAAATTGAATAATAGTACGTCATCCCAATGTTACCTCTCACCAATAAAACCAGTTGCTACAAACTTTGCAATGCGTTAGAAAAGGTTTTAAACAATTCAAAACAAAATAAAAAAAATATAAATCTGTGTTCGTCTGGAACTTGCAAAGTTAACAACAATCAGATGCTAAACAAAAGTGTCAATGTCATCAGATTGGTTGATAACAGATTAGTATGTCTCGAAATATCAAACTGTAAGGCGGCACACGTCTAAGAAGAAAAGATATGTCCTGAACAACTGGGTTATCAACGAGGCATTTAGACTAGTTCTATGCTTGCTGAATGATGCATGTTTGTGTGTTTGCCATTTGCAATTTAATCCTTGGTTGTATTAGGGAATTGATAAAGTTGGGTGTTAGTGTAATGGATATAGTGTTGGCCGCTCACGCCAGAGGCTGCGGGTTCGATCCACTGCTCGACCTGTTGCCTCTCATAAAACAACAGTCACTACTGGTTCTACTCTGTTCATATAAGTTCTGAGTTTTTGTCGCTTTCGATCTTAAACAATTAACAATAAACTATAGAAGTGAACAGAAAACTAGAAATTGGACATTTTACAATCAACACTACTCTGAGCCAATGTGTGCAGTGAAGTCCAAGTTAGGTCCAATAATATCAGTCCAGTACATATTATTTATTAAAACTTTACTTTTAATTATGAATCTACGCCTTCACTGGAAGTAACAACTTGTTCATGTAATGCACTGCTGTGATGATACTATTGCAATAACCTCAACGTTTATTAATATTTCAAAACATTATAATTATTTACAGTTGACTATGAAAACCGTAGAACAAATTAATTAAAGTCGCAGTTTCAAAAATACGGAGGACAAAATGGATTCAAGTATAAGTATGTAAGGTCCTTCTCCGCCAATGATACTGAATACCTTAATCGTTAACCTTTTTTTTTGTGTTTTGAAAAATGGCATTAAAGCTAATTTAAACCATTTTTCATTGCTTATTGTGTCAATTGTATTAGATCATCTAGTTATATTAGATCTAGTTGATCTCTTTTCGGATGCGTTCTGATACACACAAATTTGACATGACACTGTAAAGTTGATAAAATGTTTTGCGGTAAAGAAGATAATTGTGGTCGATAGCCAATAGGACTTATGTCATGCTAGGATATGTTTTCACTAGCACACTCAACAGAATTTTGACGGATATTATTATAGTGATGACATGTATTGAACCGATAGAACCTCGGACAAGTTCAATGGCCGAATACTTGTACATTGGATTGAACTCAAAATACTTATGACCATTACTTAAAAAAGAAGCGAGCAAAAGTTGACCGTGTATCTGTTTGGCCCGTTTCACTAACATTCAGAAGTCTAATTGACATATTCGTACGGCTTCCTTCCGCGAAATGCTTGCTCGAATTTAGAAATTAATATAAAATGATCATCCTTAGGCTTACGTTAAGTTAAATTGCTACACGAACTTCCGTATGTTCGTCACTTTCATTCATTCTCTCGCTTAAATAAATTTTAAAGACAAACTCCACGTAATGATAAACGTCATCAAAATTAATGATGACGTCGTAAACAAAAAAAACCTGCGAACGTTAGTGAAACGTGCACTAATTTCGTGACTTCTCTAACGATGGCAGTTCTCAGCCATGTAATTTATTTTTGTTCTCACCCCCACCTTTCTACCCTCGTATCACCGGTCTTTCTTTTCTTTCAACTTTGCTTTGCATTAGCATGTGGAGCACATTCTGAATATACCAAAGTGACACAAATTAACGGCTCTTTGAGCGTTTTACCAGCTGGTAATAATTGACACATACAAACAAGGACCATATTGGGTGACTATAACCACTTTGTATATATGATAAATACTGAATCGATGTGGTACATGTATGCAAACTTGGAGAAACTCTGTTGTTCATTCTAAGTGCATTATGCATATTCATTTGTTGAAGATTTTTATATTGCATGTTAAGATGTTGTTTCTATACATGAAAAGTAACCTGGAAACTTGTTTCTTGGTAGCGTCGTGTAACGTACATGTATGATGATTTGTTTTGCTTTAAAACCCCAATTTTTTTCAGCATCCAATCATTATAAATAAGGAAATATATCGAGGGGTTAATGCGAAAAAGGTCTAAGTGCATAGGAATTAAGAAGCACTTAGTCCTTTTTCGCTTTCACCCCTCGATATGTCTAACACGAGACAGAAGACATAAGGGCAGCAAAAACACAATTTACACATAGAAAATTCTTAGGCATGATGACATGATATTAAAGTACAATACAATTGTTATAGAAAAAGTAAGTGACAACATTTTGTCATAATTAAGAATACAGAAACTATCCTTTCCAATACATTGACTGGTTGGCCATGGCTTTCTGCATTGATGTTGTTGATGTTGTTATTGTTGTTGTATGGTGTTTAGCGTCACTTTCAACAATTTTTCAGTCATATCGCGGTGTCTACTTGAGACAGTTTTCTAAGCGCTGTGGAGGGTTGTGGGTTCGATCCTTCGCCACAGCTCGGTGTGGTGTCCTTGAGCAAGACACTTTTTTCCGCATTAGCTGAGTATTGGTTCTACCCAGGAAAAATTCGAGCGTGATTTGTCTAAGTTGTAAGAACTTGTTTCACAATCGAAGTAAATTAAATAAGTTTCAAACTATTATTTATTTAATCATTTAAGTTGTTTTAAGATTTCTACTTCTCTTTCATTAGCCGATGGCCTGTCAGTACGGGTCATCTGTTGAACGGTGTGTATATTTGAATATTGTAGTTGCACTGTATCCTGACTAATGAAACAGGTTGTTCGTCTAGCAGACGAAGATTAAGGACTCGTAGATATTGGCAGGTAACACAATCATTATTATCTGCTCACTTGTGATGAATGTTTTATGTAGATAAACCGTTTGTTCGCTTCTGGTGTAAATACAAATTTTGGAACGATTCCCTCTGTGCGGGCGAGGTGCAAATCTCGTCAAATCTCGCCTTTCAAACAGACGGATCCTCGTAATTTTTTGCTACCTTTGTAGTTCAATATCGTAGACCCGTCAGACTGTTTTGACGTAACTGCAGTCAGGGGTTACGATTGGACAAGAGCCAGTGTCTATAGTAGTGAAATTGTTGTCTTGAAAATGATATTTATCTTGCCTTCTCTTCTGTTAAGAAGTACAGCGTAAATAGTGGCAAGTGCGGATCGAACAATATGTGATAAAAGAATATTTTGGAAACGCGTCCATGAAAGAAAATAGCAGACTTGGTTTTATTTGATTTGTTCATTAGGGGAAATGAAACACATAAAACCCCTAAACAAGCTTTATCGATATATTATTTTAGGACTATACTGAGATAAAAGAAAAACACATTTTATTATGTCCTATTAATCCATTCCATTTTTATTTTGTTTTATTCAAACTGCTTGAATACCGGCCACAATTCTACAAAACTGGATCCGCAGTTGAATTGATAGCTTCGTCTGCATTTGTTAACATCTACCTGCAGGTCCTGGCGCTACTCCAGTTATTCATTTATTGCACTCATTGTCTGTGTGTTAATGTATTAATTCAAACACGTGGATATTCTCTACTTTTAATGGTTAGCATTTAAAATAATCATTAAAACTTATATTATTGCAAAATTACTAAACATCGTTCATAGTGGTTGTTTATGTACCTTGCATAAAAACGAAAAAATGTCTTGAAAGGATTAGAAGAAAGACTTAACAGCATAACTGCGGCTCTGTTACCGGGTACAAGCCGGGTTTGATAACTGTTTTGATGAACAGAACAACTGAGTTAATTCAAATTAACCAATCAATTGCAAGTATATGTTATAATAGTATTTTTACGAGACCATGTTCATTGATTTGTTATTCCAGCTATTGAGGTTAGCACTGGATCCGTTATAAATGTTGTTACTTGAAAGATATTAACCAAACAGGACATTAAGCAAAGTACATATTATGAATTACTGACAAGGGAATATTAACTCTTATATTTTTTTCGGTAAAAAAATGTACAATTTTCTTAGAATGAACAATTCATGATCACTTTCCTCTCACCGCTAATATCGTTGATTCAAGTCCCGCTCTCTCAACAAAATATATGTGAAAAAGTTTACCAGTTACTTGCGGAAGGACGGTGGTTCAACTTAGATTCATTCTGACGTCTACCTCTACCTATCTATGTGTCGACGTGCCGTAAAACACCATTCATTCATTCATTCCTCTACCAATAAAACTGGATATGCCATATGTACCCGGAAATGTGTCCAAAATGGCGTTAAACCCCATTCAAAGAAAAAAAAACGACACCAATATTGAATAAGGTTGTGCATAGTGTATGTATCTTATAATTAGTAATGTGTTGAAAGATAGTATTGAATTAATGAAAATATAACAATTATTTTGTTTCATTGAAAGGTAATTTATAAAAATAAAAAAAAACATGATAAGAGTAACTAATTTCGAAAGTCTCGACACGATTGCTTTACTTCTCACACACCAATCAATTTTGTACTGCTCTACATATAGAGACATGCCTTTCTGGAACACTGAAGACATTGTCAATGGTTCTATGCTTGTCTTGTTTCCATAGAGAGTCATCTCTTAGTCTAATAAAGCAGAAAAAACATGTGATTGACCAGGTGGATTTTTTACAATTTCGATGGTTTAATGACACCCCTTCATTTTTGACCATTCTGCCCATTTGTTGCCGCTTATCACTATGCTTCGCTAAACTGTTTTTATCTTCATTCAATATTCCCGTTTTAAGCCTTTTCACCAAAACTAAGGCCCAACCGAATTACACAGCTCTAATTTCTTGGGCGCAATACTCTTGCTACCGTCACCAATGCAAGGTAATTGGTAAGTGAGACCTCGTGTGGATGTTGATATTGCTAAGGTATTCGATAAACCATACTTAACACTTTTAAAATCCATAGTATGGGTATTGTATCAAAATAAGATATGACATGAATGATAAACCAAGACAAAACTTTCTAACTTTGTTTTTCAATTTAATTTTATTCCAACATTTTCATCACTTAAAAAAACACAAATTTAACTAATAAATTGCGATCGACATATATGTATTGATAACAATGATAGCATATAAGGTAAAAAAAAATAATATTCAAAAGCTATCGCTTTTAATGGCGTTAAATATATTTCATGATCTGTTAGTTGAATTAAAGTTTTTAATATTTTATTTGATATTACATTCAGCTCCAGAGTGGAATTCATTTTCTTTGCGATTTGTGTCAGTCTTTAATTCTTTTAAGAGCCGAATAGTTCAAGATAAGTGCATAAACAAGCTACCCAATAATTATTTTTCCTATTTGAATCTTTTTGCGTTTTTTGTCTTCTTATATGATAGATAGAACAGAATTGTAATTTTAAAGTCTTTTTTTTTTTAAATAAAGACTTTTTACGTGCATTTTTTGCAAACGGTGAACATTTATGCAGTGCAATAAAATGTGAACTGTGCATTCATTATGTAACAAAATAAAATGATAGGTCTATGTAAATATTTGGATAGCTTAAAGAGAAAAATCAAAACCATGGATTATTCATCCAAGCAAACACTTCGATAAATTAGTAAAATTACCTTGTTTATTTTTTATTTTGACGCTGTCTATCGGAAGATTGTCGTTCATAGATAATGATATGTTTATTTCATTGCCCGATTATTTATATGTATACAGATACAAACAACAGAACGACTTTAAGTTATCTTATTTGATTTCAGTTAGTGTTACACCATGGTACCGGTGTACATTGTCAGATGTATTTTAAGAAAAAACCCTGAATGACTTACTGTCAGTGTGTGAATGAACTGTTAACGGTGATAGGAAGCCATACGTTTATATAGATAAAAGGGTGCCGTGTAATAAAATACATATTACATTGAAACGTCTATCTATCGAATCTTTATATCACAGGGGATGGACTGTGGGTTTGTGTGTTCGAATTAACCTATTTCTTTTTTATTTTGAAAAAAACAACAACATTCAATTAATACGTTTAAGATAGAATCTTAGGTTAACCACCAAGTGCTAATTTGAAATTCATGGGGACACTTAGTTTGACATATCTGAACGCAATCTGCGATCGTTATATCTATTGTATTTAAATGGCACAGACATGCTCCACAAGTTATTGTGAGAAACCTTATATAGTGTAAAAAGTCATGTGACATGTCTCGGTTTTTTTGTGAATGGTGGTACGTTTAAATGGTGCAAAGAAATGGTTTTAATTTAAAGAACAAATTGTATAATTGTTTCGTTTGACTTGTTTCGTCGTCATGTACATGTACGTATACATAAACACACGAAGCGGTAGAGTAGTTGACAAAGTATTGGCCGCCATCGTCAGAGGTTGTGGGTTTGATCCCTCTTAAACAACACTCAGTTCTGGTTCTACGCAGAAAGTGGACTCTAGAACGTTTCAAATAAGTTTTAAGCTTCCTTGGGAATCCAGTTTAAATGAATTAGAATTAATTATAATTATTATATACAACATATAAGCATACTTTTTATATACATTATCTTCAATATTAAATGGTTTTGAAATTGGAGAAACGGTGTACTAAAGGACACAGTCACACGGTACGGCGTTAAATAGAAACATATTTTTAAAGACATATTAAATGAAATTATGCCTTCTGATGTAATACATTGAAGAATATGTGAAAGTTTTGCGCGTTGTGATTCAGTCAACTTCAAATGAAAATCACAAGATGTTTAACAGGGATAAGTTGAGGTTATTTGCAACATCTCCGACTTATAGCAATTGAAATTTTATGATTTAAAAAAAAGTATGAAACAAATATCATATAAACTCTCTTTGATGTTTTGGAATGGGCGTGTAAATAAGAGAAAAATATTATTATTGCAATTATTCGTCTTGGAAGTAAGGGTAGTAATTACTTAAATTGCATGTCAGAAAAGAAATAAAAAGTTTAATGATATGCGACTTGAAAACTAGGAATTGAGACAACATGGGCATCGTAACCGCGGACCAAAGTAGACAGTTTCTTGAGTCTGCTCTCTCATTGCTGATACTGTTTGGTGTGGATATTTAGAGAGTTTGCATTTAATTAGTGTGGTTAAAACGAATTAATGTCTGAATTCCTAATAATGTTGTGGGTTTTTTGTCTTACAAGTGGGCAGCATGTGTTTTTGTTGGTTTGTGTCTTATTTGTTGTATTTTTAAACATCAGGTATTGTAACATTCACTTTTTACCAGTGTATCTCTCATGCCCGAAAGCGTCTCCATTGTATGTTAACCGATTATACGTTTTTTTTTCAAGTTCGACATTTTCTATTTATTTTGACTACGCTCAAGAGAGAAAAATATTTAGCATGTGTGTGTATATCCATGTCCCATAGTAATTATTTTCTGGTGGTGTTATTGGTTGTTTACTCGAGATGTGACTGAATAAATTGTTCCCTTATATATTTCTTTATTTCCAAGTTAGTCTCCTCTAAACATTGTTTTGCGTTTTCATTACTCTTCTTTTGCTGCGTTTTCTTAGCTCTTGAGTGTATAATGTATGTGTAAGCAAGCATGATTATTTTGCATATGCAATTATAGTGTCAACAAGCAATTAAAACACAAATAATTTGTGTAAGTGATGACTAATAATTAACAAATATGATTAAAATAAGTGTTTATTTACGTTTTTTAAAAAAATAAACGTGACTAAAGCGTGGCGGTAGTGCAGTGGTAGAGTGTTGACCGCTCATGCTTAAGGTAACAGGTTTGAGCTTTAGCTCGATCTGGATGACCTTAACCTGGAAGCGGACTCGAGAGCGATTCAGATAAGCTCTGAGCCCACTTTGCAATCGAGCAAAAGTGAATATGTATAAACTTTTAATTGAATAAATGTTAAACTTTATAAGTGTACGTTTACATGTTTTACTTGAATATTCTGGAATGTTACAGTGTATACATGTTTCCAGATGCTTAATGTGTGAAATAACAACAACAACAACAACAACAACAACAACAACAAATCAAATACATTCCCCAATTGCCAGTATGAAAAATCTTGACTGAATTAATTCTGTTTCATTTACTTTCTGACAATCGGAACATCGCTCGGCCATTTCCGCCTACGTTCGAATATACTCGTATTTGGCCGAGCGATGTTCCGATTGAATTTCTGAATCATTTAATTCTTGCGTGGGTGACAAGACACTGTCTGCTTAGGAAGATTCATATTCAAAAACACGATGTGTGCAGAGTTAATCACTTACTAGTACGCGTAGCACATATTTTACAGCTGTGTGACATTGAAAACATCAAACGAAGTATACCGCCGAGTTAAACTACATAAAGGATGAATGAAACGTACATAAGCCGCATCAAAATGTGACAGATTACGTCGCCTCAACCGGGGATTACAATATGATAAATGAAAGTGACTCACTACATACAAATTGAATGATAAATAAACGTTGTATATTACAGAAACGTCTGCGCACATTTCATTCATCAGATCACCGCCACAATGTGCTGTTTTGTTCTCGAAAAAATATCAACCCATGTGGCCAAACATACTAGTATATCGGGATATGTTTTTGCGGGATCCCGCTGAGCACGTGGTTCGATATCTTAATATATTGGAACAGGTGATTTACTGCGTTAAATACCCATACAGAGCATCAGAGATTGTAATCTCGAAACTATGAATGAGACCCACGACCCGACAACTTTTAATACACTCAAATACTATCACAGCAACAAAAGAATTAGTTTTGATTCATAATTGTTTAAAATATGAACATATGTTATTATGTATAAAAAACCGGGACAGAAATGTCAATTTAAGAGCTTGTTTTGACTGACTAAATCTATTCGTATCATAAATAGCAATCCGTCGGTATTGTGAAGCACTCACCCCACGTGGCAAATTCGTCCAAATGCAGTGCGATATGCTATTTATTTCGACAGATGACAAATGTAAGCCGTTCGTGTGTATCTGTTTTAATATTGTTTAGACATACCTCATCGTGTCGTAATTTAAACTCCAGCTGAAAATGTTTCATTTAACTATATTAAATTTGAGTAGTTAATAATTGTACAATTGTTAATTAATATACTAATTGTTCGGTAGATATCTTTGATTTTGATCTAGAAATGAATTTATCAACGCTGCACCTTTGTTGCGAGGGTTAATGCTGTGTTGATGCAGTGTCTAATATACTGTAAAGTCACACGAAATGCATTACGCATTGCTGATAATTATGACAACTGTAGGGGGTCGTTTATGAGGCAAACGCACCACGGGATCACCGGTTCATTTAAAAAAGACACCTGAGGGGGCATCTCGTTCTCAATTCGTTAATATGATATACTTGTTACTTGATTAAGTATACGAATACATACGAACAGTGTTGCGAAAATAATTGAGATATGATAAGGATGTAACAAGTTTTAAAAAGAACATCACTTTGCCTAAATACCACTCTGAATATGAACATTTAGTTTTGAAGTTTTGTGACATTTGGATTTTTGAAAATTGAAATGTTAATGGCGACATTATTGATTTTATGAATGAATTATTAATTCAATTTGGAAGAATACATCGGTAAATATTTATTGAGGTTTACAAAGTTAGTAAACAATATCTGGCCGTTGAGAAACAGGGATCACTACCATTCAAGTTCGATGTCATACACGTGAATATATATTCTATCAGAAGGGTAGTTCTAGATATTATTTTGCTGTCGATTTTTAAAAATTTGGAAGAAGAACAGTGATATACTTCATCGATACTCCTGATAGGAAGGTATGTACATGTTATATTCAACGTATGTTGTCTGGTCGTGTATGCTATTTAATTGGTGCCGTAACATTATAGCTTGTAAACATGATATGAATGTAAATTTGGTGTCACGCAATAATTGTGTTGTTTGTTTATTCCGCATCAGTTCTTCCGTCCACTCTTCGAAGAAGTTTGACACATTTAGAAAAGCTTAGTTGTAAACTTACACTGGGGAGTGATTTGTATTATCTTGCAAAAAGAGTTATCTTTCTTTTGTTATCTAGAGTTTCTATTGTTATATAACCCGTTTGCTATAGAACATCATCAGTTGCAGATCTCGACTTAACGCGGCTTACATTTGATAGTAATTGCCTTTAGCTCATTTGTGAAGAAAGCTCAAGGCTTATACGAGTTGCACTTGAATTCGTTTCACGTGTGGTAATATTTCTGACTGTTGCTCTTGCAAGGTTGTCGAAACGAGTCTTGGACTCTATCCGCAACACTGCCACTCGCTGACATTTTACACTCTTGACGTTATCAAATTATCTCAGTCAATGTTAGATATTTTATTTATGACCCTCTAGCAACAGTTTCACAGCTCAGGCCCACTGGCACCGGCTTAGTGGTTTTCTCATCCGCGATTTGAGAGCTATTTTGTAAATTTATCCAAAATTAAAAACGAAATCATATATGTATAGTGTTTTTTTAAATATTGATGCAAATTGAATGATAAAACATGATATGAATGTAAATGGATCGTATACTGAACTAGTATGTTAAAATGCAAAGTGAAATACTATTTGTTCTGTCCGGCAATCAAAAAAGCATTTTTTTTTCGTTTCAGATTTTTGAGAACTATTTATTTTATTTTATATAACTAATCATATATATGTGTATGCCATGTATTTTATAAAGATTTTGTTTTATTTAAACAAATATTCATTATCGACCTACCCAATTAAAAAAACAGAGTAAGTAAACAAGTACATGTAACATCTTAATGAATGAATGAATGAATGGTGTTTTACGGCACGTCGACACATAAATAGGCTCCAATCTTTATAAGAAAACTAATTCATACGATATTAAAGGTAATTAATGCGATACAATTTTATTTTAATGTACTTTCATCCCTAAAAAGCATACACTACATGTCTTAATCGGGCATTTAAAGAACAATGCATGTCTGTCATACATTAGATTAATTATTGTAAACTACATGTAGCATAAAAGAAACAATACCGTCATTTATTTAAAAAGTTCAGTTCAAATAACATCTGAAATGATATATGTAAAAGACAGATTATAAACTTCCGATCAACGCAGCTTGACGCACCAGCAACCCCCCCCCCCCCCCCCCCCCCCCCCAAAAAAAAAGAAATAAATAAAAAAATAAAAATCTGGAAACTGGAAACTCTCTGGAGTGTGATCACCAATGTTAAAAAAACAGCAGCTAGATGCAGTTTGTTGTCAAAATGTTCACTCGACCAGACTAGAGATGTAACTGACTGTTCACTCGACCAGACTAGAGATGTAACTGACTGTTCACTCGACCAGACTTGAGATGTAACTGTTTTTATGTTTACCTCTGTCTTTTATCCGAATTGTACGATCACTGCGTGAAGCTAGTACCACCTGTGTGATTTCATTTCTACCGCACATGGTAACATCATTTTTCATCTATAATCATAGATTGTCAGCTGTCTCGACCATGTAGGTAAAAGCGGCAAACATCAAAGGATTGACGAGTGGAACAGTTCCTGGTAATCACATATTCTTGTCTAGGTTTTCAATACATTGTATTTACACGCCCAGACGTTTCCACTTCTGATTTCTGTCTGTTAAACACTGTTAAACTTGCCAAATATTTCTTATTCAGACAACCTGTTTTCTTGCATTATCTCAATTTACGTTTTCGCACATAATAGCTTTGCACTTTTAATATTATTTTCAGCGTCTTTTCCAATCATCTTAAGATCTTTTCTAGATTCTTCCTGTATACTGTCAATTATCAAACATTTTGTTTTTAATTCTTGTTTCTTGGGAATGCTCGTTTAGATGTTTGCCTTACTGTAGAATGTGGTAAATAGTGGCAAGCTATTTACATGGCCATACTTATGTCATTATAATGGATAGTTTTGTGGGGGAAAAAACTCGCTACTATTTGTAGAAAACATAGTAAAACGTAGTAAAGCTTTGCGTTCTTCGCATTTAATCATCGTTTAAATTGTATTGTATTATAAGATACGAATGTTTCAGCGAGCAAATTGTTTTGTGTTGGTAATACTTTGCACCATAAAATATGTACACTGAATAAGCATTCGTTTTACTGTCAGCGCATAATTAGCATTTGTCAAATTCTAATCGTCTGCATATTACAGTGAGACTTTCGTTACACTCGTGTTGTTTATGGCTTTTGTTTATGGGCTAAGCTTACTGTAAGTCTTTAATCTACATTTGATCAGCAGCTTAGTATGTGTTTAATCGTGTAATGTTTATGAATAAAAACACTATCAAATAGCTAAATTGCTACCAAACATTGTTTAATGTTAATTCATACAATCTCAGACATACTTCATTTGCTTCCGGTTTGCGTACATGGACTTTTACGTCAATATGTTTTTATTTACAGAAATAACTTTCAGCACCTGTGAGTAAAACAATTAACCTTCTTTTAGTTCATTACACTGAATCTAGAAATTTTAAGCAAAACATACGTGGTTAATATGTATAAACGTTTCATTCATGTCCTAATTTCATTCAGTATTGCGAGGTGTCACTTGTGCCTATATATATACATTGTACATGCTGTAGCTTTTCTTTACATGCTGTGTCCCTTGCACTCTGCGTTTTATATTTGGTATATATTTTTTGCTGGTCATATTTAGTAGTTACGCACGTAATCAAAGTTTGATTAGTCTAGCTAACTTTTAGTGCCAGTCTGACTGTACGAGTTCCGTGTAACGTTCGGAAACCATTAGATTTCGGGTTTAACTTTCCGGTGCGCTGACGTGATCATCGCACCTTTCATTAACAACGCCGAAACTTTTCTGGTTCATTATTATATTATCGTATGAAAGGGTCCATTAGAAGCAAAATAACGCAACCAAGAAACACAGAAATTAACAACTAAATTAAAATAATACACTCGGTGTTTTTTAATCCTTACAAATGCAACAACCGGATGCCCTGCAGTCTTATCTCTGCGTCATATATCCTCAATGTGGTAGGACTTATAGAACTGACACAAATACCTGCATATACCGGCATAATGTCACTGTAAGATTGTTGAAAGTGACGATAATAACCGTACAATACAATCCATACAATAAAATTGGAAAAGAAAAGACGGGTATACCGAATTATTACGAAATGAGATAAGAAGGCTACCAACCACAAAAAATAAATAAACTCAATACAGTCTAAACTAGACAGTCGGTAAATAAATGTCTTACAGGTAGCTGCTGAATAAAATTTCTTCAATGTTCTAATGTGCTTTCCGTGTTTGGTTTATACGACCGGCTGAAGTGTTTTATTTAGCCTGAAAACAAACGGATCGTAGTCGATCGAGACTGCATACGACATGCGGTTGTAAACACAAGGTTTAGTCAATGAAATATAGCGTACAGTGAAACACCTAAAGAAACCTCTCAACTATAGTACAACTACAGTTCAACCTGTAACACTTGTAAATTAAAAATTAACGGCTAGACCTCGTTATATTTTATATTTTTGTAACTGATCCAATTTATTTCGTTTAACATAATTTATACTTAATCTAGACTGGTGTTACATATAACAAAGGTTAGACTATGCCATTTTTAAATGGTTCATATGTTTTTTATGTTCTAAGGCGACGTATATAAGTTTTTATATTCCCTGATATTAAAAGGTTGTCCTTTATGCTTTTCTTGTCCTAAAACGACTGAATCTTTTATATGCTATGACTTAAATGTCTATTTTTTTCATTCATTGCACGAAATATGTCGCCTTTTTATGACCTTAAGAATAATATCATTACACTAGTAATTTCTTTAAATAACTGAGCGTCTTTCATTAAATGACCTTAAACTGTACTTTTGATATTACATGACCCAAATAAATCCATCTCTTTGGATACATTTGTAAGCTTTCCTAAGTCAAAAGTTTTTTTCTTTCTTTCTCATGTCCATCTGTTACATTTATGTTGTATTTATATCAATATTGTTTAAATTACTAAACAATGTAAAATAACAACATTAGCTGTTGAACTGGTCAATTTTTTATGATATATATATATGTTATTGTTTGAGTGATGTCTCAGGATTTATCTCTTAACTAGCACCTAAGTCTAATTTTTCGGGGAGATTTTAATCTCAATAATTAACACCCGATACTGGTTCTATTCATAAAACGGACTTAATGGCTATTCGTATATGTACTGAGCTAAGCTTTGAGCTGAGCTCTGAGGTAACTTTTCAATGAAGTTAATATAAGTTTAGTAACCGAAATATCACTGAAAACTCTTTTAACGGGTAAGCAGATGTGTGGTTTCATGACTCACAAAACGTTAAGAATTAAACAATCGGATTTTGTTAAAGCAATGCCATTTCCATTGCTGATTTTAATTAGATCGTTCAAATGATTAATACACACAATGTGGCCCAATAGCTCATAGCACCACAGCCTGGCTAGAATACGTTTAGACAACGGACTTCTTTCCTAATTTAGGTATATATGTGTTATATATACGTAGTATTTTGTCACCTTAATATATTCAGTATACTTTTCTTTATTTCGTTGGTCATTTTCAATATGATTAGCCTGTAGTAGATATATGTAGAAATAAACTGCATATAAACGATAATTGGTGCAAGAACGTACCAAGTGCCTTCTTGTTTTACATACGCTTGGAACCTTATTGCAGCAGACGGATGGATCATACACCAATAAGGTTGTAATGGAGGACACCACTCCTGTTGCCGTCATAAAAATAAGAAAATAATAATAATTATTTTTATTACCAATGAAAAAAGTAAAATTCAAAGGACACAGTCATCAACAGCAACATAGAAATAAACAGGATTCAGCACAAATATAACAAGTTCGCTGCATACATACAAAAGAAACGACAACAGGGGTGGTATTCACCACCCATTCTTAAGAGTGTTCTAGTTTGTACACAGTACGTTGACGTCATTCTTCGTTTATAGAGCGTGGACTTTCAGTGTTAAACTTAGTAAGTGCCCGCTTCTTCTTCTTCTTCTGCACCTTCCCACGCCATATGTAACAGTGTGCAAATTAATAATGGCTGTTCCGCCCCGTCATAAGGGACGCTGTTTAATGATAATGCTCCATGCTTGTCAGCTGGAGCGCTATTAATGTCAGATATTGGTTGTAGGTGTTAACTTTATTACTTACCATTATAAAGGTGATATGAATAATTGAAACGAACCTGAAATGAAGTATAAAATATAGTTATACCATGATAGTAAATACGAGTGTGTGTATCCTTTCGTGACTACAGGAAATATACTTGTATTGCATTTGATTTACTAGTAGCGTTACATGTATACCATAGACGAAGTATAGACAAATAAAACAACTTTTAAAGTAACATTTGTCATTTATAGATTATTCACGGTTATCTAAACGAAACAGATAGCCATATGGAATGATAAAGGAGAGGCTAGTCGAACTGTACAGTTCGGAACATAATCGCCTCTCACAAATTACATGCGTGTTCAAAATCATTTTCTTGCTGTTATTCATTTAATGGATATATAAGTCAGGTTGTCCCCAACCAAGTGTCGGGAGCGCAGTATGGTCCAACCTTCTTCATCTAAGTTTATTTATACAACTTATGTATACATGTCTAGTTGCAGTTTATCGGGAATCATTTTCAAAAAATAAAATTAGCAAAACATGTATTGTTTCAATATATCATGCTTAAATAAACTCACGTATCCCTTTTTCCATCAATAGCTCTGCATTGTATATTGTATAAAACATACGAAAATTATATATTGGAAAGGTTTTCCTAATGTGACCTGTGCACCTTGGTTTAACAAAAATATTTTCTCACTTCAGATTTCAATGCAATTTATTTCTTATTTTATTTCTTATCTTGCGAGTGGTTTCAGTTTGATTTTGGTTTGATCCGCCGTATTAGTTTCACATTACTGAAGTTGATTCTCCGAAGAAAGAGTCCGAATAACTAGACAGACAGTGCTATTTTATTTTTAGAATCGGATTTAGCATTCGATTTCACCATTCCAATAAAATGTCGTTTTTGTCACGTTTTGGCAGATTTATTATTCGTATTTTAGTTATAAATGATAATTATATACGTTCTTTTCATTTGCATCTTGTTTATTTTTAGACATTTATAGTGATTTTACTGACGCACTACCTTTAGGAAGCGAATGAGCTTGTTAATATTTGATATTAAAAAAAAATAATAATAAGACTTTTGAATAAAAGTGTCTCTTTGAAACACTGACCATGTCCAGAAAGAAAATAAAATACTTGGTTTTCTCGAGTCTGTCTATGAAGATGAAGAAATAAGCAACAACCCTCTAGCCCAATTACACAACCGTTAGAGATGTTCTATTTCGGGAGAGACTTGCGCGCAAATGAAACAATCATCAACAACTCTAGTCTGTTGCCCTGGAACACGTTGAATGGAAATCCGACTATATATGGGCCTATATACTAGTTATATGCGTGATTTCGATTTTGAAGCCGTAGACGTTTTTATGTAAACACTTTGTTTGGGGATATAGGAATGATATTTGATATTATGGAGTATATAATTGAAGTGCTTGCTATATCCATATTTTATATTGTGGGCGGTAACCTGTTAAGAGTGGTAATTGGCCACTTTAGACTGATAAGAAATTTTGAACAAATAGTAAGGTTAATCATTTTCAAGACCCCGTTCATAAATACAAAATATAAGTTTCCACTGAAGTGCGCTCTTGTCAAATAAACAGACTCAAGATTTCCATTCATAAAATGTAATTTATATATATGCATACAGAGAATAAACCGGAGTCTGTTTTTCTTCGGGTTTTTTTTATGTTGGTTGCGATTTTTGCTTCTTTAAATCTGATTATATTTATATTGGTGTATTGGCTTTTATCGGATTTTTGTTTAAAAATGTGTTATCTGTAATGATCTCAAATTAATTTATCACCTTCAGATCGCAACCATTGTAACAAAAGTGTGCGAATGACTGCAGCACTCTAAATACTTGACCGAGTTAACCAGAACACACATGCGCATACTGCCGTATATGTCAGAGAATAGTCTGGCGGTGTTTTATATGCGCTACAACGTGTGGTATTAAAATTAAGTTCAAATTTGGGTCAACAAAATAGTCTGTAGAACGGACCCAGCTCTCCTTATTGGGTCCGTTAAATTGAAAGTGTTACGTGCACACTGATTGGTCAGTTGCTTCAGGGAAGTTTGAATGACGTCATAGTTTAGCAAGCGTTCAGTTGGTATGAATTGTGAGACCGGCATAGAATTCCCTATTTTTTTTCATTGGTGGTTAATAGACCTGATTCGGGAGATAAACGGTTCTGGGATAGACTAATCCACAAAATGAAAAGATTTTACTGAACTAGAAGCTTTGTGTTGCTGGGTTTTTTTTATTGATTTTTGTACTTTTAGTACCATAAAAGAGACACACGGCATTTTTGATATATTTTCACTCACCACTATTGTTTAAAACGTGGTGCAGTTATGGTCAATAAATGATGCAATTACTTCATCAGGATTTATCTCAACTTATTTATAAACATATAAAAAATGTTATTTATTTCTTAGATATGAAGATTCATACGATTATACTTGGAGAGTAAAATCTTCATATCGTACTTCGTTCATAGTAAATATCGATATGCTTCGTGAACATAAGTAATATTTAACATTGCCGTGCGCAAACGCAGACCAGTATTATTTTTCTTAGTTAATACCTGCCAATGAATGTTTAAGTGGTCAGTTATTTACTTTCCCCATTTCCATTGCCACCCCTTACCTGTATATCGACCACTTACAGATTAACAGGACACGTGAATTAATGCATTAACACGTCACTCTGACGTGTTTTTTATTATCTTCCAAAACAAAACGTGACGTTTCTTGTGGTTCAGTTGCTACCAGTATGTTCTTATACGCACTTATAAAAGACCTCCCTGATTACATATACACGAGGACGAGAGGAAAGCCACACAGGTCAAACACATAAACGCGTTGGTTGTACTGACAAAAGTGTAGGGGGACATGAAATATTGTTTTCATATCGTTGTCATTTATAAGTGTCAACATGATTAACAAAACAAACAGTAAACGGTATATTCCGAACATTTATTTTTGTGCGTGCAAAACGTAACCACAAAAAAAGCGTTATAAAAAAAAACTTTGTATAAATTAACAAACAATTGTAATTATTGCTATATTATTTACTTTTGTTTTCTTACCGAAACAGGATATCAATTAAGAAATGTAAGTTTACCTTTTTTATTTAACAATTTAAGGTAATGATGTAAAGAAATAACGCTAAAATATGTATCCTAGCAATTGAAGCAATATTATTTTGCGGAAATGTTTAAGCTTTCTAACGTGCAATTTACAGAACATAGGTCCACGTATACGTGTACGTGATGTTGAAAAATTTCAATAATTGTTCATATCGAATCAACATAAAACGCACTTAAAAAACTTAAAGCAGTAGTCCTAATTTTTATGAATGCTCACTGAATCTGACATGCATGTCTTTATTTCCATTCTGATAGCAGAACAAAGCGGAAATGCAATTCAATGCAGAGCAGTGTATTCCACATTTATTAAAAAAAATGCGACAGTTGAAAAAACAACAGTTCAAATTTTAAATAATTACTTTTTTTTTTCAAATTAGTTTTGCTGCATATATTATAAAGGTACTACCGCCATTAGGATATTTTCATAATACGTAAATTGTTTATTCACTATTAGCAATCCAGGTTTTTACTAAGTATTGTATTTAAATGATTTATATATATATATATATATATAGATATGTATTTTAATGTTTGATGTTAAGTTTTTTAACGGATTTCTAAACATTCATGTACCAAAAAGCTTCGTTGCCATTCAGATAGCAAAACTAGCAAACAGCAGAATATTCAATATATTTCGAAATAAATCTTATTTTTTAAAAGTTTTTTATGAGTTGCTAACAACTCATGTTTTTATTAAGTATTTTTTTTTAAGTTATTTTTCTTCAAATGAATGTTTATTGAGGATTTATAAAGAATGCGCAACAGTGCATACAGCCGTCTTCATTGCCGTTCAAATAGCAAAAACAATACAATTTTATTACCAAAATGCAGAGCAGTATATACTATTCCATTCAGAGAATTTCAAAATGCAACAATTGAAAAAGCTGTTTATGCATTTCCAACAATACTTGTATTTACTAAGTATTGTAGTTAAATGATTTAAGCTGTACATATTTTTTAACGTGTATTAAGTATGTTAAAGAATATATGCACGTCAGCTGCCTCCATTGCAATCCAGATAGCAAAGTTAAAAACAACGGAAATGTAATACCTTTTTTACCAAAATGAAAGGCAGTTAATATCATCTCCATTCAAAGTATCTGAAAATGCGACAACTGATAAAGCTGTTTATGCATAACCCTCAAGAATCTATTCGGAAACAATCGGTTTGCACCGGTTTACCAGGCATTCCGAGACCCACTTTATTTATTTTACATTTAATTACTTACAACGGCTACAGGTACCTGTCAAAACGCTAGGGAAACTTTTACAATCTTTGATGCCATATTAAAATCCCGCTTAAGTCTCTAACCCGACGTATAATGAAGTGTTGTACAGCGATGGTGCTAACAGAATATTATGGTTTTTCAAGTGTGCATTGTCAGTTAATTCAAGTATAATTTTTAGTAGACACAACGCTTTGGACTGTGGGTGGCTAATCGTCTATCTGAAGAAGAGTTATTGCAGAAATGATCATTTCTCACATTCCAATAATCCCTGAGTATCGGGATTCAAATGTTCCAGCTTTCATCTTTACATAGCAGATGCATTAGTTTAAGTTATGTGCCTGATTTTTCACAAATCGCTCCAGCAATACGGTTAATATGTAATAAAAAAAAACGTTACGTAGCATTCGTGGTTGTACAGACGTCACCAAGGGTGGTATTCACCAACCATTCTTAAGAATATTCTAAGACTTGAACTCAAGATTGATTTTTTGAAAAACACACTTTCATAAACTGAATGTTAATGAGTCTGAAAAGAAATTAAAAATGTTGTTGAAATTTGAAAGGAAATAGTTTTCTATTTATTTCTTAAAACTAAATTTTATATTTCTTTAAATTTATAGAGTTTTTGTTCAGCTTAGTGACACCTATCTCCGTGTATGCTCACAGTAAGATATGATTTCACTATCGTTTGTTTTGGGGTTTTTTGCATCTATATTTTGTTGCGCATGCCTCAATTCATAATAAAATGATTATTCCAAATTTCAATCGCAATCTTTTTTATTTGAGCATGTTCTTTAGCGGAAAAGCGTAAGACATTGGGCTTGGTCGACCACTTGCACCATTCATTAACTCATTGATTGCGGTACTTTATCCGTGTATGCTCAGTTTTGGGTTTTACGCTTGAAACCTTCAATCGTGATTTTGTTTTACCATTAATGGAAGGTAATGAGTGTAAGTTACAATCAAATCAATATTGCATGCTTTGTTATAAGTTAAGTCTGTGTCAAAAGGATTCATAGACAGGGTTTGGTCGATTGCCATTTTAATGTTAAGTTTTTGCAGTAAGTTATTGTTCCTCTGGAAATGGATTCATCAAGCACGCAGTTTATTCAAAGTTTTTGTCTGATTCTAAGTTTTATTAATTGCCACCTAGTGTCGTATAGTATTTTGACCCCTATTGTATAATGACCCTATCCCCTACAAATAAATGACGCTGGTACTCACTGTAAGAACTGTGTTCATTCATTTTTTTTTAAATTAAAAAATCAGCTTTGTCTCACCTAATAGTGCTGAAGTCTGTTTGACGTCACAATGGAACAGTCTGCAATACCAGAACGAGGTACACCTCCAGAACGAGGCACACCTGTGCTAGCAATTACTTAATTGTGAAATTTTATCTATAATATTTTGTAAGATGTTCATGTTTTACTGTGGCGTTAAATAGTAAATGGTTAGTCATAGTTATAATTCGATAGGCAAAAGATAACTGATGCGTTTCTATGTTTTTACTGCTCAGTGAAAATTAATGATGTTTTATTATGGAAAAAATCCCAATCATAATTTAAAATAAACTGTTTACGCAATCCGATGTAACAGGCAATATCGTCACATTAATGTAAAAAACTACCAAGTATTTATAAACTAGATGGATCGTGGTACTTTTTTACGCTAACATAGTGGTATGATGATATTAAGACGCATTGAGATATAAAAATAAATTTTCAATGACGCTCTCAAATCCGACAATAGTTTCGGAATTATAATTTCTACTTTTACTACAAAAATACACGTTAAATAGTTCTTCGTATGTGTAAGCATTTTTTTAAAACAGATATGTTTTACAAAATGGTTTAGATATATCAGAAAATATAATGGATATATAATTTCAGTTTAATTGCTTATTATTAGATATACCATAAAACGAATTATACAGAGTTTTACCTGTTATACATTCATTGTTTCTCATCTTGAATTTTATTTTTTGTATTATCTATTCTAAAATATTTAATATGGACAACGTCTTCAAGTATATTTATCGTTTGTACATAAAATATAGTTCGACTTGTCGACGGCTTATATGATGGTAAAATGTTGGTCGTCCGTCCGTAAACATGTCATCTTCTTCATTCATTAAAAGTTTTTTTATAATTAAAAAAAATGTCTACCTTCGTTATATATTACTTTAAAGGAGAACGATATAGTTTTGCATTACACTACGTGAAGTAGAGCTGATAGGCCTCCTGTTTATAACTACACTACGTGAAGTAGAGCTGATATGCCTCCTGTTTATGACTACACTACGTGAAGTAGAGCTGATATGCCTCCTGTTTATGACTACACTACGTGAAGTAGAGCTGATATGCCTCCTGTTTATAACTACACTACGTGAAGTAGAGCTGATATGCCTCCTGTTTATAACTACACTACGTGAAATAGAGCTGATAGGCCTCCTGTTTATAACTACACTACGTGAAGTAGAGCTGATATGCCTCCTGTTTATAACTACACTACGTGAAGTAGAGCTGATATGCCTCCTGTTTATAACTACACTACGTGAAGTAGAGCTGATATGCCTCCTGTTTATAACTACACTACGTGAAGTAGAGCTGATATGCCTCCTGTTTATAACTACACTACGTGAAGTAGAGCTGATATGCCTCCTGTTTATAACTACACTACGTGAAATAGAGCTGATATGCCACCTGTTTATAACTACACTACGTGAAATAGAGCTGATAGGTCTCCTGTTTATAACTACACTACGTGAAATAGAGCTGATATGCCACCTGTTTATAACTACACTACGTGAAGTAGAGCTGATAGGCCTCCTGTTTATAACTACACTACGTGAAATAGAGCTGATATGCCACCTGTTTATAACTACACTACGTGAAATAGAGCTGATAGGCCTCCTGTTTATAACTACACTACGTGAAGTAGAGCTGATATGCCTCCTGTTTATAACTACACTACGTGAAGTAGAGCTGATAAGCCTCCTGTTTATAACTACACTACGTGAAATAGAGCTGATATGCCACCTGTTTATAACTACACTACGTGAAATAGAGCTGATATGCCACCTGTTTATAACTACACTACGTGAAATAGAGCTGATAGGTCTCCTGTTTATAACTACACTACGTGAAATAGAGCTGATATGCCACCTGTTTATAACTACACTACGTGAAGTAGAGCTGATAGGCCTCCTGTTTATAACTACACTACGTGAAATAGAGCTGATATGCCACCTGTTTATAACTACACTACGTGAAATAGAGCTGATAGGTCTCCTGTTTATAACTACACTACGTGAAATAGAGCTGATATGCCACCTGTTTATAACTACACTACGTGAAGTAGAGCTGATAGGCCTCCTGTTTATAACTACACTACGTGAAATAGAGCTGATATGCCACCTGTTTATAACTACACTACGTGAAATAGAGCTGATAGGCCTCTTGTTTATAACTACACTACGTGAAGTACAGCTGATATGCCTCCTGTTTATAACTACACTACGTGAAGTAGAGCTGATAGGCCTCCTGTTTATAACTACACTACGTGAAATAGAGCTGATATGCCACCTGTTTATTACTACACTACGTGAAATAGAGCTGATAGGTCTCCTGTTTATAACTACACTACGTGAAGTAGAGCTGATAGGCCTCCTGTTTATAACTACACTACGTGAAATAGAGCTGATATGCCACCTGTTTATAACTACACTACGTGAAATAGAGCTGATAGGTCTCCTGTTTATAACTACACTACGTGAAATAGAGCTGATATGCCACTTGTTTATAACTACACTACGTGAAGTAGAGCTGATAGGTCTCCTGTTTATAACTACACTACGTGAAATAGAGCTGATATGCCACCTGTTTATAACTACACTACGTGAAGTAGAGCTGATAGGTCTCCTGTTTATAACTACACTACGTGAAATAGAGCTGATATGCCACCTGTTTATAACTACACTACGTGAAGTAGAGCTGATAGGCCTCCTGTTTATAACTACACTACGTGAAATAGAGCTGATATGCCACCTGTTTATAACTACACTACGTGAAGTTGAGCTGATATGCCACCTGTTTATAACTACACTACGTGAAGTAGAGCTGATATGCCACCTGTTTATAACTACACTACGTGAAGTAGAGCTGATATGCCACCTGTTTATAACTACACTACGTGAAGTAGAGCTGATAGGCCTCCTTTTTATAACTAAAGCGATCAATTTATATTTACACGACACGTCAGGATTTTGTTCTATTTTCAGATATCGAATAGGTGATATCTTTATCAAAATTGGTATATTACTTAAAAACCGTATTTTAAACACCGTAATGTGCTTGAGATTGCATCAACATTTCGATAACTAGAGATAATTTATGAATGAGCTATCAATTCGGAAATTCGTTTGACATCATTACACAATTACTTTAATGTAGTAATCTGTTTCTAAATTCGTTTCTTTTTATCTCTGGCCTTTCTACTCTATTTATAATGTGGTTATTTTAAACCACAAATTCGCATTCATTGTATTAGTCATTAATGCCGTTTCTATTACAACGAGTGCCAGATTCAACAATGTGTTCAACGTGAAAATTTATCAGGCACTGTTCTTATTATAACTTACACGTGCCTTCTATCAACAATTTCAAGCCATTAATCATGATAAATATTCGGTCTTTAGTATGCACTTCTGGTAGCGTGGATTGAATGAAAACTACCTGATAAGTGCACATTGGCAACATTAGAAATAACAGTCTAACAAGGAACTGACATTATAATTAAAAGTACACTATCATAGCAACAAAACGAACCCAGAAACTTAACAAACATGACCACAGCTTCCTTAGAACGATGGATGGAAACTCAAATTATCATTTATCTCAAAAGTGTCTTCCAAAGGGAAGTCATGATTTCGTCAAATCCGTTTTCCGAATACTCGGACTCCCGCATTTTATAATAGGTCACAAACTCAGTGTTTGTTTATATTCATCATATTCATTGAGAATGGTAAACAATGTCGCATTTGTACACTAATATTTTATGCATTAATTTTGTTGCGAATGGCTATATACCTTATTGGATGAATATACAACACACAATATGCAGATATTAAGATAAGTTTAGAGTAATCTATCACAAACGGTAAGATTACTAAAATTCGGAAAACAGAGTTGTTCTGTTTTAATCAATTATTTTGATATCATTTGTCTGTGACATCTGTATGCCGGCCTCGAAAATCTCAATGGGTAGCGCGTCTGACTATCAATCGAATCTCCAACCGGCCACAGTCTTCGTGAGGATCGATATTCGACATAAAGTCTAATTGCCATTCGTCTCTAACCGCTGATTCTAATGAGAAAGTTACATTTACTTGCAACGGTTGGTGTGTTCGAATACTGGTTAAACTTGCAGGATCACAGGAAGAGTGGTTAGGTTAACTTCGGTTAGCAGATCTTCTGTTAGCCCTCGATGGCATCAAACAGACTTTGATATCATTCTGATTACAGTGTTTCAAGATTGACGTCTATTCCGTCCTTTTTCACATGCTGTTTCTTTTAACATTTCGGTCATTTATTATATCTTTTAAAAAAGAAAAAAACGATCGCGATAAATATCAGTCAGTTTCACATTATGCTTGAATTAAAAATAGAAACGAAGTATTTTATGATAGTTATGGTTAGAGCCGTGGACAAATGTGGGATGATTCATATGAGTTTTTGTGCTTAAAATTTTGAATATATTACTACCTGTAATAAATGGAATCGCTTTTCGTTTTCGTCGTTGCGCTCTCTTTAGTAGATATTTTAAAGTCTTATGACGCACCGTACTGTAACTAAGTATCGTTAGTATTTGTTATATTTTTTCATGGAGCTCATTTTGCTCAAAAATGAAAAAAACCTAAGTCGGTTCTAGGGTGCGTGCGCACTCTCCAACACATTTGGCTCATTTTATTCATCTCTGTCATTGGCTCCAGACAGCATTCCACTAAACATGACTTCCAGTCACAAGATCATTTCTATTTAAAAATGCTTCCACGCTATTGAAAACAATGCTCGTCAACTGTTTTGTCTGAATGAGATTCTATAAAATAAATGGTAGGAAATCACAATCGGAGGGTTTAATAAACAAGTTAGAATTGTTTATCTATTAAAACAATGATTCATCATAACAACGAAGATCGTGTTGATATGTTTTTTTGTTAGTTTACATTTGCGTAAAATAAAAGAAAATAGTTCATCACTTATTCGTGTAAAATCTGTTTTGTTGTTTTTGTTTTAATGTAAAATTTCTAGTTTTGTTGTCTGGTTTCAACACTATGCTTACTGCATCAACTGTAATTTCTAAGTTTCGTCAAAAATCCCGACATTTAGCCTATTGCAGAAGTGAATGAGTGTAACGAACGATAACTATACGATGGAGATTGGGGTGCGTTAGGGCAGTTGCATATTTCATTTGTACCTCAGTTATATTTAAAAAAAAAAACATTATTATATTGCAAGGTTTCGCCAGTCACATAATACATCATTTAGCAAGATTATTTCAAACAAAACTCAGTTTGTATTTGTGTTCAGTTTATTACGCTCAAAACGACCTTCAATTATATCGTGTGTATGCAGTGACTCGTCATTCATGTTTGTCTCAACCATTCTTATATCATTGTAAATCTTTACTGATAGCTATCGTTGTATCTTGCCAAGACAAAAACAAGGAGCAAACACTGAGAATTAAGCATATTACCATCCAGACGTTGATAAACTCGGTGCAATGTCAGGATAATCTGTATTACACTGGCGGAAATCCTTGATCTAAATAATCTCTTAGACAGACAGTGGATTTGAGGATTCCATCCCCTATATTTATAGGGTTTGTCCGTGGATTAATGTCACGAGAGGTTTGTAGAAACGAGAAACATCCTAACCTGGTGATGTTGACATCCATCCCAAATCGGGAAGTTCAAAATGGTACATAATACCTTTTAATATCGAATATTCAAGTTCTAGCGTAAATATAAGTTGATACTTCACAAGGGGGCGGGATCTTTACTTCTACTTTAAGTATTAGTTAAGGATTTTCCTCCACATTAAAGCTGGAAGACATTACTAACTGGTAATGTGTAGAAATTGGCTCAATTCAAGAAAGAATTAAAAACACAACTGATAGTTAGAATAAATGCGATATCCAAGTGGTCGATGTGATTACAAATGAAGTAAATACATAGAACAAGAAAACCGTATTTGTCGATCGCTACTGAATGGAGTCGTGTGCCATCTACGGACGCAGATGTTTCTGTCGTTGTGTGTAAAAGTATATGTTATTTCTATGTAAATTACCATATGGAGCAACAACAGAACTACTCATTCTCATGCGATGCTTCTGGCAGACGCGACGATGGGTCTAGAAAACTGGTCCGGAAAAGGATGCGATTTACAGCCAGTCCGGAACAGGAAACTATTAACACCCACAAGACGCATGAACATAATTATGGTTCTTAAAATTGGCAAAATCTACGATAAACATATTGTACTTGGCCATTTAATGTTCATAACAATTGATTGTTGGGATTCAATGTCGATAAATTAGATATGCATAGACAGGTAATTACATAGAACCGTTTTGTTACGTTTTTACTGAAACGAAGTAAATTAGCCTCAGCCTCACAACAAATGGTTTACTTTGCTCATCTGCACCAAGTCATCACAATCGCTGTAGACCAGAATGTAAAACAAAGTTTGTTTGGAGTTCAGGTAGATAATATTAAATCCGTCCCGAGGAATAACTATGTTTACGTAAGAGAGCGTCGGAAGATTCTGTCCTAACCGAAAATGCTATGAATGATTATTTTCCTTGCTTACCAAACTTAAAATACAGTTATATTTTTACCACGTTCGTTTTTGTAAGACGTTAAGTTATATCATTTCTATTTGTCTCACCATAGATGGATCCAATCTCACAGCGTGATACCAGATATATGTTTCCAAGTTTTTCATCGGATACGGACATTTCATCCTACACTCCCTCCACGTACCTTTCCTAACCGTCTCGTGCCGTGACATTTCGTAAAGATATAAATATTAGATAAAGTACCTGAGCTTCTCTCCAGCAAAACTAGTTTTCCCTCGGTATGATTTTTTTCTCTGCAGTGTTCAAACCCTTGAAATAGACTTATAATCTCGGCCATGGGAGGATATATACATATTTAGTCCAGATAAACATATAGATGTCTTAATCAAGTGTACATGAAAAAATCCAAATCGAGTTACTTTGGGTTTTTAAGGTAAAACTTGCCTTACAGGGAACAAACAAGGCAATCATTAGGAGCCGGGGCCGGGGTTTCCCCCTTTCCACGGCTATTCTTATTTGA
The DNA here is from genome assembly GCA_029582155.1 of Panopea generosa. Lineage (NCBI taxonomy): Eukaryota > Metazoa > Mollusca > Bivalvia > Adapedonta > Hiatellidae > Panopea > Panopea generosa. The sequence continues at coordinate 58,960,137 of CM055908.1, read as the reverse complement.
CCACCCGGCTATTTTCAGCTTAGTTTCTTCCGGGTTATTTTGTTGATGATCCCCCAAAAACTCCACCCCTTCTACTTTTTCCTTTCACCCTCCTACTGCATAACTTAATGAAAGCCCTGATACAAGACGTATTGCAAGAAAGCGTTCAGCAACACTTGGGTTTGTTTCCAAACTTCGAAGTCATTCCGTACATTCTGTTTTCATAAATCCAAATTAAAATAACAAGTAAAGCAAAAAGTTCTTTGACGTACGAAATGTAGGAATTTTCACTTTCATAAATATGCTTCAAAAATCTCTTTAGGCGTGTATTGTTTGTGCGTGCGTCAAAATATCTGATGAAGGTAAATATTATAACTGGCTTAGTTCTCTCCGTATATCATTTAATGGAGTTCTACCGAAAACGCTTCGGTCATAGCCTACCGTTGGTCTTTCGTCATGTGCTTCAGTACCGTACTCTGAAGTAATATATCATTATGAGGAGAAACATTTTAATGCCTTTTTCGTCACCATATCCGCATATGTGATGTAGTTTTCGTCTTAGTGTTTGTTCACCGATTCAGTCGTATTTAACTATATATAGTTAATCCTGTTATTTTTGCGTATATCATTGTAATTTATTATTTGAGCCATTCCCTTCGCATTGTGTTTTGTGGTTTTGTGTATAATACTTATCATATATATTGTTTATGCACGAAATCAGCCAAGGGTTAGCTCATGCTGTTAAAATGGGGTTGTTTATTTCATTATAAATTGCTTCAGATTTTATCCGATTCTTCATAAAGGTTATCAGTGGTATTGAAAAGAACTCGGAACTTTAGCTTCATTTATTTAAGTTGGTGAAACATTAGACGCTTGATACATAACGTTCTTAAATTGTGTTCTGTAAAGGTAAGTCTAATCAGAATCTTGGTTTTTAGTGTCATATCATAAGTAAATAAGTATATTTTTTCGTTGAACAGGTGTTTTGTTTTATTAAATAATTAGCCAGACCAGTTTTTGTATTTCGTCACATAATGAAGAGGATTCGTTCATATGCGAACTGTTTAAACTATATTCTAGTACACGGATATAACAGTAAATGCGTATTAATCATTGTCTAGCGATATGTTAATGTCCTTGAGCAAGGCACTTTTTCCACATATGCTTTGTACTGGTTCTATCCAGGAAGACTTCGATCGTGATTTGTCTAAGTTGTAAGAACTTGTTTCACAATCGAAGTAAAATAAATAAGTTTAAAACAAATATGCTAATGAGGTTTATTGTAAATCAAACATGTCGCTCATGGGCAAACGTTTTCCTTTATAAATTGTAAACGCGTTATATTTTTATAATTGATATTTAATACAGAATATCGAATATTTAGCGAAAGAGTAGTTTATATACCTTCTTTGTGTATTTGAGATAGATTAGTTTTGCACAAAGATTTTGCAACATGTCGAAATTGTGATAACTAGCATTACGTCTACCTTTGGGTATATTTTTCGTTTATTAAAGGGTCGCACGGCAATTATAATACATTTTCACTTAACTCTAAAATACTTTTTTCTGCCAAAAATATACATTTACATGATGCAGATATGAAATAAAAAGGTATAAAATAGGCCCCTTAATTGCGTTTGTTTCTGTTTTTAAATGGACATAGCTCTTGTAACTGATTTAAGAGTCATCCCGCTTTATAATAGTCTCGATCACATATGATAAAAAGAGTAAAACTAGATACATTTTAATTTATGTTGTATTATAAGATTATGGCAGAACAAATCCAAAAGGTTATCAATTTGTATTTTTAAACAACCGTGACTGCGCTAATAATATATAAAACACGTCAATAATTTCTTGAATATGGCATTTCAGATAGTAATACTGGGGTATTAAAATTTTAATATAATATTGTGTTAATATGTGTAAAAAAAAAAATTCAATGCGTGAACATGATTCGATTTCAACCTTGCCATTTGGCCTCTTTAGTTCTCTTTAGTTCATTTATCTTACTATATCTGTATCTTTAAATGTATTTTTTTTTGCACTAAAATCCGAAGAGGACGTCAGATACCCTCTTGTTAAAGTCAAGATAATCGAACCTGGTATATTAGTTCAAATTAATTCTATTCGGTGCAAAACTATTCTAGGGACAATATTACAACTATATATAGGTGCTGCAGTGTGAGTCAGGCGGGTAATTTGTCAGCTTGGAGTTTCCACGTTTAAATTATGCTGACAGTTTACCTTTATTGCATACCTCTTGATTAGAGGGTTCCTGGTGACAGGACAATCTGCAAATATCTCTCTATATGTTTAACACCTTAACCGGCATACTGCAAACACTCACATTAACAATGCGCTTGATCTAAAAAAAAAAGGGCAAGTGCAGTAAACGGCCAAAGTTTTATTGAAATCTCTTAAATAATCCTGTTGATACCGTTTATCGTACGATATCTTACGCTATATGTTCATTCATAAGGGCAGGTATAACGGCGCTTTTCGTTTCCCTCGCCATTGATATCACTGAAACAAAAAGTGCAATGTAAGCGTAAATCTTGGTCTTCTGGTTTGAAACCAAACTTTGACCTCTTATCAGGATAGTTGATATCAAGACAAACATTTAATATAAACAGGGTGTAAACTGGCCTAACAATTTAGTTTAAAAACCTGGCTCGAAGTTTTCAATTTATTTAGATTTATAATTAAAGCAATGACAATGGATTTGGATATTTTTTCACAAAGGCGTAAAAGCGTAAAGGATTGGCAAAAGTTGAAACTGATTCTAACTGTTATGTTTGATTATATGACATCTGGCTGTTATGTATATTAAAATGTCAACACTTAAATAATTACCCAGTGTATTCTTCATCTTCGATGCAATCCTTAAGAGTACTTAATAACATTACATACTTTGTATTTGTTCACATATATTTGTCAATATATTCGGCACACATTTCGTTAACACATTAAAAGCAAAGCAGATAATATATTTTTGTTGTCTAAGTTTTCTTAATAAGCCGTAACATGTATACACGTGTGCTTTGTTTCAATTATTTAACGACGAGCATCGTTCGCGGGATCCACTTACTGGATCTTTCTCTTCATGCTCAGAGATGGGAGACAAAGAGCAACGTTTCATGACCCTATCACCAAGATTGAAACCGATGCCAGGTGGGGATTAGAACTCGTGACCCCTTGATTTAAAGTCAGACGCGTTATCGACTGAGCTATCCGGGTCCGGGCAACATTATTATATTATGTTTCCTAATTTGACGAGACCGGTATATGTAGAAAAAAATGGCCATGAATACTTTAAAGATATAGCGTTGGCTTTTCTTGATTCTCAGACGAAGCCGAGGGATAACTTGATGTTTATTAATGCATTTAAACAAATTTTGATTGATAGTTGTGTGTTGAAATGCCTCAGCCCAGCCAAGCATCTCCTCAATCTTCCCCTTTTATTTAGGCGTAGAATTTTGTGCTTTTTTTTTATTGAGGGTTAATAGACTTGATTAGAGAGATATAAGTTCTACGATAAATTACCTTATGTAACATATTCACAACAATAAAGACACGTATCACTACTGTGTTTGTTAGTTACTTTTAATCCGAAGATGTCAGTTAATGTAATTTAGGACCATTATGTAATAGAATGAATGAATGAATGAATTTACGGTGTACCAACACATTATAGGTTATTCAACGCCAACAGGAAGGAAGATTCAAGATTCAGTCTTCATGTTCAAAAGCAACATATTAACATACAGATTAAAAAGATACACCAACAAATGAATATGCAGAAAGAACCTAGAACCTTGATATCTGCAGAACTGCAGAGTTTCAGCAAATTCTGTCGTATTACTCAAATTGTCGCTTCTTACGACACGCATGAGCTATAGTGATCCTATTCTTGCCATCACTCATATGGCTTCCTGGAATCACACAGAGGTCTGTAATAGAAGAATTATTACGCAGAGGTTTAGAGGTTTACAGACGTTATTCCTTAAAATCTCGTCTTTTATATGGTAAATAAACTTTGTTTTGTACTGATTCGACTGGATTCTGTCTCAATCGGTAGCCTCCAGTAGTAAAACCGTTAAATGACTCAGAGCAGGAATATCGAAAGATTTATCCCAGTAGACTTCGATTAGAAACGGAAAGGCAAAACAAATACAATAAACACACTTAGTGTGCATGTGGCTACCCATTCCTCGCAATGAAGTAGGACATTTCTGGGGAAAAAAGGATCCAAGTTTTTTCTGAAAATAGTGAGCACGTTAAATGTTAATTATACACGTGCATAGTCATCAGTTGGAATTATAACTGTCTATGATTGACAAATTACATTTTTATATAAGTATCTAATAGGACTTGTTTTTTTTTTCAGTACTTATTTATTTAATTTTATATAGTAAATTACTCACTGTGTTCGGTTTGGTTGTGTTTCCATTACATTATGAAATGGGGTCGGGCTACACGCTCATTAGGTGGAACAGTTTTGGGGGATTTTTACAGAAACATATTCATGTGTTCATTGTATTATATAGGTATAAAGCAAAACTATGGCACTTCCTATATTACAAACTGTTATTCGGTACACTTTGCTTAATAAATAAATAAGTAATAATTTACCGATTTTTCTAGAAATGATAATTCATTATCCTTAAGAAACCCGACCTTTAAGCACGCACACACACACAAACACACGCGCGCGCATTAAACAACCTGTTTGCAGATATTATGCACGACTCTTCGAGTCCGTATATTATTTGGCAGCAGCCAGCATGAGCATGCGCGGAGAAGTGGCGGATTGATGAGTATTATAATTGGTATATGTTTCCACTTGTATGATTAGTGAACACCGTCTGAAGATTATATACTGTATTGTGTCTAGGGAATACATTGTAAACCATAATAGAGTTTCTCTCGTACAATACAACCATGCGTACCGTACTACGCTGAGTGCCGGTGTAGGGCTAAAGTACGTAGCATATTACATACATTCGGTTGTATGGTGAGAGAGAGAGAGAGAGTGGCATACCGTGATTATAGTAATAAGCTCATAAGAAATAATACCGTGAGGTGGTTTGAATTAGAGGGATATCATAGAGTGTAAACTAATATAATAATATCATCAGTCAGTGCATTTTATTCTGTATAAATTATTTTTTAAAAAAATTAAATTAAAGGCATGCTGTTTCACGTGACTTTAATATAATTCACAGTAATATAAACTGTAGAATTTTACATATAAGAAATAAAAAGAATGAAGGAATATTTGAAATATTGGTTTAACCATGAACTATGGGATACTGTGGATATAAGTCCAACATAGCGGGCATGGTAATTATTAAGTTTTATTTGTTTTTGTGTTGTTATTTCTTCTTAAGTTTTTTTAATTTTCCTTTCATGTTTTTGTTGACAGTTTTCTTTTCTCTCTTTCCTGCTCTGATGTATTATCGGATAACTCTCATCATGTCTGTGGCTGCTACGATGTTAACTCGAATCTGTAGACATTTGAAATTCGGTTAGACATTAAATGACATTTTATATCCTGAAACGTTCGCTCGTTGGCTAATTTGAAACAGATTTCGTTGGAACGTGATTATTTTAATAGAAACGTAACGTATTTTCTGGAGTGCATGACATTTTTTTCCTCAGATTGATTGCCCCGTTCTACATTTTGGTATAAAATGAGGATTGACAGATGTCGTCGATAACGAACCCATAGTACTGTATAAAGAGACATGTATATTCGAGTATGTACTTGATGGAAAGCTAAGAGTCAAGGGGAAATTTGGTCGTAGTGAAGTGATTAGGGTGGAGACATTTAATTCACGACTTAGATATTACCTAGGAAGTTACCGATATCTATGTGGGAAGTCTTTGGAACGGTACAGGCCTCATTCACGATCGAACGGATGGTTAACGGATTACGTTGTGAGTTGTGAGCAATCGGCAACATGGATTTGTGATGTTTTTAATAGATAGCTTAGGATAGTTGTGTACTGTGTAAGATAAGACGTTGTTTATATATATATATATTATTATTATTATTATTATTTATAATTTAACTTCATTGGTAGAGTAAATTTAGAATTACCGTTAAATAGTTACAGTTGATCTAGTCAAATTACCGTATTGGATGTAAGGTCCAAAAGTAAATGCTTGTAATATGTGATAAATAAATAGTTTTTTGCGATAATGTTTTCCTGGGCAAATTTTAAAAAAAAACATGAACAAACAAAACATTCTTAATCATGCATGTAGCTTGTTCGTGTTTTTCAACAGTTGTTGAGAAGCGCGATGTAAGCATTTAGGTGGGGTATAATGAATAAATACAGTAAACAGTAATATTGGATAGTAGTACGTCATTTATCAATATTGTTTATTTATTTATATATGGAACAGTTTACCGTTGAGCATAAAGATGTCCGAATCTGTAGAAATTTTAAAAAGAATCTGAAAACATTTTATTTCCGAGATTTCTATGCATTGTTTTAAGGCACAACAGTCGGGTTTATTTTAATCTTTATTTGAAATGTACGCAGTGATTTTATGTAATTTGGACATTTTTATACGTTGTAATTATTCAAATTTATACTTATGTTTTTTTATGATTTATACCTTAATGTAAAACGCCATTGAATATAAACTTGTATAGAAACAGGCGTTTAATCAAATAAAGCAGTTTCAGTTTCATATATATGTATTGTTAAACACACTCAACAGCAGTGTACTTTTGTCTTAAAGTGTGACAAATTACTCAAACTGTATTGTTTTTTTTAATAACCGCGCGCGCATGACTACATCGGAAATTGTTGCCTCATTGATTGCTACTTGTCTTACATGGACCGTAAGCTGCAAGGCAGTGTTAAAGTAGATAATTGCTCGTGACTAATTAAACGAGTATATTTGATATAGCAAAATACTAAATCAAATATACTTGTTTAATTAGTCACAAGCAATTATGAGATAAATGTACTTTTCACATCTATCATTTCGCATGCATTTTTAAAAAAAATGAAAATACATTTTCATTTCAGGCACCAATAGTTGAAGACAAGAGCAACATCATCAATAGAAACAGAAACGATGAGGAAACGGAAAGATAATTTGCTGCAATAGGTTACAGATCACGATTCTGTCTAGATGTGGATTAGATATTTGGTGTGTTTTTTTACACTTTCTATGGAACTGGCTCTCTGAAGTGGTACGAAATTAATTGTTATGAAACATGAACCAATCGCTGTGAGCTTATTAACGAAAGGTTATCAAACACTAGTCTTATACAATTGTGTTAAATATTTATTATTTAAGTTTGTAAGTTATAATAACGATTCCTTATAGGGTAAATTAGGATACTTACTTTAGTAAGTTATGAAACTGGCGTTTAGTGCATAAGGTCAATACAAAACACAAATTAACGGATCAAGTAGGATCAGACGACAAAATGGTGTGTGACATAGTTCTTCGCGGTGAAATGTAATTGGATTATAAACACTGATTGTCGGCAGACTTACAACCAAGAGAAATCGAGGAGACTATGGCAAGTGAATGGTGGAGACCATTAGCCACTCTGTGTTTTGTGACAGCTCTGTTAGGTCCGGGGGTGGGGGAACGATTTTATCAGCAACGGGACCATAGGGACCAGAATATTTACGCCAACAAGATGGACACGTTAACGGTGCATAACAAACGGGAAGCCGAGGTAAATTCATTTTAAAATATTCTGATTTTTTGCTTTAACTATTAAGTCATATTAAGTGTTTGTATGTGTATGCTAGTATGGTGACGGTAGCCTTTGAAATACCATCGTCATCTGTTCGGTATTTTATTTGTATGCCGCCCGCCATTAGGAACATAGTGAAAGGACATTAGCTATTACCCATGTCCGTCCGTCTGTGCGTCAAATTGATATCCTATGAATATGTATTTAATTAATATTTTGTGTAGCTGTTTAATTATAAAATACAGGTAAAGTTCGATATTTGTCAATGTTGCTGGAATTATGGTCCCTTTTCGACTTTATATTTTGAAAAAAATTACTTAAATATAGCGAGGACACGGCCGTATCCTGTGGACACAATTCTGCCTGTAGAAATATGAACGTATTTGATACGAAACAAACGGGAAACCGAGGTTGATATATTTACCACGGTTATATATACCTATAAATACATGAAAGATTTTCGCATTTAACAAATGGGGCGCTTCTGTATATTTTGAATGATTTCGTTTTTCAGTAAATATATTGAATTCAAGAAACAAAGGTGATCAGAAAATGTTTACAAAAATATTAAAGTCCATTAATAAATGACCGTCCGATCATATTTGAGAATGCTGTTATTTATATACGTCGCCATTGTAACGCAAAACGAGAAAACAACTTTAAGCCAAATTCTTCTTTTGGTTTAGTTAATTAGCATATTAACAAAATGATCTAAATATTTAAAACACGTTTCTAGATGGCACATGCATTCATATTATGTAATTATGTTTACTGATACTGTGGTCTGTACTTTTCATGTGAAAAAGGTGAAAATCAAAATCTCATTAAAAGTTACGTGTTTTTTTTGTTGTTTTTTTCACACGAAAAATACTGACTAAGCTAAATAATATTATTCACACCTTTTTACAAACTCTCTGATATGAAACTGTGCGACTTTTAAAATACTACTATTCTCATTCGATTCACATATATCAAATATTGTATGCAATACCGCGACATTATGTAATGCGGTTTACCAAGCAAGTGAATGGGAACGACATGCTTGGAAAATTGTGGTTGGGCCATCTACTCCTCCGACTGACGTACATTATGTAATGTTTAAACATTTATGTGATGCGTGTCCACTGGTTAAACATCACGCTATTGGTTAACATATATCATCTGTGAAAGTAATTGGTTCCTTTAATTACTGCCAATTAAATAAAATAACGTTTTTAATTAGGACTTGCTACCAATCCAGTATAAACGTAATGCGGTTGGGATTGAAACGGTCTTATTTAGTAATATGTTAAAATGAAAAAAAAATGAAAAGAAAAGGAAAAGGATGAAAAGTTCAATGCGTTATGATCATGTCTTGTCACGGACTCGTACACACGTGCTTCTGAGGTTATAATTTTGAGGAAAAAATAGTTTTTTTCCGGTCAATATATTTTATTGGACATTCCGCTACTCCAGTGAGACTCCAGCAGTAAAACAAAGTAAAAATACTCATTCAGTAATACTTACATTCAGTAATACTGGGTAACACTAAGTAAAATTATTCAGTAACACTAAGAAAAATTATTTGGTAATACTAAGAAAAAATACTCAGTAACACTAAGAAAAATTATTTGGTAATACTAAGAAAAATTACTCAGTCAATCTAAGTAGAATTACTTAGTAACACTGAGAAAAAGTACTCATAATCTCTAATTAAAAATACTCAGTAACGCAAAGTAAAAGTACTCAGGTTCGGAGTTGAAAGTTTCCAAGCCCCTTGTATCCGAGTAGATGCAGCAGAGTACTATATACTGTTACTGGTGTCGGCTGCTGTGTTGATCGTTCAACGATGCCTAATGAATCCTTCCAGTCTGGAACACGGCTATATAAACACATTGTCATCAGAATTTGCATTCTCATTGAATGACAGAGCAATTTTTATTCCCGCTCTAAAATATTTATATCAAAATACACATCCCTAACAGTCTACGTTACATTCAACGCCCCGTCTACCAGTTTTACTCTGAAATAATTGCTTGCTTTCTGTTAACAGTCTGTAATTTTTATGTTTAATTAATTTTATAATAGCGCTGGATGCGAGTTAAGCACAGGCGATTGAATTAAGTACCTATTATTTATCCTGGTTCACTTAGCAACTAGTTTGTCTTCTTAATGAAAAACTGCGTAACGTATCACATTCCAGAGTTTATGTTTGATACCAAAAGAGGGAAAAATGTAACGTATTTTGATGTCGTTTTACTGTTTCTTTATAATAAATTCTAACACTCCAAAAATGATGATTCAGCATATTTTCGTTTGCATTTTCTATTGTTCTGTTTTTATTGTTTTACTTCTCATCACCAAACGTTCTTTGTGTACTTTTACTAATGTCATATACTTTATATGCATGTGTCTATTAATTCATTTCGTTAGTGACATACTACAGAAAGTATAACGCCGTCCGTTAATTAGCATGTTCAGATCTACAAATTGGTTCTCACGATTTGAGATTCAGCCCGTGTGGTTCTGGCTAAGAATAGAATCACTGTCGATCTCTGCAGAGGGGTAGGAATCCTCCGAATGGGTGTCATGTTCATTTTATCATTTTTGTCATGTTCATTATTGCGGTCAAATTACCAAACCATGTGTGGTTCCAGGGAGTCATATAAGAGAAACTCTGCAGTTCTGCAGGTGTCAAGGTTCTAGGTCCATTCTGCATATTAATTTGTTGATGTATCTTTGTTATTTGTACGTTAATATGTTGTTTTTGTACATGTAGAGTGAACCGGGAATCTTCCTTCCTGTTGGCGTTGAATAACCTATAATGTGTTGATACGCCGTAAAACCCTATTCATTTATCTATTCACTTAATTTTGTAACCCAACATAGGCTTCTCTTTCCGTACAAATAAATACATTATGATATAATGTAACACACCAAGCATGTGCCAACCATTAAAACATCAATGACATTTTAATTGTAAGAAAATGTACCGATTTTACAGGAAACTTTGTACTTTGTATTGCAATAATGGTAATAATAGTTCGATTTAATTACAACTTTATTTCCACAAAGGTGGTCTCTGAAAAGTAAAGCTATTCTAGTCATAGCAAAACTAAGGTGCTGTATATTATCATGTGTATGCATACTTTGTTTACATGCCTCGTGTTTGCATAGTGTTTGCCTGAGAGAAACAAAACATTATTGTTTTAAAATATACAACCAATGAGTGGAGCACGTGGTCCAGTGGTGAAATATCGCAACCGGGATCGTGGGGTGGGGTAGGGTGGGGTAGCGGTGACCGTTGGTTCGATCCTCCGCCTCGGCTATGCGTGGTGTCCCTCGGGCAAGACGCTTTGTCCGCATATGCGTAGTATTGATTATATAGAGGAAGAATTCGAGCGTGATATGTCTAAGTTGTAAGAACTTGTTTCACAATCGATGTAAAATAAAATAAAATAAGTTTAAAATAATATTTACAAACAGAGGTGTCAGGAGACCAAGCCAAGCCGACTTGGCAGTACTTGTATACTCATTCAGTATGCATACGTTTAAAACGTATCTTTGAACAGACACAATACGAAACATAAAGAAGTTAAATTACATAATCTTAGCTCGGTTCGGGCGCACAGGCTTCAGATATTAATAATAACACCTTCACTTGCAACTTTATAGCATTACTGTTATAGTCTTTCACGCAATGCTAATATATGTTTTATTACTTTGAATCATCACTTTGATGTCGTCTTGAAATATAAGAAGTGCAATGGATCACCGATACTCTTTATCAGTAAGACATACCAGTTTTATTGTTGAATTTAATTATGGTTTTTAAGTTGAAGGCAGACACAATCCCGGAACGTTATAACTTCTCGATGATTCGGTGTACCCTGAGGTCACGTGTCTCGGTTTACGTCTTGTCTGTATGTATGACTGTGTGTCTGTCTTTCTGCCTGTCCGCCCGGCTGTTTTGTTGTGCTCTCTCTGACTGACTGTCTGCCTGCCTGCCTGCCTGCCTGCCTGCCTGCCTGTCTGTCTGTCTGTCTGTCTGTCTGTCTGTCTGTCTCTCTCTCTCTCTCTCTCTCTCTCTCTCTCTCTCTCTCTCTCTCTCTCTCTCTCTCTCTCTCTCTCTGTCTGTCTGTCTGTCTGCCTGCCTGCCTGCCTGCCTGCCTGCCTGCCTGCCTGCCTTCCCGCCCGCCCGCCCGCCCGTCCGTCCGTCCGTCTGACTACCCGTCAACCTTTCTAAACAACCATGTATTAACTATCAGTTGATATAACAGTTTTTTCAACCTCCACATTGCATTTTATAAATTATTAAAGTTTATTGTGGTTTAAGTGCTGCTATATTAACATTTACGACTGTATTTTGTATTTCAAGGGAAAGTTAATAAACATGATTAAAATGAGATAAACACAAGTAGAACACAATTTAAGGATTCAATTAGGCAGACTGAATTCTGTTCGATATTCGTGTCTCATACACCCTTGTGTCCCATGTACTCGTCCAAACTAAGTATTTTATAGCAGTTTTGTGAAGCGTGTGTTCCAGAGGTAGAGCATCGGACCCAGAAGTACTGTGGTTCGTGTGTTCGATCCTCCGCCACGGATGTGTTATGTGTCCTTGAGCAAGCCACTTTATCCGCATATGCGAAGTATTGTTTCTACCTAGGAATAGTACGAGCGTGATTTGTATAAGATGAAGACTTTGTTTCACAATCGATGTAAAATAAATAAGTTTATTTTAATAGTAACTGTTATCAGGCTTTTTTCGATATGTCAGTGTTTAAATTTTCAATATTCGAGGCTGAGAAAGTTATAGAAGGGCTAGTTTAATGTTGATATTCGAAACACGAATGTCAAGCTATACGTTCGGTCTACTGTTTTACTGAAACAAATGATTTGATCTAATTTGCATAATCTGTTCCCGCTATTTTCATATGTCGTACCATACTGCGATGTGGTGTGGTGTGGTGTGATTTGAATGAATGTAAATAAAGTCCCGTGACTCACGTTTTCTTTGGGCGTGCGATGGCGTAATATTTCAAACACTTGTGCTCTTTTATCCCCACGTTAACAGTACTAAGGCTATCATTATTAGGATTACATTGTCGTAAAAAATCTGAAATTATCGCATTGTTTTAGTATGCTGCGCGACACAGTGGGCCGTTTGTTAGCAGGGACATATTATTTGACTTTTTATATCGTATGTAATCGTCTGACTTAATTAACGTTTGGCGTGGCTCTCAGTATTTTTTTTCAGTCATACTGCGACGGTGTCTACTTGTGGCAGTATTCTTAGCGTTGCCATACTAGAGTATCATGCTGCAGACAAATGGCATGATACCCCCACCAAGTCGCGTACATAATATTGACTCCGGGCTAGTCAGATTTATAGTTATGCTCTAAATTCATAATAAATTTGAAGAAAAAAAAATTATGTATAAAATTTGCAATAACAACCTAGCCCATTTTCAAACAAAGTATCAACCTTTGCGAAATGAATATCTGCATATCTGAAATTATAACACAATTCGATTAACAACTATAGCATTAAAGCTTAATAGAGTAATATCTGACTAAATAGGGTAACATCTACTAAAAACCGTGTTCTGATAATGTCACTGAACAATTAGGGCGTAATAGCCAGTGTGCGCAAGAGAGAGAGAGAGAGAGAGAGAGAGAGAAAGAGAGAGAGAGACATATTTGGCACAAAATATCTGATTGAAAAAGATAGGTAAGACTGTTGTTTTAAATATATCTGGGAAAATAACGAATCTTACACTTTAATACATAGGTCGGGGAGGGGGGATGGGGGATCATCCGCCTTGTATTGGAAAGATCGTTGCTTCTATCCCCGGTCGGGTCATACCAAATACTTGAAAAATGATACTAAAAGCTTCCGCGCTTGGCGCTCAGCATTCAACGGATAGTTCTAGGTCTGGCCGCCCCGGTGTCAGTAGTTTGGTATCATATACAATATGTCTGCGACATGATACCCCAGTGTGGCAGCGCTCAGAATACTGTCTCAAGTAGACACCGTCGTGATATAACTGAAGAATTGTTGAAAGCGACGCTAAACACCATACAACACGACTGTATATTCTGCTGTTGTGACTGTATCCCTCCAATACTGCGTATTCTGTTGGATGTATATTTATCTATTTTATTTATTTGTACTTTTTAAATAAACTGTAAAATGTAGACGGCGTTTGACCCCTTTGTTATTACATATCAATCTCTTAAATATTTCCCACCTTCAGCTTTTCCCTCCGCCCAGGTATCACTGAGAAAATAGTCCGGCGTCAGTGTGATACTAGGTAATTACAACTCCCCTTTGCTGAAGTACGTCACATACACGGACCGTCCTTGTGTACCTTCTAAGTGTATGACTGCAATTGACCTTACAATTTTGTCCATATTTACATCGGTCAGACTATTGCGGAATGTTAATCTATCAGCAAATATTGAGACTAAACTGCATACAAATACAGCTAAAGATATATTGACATAAAAGATTAGCGCCGTTAATGACCAATCTCAAATGTGACCTTCTTTCGCTGTTCCGGTATGATTTAAAGGGTTAAAACGCGTGACATCAAGCTTCTTTAAAGAGTGACCACTCTTGTTTAGGATATGGATTATGAAATAATTAAATGTGATGATAAGATCAAAGAATTGCTGACGTCTTATCATATAGCGTACTTGAAAAAAAGCTTAATGTTAGTAAATATAAGATATTTGTGCACACTTAATGCACGCTTTGATTTCGAGGCAATCAATTGGGAACATTTACCAAAATTAAACATATAAATACGTAACGTAAACCATATTTACGCCACTCACGCCCAATAGTTTGATATTCGATAATCGAACACGCGAATTGTAACACTATTTGCATAACAAGAGCTTCCCTAACTATACCTTCTATCCTCTCATATTTTCTTTATTAATGTCCCCGCCATTTTGAATGGGAGTGGGGGGGGGGGGGGATATAGTATCGCAGCTGTCCGTACGAAAATGGTTTACAACTTATATCTTTAGTTTTAATGAACAGATTTATACCAAATTTGGTATGTGACTTCACATTCAGGTAAAACAGGTCAAGTTCGTATTTTTTTTTCCGGTCTGATGATTTTTGATGGAGTTATGCCCCTTATTGACTTGATATTTGGCTTTATTGACATCTACAATGTAGTTACAAAGCGGGGGCATCTGTGTCCCATGGACGCCTTTCTAGTTTTATCTAGTGCGGACCTGCGTATGTAGGCGTGTGTGTGTGTGGAAATCAACATAAATCAACTCAACTCTCTATGTTTAGCCATATCCATGACATTTGGGAACTCAGTTTTAAGGAAAGGTCGTAACTAGTATGGGTTGCACATGTGACCCGACCCTACTGCATTGAAGTTGTGGTGTTTTAGATTTCCCGTAAAACACGTGTAGCGTCCATTTTGTATCATTTCGAAGTGCTAAATAATATATTAAAATACATTCCTCAAACATGTTTTCTTAACATGTTCTTTTAATTAAGTATTTGAATCATCGGCTGCAAAACGTGCTGTTCACTTCTCTTTTATAACAGGATTGACTGGCACTGCGTTTACAAACACTTTTTTGCCTTTTACTTTATTTCTTCTGTACCGAGAGAACCGATGTCCAATTTGGTTTTAACACGTCGAAGCAAAGATCAAAGTGCGAATGGATGTGTTGTAACAAATAGTAAGTGTCGTTTGCGGCTCCAAGTATTCAAGATTCAGGATAGACCTCGACGCTGCCATTGGTTGGAAATCTCTATATCTTTGATTTACATAACGTACTCGCACATTGCTAGAATAAAGATAAACGCGCAATTATAGCGCTTTTCAGTTTTACCATTCGAATCTTATTTAGGATCACTTTCCGCCCATCGCTAAGACTCGCTTAATGTCACACTCGGTCCACCGCCTTTATTTTAGAAAGTTTCTAGTTACTTGCCGAAAGAATGTGGATCTACTCAGCTCAGATTCATTCTGAGATATACCTCTGCCAAATAAACTGGATAGACCATATATAGCCTGAAATGTATTGAAAATGGCGTTGAACCCCCATCCCACCCATCCACCCCCATTCGTAATATTCGGGAAAAGAAATAGTAAGAGCTATATTTATTAGACATTGTATTGATAACCTAGCTGAAAACTGAATAAAACATGATGAAGTGTATGTGATACAGTTTGATAAAATTAATGTTTGATGCACTACACTTATTGCAACGCATTATCTAGACAATTCTAGGAATGAATTAGAAATAAGGGATCCATGCGTTTTCTCCGGGTATTGATAAAGCATATTATCGATACTGATAGAAAGCGTCTAAGCGATGGAGGTCTAAACGGTGATTTCAATCAAGACATAGTGTCGATTGAATTGTGTATATGATAAAACCGTTCTCGTGGTGAAATATACTTTGAAATGTTGAGATTTGAATCTGTCTGCGAAAGTGTCTGTATTGGAATGAAAATAGACCATTGGAGACGTTAGTCATGATAAAAGATAAACAGAAATCCGGTTATTGGAGGAACGCACGCATAACATTTCAAGCAGAGAATCTTGTGCTATTACGATCTTTCCTTGTGAACAAAACGTTGCGGTAATTATCGATTGATGCCGTATTTAAATATTGAAATTTTGTAAATAATATTATAAACCATATATGATATATCAGCCAAACTAGAAGATCGATTAACGACTGTGCAGCTGCCTCAGTGCATTGAGTTGACGGCAAACCGAGCAAGTGTACCATATTAGCATTTCAGGTTGATGGATCCGTATAAAATACTTATCAAGGCACTTAATCCGCAAGTGTATACTTAGTACTGGACATCCGTAAGAATAGTTGTATCCCCTATCTATTCGAAACATTATGATGGTGCACTAACTGGTTTTCAGTGGATTACTTCTGAACGGGTCTCTGTATTTTATCTATATTTGGTGTGTAGCAGTATAGTTACAAAATACAAACCGGAGTACGATAAAAGCCAACGTCAAAGAAGCTATGACCCCTTTTCGACATATTCTTGGTTAAAATTGCTGCCATGTAGCGAGACCATTCGTGTCCTTTTGACACATTTTAAGGTTAAAATCGCTATTAACAACACTCACAGGTTATGTATCGTAACCAGTATTATTGGTGGAGAAAGATCTCAAAACTACCATCATTCAGCCTGCACCACAGGAAGGCTAGTCTATCCCAATACTTGACACTTCCCAATTAAGGTCTGTTATACCTTAATGTAAAAAAACACGAAGTTCCCTGCCTGTCCCACAATTCACAGCAGTCTAATGCGTTTTTTTACCAAACTGTGACGTAATTCAACTTCCGATGAAGAAACTGACAATCTAACGGGCACCCCTCATAATCGTTTCCACAGTCTACAGGAAAACGTAAAACTTTATTGATTGAAGTTGAAAAAGCTTGATTCACAATCGATGTTTAGTTAATCAGTTTAAATATGATGAATAATTAAACGCGTTTCATCCTCTGAACTGTGTTAGGTTTTTAAAGATTTGCTTTTAAACGGGGTTAAAATAATTCACTGACATATATTGGCGTCCGTGTTTAGTTTGAATAGATTCGAAGTAGTTTATTTATACATGAGACTAGGCATAGTTATGCTGGTTTTGAAGGCTGTCTAACAGAATACATTGCTGCGAACCTGTCCATGACTAATGACAACATATCAACATTTACTCCACAACAAAGTGATTACGGAGATGGTGCTCCGCTAGGCGTCGTCTTCGTCGTCTTAGCTTGACGTCTTGCATTTATTGTTTGCTTTATATAAATAACTCAAATATTTCTATGCCGGAAAACAAAATGTATGGTTGACTGTAAGTGACATTATTATAAAAAAAACAACGTCATCGTGGCGTTTAAGTTTGTTTTTTTTAATATATAAATATGACTACTGTTTACCGCTTATATAGTCCAGAAGTAGTTTTAATACCGTTACATAGTTAAGTACTACGTTGCGGCAAAGAAAACTGTTTCTACCCATATTTTGGTATATGATAATTGGGAAGACATGTTTTAGGAATTTCGTCTTGGAATAAGTCATAACCACAAGTATGTCAGTGTTGTTTGTTTTTTTTTAAAAATAGGTTAACTGGAACTGATTTATACGATGCAGTTTTGTTTTGAACGTTTTGTAACAATATGTTTAAGGCTTTTGATAATATTGAATGTAAATTTGTTTGGGGAATTAATGTTGAAATATAGTGTTAATAGATAGAATACTTTTATTATTCTGGCCGAATACATAATTATGTTCAAATATGATGTTTACAGTAATGGTAGTGTTCATTATGCAGACCGAACTAACTGCAAAATATTAGTTGAAATATAACGTTTGCGACATATGGAGTATGTATTATTCTGACCGAATAAATCGCCAAACAATAATAGTGTTTACAGCATATGTTGTTATTATTATGCTGACCGAACTAATCGCAAAATATCAATTATGTTGAAATATAATCTTTACAATATAACTGCAAAATATCAATTATGTTGAAATATAATCTTTACAATATAACTGCAAAATATCAATTATGTTGAAATATAATCTTTACAATATAACGGCAAAATAGTAATTATGTTTTAATATAATCTTTACTATTAAAAGGAGTATGTATTATTTTGTCTGAGTAAATCGCCAAACAATACTTATTTTCACAGCATATGTTGTTTTCATTATGCTGACCGAGATAACCGCAAAATAGTCATTATGTTGAAATATAATGTTTCTAATACAAGGAGTATGTATTATTCTGACCGAATAAATCGCCAAACAACACTTATGCTTACAGCATAGGTAGTTTTCATTATACTGACCGAACTAACCGCAAAACTTCAATTACTTTTAAATATAAGGTTTACAATACAAGGAGTATGCATTATTCTGACCGAATTAAATGTGTTAGATTACAGTGTGTAGGTGGAGATTGCACGTCGTGATACGCCCTCATATGTGTTGAAATATACCCTGCAAATTCTTCTCATTTTGATTATATAACATCTGTCGGCCTTGACAGACCACAGACGGCGTCACACGTTGTTTCCATCTGATGGTAACCATTCTAGAACAGAATATATTTATCGTCTAATTAGGTTAGCTCTGTTTATCATATATAATATCTGTTCTCATTTTGAGTCTCGACAAAAGGCGGTGTGGCATTATTCATCATCATTGCTCTGTGTTTTGTTTCCTGTGTTCCTAAATACGCAATCTGATTGGCAAATCTGCAAATAATAATGCATTCATCATTTGTTTGAAATGAGGTTTTCAACAACGTCTCAAGTTAAGAGGAGCTGAACACTAAACTCAAGGTCCAGTAATAATTGATTTATATTATATGTTTAATTTCAAAGAAATTGGTTTAAATCCAATGCCAGTTAAACATACAAAACAGACAGTACTAATAACGTTAATACCCTTAATGAATGTAAATTCATTCAGCCAGTGGTCGTTATGAAATTCCTATTAATACTTACATCAGCCGGTGTTTACTGTAGTTACTCATTCTATATTAATACATGCATCCAGTGAAATCTTTGTCAATGCATACGTCACATGACCATAATAAGATATTTAACAATACATTCACCCAGTGAAATCTTTGTCAATGCATACATCACGTGACCACAATAAGATATTTAGCAATGCATTCATCCAGTGAAATCTTTGTCAATGCATACATCACGTGACCACAATAAGATATTTAGCAATACATTCACCCAGTGAAATCTTTGTCAATGCATACATCACGTGACAACAATAAGATATTTAGCAATACATTCACCCAGTGAATTCTTTGTCAATGCATACATCACGTGACCACAATAAGATAGTTAGCAATGCATTCATCCAGTGAAATCTTTGTCAATGCATACATAACATGACCACAATTAGATATTTAGCAATAAATTCACTCAGTGAATTCTTTGTCAATGCATACATCACGTGACCACAATAAGATAGTTAGCAATGCATTCATCCAGTGAATTCTTTGTCAATGCATACATAACATGACCACAATAAGATATTTAGCAATGCAATCTTTGTCAATGCATACATCACGTGACCACAATAAGATATTTAGCAATACATTCACCCAGTGAAATCTTTGTCAATGCATTCATCACGTGACAACAATAAGATATTTAGCAATACATTCACCCAGTGAATTCTTTGTCAATGCATACATCACGTGACCACAATAAGATAGTTAGCAATGCATTCATCCAGTGAAATCTTTGTCAATGCATACATAACATGACCACAATAAGATATTTAGCAATAAATTCGCCCAGTGAATTCTTTGTCAATGCATACATCACGTGACCACAATAAGATAGTTAGCAATGCATTCATCCAGTGAATTCTTTGTCAATGCATACATAACATGACCACAATAAGATATTTAGCAATAAATTCACCCAGTGAATTCTTTGTCAATGCATACATAACATGACCACAATAAGATATTTAGCAATAAATTCATCCGGTGAATTCTTTGTCAATGCATACATAACATGACCACAATAAGATATTTAGCAATAAATTCGCCCAGTGAGTTCTTTGTCAATGCATACATCACGTGACCACAATAAGATAGTTAGCAATGCATTCATCCAGTGAATTCTTTGTCAATGCATACATCACGTGACAACAATAAGATATTTAGCAATGCATTCACCCAGTGAATTCTTTGTCAATGCATACATCACGTGACCACAATAAGATATTTAGCAATAAATTCACCCAGTGAAATCTTTGTCAATGCATACATCACGTGACCACAATAAGATATTTAGCAATACATTCACCCAGTGAATTCTTTGTCAATGCATACATCACGTGACCACAATAAGATATTTAGCAATAAATTCACCCAGTGAATTCTTTGTCAATGCATACATCACGTGACCACAATAAGATATTTAGCAATGCATTCACCCAGTGAAATCTTTGTCAATGCATACATAACATGACCACAATAAGATATTTAGCAATAAATTCACCTAGTGAATTCTTTGTCAATGCATGCATCACGTGACCACAATAAGATATTTAGCAATAAATTCACCCAGTGAATTCTTTGTCAATGCATGCATCACGTGACCACAATAAGATATTTAGCAATAAATTCGCCCAGTGAATTCTTTGTCAATGCATACATCACGTGACAACAATATGATATTTAGCAATGCATTCATCCAGTGAATTCTTTGTCAATGCATACATCACGTGACCACAATAAGATATTTAGCAATAAATTCACCCAGTGAATTCTTTGTCAATGCATACATCACGTGACCACAATAAGATATTTAGCAATAAATTCACCCAGTGAATTCTTTGTCAATGCATGCATCACGTGACCACAATAAGATATTTAGCAATAAATTCACCCAGTGAATTCTTTGTCAATGCATACATCACGTGACAACAATATGATATTTAGCAATGCATTCATCCAGTGAATTCTTTGTCAATGCATACATCACGTGACCACAATAAGATATTTAGCAATAAATTCACCCAGTGAATTCTTTGTCAATGCATACATCACGTGACAACAATAAGAGCCAATCGGGAGAGCTGGGCCCGTTCTACAGACTACTTTTGCCTCCAAGGGACTTTAATTGGATATTATTGTTGCAATGGTTCAAATGATGTATCGACGCAAGCTTCGTCTGTGCAGTATTCTAAACCAATGTAATATTTGTAGGTGCAGTCATTCGTTTATCAAAACACTCATTACAAATACAATAATTGCTGGTGCAGTCGTGTGTCAACAACACAAGATGTATTTTAGTTATGATTAACCATGAGGATTTGAAAAAAAAGTCGATGTCCATGTCATGCCATGTCACCACAAGAAACTAATTACGTTAATGATTTAAATGGAACAAACAGGAAATTGATACTTTACATGGTATTTCATTGACTGGCGTGGGCATATTTAGTATAACTCTTTCTAAATATGGAACGTTACCGCGGAGGAAATAATAAATAGTATTTCATTTAACCACTTCATAACGACGGAAACCAAAATTGGTACCATTACAGCGAAAGAGATTAAAAATATTCCTTTAAAACCGCTACCGCTCATTTTTGTTTTCATAAGGATATCCCAACATAATTAACGACCTTGACAAGGCAGGATGCTGAGGAAATGCTGAAACAATATTGTTGTCATTGGATTATGTTTTAAACTAATGAAACATTGTGGAAGTTTAAAAAAAAAAAACAATGGTAATTGGAAACGTTGCACTTAATACCGAATGACACGGCCACCACACCGTTATAAACACCGGCCACCACACCGGTACGTAAACACCGGTTTAAACACCGGCCACCACACCGGTATAAAAACCGGCCACCACACCGCTATCCGTGACACCTGTACGTAAACACCGGTTTCAACACAGGTTACCACAACGGTATAAATACGGGTCATCACACCAGTATAAACACAATCACACTATAAATAGAAGACATACATATACAAATTGAGATCACCGCGTTTGGAAAATCTTAAACCTGGTTTAAGGTGCACTAAATCTCGCTCTTTCCCCCGTCACCGAATAATAAAACGAGGGTAGGTATAAAACGTATGCCTATACAAAAATGACAACAAAGATCACCGAATTAAAAAAATTCAGTAGCAAAGCTTAAACCTTTATTATGGTTGCACCAAACCTCGCTCTTACCCCGTCACCAAATGTTAAAACGATGGATTAAGGGGTCAAAGGTTATTCATTTTTGCACATTATAACATAATTTGAAAGTAAGTATTAAGATGGGTTTACGTTTGTTGTTTTTTGTTTGTTTATATGGTGTTTAGCGTCACTTTCAACGATTGTTCAGCTATATCGTGACGGTGTCTACTTGAGACAGTATTCTAAGTGCTGTCACACTGGAGTATCATGCCGCAGACACATGGTATGATTGTATTACTGATCTTGAACAACAAGAGAACATACAAGATGATTGACGATAAATTGGTATTGGGAAGAAATTGGCATTATCGGGATAACAATATCATCGCGATGGTTAATCTCAGTACAGAATGCTGGATATCTAACAAATGGAAGAACTCATTATATACTATTCGCATATAAGAAACACTCGTATGTAGTATTCGATCTCGCGAGATCTACAATCAAAACTGATGGTACATCACATATAAATTATCAAATAATAGAATCGATAAAAAATGGAATATATATATGAAGAATAAATATGAATGTAAAAACAAGAACGCATGAATCTCCAGTCGTAATAGTTTTCGCGAATATGGAACCAGATAGAAGTCAATTATCTGAAGATTGTTGTAATATCGTGAAGATAATAGATAAGTAAATCTTGCGAAAAATATAATTCTGCACTTTTCTGAATAAATAAATATAATGAATATGTTTTTGTTAATCATATATTTAATCAAATTTATGTTTATAAATCAACCAATCAAATCATGTTACTAAAAATAGAATCCAATGAAAAATAGTTATTGATATTATTAAAGTTATCAATGTTAATAAAAAGTTATCAAAGAGCTATAAAGGTAATACTACACTTTATAGCTCATCTTACTGAAGAGAATTACAAGGCGAAATTCTCTCGAAAAAAAAAATAAAGATAGACGGGATAGACGAGATAGACGAGATAAACGTGATAAACGAAAATGTCGGCAAAAAATTGGTGTTTCACGCTTAATAATTAAACAGACGAAGAATATGAAGCTATAAAAAGTAAACGCTTCAGATATATAATAATGGGTTTAAGAAGTCGATGAAAAAGGAATACTTCATCTACAAGGTTATATACAGTTATCGCAACAAGGAAAACTAACGGCTGTAAAAAGAATAATCGGTGATCGCGCACATGCAGAAATTGCGAGAGGAACTGCAGAAGACGATAGAAAATACAGCAGTAAAAATAATGATATATACGAATATGGTGTCATGAGCCGACAAGGTTCAGACACAAGTTTGTTAGTTGCCGCGGTAGAAGCAAAACTCGCGGGAGCTAATACAACAACCTTAATAAATGAATACGGTCGTGGTTCCATCATGAATATAGGTAAAATATATGACGTTGTCGCGGACATGCAATAGAACATGAATCTAAACGTTTAAAGAAAAAAAATGGATGAAAACACATTAAGATCGTGGCAAAAAGATTGTATTTCTGATCTTGAACAACAAGAGAAAATACAAAATTTTGTTGCCACCGAACAATCTCGTTGGTTTTAGATTGAGAAGAAATAGAATATCAATTAAATGTAAACCGCTTTCAATAATTTATAAAATTGGACCATCGTGTTTCGATTTGGTGCGAATGATTTTAGGTAACATGATTTAATTGCAACACGAAATTTAATATGGCTTAAATAAATGAAACGAAAACGGAACTAATCGCTCTTGAGCTTAACCACTTATGATTCCGTGCTATTGGTAATACGCTTCATACTCCAAATGGATTAAATATATCCAATTTGTTTGTCTGAATATTTAGCGTCATTTAATGCCATCGAGTGCTAACAGGCAATAAGTTAACTTAACCAGTCTTTTCTTGGATACTAGTACTCGATCACACAAATCTCGGCAAGTAACAAATAACGTTCCAACTGGAAACAGCGGTGAGATAAAAATGACATTGAGACGCAATGTCGTATATCAATCAACACAAAAATTATTGCTGGACGGAATTCGAAATTATTACCCCTGGATTGATAGTCAGGTGAGCTACCGACTGAGCCAACCGGATCCAGCAAATCTGTTCATATTTTTGCGTATATGATATCTTGCATTTGATGGCATGTCTCCTTTTGGATATAATAATAAACTTCTAGCTCGCCATCAGTATCACTACGTTTTACATAAACACGTTTTATATAAACATGTATGAAACGTAAGGAATCGGCATCATTAAGCACTGTGCGCCGTATCCTTTCAGATCTAGTCTTTATAACGGACCAAACTCTCAACAGCAATTGTTACGAGCAAGCTGATTGGCCAGTTGCTTTAGGGAAACTTTAAATGACGTCATAATTTAGTAAGCGTTCAATTGCTATGAATTGTGGGACAGGCATAGAATTCCCTGCGTTTTCCGTTGGTGGTTAACAGACCTGATTCGGGAGATATCAGGTTCTGGGATAGACTATTTCAGATCATAGCTTTGCTCAACATAGTTTATTTGAGTCGATCTTAAACGTATGTGTAATGAATTGTTACATATTGAAACGTACCAATCTACCAATGTTTAAAAAACAGCGATGGTAATCGAGAAAATCGAATATGCTTTATACATGTACATGTATCTACAAATATAAAATAAAAGGCGTAATTAAAATATGCTGAGGTGTTGAGTCCTTAATCAAAAAGGTTAAAAACTTCGTTAAATATCGTCAGGTATAAATACAATTTGTTAAGTTCTTAGTTTGATATATTAAGACCTAAATTTAATAAGTTATGGCCTTAATCATAATATATTAATACCTTAGTAAGGCACTATCAGACCTAAATTAAATATTTTAATGCCTAAGATTAATATATAAATGCCTGTATTTCTGTTGCATGAATGGAAAAACAAATATTTCTTTGCGAAGTCGGTGATTACAAATAGAGATGTTTGACCCTGTACGTTGCATGTAATGTAAACACATGCCATAAATATGCCGCTTGCATACCATCATCACAACTTGCACATTCACGTGGTGATGATGTGCAACAAACGGTACCATCCTCTTTAAAACATCTGCCTTTCTCCCGCAAGAGCAAATCAGATTTGTTTTCGGTTAATAGATATTTATAGTGGATGGCATCATTAAGTGTGTGTATAATTAGTGTTTGTGGTTCATTTTTAATTGTCACATTCATGTGAATCCATACATCTTATTGTTTCTCAGTTATTAGATACATAGCTATGGAAGTGAAGTATCATGTCTTTCTTCAGACATTTCTCTCTCTATATTTGTCCGCGCCTCGCATTCGCAAGGTCGTGTGTTCGATCCCCGGTCAGAACCCACCAGAGACTTGAAAAATGGTACTAAAAGCTTCAACGCTTTACGCTCAGCATTAGAGAATGGTTGTAAGTCTTATCTGCCTGGTGTCAGTATAATGTGACTAGGTGGGAGATACTAGCATGTGTCTTTGGTATGATACTCCAGTATGACAGCGCTTAGAATACTGTTTCAAGTAAACACTGTTGCGTTATAGCTGAAAAATTGTGGAAAACGACGCTTAACAACATACAAACAATATCAAAACAGACTCTTTATATTTTGAAATTCTTGATTTGACCTTGCATGTGGCAATGCGCACTACAAATGTTCCATTTCATATAACTTGTTTGTTTGTGATCTGGTTTATATCTTTTGGCCAATAATTCGGTAAGAGTTTGGTTTCAGATCTGAATTTGTAATTCAATGACTGCGCACCACAGACAACTCCAGAAATATGTATTGCGCCGCGGTAGTTTTACGCTCTCATGTCCACCAAACATTTAAAACCCATAACAATATTTTTGTTTACTTTCTAATTTCAGCACCAACTTGAAAAATATGGGTATTTACACTGTCGGATACAACGGAGGCACAAAAGGACACCCTTCTTCCCGGATTTCTTGTTGGAAGAGTCATCAGACAATAGTAGAAAAAATAATTTAAGCCCATCGGAGGGAAATTTGCCTCCTTGTAGTGCTAGAGAAGTACGTAAAGCAATAAAACAATACCAGAAAACTTATAAATTACCCGCAACCGGTAATTTAGATAAGCAAACTAAAAGATTTATGAGTGCTTCTAGATGTGGTAATTCTGATAAAGAAGATGCAGTAAAAGTTTCTGAGAATAAAGATAGAACTAAAACTGGTGATATTTTAAACGATTTCTTAAAACATTCTGTTGAAAATAATAACGGACCTAGTGCTTGGGGTAACAAATTTAAAAGCAGACCATGGAAGAGGTCGGCATCAAATACTAACTTAATGAAGGTGATATCTGGTAAAGACCCTATGCCTAGTCTAGAAAGAAGAAAGAGATATATACACGATTATATAAATAAATTGAAAACAGAAGATCCTAAGGCGTATAATAGTGGAGATAGTGATCAAATAATTAATATTAAAAAAAGATCTGTGGCTGTTATTGAACACATAGAAAATTCAACTAAAACAGCTTTCCTCTCAAAGGACGGCCAGAGATTTGAAAAACAAGTTATCAAATGGAGATTACTAGAATCTGGTTACAGTACGCGGATTCCTGTTGAAGACCAGAGAGGAACCATAGATCTTGCCTTCAGGATGTGGAGCGAAGTTATTCCTTTAAAATTTGTTGAAGAATCGTCTGGGGATATTGCCAGTGTAGACATAGAAGTGGCCTTCGGGACAGGTAGTTATTAACATTATATGTTATCAGTATTTTAGAGTTTACTTAATTGGTTGTATGGTATTAATCATATAATATATATATATATATATACAACAGCACATATCTCTCTCTCTCTCTCTCTCTCTCTCTCTCTCTCTCTCTCTCTCTCTCTCTCTCTGTCTCTCTGTCTCTCTCCATTGATGGAGTGACAAAAACACACTCTCACATCGTGTTTCAAGACTTAATTGAATGTTCATATCGTAAACAACTTTCTTCTAATCCCACTTAACATGCATGCCTTAAAGATGATAAAGACATACATCACATACATTTTGAGTGACGTAAGAAAGGAAGAGTTCTGTCCATGTGTAAAAAGATCAAAGCCAACTGCAATTGTCCATGTTTCCATACCTTTATGATCAGTTTACATATAATATGTTTTGTTTATGATAGCCGATGTATAATTAATTGAGTATACATCTTACAAGAGCCTGTACGTGTTCAGCAGATAGAGGAAACACGATTGTTAATTGACCATGAACCGCAGAATGATAGGTATTTTGGTATTTCTAGTATGTGTAAAAAACGCTTTTGTGATTCTACTCAATTATATTAAAAATAGATTGGCAGTGTGTTAATTAAATTATTATGTTATAATTACATTTGAACACTTTCTATTACGTCTATTAGCTAACTGCCTTTTAATGAGCACATAAAAGAGAAGTGTGGAATCTTTGAAATTTCCGAAAGAAAGTAGAACAGTTGGAACTAGTATCACTGTATAAAAAATAACGTTTGAATAGCAATATATATATATGTTCAACAGGAGATGTCGTAGCATCTTAATGGCACACCTACCCCCAAACCATAAACACAATCAATAGTAGCACAGACAACCCCAAACCATAAACACAATCAATAGTAGCACAGCCACCCCTAAACCATAAACACAATCAATAGTAGCACAGCCACCCCAAAACCATAAACACAAACAATAGTAGCACAGACACCCCAAACCATAAACACAATCAATAGTAGCACATCCACCCCAAACCATAAACACAATCAATAGAAGCACAGCCACCCCAAACCATCAACACAATCAATAGTAGCACAGCCACCCCAAACCATAAACACAATCAACAGTAGCACAGCCACCCCAAACATTAAACACAATCAATAGTAGCACAGCCACCCCAAACCATAAACACAATCAATAGTAGCAAAGACACCCCCAAATAATCAACACAATCAATAGTAGCACAGCCACCCCAAACCATAAACACAATCAATAGTAGCACAGACACCCCAAACCATAAACACAATCAATAGTAGCACAGACACCCCCAAACATTAAACACAATCATTAGTAGCACAGCCACCCCAAACCATAAACACAATCAATAGTAGCACAGCCACCCCAAACCATAAACACAATCAATAGTAGCAAAGACACCCCCAAATATTAAACACAATCAATAGTAGCACAGCCACCCCAAACCATAAACACAATCAATAGTAGCACAGACACCCCCAAACCATAAACACAATCAATAGTAGCACAGACACCCCCAAACATTAAACACAACCATTAGTAGCACAGCCACCCCAAACATTAAACACAATCAATAGTAGCACAGCCACCCCCAAACCATAAACACAATCAATAGTAGCACAGCCACCCAAAACCATAAACACAATCAATAGTAGCACAGACACCCCCAAACCATAAACACAATCAATATTAGCACAGCCGACCCAAACCAGAAACATAATCAATAGTAGCACAGACATCCCCAAATATTTAACACAATCAATAGTAGCACAGACACCCCAAACATTAAACACAATCAATAGTAGCACAGCCACCCCCCAAACATTAAACACAATCAATAGTAGCACAGACACCCCCAAAAATTAAACACAATCAATAGTAGCACAGACACCCCCAAACAATAAACACAATCAATAGTTGCACAGACACCCCCAAACGTTAAACACAATCATTAGTAGCACAGACACCCCCAAACATTAAACACAATCAATAGTAGCACAGACACCCCAAAACATTAAACACAATCAATAGTAGCACAGACACCCCCAAACAATAAACACAATCAATAGTTGCACAGACACCCCCAAACGTTAAACACAATCATTAGTAGCACAGACACCCCCAAACATTAAACACAATCAATAGTAGCACAGACACCCCCAAACATTGAACACAATCAATAGTAGCACAGACACCCCCAAACATTAAATACAATCAATAGTAGCACAGACACCCCCAAACATTAAACACAATCATTAGTAGCACAGACACCCCCAATCATTAAACACAAGTATTCTATACTTAAGGAATACATAACAAGTAGTCAGATATGCTCACCACACAAGTATCCCTACGCAAGAGATGAAAACAGCCCTACATACGCAGGCACTCACAACCTATTAGTCATAGATTAGTAATAAAATACGTTTACATGGTCATCTAAATTAGTAATTTGAACAAGCTTAACTTGTAAAAAATGTTTTTAAAAAAAACTGCAAGTTTAAGAAATGGACAGCAAGATTGCTTCATCATTATCATCACACGGCTTGTAACTACGAACAACTAAATATTTAGTAATTGTCCTTCGCTAACAAAGCATAAAAATCATGCGGATAAGACAGAAACATTATTATGTGGAAGGTACAGAGGAACGTATTTTATTGGCTTACAGCACCTTCCGCTTTGTTGCAATCTGTCTACTACAATACCATCACATTGTTAGGCAGGTAGATAATGTCTGTTTTTTGTAGGAATAGTCATATTGATGTCTTCTTTCAAGATAGGCATATGTTTTGATATCATACGTTGTTTCATCTTTCTAATAGCTATTCTTAAAGTGTTAACATATCTATTTTTAGAATCAGTCTGTTTCAGTTCCATTCTAACATAATTTGAATAGTAAGTCAATAGGACTAAGCAGATGCATTATTCGTACGTGGTCTAAAATTACGTCCACTGTTATGACATAACATTTGGCACGATATTGACGAAATTGTCTGCTTTCCAAGGCAATGTTGCTTTTTTAAATGACGTCTAATTTTAAAGTCCCCCGTACTTCTAAACTTCCGTTACTATGGTGACTTTTGCATGATCTTAATGATGACTGAAAGTTGATTCGATGTTTTATGACAATAGAAGATATGTCGATCTATCCATTGATACCACTGGTTTGCATGTAACACCCTAAATACAAAAATGATAGGGTCGTCCTATTACTTTTGGGATATACCTCGTATCATACGTTATTTTGTCCCCATTTATACTTATAGCTAATTTTTAAGTGTTAAATACCTGTTTTCAGATTCAGCCTGTTTCAGTTTTTTTCTGTCATATACAGTACAAGTCGTATAATATTGGACGGTGAAAGTGCTTTCATGGATATAATCACATCGCAAATAGTGTTGAAAAGATAAAGCAACTAAAAGAAAATTACAAAATAAGTGACAGTTCCAAACAGTGATACTTTGCGAGTCGTTTAACGGCCTCTCCTAGACTGTGTCCTTGAGTTTACATGCTGGTTAAACTATATTACAAAGTGCAATGCACTGTCGTACCGTGTAAGAATTAGGAATAATAAAACAACAATTGGTTAATGTTTTACCTCACAACTAGGTCAAAACGACAAGAAAATCACCAAGTCATCGCCACGAACAAACTTCAACTCCAATATGTAAACAACAAAACGCAATGAAATGTTAGTTTTTGGCAATGTCATATGTGTTTACAAGACCATAAAGCAATACAAAAAAGCACTTCATGGCTGCATATCCTTAGCATATTTAGTGAATACTTAACCTGTGGAGTAGGTCTCAATTATCAATTAACTAAGAATATTACAGTGAACAAAACGTTTTATGTTGTTTATGCACCAGTAATATATTGCTGGTAATAATAAATAAAATCGTAATAAAATCAAATGATATTTACAATACCGTGATTTCGATCGTAAAACGAAACACATTTTCTCAATCGTATTATTTTGAAAAGAAAAAATGTTTCATAAAATTACTGAAAAAAAATTATATATGGAATGTTGTTTTTACCGTAGACATCCTACCTTATTTTATATAGAACAAAGTCCAACATTCAACTGTGTAGTGATACCTGAAAGAATAACTTTTAGCGGGGACAAAGTAAAGAATGCTATCACAAAATATATATCTAACCCTGTATACTTGATTTGATAACCGCAATGTTGTCTTTACTTTAGCTCCTTTTTTTGAAAAGCATTGCAGTCTCTTGCAAGTATGAACACGTTTGAACCTTGTTTTTTTTTGCATGGAATCATATTTAAACATGATAATTTTTTTCAAGGTTTAAAAAAGTGGGATTCTTTGCTTCATCTATGCGACAACACCTTTACAAATCTTTTCTTGGAAATAACAGGAAAGGACAAACTTATTGTGGTGACATGATAGAAGAATTATCTTACAAGTGTTAAACTTTTTCTTTAAAGTGCAATTGTACAGCAGTTAAAATATATCCGATTTCTGCTGTTCTGTTTATTTGTATCGTATACAATGGATATTAAAAAAAACTAAATTACATGGTGATGCTATGCCATATTTAACTGTAAATGATCTTATAGTCAAATTTGACCCAATTTCAGTGACATCATGGCTACATTATGTTACATTGTAAAAGGCTAGAATCTTTAAGTTGAGCCATTTGTCATATAAAACTTCCTCTATAAAGTTACATAAGCGATTATTGCAAATAACAATCTCAAGGTCATAATGCTAAGGAAAGTTATCAGTTTCTTGCGGAGACGGGGTGTGCTCGAGTACTGGTTTATCCCAGGAAACAGTAGTTAGGTTAACTGATCGTCTGTTAGCCCTCGATGGCATAAAAATGACGCTAAATATGCAACCAATCAATTCCTTTACCCCTCATAGGCAGACTGGATGAAATTGGGTATACTGTTTCCTTTTATTGGTTTCGTTCTTTGCATCAAAATTCCTTTTATCTGGTGTCGTATGTAGTTTATAAACCAATAAATACTCAAGTTTAACCAGTTATATGTGATAAAACGTTTTTTTTCTATCCAAATACACAAAACACATTAAACACATTTCATTCAAAACACGACCTAGAAACACACATACACCAACGCCCTCTCTCAAGAAAAGAGTACACCTCGGTGATATAAACTAAAGTTAAATGCTTTTTAACTTTGTGTTCTACTATTGCATAATTGTCGTCTACTATTCTGTACTCTATGACATTTGACAAAAAGTTAATTTCAATATTGGTAACGCATTCACATAAAACACGTATGTGTTATGTTTGTATGCAATTTTCGTTTTATGTGGTAAAATATTTTAAGTGAAGATTTTGATATAAAATATTAATTTAATAGTAATATATCCATAAAAGTGATAAAGGAGTGTAAATGATTGGAGACGGGTACTGTAAAGCAACTGATGACACAAGTGAAGATCAAATGGAGATAAATAAAAGCAGTCTGACACAGCGTGATGAACACGGTATCAGCGGATTTTAATTGGCAATTGCATTCAATCTGATATATAGGCAAGTCGTGTAAAAGCACTCCCCAACTGCTTAACGGGATTACGGAGCAACTACAGATCAATAGTCTGATGATGTCTGTCCGTCAGTCCGTTCGTTGGTCCATCAGCAATTTGCGTTTAAATCAGTTTCTCATAAACTATTGATGGGAGTAGAATGAAACTTCATATAAAGTTCACTTAAGCGGCTGAAAACGCACGTTCCATAGTTCTGTTACGGTTTTGTGCAGGGTTATACTCCATGTCGAACTTAGAGAAATTATTTCTTAAGCCAGGGTCTACGTTGATATTAATCTGTCTAGCATCATTGTCGGGACAGTAACCACCTCGTATGGTTCCATCCCATCGAAATGCAAATAAATATAATAGTATGATCACATAGAAATAATTCCACATTTTCCATACAAGCCAAGAACGGGGAAGATATTTTAAAAATAAGAAAATTACAGCAAGTGTAATTAATCATACATGCAGCGTATATAAATGTTACATTATGGTAAAGGCAGAGTTCCAAACTATACTTTTGTCTTGCCAATACGTAATGAGAAGTAAAGGTGGACTTGATTACGAGTCACTGCGAGGTGTATAAACTGTGCAAGAGACTTTATATACGACTGTTTGCCTGTTTTCACATGCTTACATAATGAGACGTATAATCAAGTTATTGAATTCTTTTCCGGCGGTTGTCATCTGTTGTGTAAGTCGGTATTATATCCATAAACCATAATCATGAGGAAAATTAACATAGTAGATTTTTGAATATTTTGTTAACTATAGATTCACGTAATATTGTTGTTGTTTTTTTTGTTGTTGTAAGTTTGTGATTTGGAAGTTCTCCCTCCGTGGTGGCCGAACCCTGGTCTAAAGCATTGTCGTTTAATGATCACTTACCTATCACCGCTGATATCGGTCTTAGCCCGGTTCAGAATACTTTATGTGAGAACGGATGGGCAGTGGGTTTTACTCGGATTCATTCTGAGTTCGTCCTCCACCAACAAAACTGGCTACGTCGTATATAACCTGAAATGTGTTGAAAATTGTGTAACAACATATTGCATGTTATATTTTATCGATGGATGAAGACCTTAGAATGAATCTGGGGAGACAGTGCTTTAGACCACTCGGTCACGGACGATCCTATTAGTCCTAAGAAAATATGAAAAGTTCGATTGCGTTTCCATCAATATCTTTCAAACTCTATAAATCATCAAAGTATGTTCACAACATTTTTAATTGATTATGTATCATAGTTGCTTTTTATTTTAGTGTCGTGATAATGTGTAATATTTAACGAATGTCCACGTGGGTATTGAACAAATGACCATGTGTTATAGTTAACGAATATCCATGACCATGTGGAATAGTTAACAAATATCCATGTGGAGTATTGAAAAAATAACCATGTGTAATTGTTAACAAATGTCCATTACCATGTGTAATAGTTGACGAATGTCCACGTGGAGTATTGAACAAATGACCATGTGTAATAGTTAACGAATGTCACTGACCATGTGTAATAGTAAACGAATGTCCATGATCATGTGTAATAGTTAACCAACAAATATCCACGTGGAGTATTGAAAAAATGACCATGTGTCATTGTTAACGAATGTCCATTACCATGTGTAATAGTTGACGAATGCCAACGGGGAGTATTGAATGAATATCAACGTGGAGTATTGAATAAAATGCCCATGTGGAATAGTTAACGAATATCCACGTGGAGTATTGAACGAATATCAACGTGGAGTATGTACAAATGTCATTTGGAATAACGGACGAATGTCCATGTTGAGTTTGAACAAATGTTCATGTGGGATAGTTAACGAATGTCCACGTGGAGTATGTACAAATGTCCATTTGGAATAGCGGACGGATGTCCATGTGGAGTTTGAACAAATGTCCATGTGGGATAGTTAACGAATGTCCACATGGAGTATTGAACAAATGTCCATGTGGGATTGTTAACGAATGTCCACGTGAAGTATTGAACAAAAGTTCAGTTGGAGCATTTGTTATGTTTTGTGTTCTTACGTTAAAGCCATTTCATTGCTTAATCAGGTGTTTCTCCTTGTTGGAAAAGCAACAGTAGAACAGATAGTAGATTTTTGTTTTGTTTTCGTCTTTAAGTGTATGTTTCCAATATTGTAGGTACATGTAAAAAAGCAAACGGATCCTCTAGTTTCAAATCTACAAAGGAAAATATCACCGTATATTTTATCTCTCTAACAGGTGCTCACCAGAATTGTAAACGTGACTTTGACGGACGTGGCGGCGAAATAGCTCATTCATTTTCCACTGGCAACATGCACTTCGACGATGACGAGCAATTCAAGTCTATGAGGTCATTTACCGCCGATGGAATTTACTTATTGAGGGTTGCCGTTCACGAAATAGGTCATGTCCTGGGATTGATGCATACAAACAAGAAATACTCTATTATGTATGCAATTTATGAAAAGGAGAACTCTGGCCCAGAATTTGAGCTTGGTTGGGAAGACAGGAAAGCCGTTCAACGTGTCTATGGTAGGATTTAAAAAAAAAATTTTTTCACTATGTAAACATAAATTATAGTTAATAACCTTGTGTTGAATGTATGTTTAATTGCATAGTTTTAGGTAGACAAAATAAAAGTGGGGTCAATTTAAAAAAAATGTATTAAAAGTTACCATATATACACATGTATATTCTGATACAAACTCTTCTAACCTACTCTGACAATATTGTTGTCTCTACACTTCAAACTATATGCTACTCAATGCATTATTCTAAATCTGGTATCTAAACAGTATCTGTATTTATGTAGTGCCCTTATTTTTCGCTATTAATTCCATTCTTTTAACTCGCCAAACGATTCAAAGTAAGCTTTTTCAATATGTTTAAGGCCACCATTCACAAATCCGTTAACAATTGCTGAAACAATTTATTTGGAAAACGCTTGATTTTAACCAAATTTGAGCAGAAGCTCCGAGGCAGTTATACCTAGCACCTATTTCGAAAGTTGGGCGATTTTCCGGCGAACTTTTAGACCGTTTGCCCACGGAGAACCCTGACTTATCTAACAGAAACGAACTAAATACTAGTATATAAGCTATGTTGGATCAAATCAGTGTCTCTTACTTCAAAATAAGTTTGGGAATTCATCATTAAAACAGCATTGTTGAGAGCTTTTAAAAAAAGAAATCACTTTTTGTTAAGTTTTCTCGTTTCGCTCATAGTTAATATTACATTCTACATTTTAGGTGTTTGCAAAGGTCGATTCAACACTGTCTTCGATTGGGTGCGAAAAAGCGATAATGGTCAATTTATCTTCAATACGTATTTCTTCCGCGGCAACCACTACTGGATGTATGAAAACCATGCCAATCGAACACGATATGGAGACCCCCTGTACATTGCCAGAGAATGGAAAGGTATTCCGAATGAACCCGATGGCTATACGCATGTCTGGTATTTTGCCGGAAATACAGTCGTGGATGATGCATATTTCTTTAAAGGTAATATGATAATAATATTTCTTGTTATGGTAAACTAAAAATAGGCAGCATTATAACAGAATCTCATCAAAGAGGATTCACACTTCGTCTACCCAGAAAATAGGTAGTACAAATTTTGCTTTGTTTTTATTATTTTATTATTGAATGGACTTGATGTCATTTCAAACACATTAAATGTTATATATGACTTATCTAGTTGTATTGGTACCTCGAAATGAATCCCAATTCAAAAAAACGATCTATGTAATAAGATGCAACATTTAACTTTGTTGTATTTTATAAACAGGTGCGTTCGTGCGTTCGGATGTGTGGAAATATGCGTGTTAATTGAGTAGGTGACTAATTAGTGTGAGAAAGGTTAATGTAAACCTTCCGCATGTTGTAATGACTGTTTGCATACAGTGTATACAGGCAGATGTGTCAATGACATTCTATATGTAGATATATAAGTCATAATATCAAATGTATGCTATGTTCTGTTCTAAAAATCTATACTGAGTTTCCAACTGAAATGTCACAATTATTGAATCGCATATCGCGGTGGCCTTTAACACTTGCCTAGCGTTCCAGTCATCGTTATGCGTTCCCAAATCGCTACATGTTTTAATGTCTATAATGTATTGCTCTGAAATGCCATCAAGATAGAGTAACAACGATGTACGGTATGTACAGGTGACGTCATTGAACGTCGGTTTGACATGTCATTTCTTTATACCGAGAATTTGTTAAAGGGGCACAGGACAATTTTGATTTTAACTACATTTCTGAAAATTATCATGATGTTAACAAGAATAATCCAGTATATACATAAATAGAGACTAATTTTTTACTATTGTGGTAATGGGGACAACTGAATTAAATATAGGAAAGGCATCCTTTTTCGAATATTCGTTGACATATAAGGTCTATGTTTAGAAATATTGTTACACACGTTACATTTGCAACGTTTTTATCGGTAGGATAGAAAAGAAATCATAGCATAGGACATAGCACTTTGTATTTTTTTAAGAATTTAATATAATCATTTTGTTTATTTTCAAACATAGCTTCACTTCTGTAGTTTTACTTTACAAGATTATAATAATTTCTTAGATGTGAAGTTTCAATCAGTAATGTTATTTTGAGATTAATAGCTTCACCAAGGTATACTCCCATAACTATTGATAAGATCGGTGTGAACACGAGTGGAATTTCATATAAAATATCGTCATGTGTCCCTTTAAAGCGTGTTCTAGTGTTGGAGCATAGGACTCGTGATCGGAGGGTCGTGGGTCTGGTCCTCCCCCATAACTAAGTGCGGTGTCCTTCAGCAAGACATTGTTTTACGCTTATGTTAAGTACTGATTCTACCCAGGAAGACATCAAGCGTGATTTGTACAAGTTGTAATAACTTGTTTCACAAGCGAAGTAAAACAAATAAGCTTATACTGACACCTGTGACTGTTTCTGAGTGGTAATTTTGCAGAATGAGTAAAAGAAACTATCAACGCCGGATGTTTGTTTTTATTAAAATATTCAGACGTCGTTAATTCGTTTCACAATCTACATTTTGATATTCTCTGATTTGAACGTACTATCGACCAACCACAGGTAGTATACAGATAAAGTGTTACCAGGTTTTTGTATATACAAAGTCATCCTCGCGTGGAGGTCAATCCGTTCTTTGTTGTTGTCCTTCTGGCTTCTAGTGAAGACAGATCATCATGTACGCATTTTAGCGTATGACTGAAATTTGGTTTTGACGTCATACAATGACGTTGCATGACCTGGGCATTTGATATGCTTAATTAGTGTATTGTGGTAACGAGACAAGAAAGAAGCAAGGTTTAACCGTTATTATCTATATACTATTATATTAGTTTTCAAATTAGTGCGTATGCGTCGTACACGAGATAAAAACCGCATTAGCTGGGCGTTCCACACCGAGATTTTTCACGGGTGTCTTACTTCAAAGGGATAGAATCCATTACATTTACGTAATATCAAATAAATAGCATGTTAATTAAATATATTTTATGAAAAAAGTGCCAAAGAAGCGAATCACGTTGGCTGTGACGTAGCGTATTTTTTTACAATATAATATTATATATAATAGTGCACAATTTGCAAACTAATGTATCGACTGTCGAATTCCAAAATATTGGTAACATTCTTTGTTGTGCATACTTTGCTAGCGGAGGAATGATGAGTTGTAATTCCTACAAACTGATTCCATATTTTATAGTGTAATAGTATGTAAGCTTACGTAGAAAAAAAGATTCGGTTAATGTGTATTGCCTCCATCGTCTCGGTATGTTATTGTCTATAAATATGATAAACGCGCATTTTGTCATTATTACATTGTCTAACAACATAAGTACCGACTAACCGAGATTGTATCCTGTGAATAATTTAAACCAATTGATTGAAAAATCAGAAAATACACGGACTAACCCATGGACTGTCCGGCCTTGCTCTTCTCCAAAAGTCACAGCGTGTACAGAAAAGTAGCACATCCATACATTTTAAATCAACTTTAAGTAATGTTTTTTTAAAGCATTTCATTTTTCAAGACTTTCTGTACCTCTTTCGTCCTCATCACATTGCAATGCTACAAAGCAGCATACTCATCAGAAAAACTAAAAACGATTGATTGATTGATTGATTGATTGATTGATTGATTGATTGAATTTTAAGCGTCATTTTTATGCCATCGACGGCTCACAAACGATCAGTTAACGTAACCACTGTTTCCTGGTATCTTAAAAGGTTAACCAATACTCTAGCACACTTCATCACGGCAAGTAACTGATAACTTTTCCACTTGAATCAGCGTTGAGAGACGAATGATTATGAGACATAATGTCGAATATCAATCATCACGGAGACTGTTGCCGGGCGGGGATTTGAACTCACGACCCCTGAATTGATAGTCAGACGCGTTACCGACTGAGCTAATATTGCCCGGCTAACTAAAAACAAAAACGATTTATGATGTAAGTTGAAACTAATGGAGTGAAAATAGCTAATCATCATAATAATTAAGGTTTTGGCAAAGGTGATAAATTTCAGCAATATAAGTAGTGATAGATTGAGAAGAATCTACTAGACTCATTGAAGTTGGTATTTTGAGCAATATTTGTGTTAACAACCAATAGACAGTATGAATCTGAAACAGAATCAATAATAAGTATTTACATAATTTTGATGTCTACTGTTAAAACTATATTACGAAAATGAAATTATAATAACATAAGGCAGTGAGACATTGAACATATTTGTACAAGGGAGATAATACGTATTTATTAAACGTTAATATGTTTGTTATTGTTAATGGCTGTTCAAAATATACAAAAACTCTCATTTAACTAAGCAATACCTTATAAACAATAACATATGCTCACTTACTTATATCCACAGTTTCCAGCAACTGGAGTTACATAAGTAAGGTCAATCAGAATTAATACAATAATTCATTTAGTCAAACTATAAACTCTTTTAATTAAAAAAAATTAAAAAAATGAAATAAATAATTAGATATAAATGAATATATAAAAATAGTAATAGTTATATCACATCATTTAATAAACAATTACTTCTAGGTTCAAATTTGGTTATATTTTCGAATCTGTCACAAGTTGCGCACTCTGGGGAAAGGTCAATGGTGAAATTAAACTAATAACCAAGTACACGTGTCCTCATTAATTGACGGCATCAGTCGACACGTGGCCATTACTTTGCCTTCTTTTCGAAGGCCTTTTAATACCTAAGGTCATCCCGGTATATGAAACTATGTTATACGCGTGGGAGGCATTTAAAGTACATATAGTGGGTTTAAAACGGAGCACTGAGCAGTGTTCATTTGACAGCATAAGAAAGGGTTGACACGTGTAACCTTTGGACGAACTTTAAAACAATACAGTCAGCATGCTAATAATAGCACCATACATATAGATTAAGATGTCAGTATATGTAGGCGTACATTTAACAGATTCATTAAGATTTGAAGTCGATTGTTTATTGTTTTACACCGATGTTCATTTTTTACATAATTTATAAAAATGATGTATGTTTTATTTGATTATACAAGCATACACTTTGCCATGTAAACATATATCTACGGTTTGTACACACTATAATACGCGATGAAAATAAAAAGAAATAAACTAAAAATGTACTTATTGTGAGAATTTATTTGATTAACACTGTATATGTCATTGTAAGTTGGAACCACCTGAGATAAACTGACACTATGGCTGTTGTGGCCAGGATATGTCCATGTGTCTTCATCAGCTTTTCTCTTGATATCTACTGATGAATTGTGGGAATTATCCAAGATATGATCACTATGACAGTTTGTTTCCTTTTTAGCTCGCCGGGACGAATGTCCAGGAGAGCTATTGCCATGACCCCGGCGTCGTTGTCGGCGTTCTCGGCGTCGTCTGTAATCACCCATGTTAAACTTTTGCGTTTAGTTGCGTTTAAGTTTTGGTGTTTGCCTCCAATCTCAATCTTTGCATGGGTGGTGAGTTTTATCCCATAGGCGAGCTTTGTTGTCCTCTGACAACTCTTGTTATAAATTATCTCAGTAAGATATAAAGACAAAGACTTAAATTACAACATGTTTGCTAACACCATCGTTTTTTATAAATAAGTATCACATAGCTAATGTTCACATTAGAGAGGGTCTGTTGGTTTTTTTTACATATGCCTTATGGGCCCATTTATTTTTTGGCATATGCCATATAGGCGAAATATTTTTTGGCATATGCCATATCAGGTTATTGATTTTTTCATATGCTATTCGAAAACTGAATTAACATTTTAATACTTTTTTTCTATTTTGAGTCTTTTGATCTATTTTCAAGCCTCTTTAAGATCTTTTCACGATCTTAGAATCACCAACGTACGCCAAAAAGTGTGATAATTAATCTATTTTGTGATTAGCGTTCGCCAGTTCCGTATGTTGAATTTTCATACCTTTAATGCAGTTTGACCATTTTCCTAATCAAAATTAGAGAAAAACATACAATTAAAGACTCGCAATCTTAAACTTTATTTAATCCATATCGATTTCTTTTGTTTTTACACATGCCATATGAGTACCTCCTATCAGACCCTCATTAGACATATTCCTGAGATAACTGGATGAAAACAATTGGCGATTCCATGTTATTTCATGACGACAGCCAATATACATTAACCATACAACCTATTTAAAGTTCGTATATGTAGATTGTCCAATTGAGACTCAAATTCATTAATTGACGCGTTGAAAACACAACGATGTAGTGCGCGTTGATTCAAACCTAAACTGAGCAAAACATGAAAGACAAAAAATGATTGCTTTACACACATTCGCCATTGTGTCAATTTGGTCATTTTTTGTGAAGGATGACAACAGATTTAGATTGAGGTCTAGACTTGACATGACATATAAAAAGAGTAGTTTTTGTTGTTTACTTTTTGCCCTTACATACAATTTATGTCAGTTTCTATTTGTACGCTTGTTCAGTAGTGTAGACTGTTTACATCTGTAAACATATTACACGTGAAAAATACAGCAATGTCAAATATAACCTACCAATCATTAGTCCTGTTCACTTGTACACAGGTCTAATCCTGAGCCAATATTTGTCTTAATCACGGAAGCATTATCAAACCTCTACATGGATATACTAGACGCCTGATTGGCTAGTTTAAAAATATTCAAATTTAGTATGAAATAAACCTGTTGTCAAGAAACTGATTATATATATATATATTGTTTAACAGGCGAAGATGTGTATAAATACAACAATGAAAAAGACGAATTATATGACGGATGGCCACAAAAGATCCGGGATGTTTACGGACCAAGGTCTGGGGAGGTCGGAGAGTCGGTACCGGACAATCTTGACACGGTTTTCTTTGATATGAGAGACAAGAACATTTACTTCTTTAAAGATGACATGGTAATATTTCGTATCCAAAATACTCTATCGAATACAAAAATGCAACATACTGGATAATTTCAACTTATGCTTTACTTCTTTTATTTTACATTCACCTTTGTCCTCCTTTTTGTCTGTTTGCCCTTGGAGTGACACACGACATCTTTCATAAATATTCACTTAACTCGGTTTCTAAAGATATCTAAAGTAATATTGAAATGTCTTAATATTTATACAGACTCTTAATTGTGTTTCTATAATAGCAAGGGATGTAATTCTTGTAAATGAATGCAGTCCATCATTTTTCGCATACCCACGTTACACATATGATGTTTTCTTCTGTTTTATTGATATGATAGCAAAACATGTCAGTCTG
This sequence comes from Panopea generosa, assembly GCA_029582155.1. NCBI lineage: Eukaryota > Metazoa > Mollusca > Bivalvia > Adapedonta > Hiatellidae > Panopea > Panopea generosa. The sequence goes on along the minus strand of CM055908.1, from coordinate 58,917,660 downwards.
CATTCCTTTAGAATTTCGACTCGTATTTTCAACACCAGCTTGACTATTAACTCAAGTTTATAAAGTCTGTTAATTATTATCCCGATTATGAAATTTCAGACAGTGATATTTGCCGGACAATATCTTCATGTGGTTATGCGTCCATAGTGCAAATATTGATTCTTGAACAACATTAGTCAAATTCTATTTCAAAATTGCCGTGTGTCCCTTAAACGTAATTAGGGACATTGTTAGCGTTCATGCGGTTGGACTTCCTGTGTTCCCCAATATCTGAACCCTCCCGATTGGGTCCGCGCTAAATAGCAATTGTTACGAGCACGCTGATTGGTCAGTTGCTTCAGGGAAAGTTGATTGACGTCATAGTTTAGTGAGCGTTCAATTGCTATGAATTGTGGGACAAGCATATCATTCCCTGTTTTTTTCTCATTTGGGGTTAATAGACCTGATTTTGGAGATATCCTACTGGGATAGACTACAATGTCGCTTCTCTTGTGAGTTTTTTTTATATATGTCTTAACAATTTCGATAGAAATGATATTAGAAATCTTGCAATGTATTTGTAAAACAATCAAGGAAGAACGTGAAACATATGAATGAACTATTCTATTCACCATTGGTCTATTATATTAGTTTAATTGTATTTCGATGCAAAGTATGAAGTTATCGTTTTATTGCATCATATGTCTATTCTCCAATTGTCTTTACGTGTGTATATTGTGTATATTTTTCATACTTTTCTATAAATTATACATGGGCTGGGATCTTTATTGCCAATAAACTGTTTGTTATACCTGTCTCATTTCTCCTGATGGCTAGATTACCTTGCTTCACATTTTTTAAAACAATACAACAATTCAATTTTTACTAAGCACACATTGTCTTTAACAGGTATATGTATTCGACCCAAAGGAACCTAAAGAAACGAAAGGATGCTGTGTTAGAAAACATAAAATAACAGAGGAATTCCCGCCTGCAGACGGAAACAAACCTTTGCCCGCCAACATTGATGCCGTCTACTATTCTTACAAAGACACCGCCATGTATTTCATTAAAGATGAAGACGTCTGGCAAAACACGTTATACCATCCGCGGCAAAAGCACGTGAAGAACAGTGTGAAGTATCTAGGGAAGTGGTTCGATAAATGGTTTGATATATGTGACGTAACGACTCATTCGACTTACAAACACAATTTCCAAAACGATACGTGACATAGTGTATTTAAAATGCGAGTGTGAAAATAGATGAGACGCAAAAACCAAGTAAGCCACCGGACAGTCCCAGCGAGGAACTGAGAATATGTTATCGACCAAACACATGGTCAAACTATAAGGATAACATACAACATAAACAGAACCGCGTATGTAACTTGTATATATACACACACACAAACGCAGTATCAATTAATTGTATGTGCTAATTATTACTTATAACTTACGTGCTATACATGCTTATGTCGTAAATTAAGCATACGCATACAGACAGTACCGTGCACAAAAGTATTTGGATAAAAGAGAATTTGACAAATAGGTTTATAGTCAAAAACTCGATATGTTTGGATGAGCGGTCCTCAAACATATGCAAGTTTACACTGAATATGTTGTCAATTGTTTGTGTGTTTGTGGGCCATGTGATTTGTAAAGCGTCCCCCTTTACTACTGCTTAATCTCGAAACAAACAGAATAATGAATAATCCGTTATAACGCAAGCAGACATTTAGCTTCCCTGGCTTGGCAATTCTAACAACACACGATAATGTTTACCACCGTAATATGAGCCTCTAACGACAGAGAATCCATAGCCATCGTTCAATGCCAATACAGCAGACGGCCTGTGTTTATTTGTAGACTAATTTATTGACGTTTTCGGGTAAGCAGAATGAGAAATATGAAAATCAAGTACTGACTCATGCATCGGACGAATATATTTCCAGAAGTAAATAAATCTAAATATTGCTAGGGGAAATGTAAATGTCGTGACAGAATAAACGAAGTTATTCAGATTTTGTTTTAGAAATACTGTTTGTTGTATACAAGCTTTTGTAACTGATAAAGAACCAAAGACAATCGTATATATCAGTATTGTAATGGAAGTGCTCGTTGCTTCGTTCTGTAATACTGCGAGACATGGAAAACGCTGCTAACACTGAATAACAGAGATGGAAATCCAAAACTGTATAATCGGCGGGACGATACGAGTGACATTGCTGCGAAGAGCGTTGTTTATTGTATTTATAATTTAAAGATGGTAAATGCCAGTACAACAGTTCATGTGTATATAAAGTTGGTACAGTCATTATACTTACATGTTTGAGAAATTATTTCCACGTTACAAAGTGAGATGTCCTTCAACGTAGTATTTGTTGTTTTGTTGTTGTTGTTGTTGCTGCTGTTGTTGTTGATATAGAAGATATCGATTTTAGCCTTAATAATTAGTATATGTAAAAAGTTACAACAACGGAAAGAAAGAAAGTGTGATATTTATTTTAAGAAATATCTTCTTATTTTGTTCATTTTATAGAAAAATGTTTTCTTTTAACTTTTAAATTGTTAGTTTATATATATATATATAAATTACATTTATTGAAAAATGCTGACAAACACTTTTCAAATCTATATTTCAACGCTGGGGATGAAATACATGATTCGCAAATCTTTCTAGAAAATGTTAAAAGTTTCATGCAAATAAAGATAAAATGCATGTTGAAAAAGCTTGCATGGAGTGCTAAGCGAAGTGAAATAAAAGTACAAATTAAAAACAAAAGATGAGTACGGGCAATATGTACTTGACCAACTGGCTTCAATAAAGTTGATTGGCCCATTAGCATATTAAATCAGTTTTACTTAGAGCGAAAAGTTATTACAGTATAAAAGTAGTTAGTTTTATCACTTTACTGTCTTACAGCAAAACAATGACAGAAAGATTGACCTTTTGACATAGTCCTAATATAGTCAAGTAATAAGAGAGTTCTGCTACAGGTTATTGCTGTATTTGAAAGGGTCCACCGTGGCCGAGTGATCTAAGTGACCGTCGTTCCAATCACCGCTAAAGTCGTAGGTTCGAGTCCCGCCCGTTCCAAAAACTTTGTGTGAGAAATACTGGACATGCCATATATTAACAATCTGAATTGTATTGAAAATGGCGTTTAACCCCATTGAAAAATTAATATGTTTGATATTTAGTTTGAGAAAAAAAAATGCTTTCATCCTTTCCAAAGATGCGAATGATCGACCAAAGGCTAATTTCTACTCGTATGATGTGCAATTTATTAGTTTAGACTCTTTTTCTACAATCGTGACGGATGAATGGAGGGGTCATGACTTGTTTATGATGATGTCACTTTAATGCATTGTACTGTCATAGTCTAAAATATTATATGTGTTTTAACGTTGTTGTAATTTGGTATAATATTTATGTTGTTTGTCTTGCAATACAAGTATAATGATTTATTCCGGGTTAGCAAGACATATAGTATATTAATTTATTATGAGAAGAAAATATCATGGGAGTTTTAATCCGATAAACATTTTGAAATTATATCCAAGGTTACGCAAAATTATGAATAAATATATTTTTGGTAGTGTGAGACACAACTAAAGCGAATAATAAAGAAACTTTGGCAAATTTCTGTAGGACCTCGTATTGCATTTCACAATCTCTTTGGTTGATGGTAAGTTGAGTAAGACAGTTATACAAACTTTGTTGAAAATGGCAACATTTCAGTTTTTGTAAGTCGTATTTTAATATAATACATGGCTATAGAAGGCGAGAAAAAAATAACTAAATGTATGTTGTCATGACAACATTAAACAAATCGGTTGTAATTACGAATCGGCAATAGTCGCCTCTTAATGTAAATACGTGCATACACAAGAGATATGAAAACGCAACACAGGAAGAGATGTGAAAACGCAACACAGGAAGAGTTGTGAAACTCAGGGTTTAGAGGGGACTTATTTGGAAATATAAATAGTGGCATCAATGTATGGTGTACCAAATTATTCAGTAACATATCGAGTCAACAACCAATAACATCAACAGACAATAATTACTGTAGGACATCGATATATAAAAACGTGCTTAAAATATGTTTCATTTTCATAGCTGTTCCTGTCTTGCGTTTTCCCTTCAGTGCAGTGTGAATTGTGCAATATGCAACTTGCTAATGGGAAAGGAAAAGAAACATAGTAAATGAAAACCAAAGTACAGATAATGTTTTGTTCAATATGATCGATGAAGTAGGGATAAAGTCAATCAATAAGGTAAAACAAAATAAGTGAACTGAATTTCTGAAAGATTTATAGCATAATGGTATCGGTTACTTTTTAAAAAAAAAATGTCTTTAGACTTTTTGTCAACATAAGGGAAGACTACTCCGATACCCTCATGTGACGGTAAACCCTATCTAAAACTGTTTATTGTTATCACAAGACCATATGTTTAAAAGGGCACTTTTGATTACATTTGACATTACATTTTAATAAACATTTTTCAATTTCTATCCATGGATATTCCTTTCAAAAATTCGATAATTTGTTTTATTTGTTTTGCCCGAGAGTAGTATTCACCAACTAGTCTTAAGAATATTCTTAGGCATGGACTCAAGAATGAATTTTGAAAAAAAACAACATAGGACACCATTTTTGAAGACCAAAATTTGCAACCATGTATTGGCACCTAACATATAGTCAAATAGGCTCTCACAATTAGTATATCCTGCCAAGGCAGACTAGATTGATTGATTGATTGAATATTTAGCGTCATTTTTATGCCATCGAGGGCTAACAGACGATCAGTTAATCTAACCACTGTTTCCTGGGATTAACCAGTACTCGAGCACACCCCATCTCCGCAAGTAGCTGATAACTTTCCCACTTGAAACAGCGGTGAGAGACAAATGATAATGAGACACAATGTCGTATATCAATCATCACGGAGACTGTTGCCAGGCGGGGATTCGAACTCACGACCTCCTGGATTGATAGTCAGGCGCGTAACCGACTGAGCTATTCGGGCTATTCTAAGATTGAAATTTGGACTTTTAAGCTTAAATCTAAGAATATTCTCGAAATTTGTTGGTGAATACGACACTGAAAGTATTTCATTTTGATTTTTCTTTTTGTCTATCAATATTGGTGTAAAAATGAACGTCACATTCTTGATTGATAATATAGAAATATAAAAATGGTCGATTTTTTAGAAAGCCAAAAAAGCCAAAATAGCTAGTAAATAACTTTATTTAAAATGAATAAACTTGGCTTTGATAATATAAATAATATACGAGGGCAGTTTAGTCATGAGGCTTTCGTAAGTTCTCCCTAATTCTGATTTACTGCGGACTTTTTTTTAATGTAAGGAACTGTAAATCAAAAGTCACATCAATGTTTTTACCAATAGTAGTGTTTGGTACGTGTTTGTCGTTGTGTCCACTATTGAATAAGCTTACGCAGTGCGATATGAGTCTGTGATAAATGTAGAAATTGTGTTTTTTTCTGTGTATTTTGTGACTCGTTCTTTGTTGTTACTTTCATTCATGATTCTAGGTTGAGTTTGAAAATAGTGTTTGTATAAAGCAATATGAATACAACAAGCGTTTAAAGCAAAGTCTGTAGTAAAGAATTATGCAGAAACATACTAGGCCTTACTAATATGTAACTCTTGTGTGACTGCAACTTCGATGTACAGTCAAACCTGTCTTAAGCAGCCAGTCAAGGGAAGGAGCAAAAGTGGCCTTTTAAGACAGGTTGTTATTTAATAAAGGTTAATTTGTTCTTATAGCATAGAAATGGGAAATAGCAAATGTGACTGCTTAAGACATGTGGCTGCTTAATAAAGGTGGTCACTTATGCAGGTTTTACTGTATACAAAACAATGTCATTGAATTCAGCTTATTACTACATTAACAAAATGTTGAACAAAGCAGAATAACAAAAACTATCATTTCAAATGTATTGTTTTTGTTACAATAACTGTATCAAAATCAGAGTATTAAAAGTTATTATATTTGTCAAAATTTGACATATTAAATCCAAAACTTAAAACTCAGAATTCGATGAATTTCGTCTTTGGTTATTAAGCGTTAACGTTTAATCTGATAGTTATGTATGAAATTACCATATTTAAATACTGCTATAGTGTGTGACGAATAATAATTGCATCACATTCACGCGTAGATACAAAAAAACGTATCCAATGGTAAAAAATAAATGTTATTTCCATAGAATATTCAAACCCTATGGACTCTGTATACGCGAATTATTGGCATGTTATTCACGCATGCGTAGTGTTATCTTAAAACAGTCATATTTACTTAACTTTGGTAATAATTTAAAAGTAAGTAAAAACATTAGAAGCAGCATGCGACTAGGTTGACATTATCAGGCCGTATTTAAATAAATAATTCGAAATGATTTCCTCTCATTTCTATTTAAATGGCACAATCTGCCGCAACTAGACAGCCCAGGCGAAGTTCAAGCCAATTAAGAGTGGAGTAGAAAGACAATAAACTCGGAGGCATTTGCTATTATATTTCGTAAAAATAAATATTCGGAAGTTATATGGAATACGCGTATGAATCATGCGGCAGTTTTAAAGAAATGCCAGCGCTATATTGTATATTTCTGATTCAGGATAAAGAAGAGAGACAATAATAACTGAATTTGTGACGACTCTTTTAAAGAATTTTTTGTATAATTTTTCAAATAATTGTAAAATAATTAACTGTTGTTTCGTTTTAAATTTTTTGCAGTTGTTCAAAAGTATTTTTAAAAAATGTTTTAAAAGTAAGGTAGAAATTATTCAAGAATTTGTCAATTTCAAAAATATGTATACACGATTTCGCCATATCTTAACAATGCAAATATATAATGTAAGTACGTCTTAAAGGGACACACAGGAAATACTGACTTAAAGGGATATAAGGTATATTGACTTAAAGGTAAACATGACAATTTAGACTTAAAGGGATACATAGCAATTGGCTTACAGGGACATATGTCAATGTTGAAATCAAATATAAGTCTTGTTCACGCATCGAATCGAACTTTTAACATATGAGAACGTGACCATAAGAAAATATCAATGTCCATGTATAACTATCAGTCGGTAGCGCGTCTGACTGTCAATCCAGGGGTCTTGAGTTCGAATCCCTGCCCGGCAATAGTTTCCGTGATGGTTGATAAACGACATTGTGTCTCATTATAATTCGTCTCTCACCGCAGAATCAAGTGAGAAATTTGTCAGTTTCTTGTGGATATGGGTTGAGTACTGGTTAACCTGTCAGGATCCCAGGAAAGACCGGTTAGGTAAACTGATCGTCTGTTAGCCATCGATGGCATAAAAATGATAATAATATTTCAATCAATCGACTATTATTACTTTTATTCATTGACCGGAGTTATTTCCCTTTCCAAAGAGACACAAAATTAAGGGCCTGCACACATACTAGGATATTCTTACTTTAAAAGTTAAAAAAAAACGAGTTTATGTGAAACTTTTATCAGAAATGCCGTGTGTCCCTTTAACGCTGTTGCGCTGAATTCCATTTCAACATTCTATACACGGCTGTAGAATGAGACCGCTTTTTAACTTTTTGCACTCATGTGACTATTTTGATGTTTATACGCTACAGTATTCATTTGTATGTTAACTTATTTTTGTTTATGTGTTTTTTTGACAAGCATGTTACGTAACGTGACTCATCCTTTCATTTATATCAGTTGTCGTCTGCGGTGATAGTCACCGTCATTTGTTAAGTGTGTCATAGTTTTCTGTAATTCGTACATACGCATGTGATATGTTATTGGTATATTCTATTTATATGTTGTCACTTTTGTTTTGGGTGCTACTTTGTTCTGTTGGGGGTTGTTTTGTGGCAAGTTCAGATATAGTGTACGTCAGGGTCCAGCTGTACCAAATTTCGATTGGATTACCCATAGACTTTAAGTCAGTTTTTGTAAGATATAATAATCATTATTATCCAAAAGTTAAGTTTTTACAGAAGTAAAATATTTTTCAGATATGTAATAACACTGTTTCCAGCATATAGTGTTAAAACGTATGTGATCGCATGACTGCATGAGTTATAAATCCCATGCTATGGATTATTAGTTCAGTTAATTGCTTTTTCATACAATTGGGCCCGTAAAATCAACCAAAAAGTGGCAGTTATAAATAACGCATATATATTTGTTTTAAATAAAAAATTAAAAAAACAACAAAAAAACATGCAATAAAATAAATATTACATGTACATAAAACATGTATTCAACTAAAAATAATTTATCCTTAAATTTTTTTTTACTAAGTTTCTTAAACTTTTTACCTAAAACGTTCACAGTGTTAACATTTCTTCTCTAAATTCATGAAAGTCATGCTTAAACAGAGTGTTTTCCGAAGTATTAATTTGACAACGTCAATAATATTGTCATTTCCCCCATATTATAGTCAAAGGTTCCAACACAAATACAAACTAAAACTAACATTATAACAATTACCTTCACTACAATATCTATACTTGTCTCTGTGTCCGTTAGTCTTATTTCAGTGTTTCTTCTCAACATGTGTATGAAAATTATGTAATTTGTAAATTGTTGAAATTTATATGACGTCATTAAAATCATCATTATGTGAGCCAGTTAGCGTTAATTATGTTATTTATTTTCTTGCTCTGTTTTTCATTGCTTTGTCATCTACAGAGTCATTTGAATAAATAAATGTTTTATCTTTGCCTACGCTTGTTTTATGATTTATTCTATTACATGTCCACGGGAGAAAATCATACCAACACGTTTTACTCGTAAAATTCAAATATGAAGACTTCAGATCTTAAGGCCGGGTCTAATTAGCCCAGTCGGTTACGCGTCTGACTGTAAATCCAGGGGTCGTTTTCGAATCCCCGCCTGGCTACAATCACCGTGATGATTGATATACGACATTGTGTCTCATTATCATTTGTCTCTCACCGCTGATACAATTGGGAAAGTTATCAGTTACTAACGGAGATGGGTGTGCTCGAGTACTGGTTAACCTTTCAGGATCCCAGGAAATAGTGGTAAGGTTAACTGGTCGTATGTTAGCCCCCGATGGCATACAATGACGATAAATATTCAATCAATCAATACAATCTAAAACACGTCTGGGGAGAAAATAAACGTCTATTTTTTTTACCATGGTCTGGTGTATGTGTTGATATCTGAAAGAAAAGATACCATTCAGCTTATATATAACTAGATTAACACTTGGGAGACAGAATCAGGGGTGAATTAATTCGAAGTTTTACGGCGTACAATTAAGGAAAGATTATATATGATGCCAGCAGGAATGAAGATGCCAGGCTCACTTTCCATATATAAAATCAAGTAATTTACATACATATGAAAAACAACACGTTCAACATTAACCTATTAACATTGTGTTAGCTGCAAAGTTTCAGCCAAGGATGGCCATCTCTCACGACATGTATGAGCGACACTATTCTTGCCAATGTTCATGAAGCACCCCGGAACCAGACAGGAATTGATAATCATTCGGAACATCACTCGGCCTTTTTCGCCTACATTATTTTGCACGAAGGCGGAAATGGCCGAGCGATGTTCCGATTGATTGATAAACTGTCTATCAACAATAATGAATATGAGAAAAAACTGATTAAATGGACGCGACACTCATTCAGAGGACGCCTACCGCTGCAAAGACGTTCAGTGGTCGAATCATCACCTGGAACCACACGAGTACAGAATTCTGAAATACTAAAACAACAAAAGTTCTGAATCTAATACAATTTCTTTTACACTTTTTGTTTCACTCAATATCTTGAGTATTGATATTTTGGTCAGCATACATCTACAAAAAAGTGTCCATAGTAGACTTGATAGAGTGTTGACCGCTCACGCTGAGGTCGTGGGTTTAATCCCCTGCTATACTCGATGTCCTCTGAAAAACAACTCGGTACTGGTTCTACCAAGGACTTGGACTCCAGAGCGATCCGTATGCGCTACTGTGAGTTTACTTCGCAATCAAGCTAAACTAGAATAAACGAATATTGCCATTGCCTTTGCAATTTAGGCGGGTATAGCAACTATACTCGAGCTGGATACGGCAAAGAAAAATGTAATCTCCACCACAAAAGTAAAAAAGATATATTTATAAGTATAATAATGTTCATGGTAAATGCTCGTGTTCAAGTATGGGCCAAAATGACAAAGTGTAAAGGGGGGTAATAAAAAAAAGTAAAAGTTCCAACGTTAAACTATGTGGAAAGGGGCGTAACAATTTCGGCATTTTATTACATGTATATAGAATACTGAAAAAAAAAATATTGGTCATCATGTGTGTTTTTATCTCGTCAAAATTACTTTCCTTTCTTCAAATGCAATTGGACTACATGGACAAAGTTGTATATTACCATGTGTCATAGGGCGTAACTTATATAAATTGTGTAGCTTTAAGTAAAAAAAAAACTGGTTACTTCCCTTTAGGCCAATGTTCTAAAAATAACTAACACAGTGCACGGACTTCACACTTATTACTACGCCATATTTATTTTCGGTGCGTAACATAACCATTGTTGTTGGAAAAATTGAATATACATGCAGGTAATTAATTTGTTTTATTCTTAAGTAAGCCTTAACACATTGTTTTATATAATTGGAAGCATTGAAAATGTGTCTTACAGCAAGTAACTAAGATGTTTGTAAATGCTATCTTGAACTGCCATTATGTAAATCACCATGTGGTATTATCTTGGTGTGAAAATACTTTTTTTTTTTGAAAAAAAAGTAGATCTACATTATAAATTAATGTACGATTAATCCAAAGCAGTTGTCTTTGTCTTAACCACACACTCTTCAATTTCCATTATACATGGTGATGTATGAACTTCGCTCAGGTAATCCAATTGCATATGAAGAAAGGGAGATAAGTATAACGAGAATAAATCAATTTGAACTGTCAACATTTTCGCAATGTGCTAAAAAGAATAATGGCGAAATTGTTAATCCCCTTTCCATTGTTTAGCATTAAAACTAACTTTTTATTTCATTACCTCCCTTAAAACTTTTATCATTTTTACCATACTTCGATGGTGAAAAGTCGAAACTACGATAGTGAAAAGTCGAAAAAGTCGAAACTACGATAGAGAAAAGTCGAAATTATGATGGTAAACAGACGAAATTATTGAGAGCTAACAGGCAAACAGTTAATCATATAGTCATTCCTTCCTGAGACCCTGGAAGGTTAACAAGTACTCGAGCACACCCATTACAATAAGTAACTGATAAATGTTCCACTTGAATCAGCTGTGAGATACGAATGCCAATGCGACACTATGTCGTATAGTATTCGTCATGGCAGAGCGGGGACTTAAAAGCAGGACCCCTGGATTGATAGTCAGACGCGCTACCGACTGAGCTAACTTTACCCATCTCCATGAGCAATTGAGATTGATTGTTGGATCGAGTGGTCCATTGGTGAAACATTTAACTCTGGATCGACTTGTCGTGGGTCCAATCTGCCATCTCGGCCATTTGTTGCACTCGTTAGAACGACGTTTTATCCCCATGCGCTTAAAACTGGTTCTTTCCAGAAAGACTTTGAACGCGACTTGATTAAGTTGTAAATCTTGTTTTACAATCGATGTTAATATGATTTTAAACTATAGAGATTGCAGAATTTATTTCCTGATAGATACGTTTGAAAAGCAGACAGGATTATGCCCTTGAACAATATCGTGCATGGACACATTATAACGAAATTTGACTGTATATTTTAGTTAACAAACAAACCCGATACCGACAGTTGCAAAAGAGACAACCTCTATTACATCCCAAGCAAATAGACAAAACAGTACTAAATGTGCAAACTCGTGCAGTTTGCACGCACGAAATTGCTTATCGAACTGACGTTGAATCGTTTTGAAACAGAAATTTGACTTTGATTGGCAGTTAACTTAAACTAAATAATGAGATCAGACTCAATCGAGATTAAACAAAATTTAATTCAGACATTTTAAAGTTTGCTTTTATTTCGATTTGATTGCATAATATAACTGAATTGTAACTAATTTTCAAGCACTTCAAGAGAATATTCTATCTCTTAGATTTACAATCAATATCAGACATAATTAATAACCGTTATTTTGTAGAAAATGCATCAAATTGCACGTTTGACTGATATCAAAGGTTTAAAACGTAAAAAAGTACACAATGGTTTATTTATCTCCACGATCATTTCGTTGTGCAGCATTTTCTTTAGAAAATGCATCAAACTGCACGTTTTCTGATAATAAAGGTTTAAAACGTAAAACTTAAAATATCAGACTGGATGTAAACGCACCAAATCAGAAAATAAAAAAATCACATCGGAATGAAAAGTGGCAACATCGAAATATCGGAGCTACTTTATATATTGTTAGATTGTCTGATGTTTAACGTCGCTTTCAACAATTGTTCAGTCATATCGCCACGGTGTCTACTTGAGATACTATTCCGAGCGCTGCCACCATAGAGTATCAGACCGCAGACACATGATATGTTACCTCCCACTAAGTCACATTGTACTGACACCTGGTCAACCAGATCAAGAACTATTAATATCCTTTAAATGCTGGGCACCAAGCGAGGACGTTTCTGGTACCGTTTTTCAACTATTCTGGTATAATCCGGGATGTGGATCGAACCGACGTCCTTCCGCATGGAATGGACCGCATAATAATGTTAGATAAACACATCAAAATGGAAAGGAGCGCTAACCACATCAGAATGGAAAGGAACACATCATACTGGAATGGACCGCATCATACTGGAATGGACAGCATCATAATGTTATATAACCACATCAGAATGGAATGGACCACATCATAATGTTATACAACTGCATCAGAATGGAATGGACCACATCATAATGTTATATAACCGCATCAGAATGGAATGGACCACATCATTATAAAAGAATCAAATAATGTGAAATGACCTCATCAGAATGGAATGGACCACATCATAATGTTAGATAACCGCATCAGAATGGAATGGACCACATCATTATAAAGGAACCAAATCATATGAAATGACCTCATCAGAATGGAAAGGAACTACATTATTATAAAGGAACCACAACATACTGTGAAATGAACTCACCAGAATGTCAAATCAGGATAAAAACGACCACATCGTTAAGTAAAGTGACCACATCATAATGAGAAGAAACACCATTATAATGAAAATGAACCAAGTTACGTCATAATGTTATTTGATAACGTCGGGTTCCCATTCATTATCAAATCATACAAAGTTACATAGAGAACTCGTACTGGTGGCATATTCAGGAATGTAAATCACGAGCATAGCGTGCTTTTCTATGATATATTCACAATCGTATTTTCTTGAAAGAAATCGTTATACTTATTGGTGAGATATCCAATTGCATTTGTAGAAGGGAGGTAAATATAACGTTTTTTATTGTCTCCCTTATAACTTTTGACTATCGCGTCTAACCACAGGGAAGTGTCCAGAAAATATTTTTGAGTTCATAATTATATAAAAAATAAATTACTTTTAATGATTTTGTAAGAACCTGTGGACAAAATTAAAAATATGCTGAAGAGTTAAAAACAGAACTGTATGTATATTTTTATTTGTTTTTATTTTCCGATCAGAAAAATATAAATAGTGTATGAATAGAAGAAATTTGGACCGAAACATGGAAGAGGGCGTACCGTTACTATATGCTCTCCCACTTAGACCCCACGGCTCCTGTACCACAGCGATGTTATAGAACATTGTGATAAGCATGAAAACAATATGAACGGGGATGATTATACATGGGCGGATCCAGGATGTTTTGGCCAGGGTTGGTTTACGTTAGAAATTCCGAGTGTCCCTTTAATTGGTTTGGTCCCCCACCCCCTCCTATATAGCCATTATCTGGCTATGTCTTTTAAAATTGCAAGCGTCGAAGAAAATCAAAACTACTCCCTAAAATACGTGTTCTTAGAAGTTCAAAACATCTGTTTTGTATTCAGGATATGATATGTAATGTAAAAGACTGCAAAACCGTGATCTAAGAAACGTGCACAATAATGTTGACACGAGTCTTCTTGAATTGCGTGTAATTGCAAGACCGTGCCGTAATCAAGATGTGGTTCCGGTCCGCGCCCACGCAGGGCAATCTATCTCACTCCTACAAATCACCTCTAGTTACGCTGCCTGATAAATATGTCTGTCTTACTCTGACCGAATTGCACGTAATTGTTGCCAGAACGGACAGTTTTATAATTCTATTTATGATATTAATTTACTATCGGTAACCACTAGCAACTATTGATCAGCCAGTATTTAGTATTTTAATAGATTCTGATCTTCAACAGTGGTTGTAAGTATTGAGTTATTTTATTCCATTTTGATTCTGTTAATGAGAGAAATATTTCTTTATTAATTATTAACTCTCCACGGCACCAGGCACAAAGTCGGGTGCTCTAACGTGGAGGGTTAGCTTAGAAATCGTCCGCTGGCAACTAGTGGGTAACGCATTTCTATGCACGTTGGTGGTTTTAACACGCCACCATAGCACACCCATCGGAAACAAAAAAAAGTACTTCCGTGGGGTAGGGCGGTTATATATAATCATTATTTCTTCCTTTTAAAAACGCATTTCCCTAATGTTGATGCTCATTTTGTGGTTTAAATAGCATTATTGATGTATTTGGAATATTGTGTCATGTTTGATTTGTGAATTTAGAAAAAATCGATGATACTTGATAATAATTATTTGGTGTATTAATACATTTTTTTCTGAATTCTACTTTCACTTTCAACAGTATACACGCAGTACAGAAAAAGAATCTATTCGATGAAACATGACCTCTACATTTCTAAAGATATTTTCGGCACTGTCAACCGTGAAACAATAAAATGTAAGTTTCTCTTCTTTTATTATTCTTTTCTATGAGTGAAACGTTTTTAACTATGTGTCATTCCCCATAGAAATTAGAAGAAAAATCAATGGTGGGATTGCACCTGATATAAACTCTAATAATCTACGGCACATAAATCATAGCAGGCATGCCATGCAGGATAGGCTCCCTCAAATAAAAGTAATTATTTCAGTAGGAGTGTGACTTGATAATGAGACTCTTAGTCGCACCCACGCATGGCAATCACTCCTGCCATGTCCTATGACCATTTATCTCGCTACTTGGATTGTAAAGTAAGGTGTACCATAAGTGTATCTAGCATGTCCGACCATTTATCTCGCTACTTGGATTGTAAAGTAAGGTGTACCATAAGTATATCTAGCATGTCCGACCATTTATCTTGCCACATAACAAAGTAAGGTGTGCCATAGGTGTATCTGGCATGTCCGACCATTTATCTCGCTACATGGATTGTAAAGTAAGGTGTGCTATAAGTGTATCTAGCATGTCCGACCATTTATCTCGCTACATAGATTGTTAAGCAAGGTGTGCCATAAGTGTATCTAGCATGTCCGGCCATTTATCTCGCTACATAGATTGTTAAGTAAGGTGTGCCATAAGTGTATCTGGCATGTCCGGCCATTTATCTCGCTACATGGATTGTTAAGTAAGGTGTGCCATAGGTGTATCTAGCATGTCCGGTCATTTATCTCGCTACATAGATTGTTAAGTAAGGTGTCCCATAAGTGTATCTTGAATATCCGACCATTGATCTCGCTACTTGGATTGTAAAGTAAGGTGTGCCATAAGTGTATCTAGCATGTCCGACCATTTATCTTGCCACATAACAAAGTAAGGTGTGCCATAGGTGTATCTGGCATGTCCGACCATTTATCTCGCTACATGGATTGTAAAGTAAGGTGTGCTATAAGTGTATCTAGCATGTCGGACCATTTATCGCCACATAGCAGATTGTTAAGTAAGGTGTGCCATAAGTGTATCTAGCATGTCCGACCATTTATCTCGCTACATGGATTGTAAAGTAAGGTGTGCCATAAGTGGGTCTAGCATGTCCGACCATTTATCTCGCCACATAACAGATTGTAAAGTAAGGTGTGCCATAAGTGTATGTAGCATGTCCGACCATTTATCTCGCTACATGGAATGTAAAGTTAGGTGTGCCATAAGTGTATCTAGCATGTCCGACCATTCATCTCGCTACTTGGATTGTAAATTTAGGTTTGCCATAAGTGTACCTAGCATGTCCGACCATGTATCTCGCTACATAGCAGATTGTAAAGTAAGGTGTGCCATAAGGGTGTCTATCGTGTCCGACCATTTATCTCGCCACATAGCAGATTGTAAAGTTAGGTGTGCCATAAGTGTATCTAGTATGTCCGACCACTTATCTCGCTACATGGATTGTAAAGTAAGGTGTGTCATAAGTGTATCTAGCATGTATTTCCGACCATTTATCTCGCTACATGGATTGTAAAGTTAGGTGTGCCATAAGTGTATCTAGTATGTCCGACCATTTATCTCGCTACATGGATTGTAAAGTAAGGTGTGTCATAAGTGTATCTAGCATGTATTTCCGACCATTTATCTCGCTACATGGATGGTAAAGTTAGGTGTGCCATAAGTGTGTCTAGCATGCATTTCCGACCACTTATCTCGATACATGGATTGTAAAGTAAGGTGTGTCATAAGTGTATCTAGCATGAATTTCCGACCATTTATTTTGCTACATGGATTGTAAAGTAAGGTGTATCAGTATAATGTGACTGGGTGAGGTATCATTACAGCTTTACGTAGTGGTGTTTAGAATACTGTCTCAAGAAGACACCGTCTTGATATAACTAAGTTGTTGAATACGACTTTAAACACTGTATTATATAATACAAGTCGGGGACCACTGCAACTATTATATATGCGATACACCTGGTTCCGAGGTTATTAAACTTTGTTCCATGTTCAATTCAAAAACGAATGGACTCATAATAACAATAGAATGTACTGAAATATATGTTACTTTCTTCTTTAAATAGCAGTAACACTTTCAAATTTGAACCCAAATATAAGGTTTAGGTCTTCGAATTTTGTTTATATATAAATCCTGGAAGGAGTGTTTCAGTATGATATTTTAGTTTAACATGAAACAAGCTTTATAACATCCGGACATAATGTTTGCGGATTGTATAGAATTAATACGCCAAGAACAGCTGACTATGGACTACTTCGCTGGTTTATCAGATACTTGTTACCCTTTTTGTACACCATACATTCTTTTTCAGTCACTGTTCCAGTTACAACCACATTCAGTGTATAACTAGACCCAACATAATTATATTAATATTTTGAGTTATTTCCGATAGATTAATGATAGTAGAAACAATAGATCGATTATAACGACGTGTGCAATTTATTATATTCTCGTAAGGTAGATCCATGGGCAATAAAAGTGGCCAATAAAAGTTGTTTGAATGTCGTAAAGATAAATCAGAATGTATTTATGTATAGTTTAATGAGTATTTAATAACATGACATACCTTGGATCATATCAACAAAGACACGAGGATTTCATCCTACATAAGATTCAATTGAGATCGTTTCCGGTATTTCCAGAAATAATTTATATGCCCAAAATGTGTTACGTCGCAACATTCCACGGAGGTCTGGTGCGTACAGTGCATACAATATAATATTATGGGACTGAAGACTGTATTTGTGGTTCCTTCTTAAATAAGCGTGTTTCATATTTCGGCATGGAATTTCGCAATAAAGGGAGACGCATACGTTATTTATTATATGTGAATCGCGTGGTCCAGTGGTAGAGCATTGGACTCATGAACGGAGGGCCCTGGGTTCGATTTTCCGCCGTTCGGCTATGTTTGGCGTTCTTAAGCAATACACATTGTCTGCATATGCTAAG
This sequence comes from Panopea generosa, assembly GCA_029582155.1. NCBI lineage: Eukaryota > Metazoa > Mollusca > Bivalvia > Adapedonta > Hiatellidae > Panopea > Panopea generosa. The sequence goes on along the minus strand of CM055908.1, from coordinate 58,899,822 downwards.
TACTGGTTTTACCCAAATCGTGAAACATCGGGTATTTCCGTATCCTCCGTATCTATTGCGAGGTGATTAGATTGGTTCTACCCAGGAAGACCTCAATAGTTGTTACAACTTGGTTCACAGTCTATGTAACATACCGCAATAAGTGTACAGTATACTGAACGGATCAGCTAACCCACCACCAGGCATGTGTTTTCTCAAAATTATCAAAGCAGTTTCCTTTAAATTCTTACTCGTACCAGAAAGACCATTTCGCCCCATTAGTGCAATAAGGTACCAAGTGTATATGAAAGAAGAAGGCACTTGGTACCTTTTAGCGCCAATGGGACGATTTAGGCCATGTACGTGGTTGTTAAAGTCGTATACAAATTTTAATAAATCTACTCAATATTTTAACGAATATATTGGAAATATAAAAGTTGCGGGTTAGTTGGTCCGTTCAGTATTTAAAAAATACGAAGAGTAAGTATGACTTTTCATGTCGATCTTAATTTTAAAACAAAAACTAAAAATTGTTTTTACAAATAGGATACGTCGCATGTATACTGAATCTCCTTTACTGCGTTTAGTTTATACTAATTTATTTTAGCTCGATTGCGACGAAAGCTCAGAGCTTATATGAACCGCTCTCGAGTCCGCTTCCTGGGTAGAATCAGTACTGAGTGTTGTTTTATGAGAGGCATCGGGTCGACCGGGGGATCGAACCCGCAACCTCTGGCGTGAGCGGCCAACACTCTTTCCATTAGACTACCGCCCCGCTTATTACTGCGTTTCAAAGACGAGAAAAGTGAAATCCTGTCTGTAAGATTACAAAAGGCATGAATAGCTCTGCCATTGAGTACGTAGCCATATTAAAGATGTTTCATAAAAATGTAATTCACTGCTGAGTCTCGAATCTAAATGTTTATTTATATACACATGTGCAAACAAACAAACAAAAACCAAATTCAGCTGAAAGTATTGTACAGTTACATTTATTAAAAGAAATCAATTTTCATAACCTCTGTTCCCCTGCTGCATTTTCAAGTGGTTCATTGTTTTATAAATCTGAAACTTGTTGGTTAACTATGCCACTGGAACTGTCTGACTATCAATCCAGGGGTCGTGAGTTCGAATCCCCCGCCCGGCAACAGTCTCCGTGATGATTTATATACGACATTGTGTCTCATTATAATTCGTCTCTCACCACTGATTCAAGTGGGAAAGTGTGCTCGGGTACTGGTTAATCCCAGGAAACAGTTGTTAGATTAACTGATCGTCTTTTAGCCATATGTGGCATAAAAATGACGCTAAAAATTCAATCAATCGGTATGGTATTAGGTTATCGTTTTATCTTAGAATATAAAGTCCTTGTATGTTCTTCAGACTTTGCACAAACCAGAAACAGTCGCTCAACCTAAAAGTTTAAAAAATATAGTTAGATACATTTAGAATCCAGCACTACAATCGCCGCACGACGCTCTCCCGCTGAAAGGGCAAACATGAGTATATAAATTACGTCCCTCTCCGTAAAGTATTAATTGCACTTTCTAAAATTTTCATTTGAATTCATGAAATACTTTACCGCTTCAGTGGTCTAGTTGTCGAGCGTCTGCCATGTTAGCGAAATATCGTGGGTTCGATCTCCGGCCGGGTTATATCCAAGACTTAAAAATTGTACTAGAAGCGTTCTTTCGTGTCGCTCAGCATTTAGAGGAGAGTTCTAGGTCTGGTCGACTCGGTGTCAGTATATTGTGACTGGGTGGGGGTAACACCATATGTTTGCGGCATGATTCTCCAGTGTGGCAGCGCTTAAAATACTGTCTCAAGGAGACACCGTAGCGATATGACTGAAAATTGATGAAAGCGACGCTAAACACCATAAAGTAACAACAATAACAACATGAATGAATGACTATATAAACAAATCAGCTTCCCCAAAGTGTCGCCAAACCTCGTAAAACTTCGGAACATATTCATTCGCCCATCTGTCTACATTACATAAGTAATGGCAATTACATATTGTGAACAAACATATCCTTTACTGATTAAAATATTCCTATACTATATTGATTAAAGTATTTACCAAGGTTGAGATGAAAATAGTGGTTCCTGACCTTAGATCGTCGTATAGCTAGACCATACCTGTTCTACACGATATAAGTTATGAGGTTTCAGGTTCACGTTATCTCCGCTGAAACGTATGTGCAATAAGTAGGGTTACCTATTAGTATAAAACCTAATTGATCAACAGTAAAACCTAATTGATCAACAGTTAATGAGGTCTGCTCAAAGGTGAAACTAGTAAAGAAATGTTTTAGTAGTGAAATTAACCAGACATTTTTTGTAGATATGGGTTAGCACATTAGGCAAAATAATAGGAGTCGTCTTTGTGAAGTCTTAGAAATATATCTAGGTAAACGCCGGGGTGAAAAGGTTCCCAAGTCCACGAGATATATACACCGACACACTTTAGAAACGCAACACATGGAATTCATTATCATTTTTTTTATGTTTATTTTGTTTAAAAATATAACAACTTTCTACATTTCCTTGACATTTTCACCAAAATCTATTGCGATTATCACATCGTTTTATTGATTTGAATCATACAACTCCCGTTACCTAAATGCACACGTAAATTCGCTGTCGTGCGTGCATCAATGTGCAAGGAGGCTATACAAGATGTATGTTTCAATACAGCACCATCTTTAAAGATACCAATAACATTTTTGATAAATTAGAATTAATCATTGGCGCGGAGTTAGTCGAATGGTTCCTCTCGTACTTGTCTGGTAGAACACAAGGTATCCATGTCAACAATACCATATCCAAAGATGAAAATATTGTATGTGGGGTTCCTCAAGGAAGTAAATTGGGAACATTACACTTTTTATGTTACGTAAATGATGTGAGTATTTGTATTAGCCAAAAAATGTAAAATTATTCGGCACTATTCGCTGTCCCGATGATAGTGCTATACTTTTCTTGTATGAAGATTCTATTGTCAATAGTGAAGTTTTATGCCGTGAACTTGAAAATTGTAGTAAGTAGTTACATGTAGTAGAAAACAAACTGTCATTACACCTTGGTAGACGGAATGCATATGTATTTTATTTGGATCAAAACGCAAGCTTCTTAAATTTAAAAGCTTAAAATGTGTCAGTGCTTTTTAATGGTCACACCATACAAACACAAACATCTGTCAAATATATTGGTGTAACGTTAGATAGTGATTTGTCTGCTACATCCATTGTGAACAATATTGTTAAAAAGGAATAACATGTTTGTATAGACATGCGCACTACTTAAAATTATCCCTTAAATAGACTCTTTGTAATTCTTTAATTTAATATTATTTAATGTTTGATTATGCATTTTCTTCTTGATATGGTGATATACCAAACAGTTGAAGAAACAGTTAAAAGTTGCTCATAGTAAAACGATTACAGTTGTACACAGCTATGATAGTAGAGCTTCTTTGTCTGTTTCGGATTTTAAAAATCTTGGAAAAACTTAACATTGAAAGTAGGAATAGATATTTAAGATTGAATCAAGTTCATAGAATTAAGTAATGTTATTAATGTGGATTTATAGCTATTGTATATATTTTAAAATGAAAGATAAATAAAATAAGTATAATTTCTGTGCTATAAATTAACTATAACTATCATTTTTTTGTAATATGAGTAAATAAAATTATATTGATCATTGACAGTATGCTAAAAAGGACCCCATTGGAAATAAGTTGTAAAACGTAGTGTGTTATCCTGCGGAAATATATATATATGTCTCTAAATTATTCAATATTTAGCTCTCTGAATACTTGTGTAACAAGATAAAAAATTATAAATATGTGATAGCTGATACAAATACATCAAATTAAATAAAACTTTTGTGGACACCGTATTTTCTCGGGGCCTAATTAACGCACCTGGGCGTGTCGTGTTTTCTTCTTCCAGTACCAGTAAAAGACATAGATCTGCCATAAGCCATCTGGATCTACAACATTATCTTTTTAAAAACAAAAAACTTGACAAATTGATATGAAGTTATCAAATTTTATTCATCAACATAAGGAACTAAAGAAGAAAAAAATTCCTTCACCGACATCAATGATATTTAGTGGATAAATACATCAGTTTGCGTCGTTCACTACTTAACAGCAATCGTGAAACATCGGGTATTTCCGTATCCTCCGTAGAATACACTATTGCGTAGCATAAAAGCCGAGGTGATCAGATTGTACTTAACAGGTCCGCTCGAGCGTACGAAACGCAAAGCAATAATATCCGCAAAATAAACTAAACGGTGCACGGGCAGGATTTGACTTCCGCTTGTTACGCGCGATAATTGAACTGACAAATACAGTGGTTTAACGAAGAATTCGCTCAGGTAAGTGTAGATATTTGCATGTCAGCACTTGCCGAATCATTTGCATTCTGTGTGAATGTAAGCGCATAATCAATGACGTCGCGCACGATAATGGTAGGCCTTCTTGCGTTATAAAACTATATCCATGTATCGAAAAGCACAAAGGAGATCAACACGGTTACTTATTCATATAGTAAATGAACTAAACAGGACTGACATATCAGGAAAGACTTGATGAGCTTAAACTGCTATCTTTCTCACAATCTCAATGAGTTGCCTTTCCTTCTCTATATTATTCCTTGATGTTTCTAATGAAAAGTTCTTCACCTATTCGGATTACAATCAATTAGGAGGACACAACAAACCTAGAGCTACGAAATCTGTTCGGCTATGGTATATTGCCAATCAAACCATTGGCACGTATCGATCCGGGGAAGCCTGCTTACTCCATAACAATATATACTTTTTATATCCCTAATTTTATATGCCCATAATTATATAGGAGTTTTCACAATTTGACAAACCAGGACCCAAAACCATACAACGTTTAGGTCATAGTATTCCCAATTCTGGCATTGTAATATTATATCAACGGGACATTACATTTTTTTTAATGATATCTTACGCCATTTTTAACCTGTTTTATATGGAATATCCAAGTTTTATTGGTGAAAGGAGACCTCAGAATGATGATGTAGAACCAACGCCCTTCCTCAATTAACTGGCACACTTTTTCACTGATACATAAAGTTTTTGTGTGAACAGGACTCAAACCTGTGTGTGACCTTGGCAGTGAGAGGTAAGTTATCTTGGGACAGTGCCGTAGACGGCATGGAAGACACTGGGACATTACAGTGACAATACATAAAATCGAAGCTTCAATTCTTTACCATAATCACATGTTTTTCAGATGACATTATAATTATATATACATAATATAACTGGAAATGAAATATGAGTACACTGAACTCCAAAAGTATCCTTACAGGTTTGTTTCCTAAATATCTGTTACATTGCATATCCAATTTCGTTAAAAAATTACATTTGTGTTGAATATCAACTGGGTAGCATATAGTAATCACAGTATCCGTCATTCATGTCCCGCCTGTAACTTTGTCATGCATAGATGGATTTTATAAATACTTATTAAAAAAAAATCAACATAACATAATGACGTGGCACATGTAACACCCAGACTCCTACTTCAAAGGTCAATGTCACATTTAAACTTTGTTTGACAGCACTTTCAGTCTGTTTGAGATTTCTTTTCTAGTCTGTAACTTTGTCACCTATGGATTAATGTCAAAACACTTGACTCAATTCATCAGCATGATATGATGATGTGTCGTGTGTAAGACCTACACCTGTACCCAAATGTCAAGGTCACACTGGCAACTCTTGAGCCTGAGCGAGATTTCATGTCCGGTCTGTAATTTTGTCATACATGGCTGGATTTCAAAAACACGTGGCACAGTTGTTCAACATAACATTGTGAAGAGTCGCGTGGAAGACCCAGAACCATTCCTCAAAGGTCAAGGTTACACTATTCAATTAGTTTGATATTTCATGTATGGTCTCTAACTTTGTCTTATATGGAGGGATTTATAGCTTGGCTCAACTGATCAAGATAAATTGATGACGTGTCGCACGTAAGACCCAGACCCATACCTCAAAAGTCAAGGTCACAGGTCACACTTTGAGCTTGTTTCACAACACTCTGGTCTGTTACTGTCATACATGGATGTATTTAAAAAAGACTTGGCTCAGTTAATCAACATGATATGTCGCGTGTAAGGACCATTCCACAACAGTCAAGGTCACACTTTCAGTTTGATATTTTGTATCTGGTCTGTAACTTTGCCTTACATGGAGGAATTTTAAAATATCTTGACATTTATCTTGTGTATTCAGTCTGAAATGTCAGTCCATTGCTCTTGATATTAATGGACACATTTAAATCCCTAACTATTATTTTTTAATATATTGTTATTTTCACAGACCATTTGGGGCATGTGACACTTACCAGTGACATTTCTTGTTTTGTTGGACACTGGTGCACTTTTAATAGGAAGATGTATTTAGTAATGAGGAAGCCTGTCTAAATGTTCTAATGTTCAATTATCTATCACTGCTGAAATTGTGGGTTCGAGCCCAGCTTGGTCCAAAAAATTTTATAGGATTAGCCAGTTGGACATTGGCTCTCCTCAGATTGTGGTCGTATTTCTTCACCAATAAAATCGGATGCCATATATAAACTGTATTGTGTTGAAAATTGTACTGAATCCCAACATTCTTATAAGTATGAACTTGTAACTAATGCAACTAATTGAATGACCAGTTTGCATTGACCATTTATTCATAAATAGTATATTATATATATATTTGCCTTTTTGAAAGGTGATGTTTAATCATTTTATATATCATGTACACCATATCTCATAGTCACATGGTATGTATTGTACAGTATATCTTCTGTAATAATTGTGTGTATTATTTAACTTGTACATTTATAACCTGGACACATCATGCATTCACACTTTGTGAATATTGACCTACTTCACGGTCATTTGGTTTTAATCTATTGGTTCCTTGCTTGTGACTTGGCTCAGATGAATTTTATAGATAGGAATGGGTACCATATGATAAATGTAATATGTGTATTCAAATTGGTAACCAGTCCTGTACTTGGCATGTGCTTTTAGTCCAGGTGTAAACTTTACATTTTGGAAGCTTGCAGCTGTTATATTCAATGAGGTATTTTATATTTGTAATGAACATTTGTTGTTTTTTTTAACTTTTTAGATATAAAATCAGTTAAAGCTAGAATTTAACTTTTTTGTGCACTGGCAATTTTGGCCAGTGCCTAAAATTTCAACTGGCCAAATTTGAAACCTACTTGCCAAACCAATTTTCGCAAAAACTTGTAGTCCTAAATGTCTAAATAAATCCAAATTTATTGTTTCAAAGCCTGCGTGTTATTTAATATATGTATTATTAGCTTTTTTTTTATTTATAGACCATGGTGTCAAGGTTATTATATATGTAAAGGTACAATTCAAAGCAGTACTTTACAAAACAAAATATTTAAAAAAATAAAATTGTCTTTTGTTATTTATTATACTACCATAAATAAATGCATACAATGATATATCATAAATAAACACTTTTAACTAAACCAAAATATGAATCATGGATTCAACAATAACAAATGTACAGAGACTGAGATTGAGACATACACACATTTCTATTTATAGAATTAATATAGCCAATGGCCTTTCGTTTTAAAAAATAAGATCTAGATATAGCCAAGGACCATTGTTTAACGTGTAAATGTTGTGATATCATAGTTCATAGTAATATAGTTTAATTATTATGGATGATCTGTCGATCGCGGTGGTTTCTACAATTGACACACCATTTTGTCATTGTCAAGTTTATAGCCCTGTGTGATATTGAGCTGTCGCTCCCATTACAGAAGGATTATTTCTCTTTTTTCTTGTTGGGACTTTCATTCGTCGGTTCAATGGAGAAAAAGATGTTATTTTATCAGCCAGACAAAATATGTAAACAATAAAGTTGACGGGTTTCAACTTTACTTTTATTTTATAGAGTGAGTGCGCGATCGATCAAACTAGACGCAGTCTATTCATTATGTTGTTGACGGGTTTTAACTTTACTTCCTTTTTGCAGAATGAACTTGAGATCAAAAACAATTGGACGCAGTCTACACATATATAATAAATATTTAATACATGTCATTGACAATCGTGCTGCTAGGGGGTAATTTGGCGCGAGAAGCAAAAGAAATTTGGTGAAATTGACAAGAACTCGTTATTTTTACCAGGATAATACTTGTTTATTTTCAAAAATCAATAAAATAAATACAATAAGTAATTTTCTCAACTTGAAATCCACTCGCAAAAAAATGCCAGCTTAAGTAATTTCAACTCGCATTTTCAAAATACAGCTCGCATTTTGCGAGTGGCGAGTGGTTAAATTCGAGCCCTGATTTAAATAAAATTAATATTTCATATAGTTTATGACATTCAAGGCAATAATAAGAGGTAATTGTATGGTAGAGTTCCACAATACTGTAACCTTTTTATTACATTTATACATCTATATATGCGTAATTTATGACTTTGAATTTCCGTGATATAAAATAGTCTCTTTTTTCTGAAAAGGAAAGAGTCAACAATAATAAAAAAAATATTGTCTCATTTGGGAATCAAACTTGGATCTTCAGGTTAATGTTATACCACTGGAATAAGGCGCTGATTGAATGCAATGGGATATAAATACTTAGTGTGTTATTTATTATAAAAATGGGCTGCGTCCGTCTGTGCATGCTTCCGTGCGTCCCCTGCTGTCCGCACCATATCTCCTTCAGTTGTGATTGGAATTTTAAATAACTTGGCAAAAATGTTCACTAAGACAAGACAATGTGTCATGCGAATGACTGGGATCTGTTCGTTAAAGGTCAAGGTCATAGCTCAAGGCAAATGTTTGGAAATCCAATGTATACACTGTTTTCTCTTGTCTGGACTTTATCTTCTTTAGTTGTGATTGGAATTTTTAATAACTTTATTGTGAATGCGTTTTTAACTCACCTGAGCCAAAGGCTCACAGGTGAGCTTTTGTGATCGCCTGGTGTCTGTCCTCTGTCATCCGTCTGTCTTTAACTTCTAACAACTTCTCCTCTGAAACCACTGGGCCAATTTTGATATAACTTTACAGAAATGTTCCTTGGGTGACCTTCTACAAAGTTTGTTCAAGCCATCTTGATTCATCAAAAAACATGGTGGCCAGGGGGTGGGGTTAGTTTACTATATAAGCTATTGTACAAAATTAAAAAATCTTCTTGTCAGAAACTACTGGCTCAATTTTAAAATCTTTTAACAGAAATGACCCTTGGGTGACCCTCTACCAAGTTTGTTCAACCAATCTTGATACGTCAAAAAACATGGCTGCCAGGGGGTCGGGTATGTTTATTATATAAACTAATTAGTAAAAACTTAAAAAGTCTTGTCAATAACTACTGGCTCAATTTTGAAATAGTTTCACATAAATGGTCCTTGGATGACCCTCTACCAAGTTTGTTCAACCCATCTTGATTTGTCAAAAAACATGGCTGCCAGGGGGTGGGGTTAGTGTACTATATAAGCTTTAGTAAAAACTTTTTTTTCTTGTCAGAAACTACTGGCTCGATTTCAAAATACTCAAGGTCACTCAGGTGAGCTATATAGGGCCATCATGGCCCTCTTGTTAAATAATGGCACAAATATTCACTATGACAAGACGATGTGTCATGCGACTGACTTGGGTCTGTTCGTCAAAGGTCAAGGTCACAGCTCCATCCGTCAGCTACTGTCCGAACCTTATCTTCTTTAGTTGTTATTGATTTTATTGTTCTGATTTTTAGCTTGACTATTTGTAGTACAGGGGGGCTATTGTACTAGCACTGGTGTCGGCATTGGTTTTTCAGGTTAAAGTTTTTTTTATCAGATAAGATATCTATGCAACTACTTATTCAATATGAATGAAACTGCCCATGTGTGGTCAGCATCACCGTGAAACACACAGAGATAAGTACCATAACTCTGGGTTACATTCTTACAGAGTAATGGCACTTTCTAACTTAGAAATTTTGTTTTTTTAACAAATTAAAGTTTGTAGTACAAGGTGTTGGGCTTTTTTTTTTTTTTTTTTTTTTTCATTTTCATGAAAATTTAATTTTCTGTATTTTTTTGCTTCATTTTCATGAAAATAAATAGTAATGGTGAATTATTTTTAACAGACAAGCTATAATTATAGCTTAACTTTACAACCCCTGAGTTTAAATTGTCTTCAATTTTGTATTCATTTCCTGAAGAAGTTATAGTTTTAGATCAGCATCAAAATAGTGGAGGGTGCTGTCCCTCCTCCTGTCTTTAGCAGCTTGTCAAGGGAAGGAGTATAAGTGGCCTTTTAAGACAGGTTGTTGCTCAATACAGGTAAATTTGCTCTGAAAACATAGAAATGGGAAATAGGGAATGAGGCTGCTTAAATCAAGTTGCTTCTTAATAGAGGTGACGACTTATACAGGTTTTACTGTACTTCGATAAAATCAGGCTTAGGCCATTATTCAAGGAATTTGGCATCATTTTTTTAAAATGAACAGCCAGGTCTTTACTGCGTCACCAGTCTTGAAATTTTCCAATGTTGCTCCTTGTCTTTAGTTTAGTGGTTTTTTTTTCATATTTTCCTTAAGTCTGGGGTTGTGCTGGCTTATCTGTCTGGATTTTTGTAAAGAATTGCATTTAATAGCTCCATTCAAAACCAAAAGGCAAATTGCTAAGCTTACCAACATCTTTTCTGCCATTTTTAAAGATTCTGTATTTCTTCTGCAGTGATTTATTTACAAATTCCAATGAACGAGTCCCAGGACTCGCTGGACTACAAATCTGCGAGTCCAAAAAATGAAAGTGTGAGTCCCATTTTTCGAGACATTTTACTAAATCATTATAATTTCAAATGATGCAACATTGTGATATGAAGATACTTCACCATTGCACTGTGTGAACCTTTAGCTGTGCACCATTTAAACAACCACAAAAGAGAATTAAACAACAGAAAACATTGACTAGAACAGTAAAAAACATTAAAAAAAACACCTTAGTCTGTCAAATAAACAGACAGTGTTTGTTGATTAAAACAGACAGTGTTTGTTGATTTGGTTCAAATAACATTACACACTGTATCCCTTTTATTGACAGTGGCGTAGCTGACCCTAAAATGATGTGCAAGCCCATAGGGTTCTAGAAAGGTTAGGGGAGGGGTCTGGGGGACATGCCTCTGTCCCCGTCAGAAAATTCAGGATGCATTTCCTGCGTTCTGATGACATTCCCAGGAGATATGATGCATTCTCAAAAAAATATGCAATCCCGGGCGTTGTTGCGTAAAGGCAGCTATGCCGCTGATTGAAATGTTTATCACAATTATAACACCGTTTCGCTTCAGTGAAACTATAACACAAAAAGTATTCAAGGTCGGCAAAAAGCTTGCATATTTATAACTCGCAACGGTAACAAAGCCGTCTGATGACATTGATTATGCTACATGCGCGCTCATCATTGTTTAGAAAGTGGTGCAGTAGTAACCCGATGCTCTTGAAATTCATCCGATGATGCGAGCTCACTAGTGTTTACAAAGCAGTATGCAATAAACACAATGCGTCGGGAATTAAATGTCTGTATTTGAGATAATCGGGACATATCAGCTGCGATTTTTCTGTGTCCAACGGATGCACATATTTCAGAATTGTGTGTCTGCCGCAAGATTTGTGCGTATAGGACGCAGGACGCAGGGGTAAATAAAACACTGCTTCTGATGATATTCAGTTGCTGTGACATTAACAGGTTATTAATTATTGTTAATCGAAATCGAAGTGATTTTACACAGAGGAGCAATATGCACATTCTGTTTTACACCACTACTGAAAATGTTGTTGTATGGTGTTTAGCGTCGCTTTCAACAATTTTTCAGTCATATCGCGACAGTGTCTATTTGAGACAGTATTCTAAGCGCTGTCACACTGGAGTATCATGCCGCAGACACATGGCTACCGAAAATCCATGTTTCCTTATTTATCTCGGTATTTAGTTAATCCCGCGGCCACTATACCAACACATGATTATAAACATATTTGTTAAAAATGTTCTAGGGTCCTCTGGGTCGAGTGGTCTAAGGTGCCATCTCAAAAATCACTTAACTCCCACCACTAAGGTCATAGCTTTGAGTCCCACTCGCTCCACCTTACATGAGAAAGTTTCCAGTTACTTGCAGAAGGACGATGGTTCTACAAGGTTTGAATAGATTTGAAAAGTGCTTGATTTTCAACCTATCAAATGAAAAGTGCTTATTTCTTAAAAACATCCTTGAATAGTGCTTATTTTTGATGTCAGTGGGAAAAGTGCTTGAAAAGTGCTTGAAAATGAACAGAAGTTATTGAAAAGTGGTTGAATTTAAAAGAGTTTGAATTTCAAAAAATAGTAACGGAGAATATGAAATGCCCATCTTCACCATTTATTTTACTCTGTGTTTTGCTATATGCAATAGAAGGCAGGCTACTCAATTGGACTAGAATAAACAGCAGAGTGATACAGGCTCTATTGACCTTGTTTTAATTGCTTTGTATTTAATGTTAATTGTCAGGGGGGCTCAGTTTGACTGGCAATCCAGGGGTTGTATCTTTGAATCTCGACCAAACCACAAAATGAAATTGGCCGCAATCTTTGTTCCACAGCCACAAATCTTCTACTTCTGAATATGTGGAGAAGTAGTCAGTGACATACAGAGATGAGTTGTATCTAGTATTTGTTAACTGCCATGAATCTTCCACTTCTGAATGTGTGGAGAAGTAGTCAGTGACATGCAAATATGAGTTGTATCTAGTATTGGTTACCTGCCATCAATCTTCCACTTCTGAATGTGTGGAGAAGTAGTCAGTGACATGCAGAGATGAGTTGTATCTAGTATTGATAAACTGCCAGGAATCTTTAACTTCTGAATGTGTTGAGAAGTAGTCAGTGACATGCAGAGATTAGTTGTATCTAGTATTGGTAAACCACCATGAATCTTCCACTTCTGAATGTGTGGAGAAGTAGGCAGTGACATACAGAGATGAGTTGTATCTAGTATTAGTTAACCCCCATGAAGATTCCACTTCTGAATGTGTGGAGAAGTAGTCAGTGACATGCGGAGATGAGTTGTATCGAGTATTGCTAAACTGCCATGAAACTTCCACTTCTGAATATGTGGAGAAGTAGTCAGTGACATGCGGAGATGAGTTGTATTTAGTATTGGTTAACTGCTATGAAGCTTCCACTTCTGAATGTGTTGAGAAGTAGTCAGTGACAGGCAGAGATGAGTTGTATTTAGTATTGGTAAACTGCCATGAATCTTCTACTTCTGAATATGTGGAGAAGTAGTCAGTGACATACAGAGATGAGTTGTATTTAGTATTGGTAAACTGCCATGAATCTTCCACTTCTGAATATGTGGAGAGGTAGTCAGTGACATGCAGAGATGAGTTGTATTTAGTATTTGTAAACTGCCATGAATCTTCCACTTCTGAATGTGTGGAGAAGTAGTCAGTGACATGCAGAGATGAGTTGTATTTAGTATTGGTTAACTTCCATGAATCTTCCACTTCTGAATATGTGGAGAAGTAGTCAGTGACATGCAGAGATGAGTTGTATTTAGTATTGGTAAACTGCCATGAATCTTCTACTTCTGAGGCCTAAATAAAAATAGTGTTTGTTTCGCCTTGCGCGACCGACCCACGAAAAAAGCACCGACTGAAAAAATTTTATTGGGGAAAATTTCTGATTTTTTTTTTTAATTTTCGACCGCTCCGGGCTTATCTTAAAAATCGGACAACCGAGTTTTCACAATACACAGGTCTGCAAATATCTCTTATCTATACAACACATGTGAAACTGTTGCTTATAGACCATAACTAATCAGTAGAAACAATTGACCCCCGCGGTGTTTACTGCATGCCCGATATTGCGACTTCGGAAAACCTCTCATGAATATTCAATTATCTATTTTTACTCCTCTAATGTGATTGGGGGGTAGCTTTGAACATAAATTAATCTATTTTAAATAACGGCTATGATTGGTCGGATATCTACGACCACGGTACACACAGCGTTAAGTTCTGGTATTTTAATAAATATTTCGTAGATTTAAAATAATTGGAACTGCATGTACGTAAATTATCTTCTGTGACCAGGGGCCGGCAAAAGCACTCGTCCTGACGACTGGTTTTTGTCTGCGGACGAGTGATTTTTGCCAGTAACTAGTCCGTCGGACGAGTAAACCTTTTGGCAGAGATCGAAAAATAAACAATCTGAAAACTGTAAAGAAGGTAATGATCCAAAGTCGTTACGGTATTTATTCTTTCTATATTTCATTGCTGTAAATATAATTTGTAAATTTGACATTTAACGATCATCAACGATAACTTCTCATGCAATTTCTTGTCAAGTCCCAAGGACATTTTCTTTAGAAACCATTCGGCATAATTTTTTTATAAGGTATCGAGACGCGCATGCGCAGCTTTTTAATACCGGTTTAAAAATCGGACTTTTCGGTCTTCGGAATATTTCCCGGTCTCCGGAATATTAACAGTCTTTTTGCGTTTTACATGTTACGGAGGCTTGAATGCATTTACTTTTTATGTTTACCCCAAGCTGTTTGTATTTGGAACAAAAGCGATATATAAACATCAACAAACTTAATGTTTATTGCATGATCATAACGGTTAAAGCTAGTGGTGTACTAACTGTAAATGAAGTAATAAAACTATTTAAGGTAAGATAAGGTTATCACAACATGCTTCCAAAATAGACACTATTTTACTATAACTTTTTTGGACAAGTGAGTTTTCCATACGGATGAGTACTTTTTTCCAGTCCACTTGCCTGACAGATGAGTGCTTTTAAAAGTTTTTCCCGACCCCTGTTGTGAAAATGTGAACGTTGATATTTAAATCGAGTATACGGTAAAGAAAAATGTGGTAGGGGTATTATAGTAATACATTTATTGCTTTTTGGTTGTGTGGTTTCAGCATATAATTTTCTTTGGCAGTCATGTCATGATTTAAATATAGTATTGAAAACAACAATTAAGATAAATTGTCTTTTTAATATTTGAAATATAGTTTACTAGTTGCACTTTTCTAGATCATAGACTGCCAAGTTCTCTTGGATGAATTGAATAGCTTTGTAGGCTTGACATTTCCATTGTTGTGTGTTATGACATTTAGTAATCATAAGAAAAGAGAAAGATATTTAAAATAATGATTCGAATTTACACCTGCTCCCACATTGCCACAGAGTGACAGAACAGATATGATAGTCAATAAAGAACAAAGACAAAATACAACTTAATAAGTTGGTCATACATATAGAGACAAAGTCAGTTCTCCCTGAATTTCTCTCACTTCTCCCGGTCTTGTTCAAACTCTAAAACTTGTGATTTACACATGCATAATGTTATAGGGAGCTAACCTTACATAAAAATTATTACATTTAAGTCTATTTATGTTTAATTATTTTATATTTTACCGCAAAGTGTATTGGTAATAAAAATCTGGGCAAGTGAATCTTTGATCAGGGCAAGTTAGTACTACTTCTGGTAGTTTATTTTGATAAACAATGTTCAGAAACTGTATTATTATATAGAATGACTAATACTAGAAAATTTGACTGCAGTTACTAAAACTGTTTCATTTAAAAATGCCAATGAACTATATTAAATAATGCCAACAGATTAATACTTATTATTCTATATACAGTTTCATTTTTTGATATAGTTCTGTAAGCATTTTTAAATGCCAACAGTTTAAGTAACTGCTGTCCGATTTACTTATACTAGTCATATTGTATTCAGTTTCATTTGTCAATCAAAATAAACACAGTTCAGTTTATTATATATAAATGTTATACAAAAACTATTCATTTTTACAGTTTTTCTTAGTTTTCAATCCTTCACTTTTACGAGCAATGTAGTTAGTATTGAGCACATTTAATACATGTAATATAAATTATGTTGTTGTATTGGAATAGCCATATCAGTTAATAAAATGTTGAGTTTCTCTGTTTATCAATACATGTATGTTTTTTATGGACTTCAAAAAAAAAAAAAAAAAAGCCTACCTACCTACCCAGTTCTAAAATCTAGGGTCGGGCAAGGGGAAACAGAGATATTTTTAAGTGTGGCCTGAATGTGTTGAGAAGTAGTAAGTGACATGCAGAGATGAGTTGTATTTAGTATTGGTTAACTTCCATGAATCTTCCACTTCTGAATATGTGGAGAAGTAGTCAGTGACATGCAGAGATGAGTTGTATTTAGTATTGGTAAACTGCCATGAATCTTCTACTTCTGAATGTGTGGTGAAGTAGTAAGTGACATGCAGAGATGAGTTGTATTTAGTATTGGTTAACTGCCATGAAGCTTCAACTTCTGAATGTGTGGAGAAGTAGTCAGTGACATGCAGAGATGAGTTGTATTTAGTATTGGTTAACTTCCATGAATCTTCCACTTCTGAATATGTGGAGAAGTAGTCAGTGACATGCAGAGATGAGTTGTATTTAGTATTGGTTAACTACCATGAATCTTCCACTTCTGAATGTGTGGAGAAGTAGTCAGTGACATACAGAGATGAGTTGTATTTAGTATTGGTTAACTGCCATGAAGCTTCAACTTCTGAATGTGTGGAGAAGTAGTCAGTGACATGCAGAGATGAGTTGTATTTAGTATTGGTTAACTGCCATGAAGCTTCCACTTCTGAATGTGTTGAGAAGTAGTCAGTGACATACAGAGATGAGTTGTATTTAGTATTGGTTAACTGCCATGAAGCTTCCACTTCTGAATGTGTGGAGAAGTAGTCAGTGACATGCAGAGATGAGTTGTATCTAGTATTGGTAAACTGCCATGAATCTTCCACTTCTGAATATGTGGAGAAGTAGTAAGTGACATGCAGAGATGAGTTGTATTTAGTATTGGTTAACTGTCATGAATCTTCCACTTCTGAATGTGTTGAGAAGTAGTCAGTGACATGCAGAGATGAGTTGTATCTAGTATTGGTTAACTGCCATGAATCTTCCACTTCTGAATGTGTTGAGAAGTAGTCAGTGACATGCAGAGATGAGTTGTATTTAGTATTGGTTAACTGCCATGAATCTTCCACTTCTGAATGTGTGGAGAAGTAGTCAGTGACATGCAGAGATGAGTTGTATTTAGTATTGGTTAACTACCATGAATCTTCCACTTCTGAATGTGTGGAGAAGTAGTCAGTGACATGCAGAGATGAGTTGTATCTAGTATTGGTTAACTGCCATGAATCTTCTACTTCTGAATGTGTGGAGAAGTAGTCAGTGACATGCAGAGATGAGTTGTATTTAGTATTGGTTAACTGCCATGAAGCTTCAACTTCTGAATGTGTGGAGAAGTAGTCAGTGACATACAGAGATGAGTTGTATCTAGTATTGGTTAACTGCCATGAAGCTTCCACTTCTGAATATGTGGAGAAGTAGTCAGTGACATGCAGAGATGAGTTGTATCTAGTATTGGTTAACTGCCATGAAGCTTCCACTTCTGAATGTGTGGAGAAGTAGTCAGTGGCATGCAGAGATGAGTTGTATTTAGTATTGGTTAACTGCCATGAAGCTTCCACTTCTGAATGTGTTGAGAAGTAGTCAGTGACATACAGAGATGAGTTGTATTTAGTATTGGTTAACTGCCATGAAGCTTCAACTTCTGAATGTGTTGAGAAGTAGTCAGTGACATGCAGAGATGAGTTGTATTTAGTATTGGTTAACTGCCATGAAGCTTCAACTTCTGAATGTGTGGAGAAGTAGTCAGTGACATGCAGAGATGAGTTGTATTTAGTATTGGTTAACTTCCATGAATCTTCCACTTCTGAATATGTGGAGAAGTAGTCAGTGACATGCAGAGATGAGTTGTATTTAGTATTGGTTAACTGGCAAGCAGAACCCAGGAACAATGACTAGGTGCACTGATCACCATTATATATCTGAAATACTGTTAAAAAGGAGCAAAAACCCATACATGTACAAACAAAACTTAAAATGAATTGTCACAAAGTATACAGTGTAAAGGTTAACTTAGTGTAATATTACAGTTCACCGTTCAGTTTCTGTATAGCTCAGACATAAAACGCAGAGATACATTTGAACTTGCCAAAAATGCAAATTATGTTGATTTGTCATTGTAAAATGATAGGTTGTTTTTTTTAAATACGTCATACAACAACTGACTGAAACAAATATACCCCATTTGTTTTACTTGTTCCTTAAAGAAGTGATCTGTTAAATAAATGGTACAATTTTCCTGAGTATTGAGTTTATTAAACTCGACAAATATGATATGATGCTCGGCAAAGCATCGCATAAAACATTTCTGCAAACTCGTCTTATAGTTCAATTTGATATTAAATAATCACTCATGTAAAAACCTCTTCATTTCTCTGTTGTATATTATTATTTCAGATTTAACAGCAGGCCAAGAAAAATGTCTTTCACATGGTGATGATGTTGTTTAGTATGACGTCGTTCTAGAAACATACTATGCAGTTTCCTCAGAAGTTCCTGAGTGGCTAACAAACCATGCCCCTGCAAGCAAACAGCCGACATAGCTGTCTGATCTCCTGTTTAAGGTAAATAACACAACTGTTTACTTTATTGATATATATTTCATTACAAGTGATTGATATATAACAAAGAATGTTGTAGTAATCTCTGGATGGGACTGGTCAGCCCGGTGTCGGTATAATGTAACTAGGTGGGGTGTCGTACCTTGTGTCTGTGGAATGGTACTCCAGTGTGGCAGCACTCGGAATACTATCTCGGGTAGACACCATCATGAAATAATGAACAATTGTTGAAAGTGACAATATAACAATAGAATTGTACTCTTACAAACAACCAAAAGACATGAATTGCACTATAAGATAGCTTTACACAAAATTATTTTGTTATGTGCATAAAAACCAACCCAAAATGCACAGTAATACAAGGTTTGCACAGATTTGAAAAGTGATGATTTCAACCTCTCAGATGAGAAGTGCTTATTTCTTAAAAACCTCCTGGAAAAGTGCTTACTTTCATGTCAGTGGAGAAAGTGCTTGAAAATGAACGAAAGTCATTGAAAAATGCTTGAATTTAAAAGAGTTTGAATTTAAAAAAAATTGAAATTTCCATATTCGCCATTTATTTTACTCCGTGTTTTACTATATGCAAGGGATGGGAGACTTCTCATTGTTTTTAACAGTGCAAAAATATATTGTGTATTGAGTTGGACCGTTATGATGGTTTGGATGGGAAACAGTAAACATAGCATTAATTTAGTTTGGCCATATTTATGTACTGTACATGTATGATCAATATTCGTATGAAAATACTTGCTATACTACTTTTCTTTCTATGACAATGTATATATCAAAGAAGGTCAATAAATTATTATTTTTATGCCCCCCTTTCCTCAAAGATCAAGGTCACACTTTCAATATGTTTAATATTGTTCTGGTCTGTGATTTTGCCATTAACTTGGCTCAGTTTATCAAGATGACATGATGACATGTCATAAGTAAGACCTACACCCATACCTCAAAGATCAAGGTCACACTTTTAGTATGTATGACAACACTTTGAATCTGTTTGAGATTTCAAGTCAGTCCTTTAACTTTATCATACATAGATGGATTTCAAAAACACTTGGCTCAATTTATCAACAACTTTGTCTTACATTTAGGGATTTTAAAATAGCTTGACACAAGTGATCAGCATGTCATGATGATGTTTCAGCAGCATTTAACTGTTGAAATACCCAGACCATTACATCAGATGTCAAGGTCAAGGTTACACAAAGGTCAAGGTCATGCTTTAATGTAAAAAACATTAAATTGCATGTCTATTCTGAAACCTCAGTCCATTACTCCTTATATTCATGGATACATTGCTACCTATTATAATATAATTATATTGTTATTTTTCAACGACAATTTAAGGGGGCATGCAACACTTACCAGTGACATTTTTGTTCCTTAATGCGTGTGCTAGGAATTCATAAACGTCTTTTTTTTATCACTTAAGAATTTCTTTAGAATCCTTCACATGTCGCTTTTTTTGTTATCCTTCAAAATCCTGGGCACCCACCCCGCGTGTACATTGGACATCTTTAAATTAAATGTTCTGTTAGAATTGTATAAATTGTTCCCACACTAACACTGATCCTAATGGATAATGCCATAACGGTCAAATGTCGATTGTTATCAAATGCATCTCAAATAGACGTCACAACGTCACTGCTAATTTTTGACTTTCGTCCTCTCCCATCATCATCTTCCAATGAATGTCGTCGGTAAACTATTTATGTCACCTAAACACTAGTTCATGTTTTACAAAACTGATGTGTGATACTTTCTACATCAACTTATATGTTTCCATTGGAGTCTTTCCAAGATTCATGCAAAACTTTATGTTTGACCTAATTTCCAACTTTTCCGATGACGCCATATTTCCATGCAAATGTCTCTTATCACAGTCTTCGAAAGTGCGAAAGAATTTGATGTGCAAATGATGTCAAATTTAGCATTTGTGTTACTCTGACGTTACGTTACAATTAAGCGGATTATTAATGCTTTTGGACAACCATAATTGCAATTGTCACGGCGTTTTAATACGTTTTAAGGAACGTAAAATGACGGGAGCCATTGCTAAGGTAAATTGAAGTATTCAGAACGTTTCAAAATGGAAAGCGATTTACATTTATGTACGTTTTATTATCCTGAGAAAAAAAAAAATTTTATCATTAGAGAAAAAGTCTGATTTATTTTTTAACGTCCCTCGTACAGCACTTAAATACTGTTTGACACTGTCTTATCGTTATTCGTCCTCTTTCTAAAATGAACTTTGCTCTGTGTAGACCTTGACAATCGAATCAAATGAAATCATGTGACTAATTTAATATGTTATAAAATCTGTTGCAATTTTAAGTGGGAAATCTATTTTAGTTTAACCTAGGCACATAGCCCAAATTAGGAAATCCCTTTTCAAAATATTATTTTAGCATGTTTAAATAGATGTCATAGATATCTGTTTGGCAATAATGGGTCAGTTGGTATTATCTGGGCATGATAATATAGGAAACAAATGTGTTGAGCCAAATTTAAAAGTTTGAAAACGTGGCGCTTGAAACTCCATAAGGGTTCCAAAAGTTAAATTTGTGAATGTTCAAAATCTTGTAAACTGTTGAAAGTGAGTTAAATAATTGATTTGCCAAATTTGTTCATATTTGTCATAAATTATATGTAGGACTTATATAGAAGAATAAGAAACTAAAGTATCTCTCTACTAAATGTTGATAAAATAGTATATGAAGAATTAATAATAAAGCAAATTAATCATTCACATTTCACAGGCAACTGATTTCTTTCAATCTTAGGTGTTTTACAATGTTTTAAACATGCAAAATAATCTTGAATTTAAAATATTGCAATTTGAAGTAAAATCTCAAGTACTTTCCTTGATTTCTTAGTTGCAGTATACAAATTTTGTTATCGTAAGTATTTCAACAATTTTAAACACAATTTACTGATAATGGTCTCGTTTTGTAGAAAATTACGATGTGATAGGAAAGAATTTTGATTTGCATTTCTGAGATATACAAGTCCTTGATTATATTGTACAAGAAGAGATTTCAAGATCAAGGTCCCAATTGGTTTCTGCAGTGACTTAACATTTTAATTGTCTCTGGTTTTTGTTAGAGGACTATGATTTTTATATAGATTTATATATATATATTTTTATATAGTTTATACTGTGGTAGCATGTTCCAGATCATGACCACAGTTTGAATCTAGAATATGACCTCACAATTCAGACGGGTGTATATCACCAGTGTAAAATATACATAGTACATGAACATGTTATCACTTTACTGTCATGATATAGAAGTGAATATTTGTTAATATTAACCGATCTGTAATACAGAAAAGAAAATTGATAAAAAAAAAAAAAAAAAGATAGTTAATAAATTGTCTGAAACATTAAACAAAGAAAAGCTGAAGAATGGGGACATTTAGAACTGCATTAATTGTTGGACTTGTTGCATATATAGGATACTTTTTCTTGCATGAGGAGAAATCCTTAGTGGTTGATAAAGTGAACAGTACGTATGACTACATCATTATTGGAGCTGGGTCGGCAGGGGCTGTTTTGGCAGCACGACTGTCTGAGGATGCTGATGTTACCGTCCTGCTGCTCGAAGCTGGTGATGAGGAAATCGGTAATATTAATAATTCCGTTCCATTGTTTTACGGAGCTCTGCAGAATTCCGAGTCTGACTGGGAATACTTCACGGAACCTCAAAAACATTCATCCAAGGTCTATGATGACAGCAAACATTACTGGCCAAGAGGTAAACTTCTTGGTGGAACCAGTATTTACAATGCCATGCAGTATGTCCGCGGAAGTAGATATGATTACGATGAGTGGGCGGAAAATGGTTGTGAAGGTTGGGGGTATGAGGATGTTTTACCCTACTTTCTAAAATCTGAAGATAACTTGGTCGAGGAACTGAAAAATTCTCAATATCATAGAACAGGTGGACCTCTAGGTGTTACCATGGAAACACAGCTCCCTTTAGGAAAGACATTCATAAGAGCAGGAAAAGAGTTAGGATATCAGGAAATTGACGTCAATGGAGAAAATCAAATAGGGTTTGGCATCAGCCAAGTCACTGTTCGAAAAGGTGAAAGGGCAAGCACTGCTCGTGAATTTTTACGTCCGTCAATGACGCGAAATAATTTACATGTGTCGGTAAAGTCACATGTTACTAAAATTGAATTTGTGAACAAACGAGTGGCTGGTGTTTCTTTTGTTAGAAATGGGAGAAAAGAAACTGTAAAAGCTACTAAAGAGATAATTTTGTCAGCTGGGGCTATAGGCTCACCTCAGATATTGTTACTGTCTGGCATAGGACCAAAAGATCACTTAGAAAGTCTGGATATACCTGTGATAGAGGACTTACCTGTAGGACAGAATCTACAGGACCATCTGATGCTCTATATACCTACCAATATTAACACTACCGACAGTATAACAGAGTCAAAAATAGTATCCATATCATCAATTGCTCAGTATTTTCTTCTGAAATCTGGATATTGGTCAACAACAATCCTTGGAGGTACAGCATTTATAAAGACTGAGGATTGTTCTACCAAGTATCCAGATATTCAACTGCACATGGGTTTAATTCTTCCAGCAGTTGGCATGCTGAAGTTCAATCAGTCAATGTTAAAAGGAAAAGACATATATCCCGAAAGTACAGCAGAAGGATTCATGGCTTTACCAATTCTACTTCACCCAAAAAGTCGCGGTAGCATAACTCTAGAGAGTTCTGATCCATTTGATTATCCTCGCATTGATCCAAACTATTTGGCGGAAGAAGAGGACATCAAAACATTCATTAAAGGAATAAGAGTTGTTGAGAAGCTTTTTGCAACAGATTCCTTCCAGGCCATTAATGCTTCATTTGATAGACTTAACAGAGATATGTGTAACGAATTTGAATTTCAATCTGACAAATTTTACGAGTGTTTATTACGCTATTTGGCAACTACGGTGCACCATCAAACATCAACCTGTAAGATGGGACCAGTTGAAGATAAGACCACTGTGGTAGACCCAGAACTCAGAGTAAAGGGTGTTAGTGGTTTGAGAGTGGTGGATGCATCCATTATGCCAAATATTGTTTCTGGAAATACAAATGCTCCAACAATCATGATTGCCGAAAAGGCCGCAGATATGATACGCGGAAAAGATACTGTTGAGGATATCCGAGCTTCATTACGTGACAAAATGTAACCAAAATATATTAAATGTTATAAGTTTTCGCTCTGTAACATTACAAATGTAAAATATATTTTTGTGACTTATCATGCTTTTTGTTAGTTTCTTTTAGTCTGACAGGACCTTTTTAATGGTGTTAACTTTGTTCATTTGGTAGCTACATTATTGTAAAAAAAATAAAAAAATAATAATTTCCACTGCTGCAGGAACTCCCAGCAACTTACCTAAAATAATGTTTTTAGCTGATCTTATTTTAAAAAAGGGGAGGTGTTGTACTCGCCTTGACATCGGCGCAGCGTAACTATTTTAGTTAACGTTTAGGCATTCTCATATCTCAGTAACCACTACCCACACATAAATCAATGAAAATACATGTGAGTGTTCGCTACCATAACTCAAAAAACTCAAGATGCCAAGTTGAATGACTACATTTTGATTTTAGGCAAAGTTATGGCCCCTTTTATACTTAATAAATTCGGTTAAAGGTTTTAGGTATGTTCATATTTCAGTAACCACTACCTATGTACATCAATGAAATTATGCTCAGTAAATTCGGTTAAAGGTTTTAGGCATGTTCATATTTCAGTAACCACTACCTATACATCAATGAAATTATGCTCAGTAAATTCAGTTAAAGGTTTTAGGCATGTTCATATTTCAATAACGACTACCTATACATTAATGAAATTATACTCAGTAAATTCGGTGAAAGGTTTTAGGCATGTTCATATTTCAGTAACCACAACCTATACATCAATGAAATTATACTCAGTATATTCGGTTAAAGGTTTTAAGCATGTTCATATTTCAGTTAACACAACCTATACGTCAATGAAATGATACTCAGTAAATTCGGTTAAAGGTTTTAGGCATGTTCATATTTCAGTAACCACTACCTATACATCAATGAAACTTCATGTGTTTTCACTACCATAAATGAGGACCAAAGGGGCCAAATAGGATAAACTCAATTTTGATTTTTGGTAGAATTATTGCCCCTCTCATACTTAACAGATTCCATTAAAGTTTTTCGCCATGCTCATATCTCAGAAACCACTCCCCATATATCAATAAAACTTCATGTGTTCACTACCTTTTAAGGAACTTCAGGGAACATATGGGATAACGCAGTTTTTATTTTAGACAGTGTTTTGCCCTTTTATACATGGTTTAAGTTTTTTGGCAAACTCATATCTCAGCAACTACATCAAAAAACATTCTCGTGCGTTTTCATTACTATTAAAGGAACTCGATCATGTTGGATATTTGATTTTAATTTAAAGAAAAATTATAGCCCATTTTGTTCTTAGAAAATTAAAACTACCAGCCATACATTTATGAAATTTCAAATGTGTGTTCACCACTGTTAAGGGCACTGAAGGAGACATGTGGGATATCTAATGCTCCTTACTATTAGACAGAATATTATGCAGTGCTCCAGATAAGCAGGATTTCGGGGTATTTAAGCATTGAAATTTCTGAATAAAGCATTGAAATTCAAATTAAGGGGTAAAATATGCATTGGTTATTCTCAACTTCAGTGTAGATTAGTTTGTTTTAATGGCAATTTGATAAGAATGTTCATTTTAAGCTCTACTTGCTAAAGGCCAGAAGTGCTTATGAGATGGCGTGTTGTCCATTGTCTGTCGTATGTTGTCTGTTAGCAGCATTTTCTCTGAAACCACTAGGCCAATTAAACTGAAACTTCACATGGATGTTTCTATTGCATAGGAGACTATACAGAAGATTTTTTTTTTTCGATCTAAAATTCAAAATGGCCGCTGTTACTTAAAATACTCCAAAACTTAAAAAATATTTGTCTTATGAACGACCCAACAGACTTTCAAACTGTTTATGCATTAATGATAACCAACTATAGTTTTGTTAGATTTGTTCAAATGATGTCTCTAGGGTTAAAAATGACCCCGCCCCGAGGGCTCGTTTTTTAAGAACTGGTATGTCGTTTGTTCATATTTAGCATAAATTATCCCTATGTATAGGAGTTTGATTGCAGATGAGAATTTAGGGGCTAAAATTAATAGGGGCCCTGTAAGGGGACTTAGAATTTTACATAGGAATACTATTTGAAAACAGAAAATTCTTTTCTTTTTTTTCATCTATTTAGGCAAAATTCTTATTCAGTTTGAGTTCTGAAGTATCATCTAGTCATAGGAAAGAAAATTTGGCTTAATAAAGAGAATTAACTTTCCATAAGGGGCCAAGGTGGGTCAAAAAAGGGTTAAAATAGAAAATTTTCAGAAATCTTCTCAACGACCGGTCAGTCAAATTTGTTCACATTTGATATGGATTATTCCAATGAGAATGGGTTTAAAGTTTGTACAAATCAATGGTCTTGTATTTTTTATCATTCATTTATGACTTTTTTTATTCAGTTTGAGTTTTGAAGCAACTTATAGTCATAACAAATATGATTTTGTTCGATACAAAGGATTGACTTTCTAAAAGGGGCCAGGTGGGGTCACAAAATGATTAAAATTGAACATAAATCTTATTTTCAACAACCGGTCAGTCAAATTTGTTCATATTTGATATAAATTATCCCTATGATTAAGAAATCTAAGTTTGTACAAATCAAGGGACACTGGGATGTATAGAGGCCCTGTTAGGGTCTTTGAGTTTTACATAGGAATACTATGGGAAAATGGAAAATTCTCATTTTTTTGTCCATTTGTGTAAATATGTTGTTCAATTTGAGATCTAAAGCATTGTCTAGTAACAATAAATTTGATTTTGTTCAATAAAGAGGATTGAATTTCCATAAGCGGCCAGGGGAGCAGATGGGGCAATAAGGTTAAAATTGGGAATTTTCACAAATTTCCTCTCAATAACCTTTCAGTCAAACTAGTTCATATTTGATATAAATTATCCTTATATCAACAAGGATTGAAGATTCTGCATATCAAGGGGCTGGGATATATTTGGGCCCTGTAATGTGACTTTGACATAGGAATATTATAGGGAAAACTGATTTTTTTCATTTTGCATCCATGTGTACAAAAAAACTTCTTTTTAGCTCGCCGGGAAGAAGTCCAAGGAGAGCTATTGCCATGACCCTGGCGTCGTCGTCTGTAGACACCCAGGTTAAATTTTTGCGTTTAAGTTTGTGACACTTACCAGTGACATTTCTTTTTCTTTTTAAAATTCTTTAATATTGCATATATACATGTATTTTTTCCATTTTAGGTATATTGGTGTTTCCATCAGTGAGAAGTCGATAGTGGGCTGGCCGATGTGACAATTCCCGCACTAGTCTATGACACTTTCTGTTTACTTCCAGTTACCCAGCTGCAGCTGGTGAGCCAGGCAAAGCTCTGGTATATGGATGGAATGTTTAAGGTATTATATATTATTAAGTAATCTATAAAATATTCTCTGATTTGTACTCTTATTTGAGCTCATTTTTAAAATAAGCTCACAGTTCAGGGCTTTCATTTGCCTAATTTTGGGGCCGTTATTCTGCCCCATTCCCAATGGCAAATAAAATCTTTTTTTCCCAATCCAAAATGCAAAGAAGCCAAAAGAAATATTTTGGGGAAAAGTTTAGATATTTTTAGCTCGCCGAGACGAAGTCCAAGGAGAGCTTTTGTCATGGCCCCTTATTTTCTGTAGACACCCAGGTTAAACTTTAACGTTTAAGTTCTCTATGCAACCACTTATTGGATGTCAATGAAACTTTGCATGTGTGTTTACCATCATCAATGGAATACACAAAGATAAGAACCATAACTCTGGATTGCATTTTGGCACAGTTATGACACTTTTTTGAACTTGGACACCCAGGTTAAATTTTGCATTTAGTTGTGTATAAGTTTAAGATGTCTTTGCAACCACTCATTGGATATGAATGAAACTTCACATGTGTGTTCACCATCATCAATGGAACACACAGAGACAAGAGTTATAACTCTGGGTTGCTTTTTGGCACAGTTATGGCCCTTTTTGGACTTAGATACCCAGGTTAAACTTTGAGTTTAGTGGCATTTAAGTTAAAGATATCTATGCAACCACTCATTGGATGTGAATGAACCTTCACATGTGTGTTCACCATCATCAATGGAACACACACAGACAAGAACCATAACTCTGTGTTGTATTTTGGCACAGTTATGGCCCTTTTTCGACTTAATTTTTTAGGTTAAAGTTTTTTATCACGTAAGATATCTATGCAACCACTCATTGGATATGAATGAAACTTTGCATGTGCTCACCATCATCTTTGAAACACACAGAGACAAAAAACATAGCACTGGGTTACATTTTGGCAGAGTTATAGTCCTTTTACACATAATTTTTTGGCTGTAGACACCCAGGTTAAACTTTTGCATTTAGATGCGTTTAAGTTTATGGCCCTTTTTTTACTTAATTTTTCAGGTTAAAGTTTTTTATCACGTAAGATATCATATCTATGCAACCACTCATTGGATATGAATGAAACTATTTAAAAAAATCTTCATCTTAATAACTGTCATCTTCCATTTAAAATTTATCTCAGCTTTTTCTCTGTTTCAGAACTACTGATATTGTAATGACTAAATGAAACACTCGTATTATGTTAATAAAGTTATACAATCTATACTCAAGCACAGAAGAAAGTGTGCACTTTTTAGTTTTTGATTATTTTAATTCTACAAAGTATAAAATTGTCAAATTTAAAGCATAGGAATATCGGTCGTTACGGTTTATAACCATAACGAAAAATCAGTCAAACTATGGCTAGTTAATACGTAGATAGCCCGAATTGCAATTTTACAGGATACATGTATATATACATAAGTCATAAGTACAAGTGGCCAAACTTGTTTTCTCTACATTCTTTCACAAATGTATAGTGCGAATATCACTGTAGTATTTGAAAATTTATGACAGCGAATATGCCACGACTTTAGAACGTCAACATATTGACGTCTTAATGATGCAGGGCAGAAGTACAGCGCTACGTGTATTCCATGCGGCGATTTATTTTAGAAATTATTAGACAGTTATGGTGGTCATAACAGATATTAATGCAACATTTACATCATTTTGCAACAAATTACAGTGAATCTATGCAAGAAAACATCCCTTTGGCTATTTGTGTATTTTTTATTTTGACCCCTAATCCATGTAAGATGCGTTGTACTTTTTATCCATATTCAAACCATAAAATAAACATATTGGTTAGAAAGGTTATAAGCTAAAAATTGCCACACATGATTGTATGCCACCATTGGATTGAAAATCAAAAATATAAATGTGCACACTTTGTTTTGCGTCTGAGTATATGTATAGCCAAGTTACACTATGAATTGTCAAGAAAGCTCTCTAAAGTGTTTAAGTAATAGTCCGGCAGATACAGCACTGAACCTTGCATGGAAGTGTATAGTAAATTTTTTGGTGATTATTGTAGTTTAGGCATTGATTATGAAAAATTGGCTTGATGACATCTTGTCATCATTGGGCATTTTGAATTATTCAAGATGGCCGCCAATATGGCGGCAAATTAATTGAAAATTATGTTTTCCGCATATTTTGGTTTTAAAAGTGAAAATAAAATGTTTTAAATTGATTGATTTTATTTAGAAAATAGCATTACCATTTAAACTATAAAACTTAACTAATTGACAATATATGTGAATAAAATATTCTTAAATAATATCGGATCTTGTCCACATTTCCCACAACGATATAGCTGTTGTAATACCTTGGTGCAGTCTATTTCTGTTCTTGTCAAACTACATAATTTGTAATTAGTAATTATCTTTGACATGGAATAGAAAAATGATAAATGTAATGTTCATGGAACAGAGCGCAGATTGAGCGCTGGCAGAGCGGACCTGGACCGTTATCGAACGCTTGGTTTTGAATAATAAACGCACTCCTGAACGCATGAAATAGATCAAGTGCACTCAGACACGCTGAATGCACTCAGATATGCTGAGTGCACTCAGATGCGCAGTACATGACTATAGCTAGACACAGTAAGATAACTGATAACAAAACTATTCGTGCACTACTGAGTCATTTGGATACACTCTTTTTTCATTATTTGAGAGTGAAGTCGATAATCAAAATCAAGATAAAAAAGAAATTTTCTTTTCACATAAATATAGTATATATAAATGTTTATAGTATAACGCATGATAAAACTAATTTTGGTCAACAATTTGTCAATTATAGCATAAATATCAATATTTAGCTAATCAATTTATATGTTTAAAATACCTATTATACAATAGACAATGCATCGGTGGTTATTTACAGTTTCAAGGCCAATTTAGTTGCATATTTAAATATGATTTGGTTTGCGCAAAAAAATATAAATAATTATATATATTATGTAAATAACAATGCGAAAAGATGTTATATGAATTCACTATTTGCCTTGCTATTTCAGTATAAATTAGTTATAGAACATACAGAACATGTACTTTATTACGATTTAAGCGTATACAGCTCCAAATACTAAAGAATCAATGCATGCGTGAATCAAACAAAACACAGATATGCAGAAAATTATATGATTATGATTCTATTTGTTTGAGTATTTTGGCAAAATAAAAATAACCCATTTTCAATTCAATTTGGAGTTTAGTTTTACATTTTCCATTAACATAGTTACACTGACTCTGTGCTTAAGTTGTCAACAAATGTATGTAAAACTGTTATATTGCAATCAAAGTGTAAACAGCATACTCGTGCACATCTCATTAACATATGCAAATAATAGTAACAGATTAATTGTACTCTAAAATATAAAGTGGATCAGTAGTGCAGTGGATAGAATGCTTGCTTCAGGCGGCAGGGGTCGCGAGTTTGACCCAGGCTTTACCCTATGACCTCTCGAATCACAATTCAGTACCAGATCTAATGAGGGAATGCACTTGAGAATGATATGCATAAACTCCGAGCTTACTTCACAATCAAGCAAATTATTATTAATGTCAAATAAATGTATGTATGCCAAAATAACACGCAGGCCGAAATAACACGATAGACACAGGAAATAAAAACTAGAAAACAGACATTTCTGATGACCTTTTTGAGGTGGTGATTTTATATTGGCTAAAGAACCTTAGAAAAGGAACAGCTTTTTATCATGCAGAAGGTTCATATAAACAAAAAAGAACAGGTATTCACTGCCTATAAAATAGTAAATTTATATTGTTTTCGTACAAAATTGATACGTCTGATCAAGTGCACATAAGCACGTAACAATTTATCCAATATAAAAGCTGTGACAAGGGGCAACAAGTAAGAAATGGCAACAACATTAATAATAATAATAATAGCAATAATATAATAATAATAATGATAATAATAAAAAAATAATAAATATAATACTAGTAATAATAATAATAGTAATAAATAGTAATAATTATAAAATTAGATGCTAAATCATAATAACAAAATTAATAATGAATAGTAATAATAATGATGATATTAATAATATTATAAAAAAAATCTTCAATTTTTTAGTATTTATTTTGATTATATATTTCAAATTAAATCAGATTCCTTTAAATGGCACAAATTATAATCAAAATGACAATTACACACCGGCAGGTTTCTTCATGGTCAATGGACCGATAAATCACCAATTAAATATTTATTGACACACATGTGGTTCTCACCATTGACGTCTGTTTTGATGATTGCCATGCAACTCTGCCTACATAATAGTAATTAAATTGTTATATTAATTGTGAACGACTGACCACATGCACGTACGCACGTATCCAATATAAAATAATAGATCAAATGATGATAAAACAAATAATGATGATAATAATACAAATAAAATACTACATTTTAACAAGGAACTATTTAGAGACAGGTCTTTGATTTTTATTAGTTTTAAAATTGTAGGATTGTTTTTATCTTGTGAAATTAACAACTCTGATTTTTAGTTTTATCTGTTTATTATACAAACTTGCTATCACGTCACAAATTCATTTACCCCAGTTCTTTAAATAAAAATATGTGATATATCTGTTTTTTCTAATGTGCAATAAAATATTGGTGCAAAAGATATGCTGACATTCATCTCCTGCAGATTTGGAACGTAATTGACTTGTTTATTTAACCCACGGGACTAATGACAGTTAATTAACAGACAAAAACTGCAAACTGTCAAAACTGTGTTTATTATTACTTAAACAAGCATACCTCCCATGCAGAGATTGGAACTAACATTTCAACTGCATATAAGTTCATAATTAATAACAAATGCATATGTTACGTAAAATAAAACCACTAAATCGTAAGTATAATGCCCATGCAAGCACGTTTATTTGTGTTTTAAATTTATTTTTCTTACATCAAAAGTCAATATCCAGATGCGAGCTGTGATAAATTGACAGCCCTGAATACACATCCCTTAATACGTATATGTCACACTTTCTACCATTCTACTGATAAGTCACCGCTTAAGCATATAACTTAATTGACACGGCTCTCGCTGGCATGCGACATAATGCAATTAACACCACGGGTGTCCGTGTTGCTGCGTATCATATAAGTAGTGGTATAGCACAGTGGGTATAGTTTCAAATAAGTTTGATATAGTTTGTCATTTTAAATAATATATTAACATAAAGCATACTATCAGTAAAGATATAATTTGAGAAACCCACTGAAAAAGTTAATTTCAGGTATATTTATATACATAATGATAACGAAAATGTTTATAAAAACTTATAATATCAGAATATCTTTTTTTCAGTTTCTTGAAGCCACATTTGAACCCAAATCGAGAAAAACACTACAAGATTATTATTTTTCAAAAATCGTATATATGTCAAATTGCATTGCACTGATTTTAATAAATTTTTCATCACACATATGCAGTGCCTATAATTGATTATAAAGCTGATTTTAGTTTGAACATAAACAAAACCAGTGACATATCCACCCATTGTTAAGTCACTGCTTACACTGGTAAAATTTATGGATTACTATTAGGCCAACGATGTATCATCGGTATGGAATTATTTATTAAAATTAATTGTTTATAACTATATTTAGTTTATGTTGATGATGTATCTGTAAATTTTGTGGACAAACTTTTTTGCCTTCCTGTAACAAACGGCTTACAGTATATCAAAGAAGTTACTACCCAAACACATTTCGGTTGATGCAAAAACCTATCCAAATATAGAAGCCGGTATAACGTGCGCTATTCTTTGATCACCCATACAACTTATCACATATCAAAATATAGACACTTCCGTAAAACTTCCTTACTATCAATAATGGTTTATCGGAAATTTACAACCTTTTGCCCAGCGGGTGACACAATATGTAGACAGACAATCGGATTATGAATTAAATAACCATGACTAAATCCCATGGATACATTTGATTTATTGCTCTATTGGAACAGTCAATATAGAATTAATTTAAGAGTTGAGATGTTGCGATTGGTTATGGGCCGGAAACTAAACTGAGCGGACTGAACGTTGAGTGAACACTGAATGAACGACGCAAATGCTAAGAGGAGTATTAAATAAAGTTGGTACAGAGCACTCAGATATACATCGCTCGTGAGCGAATACTTTCTTTTGTGAGTGCATTAAATTAACTGCATTAAATCGAGTACACGCAAACAGAGCGTAAACGGAGTGCGAACGGAGCAGAAACTGAATGCAAACTGAGTGCAAACAGAGTGCAATTATGGGGTACTTGAGCGGTTTAGGGTCTGTTACAGACAACTAAGCATATTCATAGACCAGTCTCCTGTTTTGCAATGGTCAATAGATGATACTTAGAAAGATTATTTTGAGAACTTTTAGGTCCAATACATAGAAACTAGTTTTCGACAGATATTCGCCATTCAGCACAAGAAGTATCACATGCTCTAGTACAGACAAGCAGGACTCGACCTTAATATGCCAATTCCAGCTCAGAAAATAGTCTTAGCAGTAACAGAAATGACGCCAACTGATAGCAATCATGTAGTTTGGTGAAAGACATACACACTCATAGACTTGGTGTTGCATGTATCGGAGAAAATGACATACCAGTTGAGATAAGTAAATATATTGTTATTAGGGATGACATTAAAAACAGAGACATAACAGAAATTTCAGATGATACTGATGTATTTATATTTTAAGTATATCTTTAGGAAACCACAATAAAGCTCTGCTAAAGGGATCGCTTGTTAAAGAACTGTTGACATGATATAACGACCAATGGCTGTCTTTTTGCGATAACGTGGCAAGGTATTATGGTATCGGAAAAAGAATAGTTTTAAAACATATGAGGCTCAAAATGCTCAATGATGACATCCAAGTATCATCCCACATAAAATCAAAGAACTATATATAGACTACCCTTATAGCAAAATAAAATTTACTATACACTCTCATGCAGGGTTCAGTGAAAATACCCGTATTATCTGCCAGACTGTAAGGTATATAGTCAACTGCTTACACACCAGATTAAATTATTTAACTATTGTAAAAAAACAACTGATTTCTTTTTTAGTTAAGAGGAGCAGTAAATGGAATAAATATGATGAATCTGGGATGCCATCTGACCCCGACAGTAAATGGAATAAGTAAGACGAATCTGCGATGCCATCTGACCACGACAGGATGCATTGAATGGCCTGAATAAACATCCAGGATTGATGGGCGACCACACAGACCAGTAGCTGCAGCATATATATAGACATTTGTGCCATAGTGTTAATAAATAGGACTTTACCACCAGTATCATGCATATAATCACATTTGAAAAGCCGCCTAAAAGGAGATGAAATAACATTTGCACTTCCTAGTAACAACATTCAATAATGATTAATGAAGACTTGCAGTACACCATATATATATGGTGATGGCATGAACTGTTTATCAAGTGGGCTGCATTTGAATTATGTTATTTAATGTGTTACCATTTTAAAAACGTTTAACTTGCATTAACCAAAGGCTCATGTGAGCTATTCTGATCACTTTTTGTCCAACATCCATACAATCTTGTTAAAATCAGATCAACTTTAAGCTTCCTTACTCTCCCTGTAAAGGTAGTATATCAGGATTTTTCAAAATTGGCCAAATCTTTTTTCTCCCAGTATATAATATATATTCACTGACTTCATGTTGACATATAACCACAGTGGTGGTGTAGTGGTAGAGTGTCTGCCTTGTATATCATATATACTCACTGACTTCATGTTGACATATAACCACAGTGGTGGTGTAGTGGTAGAGTGTCTGCCTTGCATGCGGAAGGTCATGAGTTCCATCTCTGGCTGGGTCATACCAAAGACTTAAAAAATGATACTAGGAGCTTCCAGTGTCTTTGATTTCGATTTGAAATTTGAACTGTTTTACAAACTGTAGAATGTTTTCATCTTGGAAAGAGTCTGAATGGCGTTGTCGTCAAGCAGTGTTTAAGTGATGTATATTATTAGAATGGCTATCATGTCATGTTTATAACTCTGATTGAACAATTGTTTTTGTCAGGTTTTGATGGATTTGATATACCAAACAATTTAGATTTTATTTATTTATTCAAATAAAAGTTTTTTTTATCCATTTCTGATATACTGCCTTTAAGGTAATTTTGTTTTTTACATAGGAATTCTAAAACAGAAAGCCCACTTTCTCGCCCATTTCTGCTGGGATTTTATTAGCTCGACTATTCGTAGAATAAGGAGGCTATTGTACTCGCCCCGGCGTCGGCTTTGGTTTTTCAAGTTTTATCAGGTTAGATATCTATGCAACCACTCATTTGATATAATTGAAACTTCACGTGTGTTCAGCATCATCAATGGAAATCACAAACATAATAACCATAACTCTGGGTTGCATTTTGGCAGAATTATGGCCCTTTTGGAATTAATTTTTCAAGTTGCAGTTTTTTATCTATGCAACCACTTGTTCAGTATGAATGATACTTCACATGTGTGTTCAGCATCATCAATCAGACTCACAGAGAGAAGAATCATAACGTTGGTTTGCATTTTGGCAGAGTAATGGCCCTTTTTAGACTTAATTTTTCAGGTTAGAGTTTTTTATAAGGTAAAATATCTATGAAACCAGTCATATATATGAATAAAACTTCAAATGTGTATTCAGTATCATCAGTGGAACACACAAAGATAAGAACTGTAACTCTGGGTTGCATTTTTACAGAGAAATGGCCCTTTTGGACTTAGAAAATTTGGTTAGAATGGAACTTCACATGTGTTTTCAACATCCTCTAGTAACTCATAGAGATAAGAACCATAACTCTTGATTGCATTTTGGCAGAACTATTTCCTTTTTAGACTAAGAATTTTGTTTTTAGCAGGTTTAAGTTTGTAGTACAAGTAAGGGCATAGGCCTATGTGTCGTTCTGAATTAAATAATATTTAGGCAAAACGAGTCGTCCATTCACTTTGTTGTATTCAAAAATACATAACTGTTGATAATGAAAATGAATAGTGTTGGTGAATAATTTTGCTAATTTATTTTAACAGATAAGCAACAATTATAGTTTAATTTTACCACCCCTGAGTTTTAATTGTCTTCTATTTGGTACTTATTTCCTGAAAAAGAACTGTTGTTTTAGAATAACATCAACATAGTCGAGCACACTGTCCCCTTGACAGCTCTCGTTGTATTTGAGATCTAATGGTCTGACTTAAGAATTACCTCCCTTACATGCCGGTACCAAGATTCTTACACCAAAGAAGTTAGAGCTGTGTAAAGCAGTTGGGCATTATTTTTGTTGAAAATGCATCAGGCCATTTAAAGTAATTGCAAGATTTATCGTCCAAATTTTTCTTAAAAACGGGGAGGGCGGGAGGATTTTATTTTTTATTTTAATTTATAAAATTTTTGATGTAATTTTAAAAAAATTTTTTTTTTTTTTTATGAAAATAAAAAGGGTCGGGGCGGCATGAAAATTAGGGGCCGAGCGGGGATGATAATCTAGCAATTAATTTATTATGGCCTAAAATTGTTATATTTCTTTGTGCTTATGGGGACGCTTGAACATTTTTAGCTCTACTGGCCAAAGGCCAGAAAGGCTTATGGGATGGCGCTATGTCCGTCTTCCATTGTCTGTTGTCTGTTAGGAGCCCTTTCTCTGAAACCTCTAGGCCAGTTAAACTCAAACTTCACATGGATATTTTTATTGCTTAAGGAGACTACACAGAATTTTTTTTTTGATCTGAAATTCGAAATGGTCATGGTTTCTAAAAATAGTTAAAAACTTAAAAAATCTTCTTCTCATGAACCACCCAACAGATTTTAAAAATATTTGTGCAGTTATAATAACCAACTATAGTTCTGTTAGATTTGTTGAAATGGTGTCCCTGGGGTTAAAAACGATCCTGCCCCAATGGTTCAATTAGGGGACACATTTCATAATAAAAAATCATTTATTTTTTTTAAAAAGGGAACTGACTTTGCCAATATTTTTACAGAAGCATTGTTTGGTCAAAGAAGTTCAGATTTGTAAAAATGACTGGGTTCCATTTGTCTTAAGGGGCCCCAAAAGGGTAAAAATTAGGAATTACAAAAAATGTTTTCTTAACAATTTGTTCATATTTGGCATAAATAATCCCTATATGTAGGGGTTTGATTGCAGATAGGAATTAAGCGGCTAATATTTATAGGGGCCCTGTAAGGGGACTTAGAATTTTACATAGGGTTACTATGGGAAAACAAAATTCTCATTTTTTCATCTTTTTCGGCAAAATTATTATTCAGATTGAGTTCTAAAGTATCATCTAGTCATATAGGAAATAAGATATATTAAAGGAGAACTGACTTTCCATAAGGGGCCAGGGTGGGTAAAAAAAGAGTTAAAATAGAAAATTTTCAAAAATCTTCTTCTCAACAACTGGTCAAATTTGTTCATATTTGATATAGCTTATCCCAATGAGTATGGGTTTAAAGTTTGTACAAATCAAGGGTATTGTATATATAGGGGCCCTGTAAGGGGACTTTGAGTTTTATATAGGAATACTATTGGAAAATGGAAAATTCTCTTTTTTTCATTCATTTTTTACTTTTTTTTATTCAGTTTGAGTTTTGAAGCATCTTTTAGTCATAACAAATAATACGACGGATTGACTTTCTAAAAGGGGCCAGGTGGTGGTCACAAAATGGTTTTAAATTGAACATTGTCATAAATCTTACTCTCAACAACCTAGTGTCAGTCAAATTTGTTCATATTCATATAAATTATCCCTATGATTAGAGTTCTAAGTTTTGTACAAATCAAGGGGCATTGGGATGTATAGAGGCCCTGTAAGGGGTCTTTGATTTTTACATAGGAATACTATGGAAAAATTGAAAATTCTCATTTTTTCGTCCATTTGTGTATATATGTTGTTCAATTTGAGATCTAAAGCATTGTTAAGTAACAATGAATTTGATTTTGTTCAATAAAGTGGATTGAATTTCCGTAAGGGGCCAGGGGGTGGGTGGGGCAATATGGTTATAATTGGGAATTTTCACAAAGCTTCCTTCAAAAACCTTTCAGTCAAACTAGTACATATTTGATATAAATTATCCTTACATCAGCAATGATTGAAGATTCTGCATATTAAGGGGCTGGGATATATTGGGGCCCTGTAATGTGACTTTTAATTTTGCATTAAAATATTATAGGGAAAACTCTTTTTAAAATCTGAAGCATTTCTGCCCATAACAAATCCCTAAGAGTTGGTGATTGAAGTTCTGACAAGGGGTCAAGTTGTATAAGGGTTCTGTACGGGGACTATGGGTTTTTTTTAAAGATGAATGGTATGGGAATTTAAAGTATTTCCTTTTCATAGCAATTAAGTTTTTGTTCAATATTGGTGTGGTGGGGGTAATTATCCATAAGTTGTTAAGACGACCCCCAAAGAGGGTTAATATTGTGAAATTTCAAAAAGTGCTATGGTCACTATGAGTCAGTAGAGCATCCGCAGGCCCTCTTGGGTCTCTTGTTATGGTTTCTGCCAAGTTTGAATGACGTTGGGTAATGTTTGATAAAGTTATAACAGTTTAAAGATGCATAGTGAGACACTGCAACAAATAGACAAAGTTGTCAAAAATGAAGGGTTGTCATCAAACCGTAGAAATTGTGAAAAATCAACCTGGTTAACCCCATGTTTTTTTCTGCATAATTGGACCATCTATGGGAACAAAGCACATTTAAAACCAGTGGTAATGTATCCAGTTTTCCAGAAGTGCATTTCTTTACATGTATAACAATACAAAATTAATTGTTGTGTGTGAGGTAAAACATTGTCTAATCATAACAGTTGATTTTGTAGCTTAGAGACCAGCTCAGCCAAGATTAAAAAAAAAAGATGAAAGTTTAATTGGGTGAACGCCTAAGACCAATTTGGGATTTTTGTCTCTTTTTTTTTTAAATTTTGTTATCAGTCTGCAATTTTTATTCTCCCAAAGGACGTGCATATAACTTTGTGTGCCTCTGTCCAAAATTTGTTTGTACAAATCAAGGGGCCCAAAATTGGGAATTTCCATTAATGTTTTTTTCTCGAAAGCAGGAGACACTAATTGGGGTGTGTCTGTCCCCTCCCCACCCCCCCCCCCCCCCACCCCCCCACCAAAAAAAAAAAAAAATAAAGCCTCATTAACTTCCAAAATGCATTATTTTTTATCATAACAAAATTGATTGTAATTTAATGTGTTTATAATATTGCTTAAACCATTCCTGTAGACTGCTTAATGATTGTTTTAAAAAAAGCGAGATCACTTTCTGCCGAAGTTGTTTATTGGAAAGAGACGAACATTTCTTTTTAAACAAAACCCGTTCTTAATTATGTACTAATAATGTACTTTATATTTTTTTCGTTTGCAAAGTCTCTCATTGATCAAGTAAACATATATTCTATCATCTGGAAAACTGAGTAAAACTGACTTCAATTAAAACTAAAAACAACAGTTTCGGAAGTTTAATGAGCTTTTAACAAAGAAACAAGGAAAATGGAATTTCCTAAAAGGCCCAAAGGACACAAAAGGGGTGAAACTTCACAAATCTTCCTCTCAATAATCTCTCTGTCAAACTTGTTCATATATGATATAAAGTATACTTACATCAGCAAGGGATTGACAATTCTACAATTCAAGGGGCTGGAATATATAGGGACCTTGTTAGGTGACTTTTACATAGAAATATTATGGGGAAAATTTAATTTTTTTCATTTTTGCATCCATGATCTTTATGGAGACTGTATGTTTTTACAGATAAATGTTATGGGAATTTAAAGTATTTCATAGTAATTAACAATTTGTTCAGTAAGTGTGTGGCAGGGGTATTTATCCATAAGGTGTTAAGCTGAATCCCAAAATGATTTAATATTGTGAAATTTCAAAAAGTGTTATGGCCACTATGAGCAAGTAAAGTGTCCTCTGGTTTTTAAATCTTTATCAAGCAGTTTTCTATCTACAAGTTTTATGCTCCCAGATGTCAAGTATATAGCTGCTGCTTTGTGTGCCACTGTCAAAATAGATTACCGGAACATAACTTCAAAATTATGAAGGAAATTCACCCACACTTGGAACCTGGCTAGAATTCACGACTCTGTCATGAATAATGACATAATGATCTCCCCTTTTGTACTTCATTTTTAGATCTTTAAAAGTATGTAAGGGAAATGGATAAAGAGCATTGTGCCATAACTCTATCTTGAATAATAACAGAATTATCTCCCCTATTCTATACCTTACTTTGCAGGAGGATGATGGTTTTACTCCAATTCATTCTGAGGTGCATGGCACAGTTAGCTCCATCAGTAATGCGACTGACTGTCAATTTAGGGGTCATGAGTTCAAATCCGCACCCTGCATTTTTCTCCGTGATGATTGATTGATCAATTGAATATTAAGCGTCATTTTTATGCCATCGAGGGCTAACAGATGATCAGTTAACATAACCACTTTTTCCTGGGATCCTGAAACGTACTGGTTAACCTTCCAGAATCCCAGGAAAGAAGGTTTAAGTGAACTAAATGTCAATTTGCCCTCAATGGAATAAAAATGATATTAAATATTCAAACAAACAAATCATTTAGATTTTTTTCCACCAATAAAACTGGACATTCAAAAACAAAAAACCTTTAATAGT
Source organism: Panopea generosa (assembly GCA_029582155.1). Classification (NCBI taxonomy): domain Eukaryota; kingdom Metazoa; phylum Mollusca; class Bivalvia; order Adapedonta; family Hiatellidae; genus Panopea; species Panopea generosa. The sequence goes on along the minus strand of CM055908.1, from coordinate 58,858,975 downwards.
ATGAAAGGGAGGTTCACTTATCAAGCACTTCTTATATGAATATCCAGCAGTTTTATCGATACTCTAGTTGTGCTTAAAAGTAGAATAAATTCCAGTAGTTATGCCCCATTATTTTAAATCTGTCCCACTTTCTTGTCAGTTTTATCCCCCTTTCACTTGTCAACCAATTTTGGGCAAACTTATTTAAGAGCTTCAGTACAGTGTCTAGTTTCACACATGGTTGTCTTTGGAAAGTTGTGGGCCTTTCAAAATGGATAAAAAGTATCTCATTATTATTATGATAAATATAATCTGAATAGTTTAGTATGTCAAATCCAAAAATCACATTTTAATGGGAGTGATAAACTTGAAATAAAATCAACATTCTAAAAATAGACGGCCTTAAATACTGTTTGATGACCTTCACATCATCATTCAGACTCTTTCTAAGATGAAATAATTTTTACTATGTGTAAACCTGTGTAACAGATCAAATTTAAATCAAAATGAAATGACTCATTTAATACATAACAAAATATGTTGCCATTTTAAATGAAAAATCTATTTTAGTCTAACCTAGGTGCATAGCCCAAGTTAGGAAAGCCCTTTTCAATACATTATTTTGGCATGTTTAAATATATGTCTTTTTGGCAATATGGGTCAGTGAGTATATATAGGCATGGAATATTGGGAAAAAAAATTTTTTGCCAGTTATAAAATTTGAAAAATCCTGATATATTTATTCCCTTTAAGCCTTAAAACACATGAAACCATAAACTAGTCGGTTCAGGTTCGACTATATTCTATAAAGAGATTTACATATCCAAAGAGGGCCAATAGGGACCCTAAACTGGATAACCCATTTCAAAGATATTTTCAAAAACCGATTAGAAAAACATTTGGCCCAAATTATCCTTTTAAATAGGGCTTTCAAATAATCAGGTAATGACGATGTGAAGGCTGTCAAGCAGTATTTAAGAGCTGTCTGTTTGAAGAATGGGGATTTTGTTTCGAATTTACTCCAATTTAAATATTGATTTTGTTTAGTTTCGACAGATTTGACATACCAAACCATTCAGTTTTTGTTTATAAATGACAATGAAATGCTTTTTATCCATCATAAAAACTTATTTATTAGACATTTATAGAGTTTTTCCTGATACTTTCCTTTTGAGTTTTCATTAGGTGCCACAGGGTCCCCAAAAGGGTTAAGTGGTCTTAGGCATAATCCCAATATCACTCTTCTCACCTCTAATGTTTTAGGTTTGAGTCTTTATTGCTCCAAAAACTTTATAGGGGAAAGTTTGTCAGTAACTTGGGGAAGAACGGTGGGTCTACTGATATTCATTCTGAGGTCTTCCTCCACCAATACAACTGGATATGCCAAGTATAACCTGAAATGTGTTGAAAATGGGTGTTACCCAATTCTGGCTTTACTCCCCTTCACTTGTTAATTGATTTTGAGAAGTGTGTTGTCATCAATTAAGGATATGCACGCTTTTAACAATACAGTACTTTAATACTTTTGGTTTATAGAAAGAAAAACACAAGTTGGTCCGATTTTGGCCAAACTTGCTTGGGAGTTTTAGAATGATCTCCAGTTGTGCATACAGTTAAAATTACTTTGATAGGAAATAAAAGGCACAAAAATCATATTTTAAATGGAGTGATAAACTTGAAATAAAATCAAAAACATTCTAAAAATAGACATAAATGTGTCGATAAATTACTTCCCTTTACATTATTTTAAATTATCATGTTAGCAGATTTGTAAATTTACAGCAATTTTCTCAATTATTTCCCTTTACAGCTGTCAATTTTTTAAAATTAAATATGCAAATGTTGAAACTATTTGGAGTGCATAAATTCAAAAAGCATATCTTCCAGCTAGTAATTGGGTGGGTGGGTTCGGGGGAGGTTTGTGGACAAAAAAAATATGCAAATTAATATGAATATGTAAATTATTATGCAAATGAATTTCACTGGTCATGTTAAAGAAAACAACAAATTTTCAATTTTACATATTTATTAATTATCAATAAACTATATTATATACAATACAAATGTGTTCAAATTTATTACAACCAATTCCACCCTGTACAAGGAAATATCAATATTGCTATAAAAGTTTTGACTGATGACTGGCACTGGTGCTCCAATATAGCCTTCCATTGCAAACATGGCAACAACAAAGGTAGGACTAGGTAAATCTCACTTGCAGTGCAATGTCCGCTTTCAGTGGAGAAATCCAGAAATGCTATTTGTATGTCCATATTATTTAGCCATGAGTATGACCCAAATTTATTCTCATCTGGTGTTTAATTGAAGCCAGATTTATCTCCCCTGCAAACTACAGTATTTTTCTCAATCCTCAATAGTATAGAGTTTTTATACTGAAACGATAAAGAAACACCATGTGAATTTCAGAGCCACATTATCAAACTAGTATAAGCAATATTTCACAGTTTTATAATATGTTTGTAAAGATATTTCATTAATGATTTTGTCAAGAATAATCATTGGCAAAATCATGAAATACCTTTATTCTAAAACTGTAAATATCACTTGCAATAGTTTGATAATGTGACTATGAAATTCACCTGGTGGTGTTTCTCTATCCTTTCACTAAAGTATATTGGTAAGGAATATTTATATATGCATATATATAATATAAACACAATAATTATAAATCTGTCTGATGTCCATGTATATTGTCAATGAACAAGAAATGTAGATGTATTCCACAAAAAAATGGCATTGGTGTTTAGGAAATGCAACTTTTGAATACTCTCCATGTGTCTGGTTATACCATTTATTTTAAATATTTATCAAACTTCCATTACGAATTAAGAAAGGCTGTTGTCCTCACTTAAGATCAAAGGAAAAACTTCTTATGAATTAATATTTATTACTATTTCTTAATATTATTACTATTTCCACTGCTCTGCTATTTAGAGTGACCATATTAGAGATTCTAGAAAACGTCAGCTATAACTTTAACAGCCTTTGCATCACGGCACGTATCGTGCTGAAGACACTATCTAGCCTTCAATGTCCTCTCAAGTTTTCGATCGACTGTCACGGCAACCACCGTCACCCTGGTTAAGCATACAACTACAGGTACCACTATTGTAGGTTGCCAAGCATACAGCTACAGGTACAACAGTAGGTGCCGATAAATGCATGAAAGGAAGCCTGCCTCTAATAGCCCAGTCACACATGATGGAATTAAAGTAGATTGTTTATTTTCAGTACAGGTAATTGAAATGCAAGATTTGGCTTTAAAACTTATTACTAAAAACTTTTTCATGGATATTTCTTTTTTGTTTTTTAAGAAAAGACAACTCTGACCATTCAAAATAGTTCCAGTACTAATGCAATGGTGCCATTACTAATTACAATATTTGATCAGTATTAAAAAAGCTCACATTGAGGCAGATATGAAGTCTTTGTTGGTGAGTTTAACATTTAACTACTGTTCTTCCATATGTAAGATGGCAATCTTTCCTATGAAACTATTGGACTGAGTTTGGCTTGAACTTGTGTGTCTTAGGACAGCTTCTAAGACAACTTTGCCTTGGTAGAGTCATTGTCATTTATTTTGTCAAGACTGTTCTCGATGTAGTTTAAATGTTATAAGTTGGGTGTCTCACATGGTTAAACCGACAATATTTCTAACAAAGATATTGGACCGAGCTTGGCTCAAACCCATGACCACAGTGGTAGGAGGTAAGTGATCTTGAGACGGCGCCTAAGACAATTTGTCCATGGATAACCTGACATCATTTGTAAAGTCTGAGCTCAATGTATTTTACACAGAAGTTGGGTGTCTTATGGCAGCACTGGAAATCATTATACTGACAATCTTTTTTATGAAGTTATTGGACTGAGCTTGGCTCAAACCCATGACCTCAGTGGCCAGAGGTTAGTGATCTTGCTTAGGTCATCTTGTTCATAGAGGACCTTTTGTCATTTACAGAAAATGACCTCAATGCGTGTCTGTTATATAATAGAAACAATTGTACTTTCAATGTAAGGATATTCATATTGTCGGTCAACTTTACTGGAATACATCAAGTCTGATGGGAATGTTTCATGTAACAGTTTGGATATTTACATGAAAGTGAAGGTAGGTCATGGTTATATGTTGCCAGTATTGTCAGTAAACACTACTTTAATCAATACATTAAGTCTGATGCAAATGTTTTATGTAACAGTTTGGGTATTCACATGAAAGTAGGTCATGGTTATGTGTTGCCAGTATTGTCAGTCAACACAACTATAATCAATTCATTAAGTCTGATGCAAATGTTTTATGTTACAGTTTGGGTATTCACATGAAAGTAGGTCATGGTTATGTGTTGCCAGTATTGTCAGTCAACACTACTATAATCAATACATTAAGTCTGGTGCAAATGTTTCATGTAACAGTTTGGATATTCGTGTGAAAGTAGGTCATGGTTATGTGTTGCCAGTATTGTCAGTAAACACTACTATAATCAACACATTAAGTCTGATGCAAATACATCATCTAACAGTTTGGATATTCGCGTGAAAGTAGGTCATGGTTATGTGTTTCCAGTATTGTCAGTCAACACTACTATAATTAATATATTAAGTCTGACATAAATGAATCCTGTAACAGTTTGGGTACTTATGAAACTGTTGCAATGAGAATCTTTCTCATGAAGTTATCAGACCAAGCTAGGCTTAAACCCATGACCAGAGTGGTGAGAGGTAAGTGATCTTGCCTGAGCTATCATGATCATGGAGGACCTTTCGTCATTTGCAATAGGTCATGGTTATATAATATGTAGCCAGTATCTCGCCTTTTACTTTACTCTTTCATTATTTTTATCCCAAACATTTGCACCAAAGTCATGTCTTGTTTGTCCTGGGTAATGATTGTCTGGTAATATCTAACCAAGGACACTTAATCTACTAATATTAACATTTCTTTTTGTTTTACTAATGTTAATATCTTAGCACCATTCCATTACAACATAAGGAACAATAATTCATGTAATTATAAGAGAGCCTAACTGAACCTAGATCGCTCACCTACTGTAAAGGAGACAATACCAAAGATGACAATTTTTAACAAGGCAAGAACCACACTTCAGACATGTATATTTGGTCATTTGAGATATCATAGATATAAAAAAGTTTTGTGAATATCAAACGAAAACTGCAGGTGCTGGAGAGTACATTAATTCATTTAACTTTTCTCAATTCAAGGGCAATTATACTCCCGTCATTAATCCAATTTTGCCAGTTCAATTTGATTTGATAGTTTTTTTTTAAAGAGGTTTAACAACATTTTCAATACATTTCATGATATATCTGGCATATTCCAGTTTTATTGGTGGAGGAAGACCTCAGAATGAATCTGAGTAGAACCACCGTCCTTCTGCAAGTAACTGACAAACTTTCTCACTTAAAGTTTTTTTCAGCTAGAGGGTCTCGAACCTACAACCTTAGTGGTGTAAAGTGATCTTGAGATGGCGCCTTAGACCACTCAGCCACGGAGGATCCTACTGGATTGATAGAAAGACGCTCTACTGACTGAGCTACCCGGGCCCTTGTCCAAGATATATGGTTACATAACTGAATGTTAAATGGATGGAATATAAACTGTGAGTGCTCAGTGCAAGCAAAAGCAAATCTGCAATATTTGACAAATCAAGGGCCACAACTCTGACATATTTATTGGATTTGGTCAGTTCAAGGAGTTGTCAAAATATTATGCACACATCAAATTACATAATTTTTTATAATTCAAGGGCCATAAATCTGACACCATCTTATATGGCCAGTCAAAGAACTTTTCCGAGGTATTATAGTTTATAACTACTGTGTACTAGGTTTGGTGATGATCAAATGAAAAATGCAGGTGATACAGTGCAAAGATGGCTAAATAGGAAACTTTTAATGTCTCCCAATCTGATTTAGGTGGTTTGGAAACTTGTACAAGATATTATATGTTTATATAACTACTAAATAAGTCAGGTCAAAAAATAAAAAATCAAACATCAAATTCAGGTGCTGGTACACACAACAAGAAGTTTACGGACGGATGGACAGGACGATCAGAATACCTCATCTACAGTGCACTAAAAAAATTGAAAAGAAAGCCCAAAATGATATTGATTTGAAGTTTACATCTAAAATAAGGAGTATATCTAACAAGATATTCTGGAAGTAGAAGGTTTTGTGCCAATTCTAAAATTTTGAGGAAAAAACCCTGATATACTGGTAATGCCTTTAGTGTGTATAATATTACTTCGATGATTTAGCATATCAGCATTCCAGATAGCACAACTTCAGAATTTTATAACTAAATTCAAAATTACAAATAACAAGAGCAGTCCATAAGACAGCGTGCTCGACTATTTGAATCATTTGTCACAAAAGTACAAAATTTGATTGACTGATGACCAATCCAAGTAAACAAGAGTTGTCTCATTTACTAAATTAAGTAGGTCTATTAACTGCAAAACCTTGTATAAAGTTCCAACCCAAAACATGCAGTGGCTGCTGATATATAAACTTAAACCAAAATCTCGAAGTCAAACAAGGCATTTGCAAAAAAATCTGGCAAGTTTTCCCACTTTGATTACATAACTGCAAAATATGCTAAAGATTTAAAAAATTACAGCAAGTGGTTATGGTAATAGGTTTGATGACTGGGAAGTCTTGTGTGAAGTTTCAATCAAATATATTGAGTGATTGGTGAGATATGGACTAAGATGGTACTTGCATGTAAAACTTAACAAGAATTTCTAAGTCAAACAAGGGCCATAACTTGCATTATGTTCAAGCAAGAGTTATCTAACTAGTTATTGTAGTAGGTGTGATAACTGGGAAGTCTTGTGTGAAGTTTTAATCAAATATATTGAGTGATTGGTGAGATATGGACTTGATGGTACTTGTTTGCAAAACTTAACAAGAATTTCTAAGTCAAACAAGGGCCATAACTTGCATTTTGTTCAAGCAAGAGTTATCTTACTAGTTACTGTAGTAGGTGTGAAGACTGGGAAGTCTTGTGTGAAGTTTCAATCAAATATATTGAGTGATTGGTGAGATATGGACTTGATGGTACTTGCATGCAAAACTTAACAAGAATTTCTTAGTCAAACAAGGGCCATAACTTGTATTATGTTCAAGCAAGAGTTGTAGGTTTGGTGATTGGGAAGTCATGTTGCAAGTTTCAATGCGATACCTGTAATGGTTACTGAGATGTAGCCTTACACGCAAAACTATAACCAAGGTGTGTCACTGCCACCATGGTGACGACAGCGCTCGGGTGACTAAAATAGTCTCTTTATTCTTCAAATAGTCGAGCTAAATACTGACTAGATATTTAGACAAATTATGGTTATGTTGCAGGCATAGTGCATTTGTAAATGTTTCCAAAATGCTTCACTAAAAACATAGCGAAGTAGTGGAGTCACATAATAAATCTGAATGTAAAAGAATTTGATAAGTTTGCATTTACTTTATTGTTACTAGTAAGACAGGCCATTTTTCATACCTCTATTTCAAAATGAATGCTTATGTGTAAACTTCAAGAACTGGACACCATTGCACAAGCTTTGATATTTGTTATGAGAACATCCAAAGGGTGACATGGTGCCTTGCACTAGTTAAATTCTTGTACATGCCAAACTTCAAGAATTGTTATGAGAACATCCCAAACATGACATGGTGCCTTGATCCAGATAAATTTTTGTATACTTATGATGTTAAGAAAAAACAATGTGTGGTGCCACTGCATGATGAATTTTGATTTTTTTCGAAAAATAAATATCATGTTTTATGTTCTTTGGAATGAATGTAAGATATAAATTAAAAAAACACAATTGCTTTGGGACTAAAAAATAAAAATAGCTACACTAACAAATGCTTGATTTTCACCTAGTATCAATGTGCAAATCTTATATTGAAAATTTTGGTAAACATTCAAATCAATTCACTGAAACTTTATTGCACGAGTTGTACATCAAATTTTAAAAATATGAAAAATTGCCATTAAACCTGCACTATATTCAAATTGAGGAATACGAAAGTCCAAAGCCAAATCATTCACCTAAACATGTACTGAGAGTAAACAATTATTACTTCAACGGCACATGTATAAGACTGGGTTACCACAAGCAGACTAATTTTCATGCACTTACCCAGATTGGCACAGCAGAGCCATCAAGTTAGAACAAGAGATGGATTGATCATTGTTGCATTTCTGATAGGCACACTAGAACTATCAAGTTAGAACAAGAGATTGATCATCATTGTCGCACTTTTTGATAGTTAACAACAGCTATGTGTCGCAATGTCGTCTAAAATCTACAAACACAGTCACCCTATTTTGCCTTTCTTTTAATTTTTCTTTTTTTCATTATTTTGATTATAATGCTGTATTAAATTATCTTTCACAAATTAATTTACTAAATTTTCTAATACAAAATACTGGGTCCCATTATTTCTGTTATTTTAAAAAGTTAGAATTGATTAAATAAAAAAAACTGAATGAGAACTAAAATGAAAAATATGAAAATTGATATTTTGAAGAACTAAAAAAAACCAGACACACAAGTAAGTATCCATAGCTGTCATCTCCACAACATCCAAACCATCACTGCTGTGTTTTGTTAATATTTTTCATCAACATTTCTTGTCCACAGATAATATACGGGCATCAGACAGACTATATATTGTATTTCTCTATATATATATATAACTATTCCTTACAACATACAAAATAACTCAATACTAAAGAATGAGAAAAATACTGTGGCTTGTGAGGAGAAAATATGACACACAATAAACTCCAAATGAGAACAATATTAAGTCATATGCAAAGCTAAACAATATGAACATACCAAGCTTTTCAGAATCCTCACATAAGCAGACATCGCTGGACAAGCAAGAAATACGAAGTCATGTTCACCTCTGTCATCACCATGTTCACATTGGAAGTCATATTGGAGCACATGTATACATAGATCGATACTTCCAACAAGAAGTTATCCAGTAATTGCCAGCCATTAGTTTACATCATCATAAAAGCAGCAGATAATAATGCAACAGTTCACTTGGTTGTCTTATTTTATTTCCTCTTTATAAATATGGTTTTCAAACAAGTTATATATTGGATCCAATTTTATTAATGGAGGTTCAACAAGCAATAGGTAACTCACATGAAGTTTTTGGACTGGGCTGAGCCCCAAACCCACAACAGACCCTCAGACACAAGTAATGGAGGGGGTGGTCTTTATTACACACCTCCCCCCTACAACACTAAGGGCTGGACTGCCATTTAAAAATCGCAATGTCCTGTCCAAAATTTATTGTTTCGTTCACAACTTTTTAAAATAACTATGTACAAAATGACCACGAAGACATAATGTGTTGAGTGAATCATGCCTGTAACTCAATGGCACTAAGAGGTCAAATATATAATATTGTTATATGGTGTTTAGCGTTGCTTTCAACAAGCGAGGGAGCTTCTAGTACCATTTTCCAAATCTTATGTATAACCAAGCTGGTCAAACCCACAACTTTTTGTATGCGAGGTGAATGCTCTACACCTAGACCACCACTGCGGTTGCAATCATGACATAGATATGCATGCATACATGTCTATACAGAAAGTATTTAATGTTATTTAATGTTTTCATTCATTGTGAGGTTTTGAAATAACCACAGAATATAACCACCAAATCATGAAGGTCAAGGTCAAGTGTTTTTTTTTCCAATAACCCCTCAAGTGACATTTTTCTTCATATAATCAAACAGGTGCCTTAGTAAATTCTGAGTGGAGTTCAACATGATACTAGTGGTACCTGTTTTATTGGTGGAGCAAGACCTCAAGAGAGTAGAACCACTGCCCATCAGACCTCAGCGGTGAGAGACAAGTAATCTTACGATTGAGCGGACATGGAAGATCCCACCCAAAATAGAGTTTATTAGTTATCTGTTGCATATGACATAGCTGCTGCTTCTATGTGATGTATTACAGTCAAAACTTTTACAAGCAATATAGAATATTCCTTACCATGAGTTGCTTCATCAAATCCATGAATCATATATGAGTTCCCTTAGTATAGTCCATATATCTCACATGAATAATTTGCACATGGTAGTGCCACATTGATTTTCTCTTATTACTGGTTGTACAGGGTGGATTACAATGGTTCTTTCAATAACTAAATGAATATAAAAAAGCATAATTATGATCATAATTTTCTTCTAGTAGATTGTTTGCACAACTAAAAAAATCTTCAATATTTAAAGGGGATATATCAGGAAAAAAGGCTATAAATGTCTTAAAAAATAAAAATATCTTTAAAATTGATAAAAAGCATCTCATTACTATTAATAAATAAAACCAAAATGGTTTTGTATGTCAAATCAACCAAAACATTTGAACTCTTTCTAAGATGAAACAATTTTTTTCCACATGTAAGCCTGTTTCAATAGTGGATCTGCTCTTTAAAAAATGATGTACACCCCCAACCCGCAAATAAACTCCTATATTTTAATAAAATTCACTTATTTCTACTGAAAAACCTGTGTGCCCATTCAGATTTTTTATGTTGCACCCCAACGTGAACTAAAATTGTGGATCTGCTCCTGTGTATAACGAATCAAATTGAAATCAAAATAAAATCATGTCACTCATTTAATACGTCACAAAATATGTTGCACCTTTAAGCAGGAAATCTATTTTAGTTTAACCTAGATATGTAGCCCAAGTTGGGAAATCCCATTTTAATATATTAATTTGGTACGTTTGATTAAATATATTTTTGGCAATATGGTGTCAGTAAATATATATAGACATGATATATTGGAAAAATATGTTTTTAGCCAATTTTAAAAGTTAGAAAAATCCTGATAAATTCCCTTTAAATAGATCTTTTCTTTGAAAAGGTTTCAACCAAAAAAAAGGCTTTTTAAATATTTCTGTAACAACAATTCTGAACTTATGTTTTTGAATGAATGAATGAACGAATGAACGAACAAACGAAAGAAACGAAACGAAACGAACGACGAACGAACGAACGAATGAATAAATGAGGTTTTATGGCATACCAACACATTGTAGGTTATTCAATGCCAACAGGAAGGAAGATCCCAGGTTCACTTTACATGTACAAAAACAACAAATTAGCATACATGTTAAATAAATCCCATCAACAAATGAATATGCAGAATGAACCTAGAACCTTGATACCTGCAGAACTGCAGAGTTTCAGCAAATTCCATCGTATTACTCAGATTATTGCTTCTTACAACATGCATGAGCCACAGTGATCCTATTCTTGCCATCACTCAAATGGCTCCCTGGAACCACACAGGGGTTGGTAATTTAACCACAATAATGAACATGACAAAAAATGATAAAATGAACATGACACCTATTCAGAGGATTCCTACCCCTCTGCAGAGATTGACAGTGATTCTATTCTTACCCAGAACCACACAGGTATATGTTTTTGAAAATAGTAACAATGAGCATCTCATACAGAAGTCAAGCAAGGTCACATGATTTACCTTAATAAAGAATTTTAAAGATGCAGCAATTTGATAAAATTAAACATGATCTAAAAGAAAACTCTTAAAAACAACAACAATGTACTTAAGTGTAAAAAAACTGAATGAATCTTGGTTTTACATTGTATCAACACATTACAGGTAAAATGACTTTAATAGGAAGGTTGATTCCAGGTTCAATCTCAATGACAAAAAACAACAGATTAACATACAAATTTGAAAAAAAAAACAGCAAGAAGGTCAGACAGGCCCTTAATTGCTCACCTGTTGCAGAGGAGACAATGTGAAAGATGGCAAATTTTGATAAGGCATTGGGGTCATGCCTCAAGACATTTAAGTTTGGTCAGTTGAGATAATATGATTTATAATTACTGTCTAAGTATTGTGAATATCAAACGAAAACTACAGATGCTGGAGTGTACATACATTCATATAATGCAATTTTTGTCAATTTAAGGGCCATAAACTACTTTGTAAGTTTGGTGGACATCAAATGATAGCTGTGTCAGTACTTGATTACACACATCAAATAATACAATTTTTGGTGATTCAAGAATCATAACTCAGACATTAATTACCAGATTTGGCCAGCTCAAGAACTTGCCCAAGATGGTTATATAACAACTGTATAAGTTTGGTGAGGATCAATTGAAAAATGTGCATGCTCGAGTGCACAAAACATCAAATACCTCAATTTTATATGATTAAAGGGCCAGAACTCCGACAATATTTATCTGATTTAGCCAGTTCATGAAGTTGTCCTTGATATTATGGTTATATAACTACTATGTAAGTTTGGTGGACATTAAGTGAAAGATGCGTCGGATGTACAAGAGTGCATACAACTTCAAATAATGCAAACTTTGACATTTCAAGGGCCATAACACACACCTCAATTGACCAGTTCAAGAAATTGTCCAAGATGTTATAGTTATTTAACACTTGTGTAAGTTTGGTGAGGATCAAAAGAGTGCACACAACATCAAATTACTTAATTTTGTATGATTCAAGTGCCATAACTCTGACAATATTTATTCAATATGACCAGTTCAAGAACTTGTCCAAGATACAATCTTTATATAACTACTAGGTAAGTTTGGTGGACATCAAGTGAAAGCTGCGAATACTAGAGTGCACACATAATCAAATAATGTATTTTTTACGATTTAAGGGACATAACTTGGGACATTAACTTCAGATTTAGCCAGTTCAAAAACTTATCCAAGATATTATTGTTATATAACTACTGTGAAAGTTTGGTGAGGATCAAACAAAAAGTGCAGATGCAAGAGTGCACATAGGTCAAATAGTGCATTTTTTAATGTTTCAAGGGCCATATTTCCAACATTAATAATCTGAGTTGGCCAGTTCCAAACTTGTCCAAGATATAATGGTTATATAGCGCTATATAAGTTTGGTGAAGATCCAATAAAAAATGTGGGTGCTACAGTGCAGACAACAAAAAGTTCACAGATGGTCAACGGACACAGGGCGATCAGAATAGCTATTTTGAGCTTTGCTCAGGTGAGCTAATAAAAATCTATCAACAAATATGCTGAATGGGCCCATATCTTGATACCTGGAGAATTGCAGAGTTCCAGCAAATTCTTACCAAATACTCAATTTCCCAACTCTTGCGATATGCATGAGCTATGATGTTCCTATTCTTTGTCATCCCTCATTTAGCACACTGGAAATACACAGTGGTTGGTTATTTCACAATAATATTAATATTAATCACAATAATGGACATGACATTCTAAGGATTCCTACCTCACTGCAGGTATTGATAGTGATACTATTCTTACTCTGAATAACACACAACACACAAATTACAAAATAAATTAAATATTCTTGCCATCACTCATTTGGCACCTTGGAACAACACAGAGGTATGAAACTTAACCACAATAACGGACATGACATTAATTTTGAGGATTTCTATCCTTCTGCAGAGATTGATAGTGATACCATTCTTACTTCCAACAACACACATATAACTCAATAACTACAGAGGGATTGGTACTTTAACCACAATAATGATTGACTGAATATTTAGCATCATTTTTATGCCATCTAGCGCTAACAGACGATCAGTTAACCTAAACGCAGTTTCCTGGGATCCTGAAAGGTCAACCAGTACTCTAGCACACCCCAGCTCCACAAACAACTGATAACTTTCCCACTTGAATCAGTAGTGACAGATGAATGATAATGAGACACAGTGTCGTATATCAATCATCATGGACTGTTGACTGGCGGGGATTCAAACTCAAGACCCCTGGATTGATAGTCACTGAGTTAATTGGGGGCCCGGCTCTGGCTGCCACAATAATGAACATGACAAAAAAATGGAAAATTGATATGAACCCATTTTAAAGATTCCAATCCCTCGGCAGAGATGGTAGCAAATTGTTATTTTTACTTTCAACAACACACATATTACAACACAAATGAAATATTCTTGCCATCACTCATCTAGCATCCTGGAGCTACACAGGGGTTGATATTTTAAAAACAATAATGAACATGACAAAAAATAAAAAATGGACATGACACCCCTTCGGAGGATTTCGATTTCTGCAAATTGACAGTGATACTACTCCGAACCACACAGGTATAAAGTGTGAAAAATACATCAATGTGTCGCCCAATATATTAACATATGATACAAAAACCTAGAACACAAGATTCTAAAACATGAGGACCATCGCTCACCAGTGGCACAGGAGATCATGACAAATAAAGCAATTTATTTAAAAGTCAAAGGTCACAACTCAGACATTTATTATGAAATTAGACCTGAATATTGTGCAAGTTTGAATAGAGGTCTCAAAAAGTATAATATCTGATTATTCAAGTGCAAAAATTTCAATATTGCTTATTAATTCGGCCAGTAGGAAAACCTGATACTATGGTTATATAACCACTGTAAGTTTAGTCAAATCCAATGAAAAATGCAGGTGCTGGAGAATACATGTCAAAACAGGGCCATTTCTTCTTGAGTCAAGGGCCACAACTCTAACATTAATAACTTTATATGGCCATTTCAAAACCATGTCTGAGATTTTACAATTATATAACTACCATGTAAGGTAAATAAAGATTCAATGAAAATGCAGTAAGGGGCCATAACTTCAACAATAGAATGAATGAATGAATGGTGTTTTACGGGAGGTAAAGTGCTCACAATTTCAAATATTGTTACAATATTTATGATTCAAGAGCCATTTATACAATTATCCATATTATGTTTATATAACTACTTGTAAGTTTGATTTGAACCCAATGAAAATTGTGGTTGCTAAAGTGTCAATTCAATTTTATACACTTCAACCAAAACTAGTGCTTAAGAACATACAAGGTCAAATAGTTCAATGTTCAATCTTTCATGGGTCATAAGTTCTCTGACATAAATTATCCATATTGACCAGTTCAATATCTTGTACAAAATATTATGATTATATAACTAAGTAAGTTTAGTGAAAATCTAATCAAAAGTATAGGTGCTAATGGAAACATAACTTCTAAAAGTTGATGGACAACAGATGACGGACACAGAGTGATCAGAATTAAAATTATAAAAGCCAATATACATTGTGAGAATTGAGATAAATTCTGAACAGTAAATCTCAAAGGGAAACACGGCAAAACTGAAATCAAGTTTTACATTAAATAACATTAATATACGTTTATATACATCTTAAATACGCTTGATATTTCATTGGATTTTTTTCTATCAAACCAAATGGCAATACATGCTGATGGAAATAACCTATTACAATAAGAAAAATATGAAGTCTTTCTACTATTTACCAAAGTAATAACCCTTTTGCACAAAAAAAATACGAGTTTGCACACATACCGGGTATTCTAATTCTGTTTTGGCATCATCTAGATATTTAATATTCATGAAATGATTTTAGTAAAAATTTATTAAAATTGCCGTGTGTCCCTTTAAGATAACACAACTGATAAACATAATATGGTAATATCATCTTGTCTGTTCTTTTTTATGTCTTGAATATAACATAACAACAACACTAGATGTGTCCATAGGGCATGGTTGCCCTTGCTATGTGTAAGTTAATTTCAAACAAAAAATTAAATAGGAAAGGGGCAATAACTCCTGTGATTTGATTGACACTGACAAATATCAAACTTAACCTGTATTTTAGTAAAACAGCTTTACACCGATTATTAATTCACTAACATAAATGGTACATTTACAAACAATTAACCTGAAATCATTATTTTACCAAAAAATTAAGTAAATAAGAATTCCTTTAAAAGAATTACCCCATTTGTACCCATATTAAACTTGCCCTTATTTTTATAATTGTACAGCTACAGGAAATAATACTTAAATACATAAACAAGTGATTTGTGAACATTATTCAACAGTAAAAATTGATGGTACAATATACAAAGTAACCTATTTCATGTTTACAAACCAAAACAAGTGACTTATGAACATTATTTAGCAATACAACAGTTGACACAAGATACAAAGTAACCTATTTCATGTCAAAAATCCAAGACCAGTGACTTGTGAACATTATTTAACAATACAATAGTTGACACAAGATACAAAGTAACCTAGTTTATTTCAACAAACCAAGACCAGTGACTTGTGAACATTATTGAGCAATACAACAGTTGATACAAGATACAAAGTAACCTATTTCAAGTCAAAAAACCAAGACCAGTGAATTATGAACATTATTTAGCAATACAACAGTTGACACAAGATACAAAGTAACCTATTTCATGTCAACAAACCAAGACAAGTGACAAGTGAACATTTTTTAACAATACAACAGTTGACACAAGATACAAAGTAACCTATTTCATGTCAACAAACCAAGACAAGTGACTTGTGAACATTATTGAGCAATACAACAGTTGACACAAGATACAAAGTAACCTATTTCATGTCAACAAACCAAGACAAGTGACTTATGAACATTATTTAGCCATACAACAGTTGACACAAGATACAAAGTAACCTATTTCATGTTTACAAACCAAGACAAGTGACTTGTGAATATTATTTAGCAGTTGTATTAATTGACACAAGATACAAAGTAACCTATTTCATGTCAACAAACCAAGACAAATGACTTGTGAGCACAATTTTTCATTACAACAGTTGATACAAATTACAAAGTAACTTATAACATGTTAAAAACAAAATCAATCATGTTGCAGAATTAGAACAGACTCCTGGTTTCCAATATCTTTTGTACATGAAAATAATGGTACATTGGCCTGTTACACTAACTTTTGTACAAATAAGATTTTTGAAAAAAGTAATGACACATACAGAATTGATTAACACAGTTTCTGCAGATTTTAACAAGAGCTTCCCATAAGACAGCACACTCAACTATTCGAATCATACTGTCACTAAAGTACAAACTTTGATTGAAACTAATGACCAATCTAAGTAAGCAAGAGTTATCTTATTGAAATGAGTACGGTAGGTCTTATACTGCAAAACCTTATATGAAGTTTCAATCCAATATACGAGGGTTAATCCAGAATTCACTGGGAAATGAGTATAACTTTTTTAATACACTTGGTATTTATTTAAAATTTCATTTGCATATGGAACTATGTTCCAGGAGTCTTTGTGCAATGTTTTATGATCATACCCAATTTAATTGATGCATAATCAACAATTTAGTAACCTGTGTCATCAGTAGGCAAGGCAAAGTCAGTTTCGCATTATATATGACGTGATTTTACTCTGTACGGAAATCATGTCTATCACTCCATTACAGCGAAAAATCTTAACAGAGAATGTCAATATTTTCAAAAACAGTCTCCATTTTGATAGATACGCTTGAATGTGGAACAATAAGATTTTTATTACATAATGTTGGTAATCTGCCCTTTTAGCTACTTGTGAACAGAAACATGTGCATGACATCCAGAGGAATTAACAGTCCTATTTGATTACATACACTAGTTTATAAATCTTTGGGATTGGTAATAAGGGAAATGTAAGGATTTGAAGATGCACGTCACTGACAAGAAATATGAAATTTGCCCAGCCTGTACCAACTTCACACTGCCTAATAACAACCATATTTTCATTTACTCTATTGCAATGATACCGACAGTTTTGCCGAGTCATCCAAAGACTGCATCTACTCCTGGTCATAATATCATTGAGGTATCCATAATATTAAACAAGTTGTGTGAAGTTCAATAAATACATTTAGTGGTTGGTGACATATGGATTTGATGGTACTTTCATATAAAACATTTAACCCCTGCTTGAAATTTCATTGCAATACATGCAATATATATAATCATGGTGTGACACAGACGCCGATGCCAGAGTGAGTATAAAAGCTCTCCCTATTCTTTGAACAGTCAAGCTAAAAAGGAAATACTAAATGAGGTTCCTAACTGCAGCATTAACATTCACCAATGGGAAGTGTCTAGGATTAAGGGTTTGTCTTTTTTTTGGTCAGTTGAAACTCAGTTTAATTCATTATGTGGCTGTTTCTAGAAACTTAAAAATCTGTTGTGTAGCCACAAAAGTAATCAGCTGGTGCCAAAAAGCCACTTAAATGCCTATTTGTTAGAATGTCCATCTTGTCTTTGTCCAAAGCTGCAGCCACACATCTTGTCCTTGTCCATAGCTGCAGCCACACATCTTGTCCTTGTCCATAGCTGCAGCCACACATCTTGTCCTTGTCCATAGCTGCAGCCACACATCTTGTCCTTGTCCATAGCTCCAGCCACACATCTTGTCTTTGTCCAAAGCTGCAGCCACACATCTTGTCCTTGTCCATAGCTGCAGCCACACATATTGTCCGTGTCCATAGCTCCAGTCACAAATCTTGTCTTTGTCCATAGCTGCAGCTGCACATCTTGTCCTTATCCATAGCTACAACCATACGTCTTGTCTTTATACATAGCTGCAACCATATGTCTCGTCTTTATCCATAGCTGCAGCCACACATCTGGCAAGCCCTTTGGTACCTTCTGTGGTCCTATTTAAGTGCCAAACTTTCTGAACGCACAGATCCTAAATAGAAAAGAAAGAGAATTATGAAAAAGTAAATAAACAGTATTGTTGTATTGTCCAATAAATAGATTAGTTGTTGTATGGTGCTTAGCGTCGCTTTCAACAATTTTTCAGTCATATCGCGACGGTGTCTACTTGCGACATATTCTGAGAGCTGTCACCCTGGAGAATCATGCTGCTGACACATGGTATGATACACCACCCAGTCACATTATACTGACACCGGACCGACCAGATCTATAACACAGTCTGTGAACACTCATATTTGGTTTCATAGATGTATGAATAGTGATAAATGAGATATAAACATACACATGTCATAAACTTTTATTTAAAAGCTACATTGATGCTGATGTGAGTACAATATCCCCTTTTCAAAAGATAGAAATAGATAAACACCTGGTATATGTCATATCTTAACAAACTTGGGAAAATTCATGCATCTCAACCAATTGATAACTTATAAAAAATTGAACAAACAAAATAAATTCAATAGGTAATGGAGTGTTAAGCTAACAGTGCTTTGAATAACTTTTCTAATCTGGAACCCAAAGACATAGAGTCGTGAGATAGACATAAATCATACTCAAGCCAGAAATTCCAAATTTCTGAAAAACCTGATATGTACATACCTGTGTCTGTATATAAGACAGTTCCTCTGTTGTCCTATTTGTACAGGAAGACAGGGGGTGTTGACAATGCCCTTGTCTTGTATCCTCTTTATCATATAATATGCCTGCCAACATCCAGTACTATAAAAGAAAAGTCAATCAATATTCACATTTCAAATTAAATAAAACAAGAAATGTCATCAGTAAAATGAAAAATGTCACAGAAGTTGACTGTGAATGTAAAAATATACATCAGTACTATCCCCAATTTTTTAGTTATTTGCAATTATGCCTGGTGGACACTCTGCCACAAAACTTACAATGAAGCACAGTGGTAAATGTAATAGCAATAATCAGATGCTCATGAGGGTCATGAGTTCAAACCCCTTTATGCCCTGCATTAATTAAGTCAGCATCACAAAGTTTGTGTCACCCACATCTATACTTGGCACTGATCATGTATGCAAAGTATCAAGTCAACAGCGTAAATAGTTACAAGAAATGTCACTGGTAAGTGCTGCAGGCTCCCCAAATGGTTTGTGCAAATAACAATATACTCTGGTCCCATTATAGCGCGGTTCTTGGGGTCCACAAAATGAAACGTTTTCACTGTTATGTGATACAACGCGTATTTGGTTACAACAGATACACTTAGATATGTATATAATTAATAACGGCCCCAAAATTGGGCAAATGAAAGCCCTGAACTGTAAGCTTATTTTGAAAATCAAATCAAAGAATATTTTATAGATGTCTTAATACTTTTTTATACCTTAAACATCCCATCCATATACCAGAGCTTTGCCTGGCTCACCAGCTGCAGCTGGGTAACAGGAAGTGAACAGGAAGTGTCATAGACTAGTTCGGGAACTGTCACATCTGCCAGCCCACTATCGACTTCTCACTGATGGAAACCCCAATATACCTAAAATGGAAAAAATACATGTATATATGCAATATTAAAGAATTTTAAAAAGAACAAGAAATGTCACTGGTAAGTGTCACATGCCCCCCAAATGGTCTGTGAAAATAACAATGTATGTTATAATAAGTAGGGATGTATCCATGAATATCAAGAGTAATTGACTGACATTACAGACTAGATATGCAATACATGTTTTTTTTATATATTAAAGCATGACCTTGACTTTTGTATAACCTTGAACTTAACATCTAATGTAATGGTCTGGGTATTTCTATTGATTTCAACTTGTTTTTCTATTCTATAAAGAACTTATTATGATAGTAAATCATTAAGGCACCATACAACAGTTGAACCATAATTTTCCTGACACATATAGCAGATTCATTATGCAAGTTTTTCGTACTTTTTTGTATGTTTTACTATTATAAGCAAATTGATTTCATCTTGTTTTCCTATTCTATAAAAAGCTACTTATGACAGTAAATCATTATGGCACCATACAACAGTTAAACCATAATTTTCCTGACACATATAGCAGATTAATTGTGCAAGTTTTTCATACTTTTTTGTATTTTTTACTATTATAAGCAAATTGATTTCAACTTGTTTTTCTATTCTATAAAAAAAACTACTTATGATAGTAAATCATTAAGGCACCATACAACAGTTCAACCATAATTTTCCCAACACATTCATTGTGCAAGTTTTTTATATTTTTTTTAACAAACTATCATAAGCAAATTGTTTTTCTATTCTACAAACAAGAGGCCCAAGAGGGCCTGAGGACGCTCTACTGACTCATGAACCCTCGGGGCGGGGTCATTTTTATCCCTAGGGACACCATTTGAACAAATCTAACAAAACTATAGTTGGTCATCATTACTACATAAACATTTTAAAAAATCTGCTGGGCCGTTCATGAGAACAAGATTTATTAAGTTTTGGACTATTTTTAGTAATGATGGCCATCTTGGTTTTCAAATCGAAAAAAAAAAATCTTTTGTATAGTCTCCTATGCAACAGAAACAGGCATGTGAAATTTCAGTTTAATTGAAAGTTGAAAATTAAAGGGCTCCTATAAATTTTTCCCCTTAATTCTTATCTGCAATCAAACCCCTACACATAGGGATAATTTATGCCAAATATGAACAAATCTGACATACCGGTTCTCAAGAAAACGATTTTAGTAATTCTTAATCTTTACCCTTTTGGGGCCCCTCCTGACTCCTTAAGACAGTGGAACCTATTCATTTTTACAAATCAGAACCTCCTTCACCAAACAATGCTTCTGTGAAGATATAGGCAAAATTATTTCAATTTTAAAAAAAAAAAAAAAAAATATTATAATGACATGTGTCCCCTAATTGAACCCTCGGGGCGGGTCATATTTAACTCTAGGAACACCATTTGAACAAATCTAACAATACTATAGTTGGTCATTATTACTACATAAATCATTAAGGCAACATACAACGGTTGAACCATAATTTTTCTGACATATAGCAGATTCATTGTGCAAGTTTTCCATAAATGTTTCAAGATGCAAACAACACATAAGGATCAGGACTTTAAGGTCAGTTGCGTAAAACTAAAGGCAGGTTTTATAAATATATTCAAATTGTTACAAGAATTCTTACCTGCTGGCTGACATTCCTATGGAGACCTAGGAGAGGGCTCTGACAGTAGTCTGCAACAGCACGGAGAAATCTAACGTTGTCTGTTTGACAAGGAAGCGAATAGTCACACAGTTTCTTCATCTTCTGGCACATCATAGTCATGGAAACATGTCTGCGAAGGGCTTGTCGCAGTGTACTCTTGCTGGGATCACGCCTTGACTTCTGCTCAAAGAACGTAACCATCTTCATCGCATCGTCGAGTGTAGTGTTCTCTTTGTCCTGACAATAAAATAATAATAATTGAACATTGAAATAAAAGCAGAAACAATGAGCTTTTGATATATCTAAATTATGATCATAACAACTGAATTGTGAATTAAGCGCAGGTCAAATGAACAAGAAATGTCACTGGTAAGTGTCGCATGCTCCCCAATGGTCTGTGAAAATAACAATATAATTATGTTATAATAGGTAGCGATGTATCCATGAATACCAAGAGTAATGTACTGACATTTCAGACTAGACATGCAATTTCATGTTTTTTACACAAAAGCTTGATCTTGAACTTTGTATAATCTTGACCTTGACATCTGATGTAAAGGTCTAGGTATTTCTACAGGTACATGCAGGTGGCACATCATCATGAAATGCTGATCACTTGTGTCAAATTATTTTATAATCCCTCGGTGTAAGCCAAAGTTACAGACCAGATATGAAATATCAAAACAAACTGAAAGTGTGACCTTTAGGTAAGGTTCAGGGTCTTAACATGACACGTCGTCATGTCATGTTGATCAATTGATCAATTGAACCAAGTGATTTTGAAATCCATACATGTCATGCTGATGAATTGAGCCAAGTGTTTTTGAAATTGATCCATAGGTGACAAAGTTATAGACCATATACGAAATCTCGAACAGACTGAAAGTGTTGTCAAACAAACCTTGACCTTTGATGTGGGCATCTGGGTGTTAAGTGTGACATGTCATAATGTTATGTTGATCATTTGTAGCAAGAATTAACAAAATCCATCTATGCATAATGTTGATTAAGTATGAAACATTTCAAGTCAATCTTTAAAATTGCGGAAGTATTTCACTCCACAGGAATTGCAATATGGCAACAAGAGCAATAACTCTGCTTGGAATTAAGTCAGTGTCACTAAATTTGTGTCAAACACATCTATACTTAATGCTGATCAGGTATGTAATGTACAAAGTCAATCACCTGAAAACTGTGTAAGTAGTTTGCTCCACAAAAAATGCATTATGGTAAATACAGCAATATTACTAAGTTTAAAGCAACACATCCACGTTAAACTTTTTTAAAAAGTTTTTCAATTGAGTTGTGAGCACATTTCCCATACATAAATATATGGTCAGTGAGCTGTATATGTGCTAACAAACACTATCCAGAACACTTTAGAATTATAAAAAAAGATGTCCAAATTATAAAGCGTGACAAACGCTTTATAAGTTATTTTTAAATTGCCGAGGATTCCAACTTGGCTTCAAATTGAATTATGCGAGTCGTATTAAAAAACTTCACGTTTTAGTGCGTAGTGTACTTTACCTGCCTTGAAAGTCATTTTGACAATTTTTTTTGACTCGGGTGAGTTACACGCTTGTTTTATAAAGTGTTAGTCATGCATTTTAATTTGGGCATCATTTTGTTCGGGATTGTGTTTATATGCTCATATACAGCTAATTGATCATACGTTTGTATGGGAAATGTGCTCATAACTCAATTAATTTTTTTTTTTAAAAGTTCAAACGTGGATGTGTTGCTTTAAGGGCAATAACATAGAATTAAGTCAGTATCACAAAATGTACATCCGCTCATCAAAACCTAATAGCTGATCATGTACACAAATTTCATGTCCACTGCCTGAAAACTGTGGAAGTAATTCGCTTCATGAAAAAAATTTGCATGGAATTAAGTCATTGTCACACAATTTGTGGCACACACATCTATACTTGATATTGATCATGTATGCAAAGTTTCAAGTCAATGGCGTGAAAACTGTGGAAGTAGTTCGCTCAACAATTGGGCCATCCTTAAAAAATATATTGTTTTCCGTGCACCTAGCTACTCACTCAAAATTGCAGCTAACCAAACTTTTTTATTGCCGTTCAAGGCCTTTATTATTTTTTTTATGATTTCTGTCAATTTTACTTTAAAATGACTATGCAAAAATCAAAATTTATCCAAAAAAATTTCGGTATTTACCCGATGTATTGGGACACCCTTATTTCTCAGGAAAATAATTATTTTTTTGATAATAAGAATTGGGGACACATTACAATTTTTAAAAAAATATGATAATTTTTCGCTCATAAGTTTTGGGACACTTATAAATTTTTATTTTGTACATTGTTATTTTTTTTATCTGACAATTTCGCATATATATTTTATATGTTTTAATCCCAAAATATCCAAGAATAACATTGTCTGTGCATCGTAATTTTCTATTTCCGATAATTTCTCATGTATATTTTAACAGATAAGGTAAAATAATGATTGCTCTCTTTGTTATTTTAAGTTTATAAATTGCCATACCTGTAACTTTAATTTATTTCTTTGTTATAAGTTTTAATCCGGAATTATTCATGAAAAACATTGCCTAGGACTTTGTTCCTTTGCTTGTAAATGTGTGATAAAACAATCAGGTGAGGCATGGTCTGTTTACACAAACACCCAAATTAACTGATCTATTTATCTAAACACCGATTTTAAGTCTCTGTACTGTTATATGATTGACAATTAAAAAAGTGTCCATGCTTTTTTTAGAAAATCATGTTCGTTACATCAATACTTTTCCACTTAGTGAAAGGGAACGCTTCGTAAAATGACGCAAGAAACTTTCAGAATGACGACATCGCACATTAGACAAGTTCAAAAATAAATTGTGTCGGCATTATAGAAGGCCGTTATAGACATATTCAATCACAAAATAAAAACACGGACTGGTTCATATTTAATTGTTACATACTTTCTCGATACCCTAATGTTAACTTAAGTGGAAAACAGTCTGGCTTTGAGTGGACATTTCATGATTAGGTGATCATAACATGTTTATCTGATGAAATTGACATGACACGCTAACCGTGTGTATTTAATTTCAAAAGATGCAAAGGTTCGAGTCCCGCTCGCTCCAAAAACTTTATGTGAGAAAGTTTCCAGTTACTTGCGGAAGGACGGTGGTTCTACTCAGTCTGACTCAGTCTGAGGTCTTCCTCCACCAGTAAAACTGGATATGCCATATATAACCTGAAATGTGTTGAAAATGGCGTTAAACCCCATTCAAAAAAAAAAAAATAGTATGGAATACATACAGGTAGATAATTTATTGATTTTCAAAGAAAAAATGTTAGCGATGATGAAGTGTGATAGAGTGAACGTCAAAGAGACGACTGTTCTTTGCTTGCAAATACAACATTTTTAGACAACACCCAGTTTCAAACAAACAATTACTTTTAACTATTATCTTCTCGTTTTCTCTTGTTTTGAGTTAAATTCAGTTTAGTATAGCGCCCCTTTATTTAATTCTCAAACAATGGTAACTCTGACGTAATCACTTTCGCGTCGGCGTATATAAAAAATGAACCCAGCGTACTTCAAAGCATGCAGGCTCGCTACATTGGAGCTTGTAGTTTTGCAAAGTGTTTAGAGAATTAACAACACAATTTACTGATTAGTTGTTTCTTTATATAATCAAAAAACAAACAGTTATTGTTTGTTTCAATGGATTAAAAAACAACAGAACAACGCGCATGGGTTTGTTATTATTCAATTACTGGTACTGTACCTACTTAATTGCGGTATGATTAATTTAACATACTTTTTTATGTTTTCTTTTGTATTGTGACGAAACTATACCCTATTTACCCTATCTTTTGGAACAGTAAAAAATAGTATTTTTTTAAAAATACAACACTGTATACAGTGTATAGACATACCAAAATTACCATATTTAACCGATGTTTTAGGACGAAATCAATGCATTTACCCTATGAACTGGGACAGTAAAAAAATTATTTTTTAGAATAATATGCATTGGGACAGCAAAAATTTTAATTATTTGTTGCTGTCCCAATACATAGGGTAAATACGGTAGTTACCGTCCTACCCACATAAAATACTGGGTCGCAGCAAACAAATAATTTTTTAAGGATGGCCCTGGATACAGACCGCCTGACACAGTGGCTTCTATTTATCCCCTCTCACATTTTGTTGTTGGGGGATGTGTATAACAGTAAGTGTAAATGAATATCTGTGAGATGACCAAGAGACCCAAGGGCCTTAAAGGTCACCTGATTATCATTGATGACATAAAGCTGTATGAATCTCTTTTCCAACTTCTGTCCTTCGGGAAGTAGCAAAAATCCAAACATGGATTCTGAATGTCATCAACAAATCATATTATTTTCTCTTATATAGTTTTAGTAAAGTAATACCCACCCCAAGGGTCAAACCGTTAGACCCAGGGATATGAAATTCGCAATTTTTATGACAGTTTCATAGGCCTCATTATTTATGCTTACAATTTGTTTTCCAGTGCTTCTTATAATAATAAGATTATTAAAGTTTACCTTAAATTTGACTGTTTCGGCCCAGGCCCAATGTTACAGAGGGGGTGGTGAGCATTCAATAAAACATAAGCATTAACCATCATGTCAGCAACAACAAATCACACCATAAACCATTCAAATGAGTCTATTCAGTTGTCAGAAATGACAGTTTTTTTTTTTCTCTTATATAGATTTAGTAAAGTAGACCCCACTCTCAGGGCCAAACCGTGAAACCCAGGGACATGCAATTCACAATTTTTATAAAGGACCAATAGGCATTAATAATCATGCTCAACAATTAATTTCTTGGTGCTTCTTATAATAAAAAAAAGATTTTAAAGTTTACCCTTATTTTTTTAAGCCCCCACCCCAGGGCCAAACTGTGAGACCCAGGGACATGCAATTCACAATTTTCATAATTTTTAAAATTTGCCTTGAATTTGACTGTTTTTACCCCACACCTAAGACCCCATGGGGTTGAGGAGGATAAAATTCACATATGTTTTAACTGTCATGTCTATTCAGTCATGAGAAATAACGTTTTTTTTTGTCATTTTATCTTATATAAATTTAGTAAAGTAGGTACCCCAAGGGCCAAACCGTGAGACCCAGGGGCATGAAATTAACAATTTTTATAAAGGACCTATAGTCATCAATAACCTTGCTCACCATTTGCTTCTGAGTGCTTCCTATAAATTAAAGAAGATTTTCAAAGTTTAACTTGAATTTGATTGTTTTGGCCCTGCCCCTAAGACCTCACGGGAATGGGGACCAAGATATTCACATAGGTATTAACTGTCATGTCAACGACAACAAATCCCACCAAAAACATTTACATAAATCTATTCAGTCACATTTATTTCCTGGAGTCTGCTTCCTCAGTGGACAGAATCAGCAGTGCATGCTGTTTTCAGAGGTCGTCAGGTTAATCCCATAACTTCTAGCAAGAGTGGCTAACATGTTATCAGCTACACCAATGCCTTGCAGGTTTCTAGCTCCATGTGCAGTTGTTCATACAAGATTGTATCCTCTGTATTTATTAATAAAAAACAAAACTATTTCTGTTACAAACCTTCAAAACGTCTGTTTCTCCTCACACTCCAGTACTGTTTCACATAGCAGATGCCTTTCTCGCCAATTCCGTTGTCTTTGTTTTTCTTCGCCAGTATGCAGATCTCTGTAGAACTATCAACTGTCAGATTTAGGCCGAGGTATTCTGACAGATTTAGGATATTTGGTTCTGAAGGACCTACAATATATTTACTGTGTTATAAAATGTGTTGGCTCCAATATATTTTGGCAGATTTAGGACATTTGGTTCTGAAGGACCTTCAATACATTTACAGTGTCAAAATGTGCTAACTCCAATATACTCTGGCAAATTTAGGACATTTGGTTTTGAAGGACCTGCAATATATTAACAGTGTCAAAATGTGCTAGCTCCCAATATATTCTGGCAGATTTAGGACATTTGGTTCTGAAGGATCTACAGTACATTTACAGTGTTACAAATGTGCTAACTCCAATATATTCTAGCAGATGAAGATATCAACGTAACACTTTAAATTGCTCATTTAGCTGTAACATATTTACAAAGGTGTTTGTCTATTTCAGACCCCCCTCTAAAATTGTTATATGAGATTTTTCTATTAATGGTAAACAAATAAGTTTATCTATGTTTCAATTCGGTCCCGGGGTTTAACATCATTTCAGGTTGTATATTGTATAATCAGTATTATATGTTCATAACTGGTGAGTTTTTGGACTAGTGATGGAGATTCAAGATCAACTGCAATGGCACCAAAAAGCAAATTAGATATATATATTCACATAGACCACTCACAACAACTTTTGTCAAAACGTGGCTGTGGGTTGAGGAGGAAAGCACACGCATTTTTCATTTGCAAAAATTCAAAAATCACAGAACTGGAATGCAAAGCTAGACTTTAGTTCTACTCACAAGATTTTAATTTCAAAAATACAAAGGGCCATAACTCAGTCAAACAATTGGTCCAAGAGGGCCTGAGTTGCTCTGCTGCAAAACAAATCACTAGGATTTTTTGTTAGTTCCGCTTGAACTGTGTTAATAATCTCCTGGCGAATGACAGCACCAAATTTAATTCCAGGCACCCAGCAACCACAAACAATTTAGGGGACAACCATGAAATGCTACATATTAAATATCTAAGGTATATGACATGAAGAAAATGAAGACAATGACGTAAGCTCCGCAAGTCTGTCAAAAATCATCGAATTTGAACACAAAAGGGATATGCACAACTTAACGTCACATTGATCCTCCCCAGCAAGTTTTAGCTAAATCTAACTTCAGATGTTGGAAGAGATACCAGACAGGATTGTGTGACAAATAGACAGAATCATGGGTAACTAAGTGACTTTTGTATGTCAGACTGATGGTTATGTGTCTATTTTTAATCACAAAAAAATACTTTATAAAAACTGTTTTCAAGAGTCCAAACTTACCCTTACTAGCAATTTTCCTAACCCTAATTTTAGCCATTTAAGAACACATTTGTTTGTGCAGACAGATGGACAGCACAAAAACAATATGTCTCCCTCAGAAGGGTAGACATAATAAAGATCTTAAATAGAATACTAAATACTAGTGCCTTCCCTACAAAATTTATTGAATTCGACAAGGACTTTGCATTGCGCTTTTTTTAGCCACAACCAATAAACTTTGTTGAAAAAAGACACCCACTTTTTCTGTGTCAGCACTACAAACCTGATCTCATCATTCCTCTTGTCCATCTCTTCCTTCTTCTTCTGTTCCTCTGCCAACTTTGCCATGACCTCCTCTGCAGCCTCGAGCATTTCCTCAATCCTCAACATCAACACCTGGAGTAAAGTTTTATTTGAATGGGATTGAATGGAATTTTCCACACATTACAGTTAATATTTTTAACAAACAAACAAATATTTTATTAGGCATAAAACAGCACTTGACTGTTTACAGTGTGTGTATATGTATATAAAACATTATATAGATATATCGTCCATTTTTTTTGGGTTGATGTTGTATGGTGTATGTTTTAGCATTCCTTCCTTTCAGCAATGTTTTCAGTCATAAAGTGAGGGTGTCTATACGAGACAGTAATTCTGAGCACTGCCACACTGGAGTATCATGCCCCAGACACATGGTATGATAACCCAACCCAGTCATATTGTATGGACACTGGGCCCACAAGACCCAGAACTATCATCTAATGCTTAGCACCTAATGAGAATGCTTGTAGTACCGTTTTTCAAGTCTTTGGTATGACCTAGCTGTGGATCGAACCCACAACTTTCCACATACAAGGCAGCCAACTAAACCAATGCAGTGTTTTTTAGTTGAACACACAGTGAATCTTAGTAGAATTGCAAGTATATGTAGTTGGCAAACTTTCTGAATAAAGTTTTTGAACCAAAACTAATAAGTTGAACAAATCTGAGATAAAATCATAAGGTGATACTACAAGTAAAATATCAAAGCTCCATGCTCCAGAGAGCTTATACAATAATGTTTCTTACAAAATTTGAAGAATTTAATCCAATAAAATTGAAACTACCATAGTCACAGGACTGGAAAATTGCACTCGTCCACTCGCCTTGATGAGTAAACATTTGACCATGGCCCAGCACGAGTTACATTTAAAGAAACTGACCTTCGGACAGCAAATATTTTGAGACCTAATATTTATTTTTTTTATAAGGGACCCGTTGGAAATTTAAGTTGCAAAATAATGAATGGGTTATCCTGTATAATACATGTCTCAAATCTATGTAACAGTAATATATTACAGTTGACAGTTGTGAGAATTATACAATACTGTGATTTAATATTTATATTTTTGTAATATTTAATGGTGATATTTGCTTGTATTCATGAAATATATATTAACAAATAAATCTGTAAATCTACTATCTATATTTGCAATTAAATCTATAAATCTACTTTCCATATTCACAAATAAATCTATAAATATACTATCCATATTCACAATTAAAGCTATAAATCTTCATTCCATATTCACATTTGATTTATAGATTTAATATTTATATTCACAAATAAATCTATAAATCTACTGTCTTTATTCACAAATAAATCTATCTATATTCACATTTAATCTATAAATTTAGTATTTATATTCACAAATAAATCAATAAATCTA
This sequence comes from Panopea generosa, assembly GCA_029582155.1. Classification (NCBI taxonomy): domain Eukaryota; kingdom Metazoa; phylum Mollusca; class Bivalvia; order Adapedonta; family Hiatellidae; genus Panopea; species Panopea generosa. The sequence continues at coordinate 58,828,494 of CM055908.1, read as the reverse complement.
TTATCTATACTCATAAATAAATCTATAAATTTACTATCTATATTCATGAATAAATCTATTGTATTTTTTGGATTTTATGCATTCAATCATTTTTATTTTTATAAAGTAGGACATAAGTGACTTTGGTCCTGAATAAGTGTAAAAAAGAATTCATAGAAATCAAAAGGCTTCATTGTCATTAGCATTACCTGTGACTTCGTGTTTTCCTTAATATGGGACTCCATACACAAGGTGGTTCTATTTGTCCCTGTATATAGCCATTGGTAGCAACTGTTTACAACTCTCCACCATGAATCTGTCCTGGAAATAAAAACAAATTTTATTCCTTTATTTCCCACAAGACATTTCCGTCACAGAAAATACTTACATTGTAAATGTAACCGGACTACCTGGAATCTGGACCTTTGACAAAAAACAAATCTGTATGGGCAGAACAGGTACTTTAGCATGTGCAGATAAAATTTTCTTAATCATACACACCAAACATGACCCATGGCAGGAGATTGAAACCATGACCCTGCAACCTTGGATCTAATGCTCTACCACTAGACCATTATATCTCCAAGAACCAGATAGGGTGCCTACAGTGATTGTGTAAATAATTTATTTTTAAGACATTTGAACAAGAGTGCCAGCTTTTTTGCATATTTTTTTCCCCCTTTTTCAACAGTATTTCAGTTAATCAGGTGTGTCTGGTCAATGCTTCTAACCACTGCGGTTAACAAATTCTAGACAAACTTCATCACTGCAAGTCACTGACTACTTCTTCACATATTCAGAGGTGGAAGTGATTACAATAAACCGCTCAAAACCATTGAAACAGATTACGATAGATGTAATGATTAAACATTAGTACTATTAGTACTTTGTAATGTGCAACTATTGCCCACTGATACCTGTATTTATAAGTACTAACAAGATTTTGTATGATAAGTTGTAAGTTTTATATATGATGAGGGTATCATGCGTTTTGGGAATAAAGTACAATCTAAACAGAAAGAATGAAACACATGGTCCCTTCTCCTTATTTTCACAAGAAACAATTCCAATATTGTTAATTGTTAGTCAGTTCACTTATGCTTTTTGTTTGAATATCTAGCGCCATTTTTATCCATTAATGACTAACAAACAATCTTCAAAGGTTTACCAGCGCTCGAGTACACCAATCTCTGCAAATAATTGATAACTTTACCACTCAAGCCAGCTGTGAATGCTAGAAATACTGTTGAAAAAACATGCAAAAAACTAAGTTTTATGTAATTTTTTTATATAAGTAAACTGTATTGAAATAAAAACATTGTATTGGGTTCGATCCCCAGCCCGGGGACTTGTGTAAAGTTTCAATGAAATACGTTGAGTGGTTGGTGAGATATAGACTTGATGGTACTTGCAAGCAAAACTTTAACCAGAATTTCTAAGTCAAACAAGGTCAATAATTTGCATCATATATATGCAAAAGTTATCTAACTTAGTTATTGTAGTAAGCTAATGACTTGGAAGACTTGTGTAAAGTTTCAATAAAATACATTGTGTGGTTGGTGAGATATGGACATGATGGTACTTGCACGCAAAACTAAGTCAAACAAGGGCAATAATTTGTATCATATTCATGCAAGAATAATCTAACTTAGTTACTGTAGTATGTTTGGTGACTAGAAAGGCTTGTGTGAAGTTTTAAGTCAATACATGCAGGGGTTACTGAGACATGGACTTGATGGTACTTGCATGCAAAACTTTTACCAGAATTTCTAAGTCAAGTAAGGGCAATAATTTGTATTATATTCATGCAAGAGTTATCTTACTAAGATACTGTAGTAGGGTTGATGATTAGAAAGGCATGTGTAAAGTTTCAAGGCAATACATACAATTGTTACTGAGATAGGGACTTGCATGCAAGACTTTAACCAGAATTTTTATGTCAAACAAGTGCAATAATTTGTATTATATTCATGCAAGAGGTATCTGACTTAGTTATTGTAGTAGGGTTGATGACTTGGAAGGCTTGTGTAAAGTTTCAAGGCAATATATGCAATGGTTACTGAGAAAAGGACTTACATGCAAAACTTTAACCAGAATTTCTATGTCAAACAAGTGCAATAATTTGTATTATATTCATGCAAGAGGTATCTGACTTAGTTATTGTAGTAGGGTTGATGACTAGGAAGGCTTGTGTAAAGTTTAAAGGCAATATATGTAATGGTTACTGAGAAAAGGACTTTAACCAAGATGTGACGCCGACGCCTGGGAGAGTAGAATAGCTCTCTTTATTCTCTGAATAGTCGAGCTAAAAATTCTTTCACTGCACAATGAAATTGTCATCAAAATACCATTCCCAGAAATTTGTGTTTAAAACTGTTGAAGTACTTGTGGTTACAAAATGTGTATACTGTAGCTAAAATAACAACAAATTGAGATAAATTTTTATGTACAAGAAATCAGATACAATATAAATGTGCCACCAAAAGTATCAGCAGTGTTAGCCTGCATGTCTAGGTAATAAGTCAATGACATAATTTAACCTCCAAGGTTAGTATTGTATGTCTGCATTCTGGCTAGCTTTAAAAAGACTCTGTTGAGTATTTGCCCTGTCAGCAAATTGAATCACCGACTGGCTTAATATTTTTTCTATGCATGTCACTGGTTCATTTTTGATGTCTGAGTATGTTGGTCACTTCTATTAAAAAACAGTCATAATCATTATAAAGTAATCAATACTCACCATATAGATCTAATCAGTTTTCAATAAAATCATTTTAATATACTTTGTATTATGTCATTAAAAGTATGCAACTCTTAAAATTGATTAAAATGCAGGTCCAGACTACCAGCCAGTCATCTGTGTGTTAAAGTTGTCATTTCTGTATCAAAGCTTCTTTCCATGCCCTTTCTGCCAGATTCTCTGGCAGAGACATATAAACAAGTCACTTCTTTTGCCAGATAAATATAAACAAGTCACCACTTTTTGCCAGACATATATAAACAAGTCACTGCTTTTACCAGACACATAAACAAATCACTGCTTTTGTCAGACACATATAAACAAGTCACTGCTTTTGCCAGACACATAAACAAATCACTGCTTTTGTCAGACACATATAAACAAATCACTGCTTTTGCCAGACACATATAAACAAATCACTGCTTTTGCCAGATTCATATAAACAAGTCACCACGTTTGCCAGACACATATAAACAAATCACTGCTTATGCCAGACACATAAACAAATCACTGCTTTTGTTAGACACATATAAACAAGTCACTGCTTTTGCCAGACACATAAACAAATCACTGCTTTTGCCAGACACATATAAACAAGTCACTGCTTTTGCCAGACACATAAACACAACACTGCTTTTGCCAGATATAAACAAGTCACTGCTTTCGCCGGACACATATAAACAAGTCGCTGCTTTTGCCAGACACATATAAACAGGGCACTTCTTTTGCCAGACGCATATAAACAAGTTGCTGCTTTTGCTATTTTTCCTAGGGAAGGTTAGCATGCTTTGTGAGTCAATTGTTTGTTCTTCAATGCTTTTATAAGACCGTTAGACAGTCTATATCATGTGAAATTACACTCATAACTTTATAATCAGGAAAGTGTATACTTACTTATACATTTATGTCTAAGTTAGGCGGGTAATTTTACACTAATTCGTAGTAAAATGGAAAAATCTTGTCATTTTATCTGTTTATCTCCGCCATTTATCTCGTGTTTTCACGTCTCCATCCGGGCATTTTTCATTCACCCAAATCAAAGTCAGTTGACCAAATTGGCCAGCATGTCATATTATTGCAGTCACTTAGTTACACTGTTTATATGTCTCTGATTATAATCACAAATTTCTGGTTAATTTGAATGTAGGACTTTTTGCCCTTCCGGGCTTTTGTCCCTCCGCTCAAATTTGCATAGGTGGACAATTGCAAAAGTCCGCCTATGCAAATTTGGGCGGAAGGGCAAACGTCCGGAAAGGCAAAAGTCCGTATACCTCTAATTTCTTAGAAAATTAATATATAAATATATGGTTATATTTCATATATTTTAATGCATATAATATTATATTAGTTATATAAATATATATGAAAGATGAACAAGTTATTTCAATAAAAAATAGAATTTAATTCAACTTTAATGGAATTAAAAAAAAAAAAATATGAGCAAACAAGGACCATATAAGTCCTTGGAGCAAATAAGTAATGTTACTAATGTATATGACAAGCAAAATCTTTGGAAAATAACAGTTAAGAACAATTGAATCACAATTGGAAAAAAGTACTATTATTGTGTACATCATTGTGTATATCTCATATATCAGAAATGTTCTAAAAAAGCATTTATCAACTCAAATCAGATTTGCTGTGACCTAATTAACAACACTCTCTCAGATGCAAAAAAAAAATATCTTGGGGAAGATTAGTAAATAAGACCAGAGACATAAACACATGTGACTAAGACACTGAGAAAAGACAAATTATTAGTAAATAAAAAAAAATACATGAAATACAACATTAAAGCACAGAAGCAAAATTTAAGCACGCTACTGAAAGTAGGCTCGTACATTTTAACAAACAGACCACATGCATGCACACACATGTAATGTATACGCATACAAACCTGCAACGGTGTAAACAATATTGTGGCGGCGGCTATCTTCTGCTTATAATTATACTGTCATGGCAGAATATACTGATAAACAGGCTTTGGTAATTTTTTTATCATTATTTCGTTCCACTATTGCTTTATGTTACAATCGTATCAGCTATTTAATCGATGCCGTTTATAGCATATACATATCAGGGGCGGGTCCAGTTTAGAGGGAGCGGACTTACGGGGTACAACACAAAATCTGAACGGGCAAACATATTTTTTTCAATAGAAATATAGTGGATTTTAATAAAATATTGACGTACACCGTTTTTTTAAGAGCAGATCCGCCAGTACATGATAGCGATGGCGTTCGTATTTTTTATTGTTGAGTTGCGATATGAGATGAGATTTAAGATTGTATTAAAATCACAACACCAAGGTTACTTGTTACTGTACAACGTTTGCTGTAATTAAGTCTATGAATACCAATTAAAATACTTGTATAAGGTACTACTGCCATATTAACCAGTGTCGGTTGCCAAAATGCCCTTTGGTAAAAAAATGTACACATGGACAAAAGCCTCTTGGTGTATTTGGAATAATGGACAAAAGCCCATTCAGGATTTTGAAACAGTGGGCAGAAGTCCCTTGGTAATTTATTATTTGAAAAGTAATCAAACTAAGTATTACTAATTATCATTTGGGTAGAAGCAGTACTGAGTGTTGTTGTTTTTTAGGCTGGGGATCGAACCCACAACGTCAGGCGTGAGCGGGCAACACTTCAATTCTACTTAGCTACCGCCCCTCATGTATTTCAATAATGGTTATGTATATAAAATAATGAATAAAATTTTTTATTTTTTTAATGTGATTATTTAATATTGAAAGCACAATACAATATAGCGCTGTATATGTATACCTGAATGTAACACCAATACAGCAAAACTATCAATTAAAATCATTTAGGGGCTTTTTCCGCCGTTTAACCGCCTTTAAAAAACCACCAAGGGACTTTTGTCCATCTGCATAAAAATGACGCAGTATAACCAATCAATCATGTGCACATTTTTTTACCAAGGGAATTTTGCGCAAGGGGTCTTGACCTACATTTAATGGTTGACACGTTTTCCTTATATCTTTTCTTTTCAAGCACTTACTGCGGTTAACTTAAGATTGATGATTCTGGCACAAATTACAATTGAAATTAAATATACATACCAGCAGGTACGTACGTGCGTCCGTGGTCAGAAGACAGATCAGTCACCAAACAATTTGTTATGCATGTGACTCTCACTGCATGTGATATAACACCATATGTGTCTGTTGCTGAGTGCCATACAAGTAGCGGTCTGGCACGTCCACTCTTATCTTTCGTTTTTCGATATTCAGCACGAAACCAACCCTAATCAGAGACATAGACTATGTCTCTGCCCTAATCATAGCATGTCCGGCCTCCGATATTGAAATGTTACGCATTTAAATATCGAAACACGAAAATCAGTCTGACTCCAAACTGTCTGCAGCTTACTTAGAACTGTTTGTTTCTTAGAAGAAAAAAAACAACAGAAGAAAAAAAACGCAGTTTTGGCGAGATTATTTGGTTTCACGCTGTTAAAAGCATTTCTCGTTAAGCACGATTTTCGCACACATTGGAATACGCGACTGTTTAATATTATTTATTGGTGTATTTAGATTGGACACTTCAATGCATCACATGATTATAAGACATAATAGGACCGTCAATTAGTCGTCTTTGTTGTATAATTTGCCGACAATTTCCTGGTTAGAATCGCCGGAAGTAATATATTACATATAAACCATGGAGACCATGATGGTTTATTAATACGATAAACTGTGACATGACCGGTTAGTGTGTCTGACTGTAACTAAAATACACCAACAGTAATTAGTTGAGGTATAAAAATATATATTGGATCATATAGAGACAAAAAAAAATAAGTGGCACAGCATTGAGTATAGGATTACTTGACATGTCAGGTTGATTTATTGTAAACGAATGTAGCACAAGTTTTAAAGTGCTTAAGGTTACGGTTGAGTAATTGTCGCAATGCACGTCTATAAAAATCAAAGTAACAACAGTACTGCTAACTGATCTTTAATAAATATTCATACGCAGTTGTTATTGTTTGGTTTGTTGCTGCCTGTATATATCAAAAACATAAATAAAGTAATCCCTGTCGCATAGGACTATTTTGGCGGTAATTCGGCTGCAAAACTTGATCACGACTACACAAGTACGCCTAATTCGGCATAAAGCCCCGCTAAAAAAAGTACCAGACAGAACATTTAATGCCTCATTCTCACATTCAAGGTCTTAAATAGGAGGATAGGAAACTTGCATCTCTCTGCTAAATGTTTACAAAAAAGCACGCCAAGAATTAATAATTTGGCAAAAAAGTCATTCAAATTTCGCAAGCTGATTATTTTATATAAGCTGTAAGGTGTATGCAACCTTAGTTGTTTTGTATACGCAAAATATAATAATGATTTTAAGTATGTTACTGGTTTAAAGGAACTATAGAAGTTCTCTCTAATTCCTTGCTGGTTTGAAGTAAAATTTCAAGTAGAAGAATTCCATTGTGCAAAAATACAATTTTAATTTGTATTTCGGAGATGAATGAAAGATAGGATATACCCACATAAGTCCTTGTCATATTCAAGAAAGGACAAATCCTATCATTTGAAACATACAGGAAGGGGAACACCGGCTAGAACTTTCAGCTCACAGACCCTCGCTTCGGGGTCCCAATATCTGGTGTACGATTATACTTGGGAGTCCTGTTGTTTACAAACTCGAGTGAGAAATGAACAAAATCTTACTTAGCTTCAATCATGCAAAATTGAGAAAAAAAGATTTCCTTAATAAATCAATTCGTCTTATTTAACCTCAAGCTTTACTAAAATCCCACTTTTTCTACCATTCTTCCGTGACATTGCTGACACTTTCACTTCTTCGCAACGCCTGGCCCACTTAGCTCAGTCGGTAGCGCGTCTGACTATCAACCCATGGGTCGTGAGTTCGAATTCCTGCCCGGCAACATTCTCCATGATGATTGCTATAGGTCTGATAGCCAGTCGTCTCTCATCGTTGATTCAAGTAGAAAAGTTATCAGTTACTTGCGTAGATGGGCGTGTTCGAATACTGGTTAGTGTTCCAGGATCCCTGGCAAGAGTGGTTATGTTAACAGATCGTCTGTCAGCACTCATTGACATAAAATGTTGTTAAACAGTCAAACAAACAATTCAATTTATTTATTCAGTACTCAATTTCACAACATGCACAACAAATACAAATGCACTTCTTTATATTGAGACCATTCCAGGAAATGGGCGTGTCTTGTACCGAATCATCAGGGGTCCGCAGCCTATATTATACGTATCGCCTTTAAAGGGAGTGTATTGGGGGAAAACGCAATACATGTCTTAAAAATAAAATTAGTTTTAAAACAGATAAAAAGCACCTCATCATCATTAATGAATAGAATGGTTTGGTATATCAAGTTCACCAAAACATGATAAAATAAACCTGAAATGAAATCCCCATTTTAAAAATAAACAGCACTTAAATACTGCTTGATCGCCCCAATGTAAATTGTTCGTAAGTGTGCGTGGCTTGCATTTATACGGATATAACTTTGCATAAGTATGCATGTTTATAACTCTCTAAGGCAGTATGCTACATATCACCTGATTTGTAGTATGCCGCCTTAGACATAACTTTTGGGTTAAATATTTTTATTTTTTGTGATGCAGAGAACTGATATTCGGTATATATACATTATGTGAACTGTCGTTAATGTCTCTATCTTGATGAATGCTGGCATTGATCACAGTATAACAAACAAGAGCTGCCGGAGGGACAGCATGCTAGACTATTTTGATGCTGTTCTAAAACTAGAGCTATATCAAGAAATACGTACCAAATGGAAAGGTTATTGAGAAGATTTATGAAAATTCCCAATTTAAATAAAATTGCACCCCCCCCAACCCTCTACACTTGAAAATACTAGAATTTTCCATTTTTCCCATAGTATTCTTATGTAAAACTCAAAGTCGCCTTACAGGACCTCTTTACATTCCAGTGCTCCATGATTTGTACAATCTTAACTAGCATAGCGACTATTTATATCAAATATGAACAAATCTGACTGACCGGTTGTTGAGAATAGCGTTTTTGAACAATTTTAACCATTTTGTGACCCCACCCCCTTTTAGAAAGTCAATCCTTCTTATTGAATATCATCTTATTTGTTATGACTAGGAGATACTTCTATTTTAACCCTTTTTTGACTCACCCTGGCTCCTTAGGAAAAGTCGTTCCTCCTTATTGAACCAAATCTTATTTTCTATGACTAGATGATGCTTAAGAACTTAAATTGAATACATGTAATAATTTTGCCTAAATGGGTGAAAAAATGAGATTTTTTCCCAAAAGTATCCCTATGTAAAATTCCAAGTCCCCTTACAGGGCCTCTATAATATCAGCCCCTTAATTTTTATTTTTATTCCAACCCTTACACATAGGGATAGTTTAAGCCAAATATGAACACATTTGACTGACTAAAGAAAACAATTTTTGTTCATAGGAAGAAGATTTTTTTTAAGTTTTGGAGTAGTTTTAGTAATGGTGGCCATCTTTAATTTCAGATCGAAAAGAAAATCTGTATAGTCTCCTATGCAATAGAAATCACCACGTGAAGTTTGAGTTTACCTGACCTAGTGGTTTTAGAGAAAGAGGACAGATGACGTGACTGACGAAGGGCCATCACAACATTATGTAAAATTTAGACCCCTTAGGACGTGCAAGTTTTGCCCATAGGGTCATGGTTTTGAATAAATTTGAGAGAGGACCAAAAAACCTATCTAAGCTTAAGGCCTTATACTATAAACATCAACCTGTTAAATTCTTATGAGTCTGCCAAAATGCAATCACTTTGTGTTCCGTTGATGATGCTAACACATTGTAAGTTTCATTCATATCCAACGAGTGGTTTCATAAATATTGAACTTTAACCTGAAAAAAAATGCTGAAAACCATGCCAGGGCGAGTACACTAGCCTCCCTATTCAACGAACAGTCAAGCTAATAATTTTATCTGAGCTCAAGGCCTTCAACTTTTGTAGAAAAATATTTTTTGAAGTTTTCCCTATATAACACTATGTAAAATTTTGTCCACCTAAGGCAGGCTAATTTTTCCCCTATGGTTATGATTTTGAACAAATTTGAGAGAGGACCCAAAAAAACATCTAAGCTCAAGGCCCTGTACTATAAACTTTAATCTACAGTACTAACAACTATGAGATTCCTAGATGATGCTGAACCTCATGTGAAGTTTCATTCATGTCCAATGACAGGTTGATGAAATATGTACCATGTACTCATAACCTTATCCTGCTTAAAAACTCTAACAAAATTTTCTAAGCCTAAAGGGCAACCAAGATGTTATGGTTTTTATCTCTACATGTTTCCTAGATGATAATGAACAAACGTGAAGTTTCATTCGTATCCAAAGATAGGTTGGTGAAATATGTACATGCTCAAAAGGGCCACAATTCTGCAAAACTGTAACCCAGTCATGTTTTTTGTCTCTGTGCCTTCCATTGATGATGCTGAACACACATGTGACGTTTCATTCATATCTAATGAGTGATAGCATAGATATCTTACCTGAAAAACTGTATCCTGAAAAACCAGCGCCAATGCCAGAGTAAGTACAATAGCCCCCCTATTCTACGAATAGTTGAGCTAATAATCATTTATGGGAAATACCTGGTATCGTCTTCCCACATCACCACATAGGAAAATCTTCCAATATTTTATTAGAAACAAATGTTGCTTAAGTAAACTTGTACATAACGGAGCACATACATTTTGACATTTCCTTGCACCCTTTGTAACTGTTATTTTTTATATATTACTATCCAGTTATAATATTCAAATTTGATTTTAAATCGCATAGTTCATATTTCCATATACGCCCATCTAAAGTTTATTTTATTTTAACAGATTGATGCCAGAAAACAAATAAAGAGGGATTTCAACTGGCCTTGCCTACTGAACTTTTACATACTAATATTAAAAGGCCATTAAGCTATATGAACATGTAATGTAAAAGATCAGTTAGAAGAGTTATTGTATAAAATGTATAATTTATCAAACACTTAATCATTATTAACCCCATTCGAAATGTTACTAGTGCTGGCTTAACATCAGATACAAGATTAAAGGTAAATGTGTTAATGACTTTTGTGGTAATTAGGAGGTGTATTTTGTACTAGATATGTGTGCTTCTTTACCATAAATTTTCATGATAACCATTCACCTTGATTTAGGCAAAGAAAAAAGAAATTACGACACTTGAGGCAAGATTCATCCTTATGGCACAAAATTTTAAAACTAGAACTAAACAAGAGGCTGTAAGATAATAATGTTAAAGTAAGCTTCTGAATATGTTCCACAAGATATATAAACTGTGAAGTATGATTGTTAACTGTGTTAATACATAAAATTGATAATCATACTACTGACTTACCATAATACCGTCAGTTTATATATTATTGTATTTTTCTCCCTTGCTTCCCATAATCACCCCACATCAGTCTTGCAGTATTATTAAAATAACTACATACATTGGCCCCAACTTTTAAAATGTCACTTTGTCTCCAACTTTCAAAACTTCTCTTCAAAAAATGGCTCCAACTGTTAAAATTTCACTTAAAAAAATGGCTCCAACTGTTAAAATTTCACTAAAAAAATGGCCCCAATTGTTTAAATTTTACTTTAAAAAAATGGCTCCAACTTTTAAAACTTCACTTCAAAAGATGACTCAAAACATTTAAAATTTCACTTAAAAAAATGGCTCCAACTGTTAAAATGAAACTAGCTAAAAATATGGTATTACTTTATTATGAAGCAGTAAACCATCCGTCTGAGCCATACATACTCTGACTTTTATATTCAGAAAAACACTTATTTTAAAATGGTTCATTGATATATGAATATTATAATATTTCAATCATTGATTTTAATTGTATCATTCATCTTTTTATGATGAATTATCTTTTAAAACTTATATCTGGTATAATATTGTACAATAATAGCAAAAAAAAAGTTTATTTAAAGAGTTTATTATCTCTTCTTATAATAATTGCTATATACAGACATTTATGCTATAAAACAAGGTAAGTAATTTGACATAACACTAACCCCACCCCCTGGCTGCCATGTTTTTTGACGAATCAGGATGGCTTGAACAAACTTGGTAGAGAGTCACCCAAGGAACGTTTCTGTGAAATTATTTTAAAATCAAGCCAGTAGTTTCTGACAAGAAGATTTTTTATGTTTTTACTATAGCTTATATAGTAAACCAACCCCACCCCATGTCCGCCATGTTTTTTGACGAATCAAGATGGTTTGACCAAACTTGGTAGAGGGTCACCCAAAGAACATTTCTGTGAAATTATTTTAATATCAAGCCAGTAATTTCTGACAAGAAGATTTTTAAAGTTTTTACTATAGCTTATATAGTAAACTAACCCCACCCCCTGGCCGCCATGTTTTTTTGACAAATCAAAATGGGTTGAACAAACATGGTAGAGGGTCACCCAAGAAACAATTCTGTGAAATTATTTTAAAATCGAGCCAGTAGTTTCTGACATGAATATATTTTAAGTTTTTACTAATTAAACATGTCCCGCCCCCTGGTGGCCATGTTTTTTTGATGAATCAAGATGACTTGAACAAACTTGGTAGAGGGTCACCCAAGGAACATTTGTGTGAAGTTATATCAAAGCTAAAAGTTAAAAACAGAAGACATACGACACCAGGTTATCACAAAAGCTCATCTGTGAGCCTTTGGCTCAGGTGAGCTAAACATTTCCCTTATAAAAAAATGGATTGGATTTTCTGGTCGCACACCAAGGCCCAAGGGGGTTGGGGACCATGCAATTCACAATTTTGATTCATCTTTAGGTACAAAAGCTGCATACAACGTTTCATTACGAATGAGCTTACGGTTTTTGAGAAGTCGAAAATGTCAATTGTTTATGGATGCACGACGACGGACAAAAGGCGATTGCAAAAGGTCCCTTGAAACAAAGTCTCAGGTACTGGATCTGGTTTCACTAAACATATCAAGTTTAGATTTTCCTCAACTAAAAAATTTCAGTTTCTCTAAATGATTACTTTAAACTCATTATACATTAAATGACTGCACAAAATTGAACTCGGAACAAATCTTTACTCATTTGTAAAGGAGAACAGGCAAAATGATCAATGTAAAAGAATTGTTGTTGTTGAACGGTGTTTAGCGTCGCTATCAACAATTTTTCAGTCATATCGCGACGGTGTCTACTTGAGACAGTAGTCTAAGCACTGTCACACTGAGTACCATGCCTCAGACACATGGTATGATACCCACCCAGTCACATTATACTGACACCGGGCCGACCAGACCTAGAACTCTCCTCTAAATACCGAGCGTCAAGCCAGGCAGCTTTTAGTACCATTTTTAAAGTCTTTGGTATGACCTGGTCGGGGATCGAACCCACGACCTTCCGCATGCGAGTAGGACGCTCTACCACTAGACCATGCCACAGTAAATGTAAAAGAAGTTACAGCATATAAAAGATTTGAGCTGAGGAGAATCTCAAGTTGAGATATTTAGTGAAACCAGGGCAAGAGTAGGAATGTGCTGGGAAATATTGGTCGCTTATGTCAGTCTGCAGTCTGATCACCAGGCTTGACAGGTGACCTCTTAAAAATATCAAGATCAGGTTTTGCTCAACAAACGGACTGAAATACAAGTGATTCTTAAAATTTCTGAATTAACTTTTGCACTGTACCTAGGCCTGGGTGTAAATGTCAACTACCATGCATTAAACCTGTGTTTTAGTACTTTCCATAGGTTTATGGAACAAAAATCAAGAAGTACCTGTGTCCTGTAGTTTTCAAAACTACAACCTTTGCGGTGAGAGACAAGTGGTCTTGTGATGGCGCCTAAAACCATTTGGCCATGGATGACCCTTGTAGAGGTCAAGGTAGTATGATAACAAGAGTTGTCAGAAGACAACAAAGCTCGCCGATGGGATAAGACTCATCATCAATGCAAAGACTGAGATTAGAGGCAAACACCAAAACTTAAATGCAACTAAATGAAAAAGTTTAACCTGGGTGTCAACACACGAAAAATTAAGTCCAAAAGTGCCATAACTGTGTCAAATGCAACCCAGAGTTATGGTTCTTGTCTCTGTGTGTTCAATCGATAATGATGAACACACATATGAAGTTTTATTTATATCCAATGAGTGGTTGCATAGATATCTTACCTGATTAAAAACATTAATCCTGAAAAATAAAGTCTGCCAAAATGCAATCCAGAGTTATGGTTCTTGTCTCTGTGTGTTCCATTGATGATGGTGAACACACATGCCAGGTTTCATTCATAAACAATGAGTGGTTGCACAGATATCTTACCTGATAAAAAACATCAACCTGAAAAATTAAGTCCAAAAAGGGCAACTGTGCCAAAATGCAACCCAGAGTTATGGTTCTTGTCTCTATGTGTTCCATTGTTGATGGTGAACACACATGCAAAGTTTCATTGACATCCAATGAGTGGTTGTATAGATATCTGAAACTTTAACGCAAAAGTTTAACCTGGGTGTCTACAGTAAAACTACCTATTATGTAACTATGGACAACATTTGTTAACTCTGTGCCACCAGTTTTAAAGAAACAGAGCTAAACACAAAATCTTAACATTTTGTAGACTAAATTAATTATCCTTAAATGTTAAATTTTTGCATCGTTTTGTATAAGGCCATAATGAATAAATTGCTAAGATTATAATCCCGGCCCGCCCCCTAATTTTCATGCCGCCTTGACCCTTTTTATTTTCATAAAAAAAAATACAATTTGAAACTCCGTTTTCAAGGAAAAATTGAATGATAATCTAGCAATTAATTGCCTAAGACAACTATGCATCAATCTGGTGACTCTGAGTAAAATTGCATGGAGGCGTGGTCCAGTATCGGAGTCAGGAGTTCAATCCTCCAAAAGCAGGACACTTTATTCGCATATGCTTAGTCCTGGTTCTACCTTTGAAAACTTTGAGCATGATTTGTCCTATATCTATAGTTAGGTAAGGACTAATACTACACGAAAACATGCATTTTTAGGAAGACCTTAACCATGACCTATATGAATAGGTAACTTAGCCTGCAAAATGTTAAGCTTTTACGTTTAGCACCAATTCTAAGTTTTTACAACTTAGACAAATAACACTCAAAGTTTTTCTTGGTTTCCAGTACTAAGCATATGCGGATAAAATGTGTTGCTGGCAGACGATGGAAAAGCAAATGTCTAGTAGTCAAATCATACAAATTGCAATTAAGTAGATAGTTTATTTTTATTATATGTATTGAAATACAATATTTTATTTGAAACTGTAATTCCAAAAAACTTCCAAATAAGCCATGAATAAACATTTATCTAGAAAACTGTCACTACAACAAGTCCTCTTGTTTTATATAATTCCACATTAACGTCCAAATTATATTGTATATATACAACTGACATTATTTCACTGCAACATCGATAATATTTTTTATTTAAAAGAGTGCCATGATGCCCTTAATCGCTCACATGTAGCAAAGAAAAAAATACAAAAGCATTTTTTGATACTTCAAGAGATACAACTCAAGACATAATTTTAGGCCTTCACTAAATATTATCCAAAAGCTCAATGTGTAAGTTTAGTGGGGATCTTATTGTAGGTGCCAGAGTGGATACAGTTTAAATTACAATTCAAGGACCATACCTCCAACCTTAATTATCAGATCTGTCCAATCCTGACACAAGTTATCTAATTTTGCCAGGTCATGAACTTGACCAAGGTATCATGGCTATTTAACCACCAAGTGCGAGAATGCACAGACTGTCAAATTTTGGAATTTTTAATGACCAAAGGTCTATATATAGGTAAAAAAAATATAATCTGATTTGGCCAGTTCACAAACTGAACTACTGTGCAAGTTTGATAAAGATCAAGTGGTAAATGTGAGTGCTTGAGTGTATAGATTGAAACAATTTTTTTTTTGACAATTTCCAACACACATTTTCTTATTTTGCCAATACAAGAACATCACCAAATTATTATTGTTATTTAACGCAACTGTAAGTTTGGTGAGATCCAGTACAAAATGCTAGTGCTAGAGTTCACACAAGGTCAATTAATGCATATTTTGACCACTCAAGTGCCTTCTCATTAGTTATCTGAGATGGTTTTATAGCTACTGGGTAAATATTGTGAATATTCGATGAAGACTGCAGGTGCTACAATGCACACAACATGAAAGTTGACAGACCGACAGACACAGGGCGATCAGAATGGCGCTTCGTGAATTTTGCACTAGTGAGCTAACATGCAATTAAGACATTTCATGCAGAAGCTTGGTTTCTAGCCGCTATATGTGATATTCTCGACTTTCTCTGTTGTTCCATGCTCTTGGCTTTGTTCCAGATGTCCAAAGAAGGAGAAGTCTTCAATTCCACAAGTGATAATAACCTAAAAAGAGATAATGGTAGGTTTTACATGCATGTTTAGATATTTAGTAAATGAAGATTCCATCATTAAGAATAACTTAAATAATGAAAACCCAAACTTCAAATAAATGAATTAATCAAGGAATAATAGGCAAGGAGGTAACTTGCATCTCCTGACTAAATGTTGATCAAATAGTAAGTGAAGGATTAATCATTTGGAAAAGTAATCACCCAGAGTTCGCAGGCAACTGATTTTTATATATAAAATGTATTTTTTATATTGTATTCCATCTTACATTGAATTTCTTGTGCATAGTAACAATTTTTATTCACATTTGCGAGATGAAGAATGGAATTTAAGATAACTGAAAACGAAATTTTGCTTAAATATGTAAGCTTTCACAAAGTGTGAATGAACTACGTTGTCTTCTCTATATACCAGGTAGTTCCATTGAATGTTTCATATAGAGGTTTCATCATATAATTAACGGTGCAGGACTGAAATAAACCCATGGCATATTTTTTATATTAACCTAGTAGTATCACTTTCAATTTATCATTTAGTGTTTTCAGTACAACTTAGCTCTTGTACGTAATGGAAAAATGACATAGATTTTTCATGGTAAAATGAGGTTATTTTGAGACATTACATTATACGACGAACAACAGAAACCAACATCCTGGACGTTTTCTCGTTCCTTATAGACATATGTTATGTTAATAAAAAATATATATTTTTCCTAGTTATGTGATAAAAAGAATCTCATATTCATGCTCATTTATTACTGAATCTATGAAACTCATAGACAATAAATTTAATAAATTCAATAATAAAGTAGCACTCATGTAAGATCCTCTATTTCTCTTGCACCTTGACATTAAACCAGGAAAATCTTTATTAATTATTTATAACATCCTTATTCCAATTGTTGGTTTAAAATAGAATATCTTAATTAATGTAATAAATTTGTGACTGGTTTTGAAGCATGTAAAATAATTCAAATCAGACAAATAAATGGAGAAAAATATCATTGCTAAAATATTAACTCCATTTATTGTCTTAAATTTCCAATAAACTGAACATCCTCTGACATCTACAAAATAAGACAGATTTAGCAGATTTACTTAAAGGCATTATATTGACATATTACCGTCAACTCCCTGTCCTGAATACACACGCCCAGAATTAAGATACACTTATAACTTACAGATATACGCATCTAAAGTGTCTAATTGCATAACCTCTTTATTACAAACACGGGCTTTCTGAAGCCATGTTTTTGTTTTTGTTTACATTTGCCATTTTCAATCATTGGATAACATCATGAAGACTTGTTCCCGATCTCGTTTTTGAGGCTTTGTTCGGGAAGTTTACGGAGTTCAATGTAAACATTGCGCAAGACTTTATTGCGCGACGTATTAAAGTTTTGGCCAATATTCAATTACTGTTAATTTGATAACTTTCAAGTAAATAAAGGTTATACGTCATTACATAAGTACTATTTTGTGCACACTGCACACAGGAAAAGTCTGGATTGACAGCGTGTTTGTGTTACTTGCCAATATAATCCCTTTAAAGATGAAAGCCTAGTTTAAGCCATTAAAAGTTGAAATTTCAAGTAAACTCTAGTCCCGTTACAATCTGAGCCATAGGTTGGTCTACTTTAGAAACAATCTACAATCTACTGTTATAAATCAATTTTTTTTTTTGATTTTTTTTTTTTTGGAATGGGGTTCAACGCCATTTTCAACAAATTTCAGGTTACCGGTATATATGGCATATCCAGTTTTACTTGTGGAGGAAGACATCAGACTGAGTAGAACCATCGTCCTTCCACAAATAACTGGAAACTTTCTGACATAAAGTTTTTTGGAGCGAGCAGGATGCAAACCTACGGCCTTAGCGGTGAGACTAAGTGATCTTGAGATGGTGCCTTAGACCACTCGACCACTGAGGACCTGTTATAAACCATACAGTACATGTTAATGTATATGAACAACTTTTTTACCATAACTATCTGATAATTATCCTTTTTTCTGTTTATATTTCATAATATTGAGTGCAATACTGCTATATATACACATTGGGCCAAAGTTAAAATGTTTTTATTTGCCATAGATCCCTACATACCCATCAAAAAGCTGCATACTCTATAAAAAATTCCACTCATCCGCTCGCCATGACAAGTCAACATTTAGTCAGGACGAGCAAGCTTTAAGAAACTGACTACCGGTACTATTTTTTTTATTTTAAGCATTCGATAAAAAAATGTTGGAATGAGAGGACGAGTAGTTTTTATAAGAAATTTCAAGCCCTGATGTATGTGTGACATTTTTTATATTTTTTAACGATAATACTTTTTAAAATTTTGTTCCCTAGGCTACTAACCTACCTAATTTTGAAAATGAGGAATCGGGAAACGTTGGGCAAACATACATTTATTTAATGCTGACCTAATTTTAGGTTAATGTACATGAAGTGGTTGGTCCGAGACTGTGTCTAAGGATCACAGTACCTCTCATCACATGTTCAAGACCAGCACATGTCAAACACTTTATCTGTGACTGATTGTCAGTTACTAGCAGAGAGACCATAGTTCTAGTTTGCAGAGATGCCAACCCTTAATTACTGAAAATAGGAGTGTGGTCGAAAGCTAGGGTTTTGTGGGGGGGGGGGGGGGGGGGGTTCCTCCCCCAGAATTTTTTTCAAGTTGTAGATGCTCGGAGATGGCATTTCAGCACTTTTCAGTGATAAAAAGTCATGTATTTATTAAGAAATATTTCATAATACCTGATGAAAAAGAGAATTGAGTGATCGAGTTTTATAGAATAAATTAAAAAAGCTGACAAACTGATGAAAAGCGAGGCTTTATTGAACATTCAAATTAAGCTTTATTGGGATTTAATTACCGACTCATCCACTGGTTGAGTTGTCGCAACCATTGTCGATATTTTCCTTGACGACGACTGACAAGTTGAGCGGGTGATGTGCTGTTTTGTAGCAATGTTTTTTTTCAAATCACCCATCCCACCGTGAGATAACATAATTTCTGCATTGCAGACCTTGCAGAATGCAAAAATGCACCCCTATCTTCGATGTCGAAAAGCAATGATATGCAGCGGTGTAACTTTTAATAAATGTTTGTTTATGTTCGTACTTTTTTTTCTTTGGCGGTGTTGCATCCGCCATATTGGATTTTGAAGGTTGTTGATCGGCCTTTCCGGATCATCCGATATTGTTTTCGTAAATACTCGGGTATTTTCCGGATAACCTAATTAATAGCGCTTCTAGAAGTGACGTAGCGCCTACGGAAATGTCCAAACATCAAAACCGGTGTCAGTGTAAACGGTGCTGATTATTTGTTTTACCCGTGAAATTTTTTAAAAAATCGGAGACAATTCATGGAAAATCGGAGAGCGGATTTTTCGTACAAAAATCGGATTCACTCCGCCAAAATCAGAGGAGTTGGCATCTCTGAGTTTGATTCATGTACAAACATTTTGGGTTTTCTCTCGCTGATATGTCATCAAATACATTGTATAACTTACATGTATAATACGCTAAAAATTGTGTTAAATATTGATGAATTGATGTTGATAGAGTACTGATAGGAATATTAAATGATCTGGAAAGTACAGTTTCACTGGCATGATAAGGGACACAATTCTGTTGCGACTGTTTTATGACATGTTAAAGGAGTTGTTTCCCTGCCCATAAGAAGTTCTGTAGTAATGTAGAATAATATACCTGGTCAGGCATAGCAGTGAATGAAAGTCGTCTACAGACATTGTCTTTGGATCAGCCTTCCTCATATCTACAAAATCATTTTGAATGACCTGAAATGGAGAAAAAAAATTCTTCTTTTACTTCCAGCATTCAATGAAATATATGAAGCCACATTATCAAGGGAGGTTTGTGGGCATTTGAATCTTTGATTAACATAGATTGTCGTTGTATGGTGTTTAGCGTCGCTTTCAACAATTTTTCAGTCATATTGCGACGGGTGTTGATAGCCCTGCTATTTTCATGATGGGGATTTTGATAGCTCTGTTAAAATCACAGAGGGGATTATGATACCCCTTGCAAAACTATGAAGGAGAGAATCTGTAACCATGTCTTTTTTCAGTGGAGGTGATTTTGATCAAGGGGATTTTGATTGTCTCCCTGTCAACAAAGGCCAGTGGACAACAGTATTTCTGATGACTATCAGAACGTAGTGCAAAAAGCTCAGGAAGTTTTAAACATGTCTTACATGCTTTATATTTTATGATTCCTATTTAATAAACACAGCTGATAAACCCTTTTTGGTATTATTGTATAATCTGTAACTTCCAAATGAGAAAACAACAAAACTTTTCATTACACCGGAAGTCTTCTATTTACTAACTAGACTGTTGCAAATATTCAAATTCTGTTCAATTCAGCCCATGTGGTTCCGGCTAAGAATAGAATCACTGTCGATCTCTGCAGAGGGGTAGGAATCCTCCGAATGGGTGTCATGATCATTTTATAATTTTTTGTCATGTTCACTATTGTGGTTAAATTATCAACCCCTGATTGGTTCCAGGGAGCCATGAGTGATGGCAAGAATAGGATCACTGTGGCTTATGCATGTCGTAAGAAACGACAAATTGACTAATATGATATAATTTGCTGAAACTCTGCAGGTATCAAGGTTAAATGATAATAATAATAATCTTAGTAATCATCTAATGGATAGGTGTGCAGGTATCAAGGTTCTAGGTTCATTATTCATATTCATTTGTTGATGTATTTTTTTAATATGTATGTTAATTTGTTGTTTTTGTACATGTAGAGTGAACCTGGAATCTTCCTTCCTGTTGGTGTCGAATAACCTATAATGTGTTGGTACGCCATAAAACCCTATTCATTCATTCTGTTCAATTCACTATTTTTATACTCGCCATTAAACCAGATAATTGTATGGGGTTTAATGTAATAAAAAAACATATATGAAATATTGATATTACTATTTTTTACAATTACTAATAATTATTATCAGTTTATTGATTAAAATTAACACAAAACAAATTTAAAAATTTGGGACAAAAAAATGTGCAGGTGTTCAGGGGCACCAATTTGACTCCGCCCACTTGTACTTTCCTCGTCCTTTACTGCTGTCGGATTATCACTCTGTTAATTGAAACTAAGTGACATCTCTTTGATCTTGAATTAAAAGAGTGCAGATACCGTTTGACAAGTGGCAATAGTGACATGTTTGAGTAGGTGTTGAGAACCTGGTGGGTAAGAAGGGGTTGTGAACCTGTTACTGTTGCTCGACAACGACATCAAAGCAGATGACTTTGAGGGTTTTGATGAATCAGACATCAGAGACTGCTGAATGATGCAGATACAGTGAGAGGGTGATTGCCCCTTTTTAGGACCAAAATAATTCTCAAAAGATGCACTTACCCAAATACACATACACGTAAATTACAGTAACACCATTTTATACTCGCAAATTTTAGTGTATTTAGCACACTTTATATCGCATCAAAACGTTTTACCTACGTTTTTTACAAAATCATGCAGTACACCAGTCTAGATTTTGTTACTCCAAAAATATCAAAACTCATCTTTCACTTTGGTCCAAATATCAAAATGGCAGATGTAGTAAACAACTTATTTATGCCTGCAGATAATAGATGTATACTAGCTTTTTTCCACCAGTTTTTGGCTTCAAAATCACCTGCGTATTATACTTGGGAAATACAGTAATTATAAGATTTCACTCAATTATTTTAAATTTGAAGAGTTTTCACCCTATTCAGTCAACTCTTATCTGGGGCACTTTGCGGCATCATATAATCTAATCTAATAACAGAATGTTTTATTTAGTACCTACCTGTTGAATATCATCTGTTAATGTGTAGTCCATGCTGCGAGCTAGACCTATGTATGTACGACATTTTGTGAGTAGGTCTTCCGTCAATCTTGGATCCAGCAAGGTGAAGTACTCGCGAAGATCGTCCACTTGAACACTGGGCTGTAGCGGTAGTAGACTATCGCTCTATACATAATAACAATAATAATAATAACATGCATGTTTTTTAGTTTGTGGGATAAAAACAAGAGACAACTATATAAATCCTTTAAAATGACACTTATCACTTGCTTTAACTATTAAAAGCTGTTGATCAAATTATATATGGAACTAGACTTTATACTGATATTCCCGAGCGAATCAAATCATAATCAATCATAAGTTTAGGAGCAGTAGTGCTGACAAGAATTACGACTGAAAAAAACTTAGAGGTCATAACTGCACCAAAAGTCAACGGAATGGAACGCGATGGTGATATGGGTGAGTAGGCTTAATACTGATACTCCCTAGTTAGTTTGACCAAAATCAGTTACAATGCTTAGGAGGAACAGAGCTGACAAGAAAGTGTGACGTATGAACGGACAAGGACAACTTTTTAATTATGCCCCTGACCCCAATAAATGGTCGGAGCAAAAAAATAATAAGTAAAAGTAGACAAAAAAATTTTTTTATGAAACAAAAACTTACTGGTAATATTGACTTCCCTTCAGACAGTATCAAGGTGGCAATGTTGCAGTGGAAATCCTGTTTATGATAATTAAAATCGTATTCCACCTTCTGCCAGCTGATCACATTACCCAGGGATTGAAGGTTTTTCACTCCTGTGGACATGTACATGTATGAGAATTAACGCATAAAACTGTGAGGGAGTATACTTACAGTAAGCAATCTACGTGTATGAACAAACTAATTCTTTTTGTACATTTTAACATTGATATCAAACCTGATCAGTTTCAACAACATTTTAAACCTTTTGTCATTGTCATTTTTCCATGGCCTAATGGTCAATGACACCAATTTCTCACTGCTGGGGTTATGGGTTTAAACCTATTTCAGTTCAAACACTTTTTGAGAGAAAGTATGCTTGTTGAAGCCGATGGTTCCGCGCTGATTCGTTTGCCCAGGTCTTCTTCCACTAAGAAAACTGGCTGCCATACATAATATGTTGAAAACAGTATAACATTTTTTTTTTCTGCCGAGTTGATAATAGCATATAAAAACCCAAGTGCAGCTCAATTCCATTCCAATAAAACTCCCAGCTCATATAATAAATTATATAATTATAATGAAAAAGCTGTGTAAACCTTTTTGTACTGAACACACTCTGGGTGGTAAGGCTGTGGATAGTGTTGGCAGCTTGCACCAGAGGTTGCAGGTTCAATCCTACAACTCGACCTGATACCTCTTAAAACAACAACACTCAGTACCGGTTCTTCCAAGGACGTGGACTCAACATAAACTTTGAGATTTCTTCACAATCAAGCTTAAATAAATGAGTAAAAACCACATATGTTTATATTAAGATTTATTTACCATTGACATCTAACTGTCCGGCCTGTAGCGACATCTCATCTAAAACTAGATTGGTCTTATCTGCCACCTGTAGTATACCTGTACTCAGTCTGTTGGCCGTGTAGTCCTTGCAGGGTGAGAATCTCTGTGTATTCATGTTTTCCAAGGACATGTGCAGGAGATGAGACTGAAAATAGTTTGTTTGAATATTCAGTCCTTTTTTTATGTTGTTGAGGGTTAAGAGACGATCAATTAGCCTTACCACTCTTTCCTGGGATCCTAGACATTAAACCAGTACTAGAGCACACCACTCTCTGCAAGTAACTAATAAATTTCCTGCTTGAACTCCACCTGCCAATGTAACACTTTTAGATAATAAACACACTCATCTGACAAAAACCTTTCAGGCATTAAGCATGCAGTACATTAGAATGACGATGTATTTTTTTTTTTTTTTTTTTTTTGAATGACGATGTAAGAAATACTGCTATTCCTGCAAACAAAACTATAACGAAACCTATTCAAAATATAAATATCATGTTCATACTGCTTGGAGACCTTCTAATCATAATTCAGACTCTTTCTAATATACACTAATATCAACAATACATGCATGTAACCAAAATGATGGATCAAATCAAAGTTAAATCACACGACTCATTTGATACACAACATCTTTTACAATCTTAAGCATAAATCTTTTTTAGTCTAACCTTGGCGCTTTATTTGGAAATATATTTTGACTTGTTTAAATAGATATCCTCACCAAAATAAGCATTCAGTGAGGATATATAGGCATGATATATTGGATTTTTTTTTTTTTTTTTTAGCCGTTTATTGGCTCAAAATTATCGAATCAGAATGCAAAAGGGATATGCGCTCCTAACTTCAAGCTTTACTGAAATACCAGTGTTGGTTTAAGAGAAGAAGCATGGACATGAATTCTAATTCGGAAAATGTAAAGGGCCTTAACTTGGGCTATCATTAAACCGGCACGCAAAAAGGATATGTGCAACTAGACTTTACACTTATCCTCTCACCGCTATGGTCGTAGGTTCGAGTCCCGCTCGCTCCAAAAAACTTTATGTGAGAAAGTTTCCAGTTACTTGCGGAAGGACGGTGGTTCTACTCAGTCTGACTCAGTCTGAGGTCTTCCTCCACAAGTAAAACTGGATATGTCATATATAACCTGAAATGTGTTGAAAATGGCGTTAAACCCCATTCAAAAAAAAAAAAAAAAAAAAAAAAAAAAAAAAATTATCCTCCCCAGCAAGTTTCTGTGAACTATAACTAACAGTTTAAGAGAAGATGTGCGGAAAAGATTCTGTATTCCAACAGTGAATAAGAAGTGTCACTGGTAAGTGTCGCATGCCCCCAAATGGTCTGTGAAAATAACAATATATGTTATAAAAGGTAGCGATGTATCCATGAATATTTTTGACATGTTTTTTAACATTAAAGCATGATCTTGATCTTTGTGTAACCTTGACATTGACATCTGATGTAATGGTCTGGGTATTTCTACAGGTAAATGCAGGTGACAAATCATCATGACATGCTGATCACTTGCACAGGGCTTTACATTCACGCTCATCTGACTGCCCAAGACAGCTGAACCGTAAGTACGGACAAGTAAAATATTAGGCTGCTAGCCTGACCGGACAAGTGAAAATTCAGAAACGGCATTTTTTTTTCTCGCAAATCCCCTGTTTTTTTAACCTTGATTAAACAGTTTATTTAGTTAATCTATATCCATAACACTAGTACCATAATTTTAGAATAAAGTAGGACAAGTTTTTTTTTGTCAGGTCAAGCAGATTTTAGAAATTAATATAATTGCCCGTCATGTTATGTTGATCAATTGACAAATTTAGTCAAGTGTTTTTGAAATCCATCAATGTATGCTAAAGTTACAAGATGGACTTGAAATCGTAAACAGACTCAAAGTGTTGTCATACAAACTCAAAATGTGACCTTGATCTTTGAGATATGGGTCTAAGTCTTACGTGTGACATGTCGTCATGTCATCTTGATCAATTTAGCCAAGTTAAAGACCAGACACACAATATCAAACAAATTGAAAGTGTGACCTTGACCTTTACATACAACGCTTATTTATGTCATGTTGATCAACTGAGCCAAGTAATATTTATCCATAGGTGACAAAGTTACAGACCGGACACAAAATCTCAAACAGACTGAAAGTGTCATCAAAGGGGGGGGGCATAAGGAGATCATCGAGCCGTAACACAAACAGGTTAATATTAACTAGATTTCATATTGATCATTTCCAGTTTCATTGAAAAGCAAGTGTTTGTTCAAGAGAAGCAAATGTGAAAAGATTTTTAAGTATGAAAATGTAAAGCGCTGTAACTCAAACATCATCAAATAGAAATGTAAACAAGAGCTGTCAGAAGACAACAAAGCTCGCCTATGGGATAAAACTCACCACCCATGCAAAGACAGAGATTGGAGGCAAACACCAAAACTTAAACGCAAAAGTTTAACCTGGATGTCTACAGACAATGTCCACGACGCCTGGACGACGGGGTCATGGCAATAGCTCTCCAGAACATTCGTCCCGGCGAGCTAAAAAGAGATATGCACAACTAGTCTATCACTGATCCTTCCCAGATAAATGAAACCATATGTTGGAGCAGTTCTGAGGACAAGATTTTTAAAGAAAGATAGACAGAAAGCACAAAACAACATGTCTCCCAGAGAAAGAGTGGTTATATATATGGCATATCCAGTTTTATTTGTGGAGAAAGACCTCAGAATGAATCCATGTAGAACCACTGTACTTCCACAAGTAACTGGCAAACTTTCTCACATAGTTTGTTTTGAGCGAGCAGTGAGAAGCAAGTGATCTTGAGACGGCGTATAATACCAATGCCTATTTTATTAGCAATGTTCAGACCTGTCTAAAATACTTGAAACCTTTCATGAATTTTGTTGGAAGGTCCCAAATCTGCTATATTAAATCCCTGTAATAGATTTTTTCATAAAAATGTATCCGAAGCTAAAAATGACCATTCACAGTAAGAGTTCTGTCATAAATGTAAATATAAAATAACGTACATACAAAGCCTTAAAAGTACTTAACATACCTGGGTGACAAGGTTTGATACTAGATGATGTATGAGTTCAGAATAGGTTGGTGACCTCGGACAGTTACTCAAGTTAACACAAAACTTTCCCAGTGGTATAACATCTGCCCGTCCGTACCTACAATATTATTGGAATCTGCATATATAAAGTGAAAGGAAAAGAAAGTATACATACCTATAACATCGACAGGTCAAGGAACAATAAAATGTATTGCATATAAATTTTGTATATTTATATATCATCATATTGTTGAATGAAAAAAACAAACATTTAATTCATTTCAAAGTAAAACAATAAGAAAAAATCAGTTCATTTTCCATCACATGAAAAAACTTAGCCAATAATGAAATAATTTTAATAACCAAAATGTATACTTTCTTTTTCCTTTCAGTGTATAAAATCATGAATAATATGTTTTGAACTAATCAGTACATAACATGAAAATCAATATCACAATATTCTAACATGTTACTTTGGGTTTGGTTACTGAGAAATTTTAAGAGAAAGGTACAGGCTTTTAACTTTAGGATTTAACTTCTAGTTCATGCAAAGTTATTTTAGCTCAACTGAAGTGCAAGCATGGAGGTTATATGAATCGTTCTAGAGTAATTTCTTGGATAGTATCAGTACCAACTGTTGTTTTTTAAGAGGCTTTGTGTCAAGTCAGGGTTCAAATTTCTTTCCATTTCACTAAACGCCCAACTCGACTTGAATATTTTAAAATAAGTTTGATAAAAAATCTCCTGAATATGGTCTAGCATCAACTATAAACCATCATGTTCCTATTTCACCAACGTATTTAAGCATATGTATGTGTATATACTCAAATAAAAAAAAACAACACTGGAATAATCATGATTTTAAACTGAATACTTAAAACTGCATTTAGATTCATTGACATTGATATTAAAGTAAACAGTCAAAATAAGCTAAGTTTTTTTAAAGTATTTAAATAAAACTTAAGGAAATGTTGGTGAAACAGAGAAGAGCCAGTCTGAAGTTAAGGTGGCCAGGATAGCTTATCACATAAGAGATACAAAATGGTCGAATAAATATCATGTTACAAATTTGAGATTTTGTTTTCAAATCTTTGAAACTGCTTTTAATAATAAATTCACAACAATGGTAATGACAAATAATGTAGAAACTGGCATGATGAAAACAAATGTTTCATTAACTTACACAGAAGACATAAGATGACAGAGGAAGTATTGTGCAGCCAGCGTATCCCCCATTAAGGCATGTTCCAGTATAGACAGCAGTTGAGCTCGGATCGAGTCGATATCACTCTGTATGGCTTCCAGTACTAATTAAAAAAACACCACAAAATAATGAAAATAATTTCGTTTTAGCACTTTCGGTCATCAGTGTAGCCATTATTTTATCGCCAAGGCAGTCCAGTGAAATGACATCTAGACTATATTGTATATACTTCAAAATAATTCATTTTTATCGGGATTAATTTTCAATGCTTTTTTTGTTTCATAGACATGTTCTTGTGTACCTCCAGCTTACTTATGCAATCTAATTTTTGTCTGCACACATTTGCGACTGCTATATCCTCTACATATAAAATATTTTAACTTCTGTATTTATCTTTAAGCAAAAATTTGTTTTTGCTGAACATCATTAAAAAAACAACAACTCTCACCCGATTTATAGTTGTCTGTATTTGATGGTGGTAGCAGTGGGTTGACATGTTTCTTATGATTGGACAGGACAGCATGAAGGCGGGGCACCAGAGAAGGGGGTGGAGCATGTGCATGAAGTTCTTCTTCTGTCTCTTCAACTACACTCATCACTTCTTCAGAGGAACTTTAGAATAAATTAAAACTTTTATATTTTACAATGATTGGATAACAAGTTCTTAAAACTAAGACAAATCATGCTTAAGGTCTAAAACCAGTTTCAATATTTAAATTCGTTTTATGTCATCAAGGGTTAACAGTCGATCAGTTAACCTATATGCATGCAACTACTCTTTCCTTGGATCCTGGAAGGCTGACCAGTACTCAAGTACACCATCTTGACAAGTGACCAATAACTTTACCACTTGAATCAGCAGTGATAGACGAATGACAATCAGACACAATGTCATATCAATCATCACAGAGACTGTGGCTGGGCGGGGACTCGAACTCACTATCCCTATATTGATAGTCAGATGTGCTACTGACAGCACTGACCATTCCCAGCTAGGTGGAACCAGTATGCAGCTAAAGTGTTATTGACACAACATATGCATCACTATTTTTTATATAAATTATGACAAATCCATTATATTAAAAAATTGCACTGTTAAAGCTTGAAACAAGAGGACCTCGTTGACACTGAGATACACTTCTGAGGCAATAATAACAAATCTTAACACCTTATATTTACAGTGTACTTGATTTTTCACAGAAGGAAATGAACATTTCTGAAAAGATAAAGAGAATACAGAAGGTGAACATTTTAGAATATTTCCTCATGAATATGTAGCTTGAAGCAAATTTCTTGGTTAGTAGCTAAACCTTTTTGGATGTTTACCATTTAGCACCTTGATGGTTGACATACCATATTACATCTCACTATCATTTCTTTCACCGATGATTTAAGTATCACTGACTTGAGGTACATCAGGTGTGTTCCGAGTACTGGTTAACCATCCAGGATTCAACGAAAAAGTGGTTATGTTGACTGATTGTCTGTTAGCCCTTGATAGCATAAAACGATCCTAAATATTTTTTTTGGAATGGGGTTTAACGCTATTTTCAACACATTTTAGGTTATACAGATTGTAATCCATTCAAGTACACCAAAAATGCATTTCAAATGTGTTAATTTTGCATTTCAAACGCGTTTGTTTTTGCTAAAACACATTTTAGCCTGCATTTGCATTCAAATTGTTTACCAGTTTTCGTTTACACAGCATGTTCATCAATCGCATCATCTCTGGTTATCCAATTGTAACACCGCAGTAGAATAAATAGTATGAACTATGTATTTAACGAAATCGCCTTTTTTTTAATGAAAGTATATTAATTAAATAAATTAAATTTAAAATAATATTGATTAAAATCTTTCTCAAAGATTGCTAACTACGCCACCCTATTTTAGATATGGTCTATCATATAGGTGATGATTTGTAGCGTGACAGCAGATACGTATGTTACATAAAACTCAATCTTTGAAATTAAATACACACGGTAGCGTGTCATGTCAATTTCATCAGATAAACAAGTTACTTTCACGTAATCATAAGATGGCCAAACAATGCCAGACTGGTTTACACTAAAGTTAACATTATGGTATCAAAAAAGTATATAATAAATAAATGTGAACCAGTCTGTGTTTTTATATCTGGAGTGGTGTATAATTTGCTATTATACAAGAAACAGAGTATAGACGCCTCAGGCAAGTATTTATCTTATGTACAAGAATAATGCATTATTTACCCTTTTATTTACAATTATAATTCCAGTTAGGAAATTAGATAGACTGTCATGTAAAACAATTATAGCAATTCATTAAACAAAGGAATTTATATAATCCGCAAAGATAAATATATTTACAAATACACATCCCTTAATTTATGTAGTGAATGCACACGCTTTCTGTCTATAATCCAACAAAGTTGATTTTTGACCTTGTACTAATGTGCAATGTCATAACTCTGACAGTTTCTTGCGTCATTTTACGTTGCGCTCTATTTCACTAAGGTAATGACTGGGGGAAGCAGGGATGTTTTCTTAACAAGAGTTGTCAGAAGACAAAAAAACTCGCCCCTGGGTGTCTAAGTCCAAAAAGGGCCATAACTGTGCCAAAATAAAATCCAAAGATATGGTTCTTGTCTGTGTGTGTTCCATTGTTGATGGTGAACACACATGCAAAGTTCATTCACATCCAATGAGTGGTTACAAAGATATCTTAAACATAAACGCTAAAGTTTAACCTGGGTGTCGACTGACGACGCCGCTGCCGGGGTCATGGTAATAACTCTCCTTGGACTTCGTCCCGGCGAGCTAAAAAAGAGTAAAAGTTTTATGTTTTGTGGCAGGGTTTCTTAAATTGCTGGTACTTCCGTCTTAAGACCTTTTTTCTTTTCAATTTTTTATAAATTGTCTGTCCACACATTTCCTACAAATCTTATAAAAAACATTAAATAACATTTGATCAATAACCTGATTGTTTGTCATCAGGTGTACTAAAGTAGGGAAGCTATTGGAAGAGTCAATCATAGTATTAATAGCACACTTCTTGTATGTGATCAGTAAGTCATATCAGACCGAAATGTGTTTGATCAGTAATTTCTTTCATCCACAAGCCATTTTACAGGAAATACCCTCCCCCACCCCCAACATAAGTGCATTGATGCATACTCACTGTAAATAAAATAAATTATATAGACCATTTGAAATTAAGATAAAATTTCCATACCGGTTAATCATCGTTAACTTTAATCCATTATTTTTATATATTTGTTACAAAATCTGATAAGTGTTTAAATTTTTGAAAATAAATGACGGTCTGTATATCCAGTTTTACTGGTGAAGGAAGACCTCAGACTGAATATCAGACTGAGTAGAACCACCGTCCTTCCGCAAGAAACTGGCAAACTTTCTCACATAAAGTTTTTGGAGCATGCCGGACTCGAACCTATGACCATAGCAGTGAGAAGTTAGTGATCTTGTGACGATGCCTTTGACTACTCGGCCACGGAGGACCCCCCAAAATATTCAAACAAACAAACAGGCTGTTCAACATGTACAATAATCTAGGCTATCAAAAGTTATAACATAACATGCGTTCTTACCTGTCAGGAGTGAAGTGAGCCAGAGATGGATCCACAGACAATATACCGATAAACTCAACTATATCAGTCACCTTGAAGCTGTTTATATCATCATAAACCTGTAAAAACAGGATTACAAATATAGAGATACACTCGGGTCCCGTTATAACACGGATCTTGGGGTCCACAAAACGAAACCGCGTTATAAGCGGACCGCGTTATAGCGATAATTACCTCGAAAAAAATCGATGTCGGTTTTTCACACCTATCGTGCTGTCCTACTGTGAATGGTATTGTTTGCATTGTAATACGATACAACGCGTATTTAGTTACAACAGATACACTTAGATATGTATGAAATTAATACAAAAAAAGAAAAGAAAGAAAAACATTTTCGTGTTTGATTATACTAAAATTGGCAGCCATTTCTGTTTAACCCGGAAGGAGAAAAAACAGTGTCTATATAAAAAATCGCGCTTAAATTTAAACTCAACGCTGATAGTATAAAAATATTAAAAATATAAATCTGAAGTATTAACAACAATTAAATAATAAAAATAAGTTTGTGTTTACGATCCGATAAGATACCCGCGATATATTAATACCTGTCAACCGCTTCGTTGTTTGATCACGTGATCACTGGATAATAACAAAGTTTGCATATGGCTTCCGTGTTTGGCGCGTGTCAGCATTTATTGAAGCACTCGGGATTATTACAAACTGTTAATTGTCAATGCTGGCATGAATCAATCCCTTAAACAATCCTTTAAACCACCATGAGGTAATGGTTATAACAGTTTGTTATAATCAAGGCTAATTGGTGAGTAGAAGATGAGCGATTATCAAATCAAAACATGGCGACGATCTATTGTTTGGTTGTCATTTGGTCATTCGCGCATATTTTCAAGTTTTGTATCACGAACTCCCCCCCCCCCCCCCACCCCGCCGAAAAATTGGGAGCCAAGCAAAAACCGCGTTATAACGGAATTCGTGTTATATCGGACCGCGTTATAACGGGACCGCAGTGTATGTGAATGAATTACTTGCACGACAAAAATTCTGAGAACTGACACACTTTAAGCCCCAACTACAATACAAAAGCTGTAAGATGGCTCTGGGGCAGGTTTTATATAATTCTATACATAATTCAAAATAGAAACCTTTTTGCAAAATTTGAAAGTCACCACTGCATTGCTTTTGCATACTTCTAGATAATTGGTGATTGGCAAAAAGATATTTTCCAAAAAGTGTGTGTTATACACATTTTTAAAAAACAAGAGTTGTCAGAAGACAACAAAGCTCGCCTATGGGATTAAACTCACCACCCATGCAAAGATTGAGATTTGAGGCAAACACCAAAACTTTAAGACAACTAAATGCAAAAGTTTACCTGAGTGTCTACAGATGATGCCGAAGACGCTGGGGTCATGGCAATAGCTCTCCTGGACATTTGTCCCGTTATATAGAAAACAAAAATGTTCATAATACCTGCTTTTTTTCAGAATGTCTTACCTTAACTAGACAAGCCAGACCATCCTCACCAGGGAGAGGAAAATTCAAATCTGGTCCCTTTGAGGTGCCTGCTTCTACAATGAAAATAAAATTATATTAGTTATTTAGTTTGATGGTAAAGTAAGCTTAAGATTTTTTTGTGAATCACAATCAAGACCATTTCCTTGGTGGTGGGGGAGGGGGGGGGGGGATGTAGTGAGCAGGGATTTTACAAATTTGAAATGAAAATTAGTTCAGGTATTTTTTCTACATGTACATGTATTACTACATGTACTTATATATATGGTCATCCATCATAATGTATTCATTATTTATGTTATTTGCTCATAGATTTCTCAATCTGTGCATTTTAATTAATGACATCATGTGTTTGCCTCATCATTTTCAATCAATTTTATGTACAAGTTTTGGGTGAACTGTTAGTGTTGTACATACCAGATGTCATAGTTTCTCAGTGACTTCTTCAATGCTTTGAACATTGTCAGGGCAATTTTAAGAAATATGACTTTCAAACAGACTAGCTAACAGCAGTAACATCTGCCATCAAATATATATGATTCTATGTAAATGGGAGTAATAGTTTTCCATCACTTTCCATAAAACAAAGATGAAAGGAAAATTGTATCGGTGATATGTACTTGAAATAGACATTATTTTAGTCATGTTTGTGTCATGTCTTTTAAAAAATAATTCACTGTTTAAAGACATGGACAAACTATATCATATTAAGGATATAAAATAGCTAGAACCATGTAAAGTAATTTATAGCTATTAACAAATTCTTTATTTTTAGTTTACCTTGTGACATCATGTCAGTAAACTTATGCAGATCATCATTTGCTTTCCCAAAATGATTGGTAACGGTGCAAAATTATTTCAGTCCGTCATCAAACAAAGAAATCGGTCCCACTTTGAAAAAACTGTCAGTCATCAAGTGAATGAAATAAAAAAAATGTGAGAAAGTTGACCAGTTACTTGCGGAAGTACGGTGGTTCTACTCAGATTCAGTCTGTGGTTTTCCTTCACCAATAAAACTGGACATGCCATATATAACCTTGTATGTGTTGAAAATGGTGTTAAACACCATTTAAAAACAAGAGGGCCAAGATGACCCTATATCATTCACCTGACTGACCTTGAGTCACCCAACTTAAGTAGATTATACAATACATGTACACTCAAAATTCCAGAAAAACTAGTGGGCAAGAAGTTAGAATTTCAACTTGTTTTGAAGATGTTACAGATGCGTAGAAGAGTTCAAACTTGGTAGAGTTTCCCCCATGGTAAATGTCAGTGAAATTACATCGAAATCAGGTCAGTAGATTCTGACAAGAAGGCTTTTGAAGTTTTTACTATAGCTGCCTATATAGTAAACTAGCACCTTACTGTGGCGGTCATGTTTTTTAACAAATCACAACGGCTTAAACAAACTTGGTAGAGGGTCACCAAAGGAACATTTCTGCAGATTGTTTTAAAATCGATCAAGTGGTTAATGACAAGAAGATTTTTTAAGTTTTTACTATAGCTTATATAGTAAACAAACCCCACTCCCTGGCCGCCATGTTTTTTTGACGAATCACTACCATTTGAACAAACTTGGTGTAGGATCCTCCAAGGAACATTTCTGTGAAATAATTTTAAAATCCAGCCAGTAGTTTCTGACAAGAAGATTTTTTAAGTTTTTACTAATTAAACTTGCCCCACCCCCTGGCGGCCATGTTTTTTGACAAATCAAGATGGCTTGAACAAACTTGGTAGAGGGTCACCCAAGCAACATTCCTGTGAAGTTACATCAAAACTGGCCCAGTTGTTTCTGACAAGAAGATTTTTTAAGTTTTTACTTAAGCTTATATAGTAAACTAACAATGCCCCCTGGCGGCCAATGTGATGAATCAAGATGGCTTGAACAAACTTGGTGAAAGGTCTTCAAAGGAACATTTCTGTGAAATTATTTTAAAATTGAGCCAGCAGTTTCTTTCAAGAAGAATTTTTGAGTTTTTACTAATTAAACTTGCCTAGCCCCCTGGCGGCCATGTATTTTGACGAATCAAGATGGCTTGAACAAACTTGTCAGAGGGTCACTCAAGGAACATTTCTGTGAAGTTATATCAAAATTGGCCCAGTGGTTTCAGAGGAGAAGTTGTTAGAAGCTTAAAGTTAACGACGAACAATGGACACCAGGCGATCACAAAAGCTCATCTGTGAGTCTTCAGCTCAGGTGAGCTAAAAAAGAATCATATATCTATAACAAAGAACTATACTAGAGTAAACTGCTTTTTCTACAAAACCTGGTTGTCTTTCAGTTTGCTGGCGTTTTGCTTCCCCACTTTCAGTTTCCATGTCAACATTGCTAGTATCTCCAGTACCATTAGTTGCACTTGCACCATCTGATGAGGTTGCCATGGATTCCCTAACCTCTTTGTTAATTTCCAATTCATCATCAAGACCACGTTTTGTTCTTGCAGGCATCTTGGATGTGGAGGGATAACTTTTCATTTTTGTTCTACTGAGATCTCCATGGGATTACATACAGTTAAGATCAAATAAATTTCATATACATAAAAATATTAAACAACACATTTTGTGTTATCATGAATGCTGTTGTAATTGTATTGTGTTAAGCATTGCTTTCAACAATATTTTCAGTCATACAACGACAGTGTCTACTTAAGACAGTATCTGAGTGTGCAACACTGGAGTACCATGCCGAAGACACATGGTATGATACTCCACCTAGTCACATTATACTGACACTGGTCGACAAGACCCAGAACTATCCTCTTAATAATAAGGTGCCTAACGAGGAAGTTTTTAGTACAATTTTTCAAGTCTTTGTAATGACTTGCAAGGAACTGAACCCACGACCTTCCACATGTAAGGCGGAAGCTCTACCACCAGACCACGCTGCAACTTTATCATGGAAAACTTTTTCAGCTAATAAACAGAAGCAAAAATTTAGCTAATTCCAACACGAGGCCTAAGAGGACCTGACTCACTCTACTGGCAACAGATGCTACATGTAAAATGTCTAAGGTCTAGACCTAAACTCTTAGGCAGCGCCAAATTTGACCCCAGGGACCCAACTTCGACAAAGTTTTGGCCTTGAACTTCCAAAAAAGATGTTTTTTAAAATTTCACTTAAGATGTGCTTATAAGCCCTGTGGCGGTGGCATTTGTTGCCAAATCACGCTGGTTCAAGAACTCATGCGCCATCTTATGGTTATATAACTGCTGTGCAAGTTTGGTTAAGATTCAATGAAAAATGAAGGTGCCATCGCATCTACAAGCAAAAGGTTAACGTACAGACGACGGCAGACAGTTTACCAAGACACAAGTCCTGCTGGCCTTTGGCCAGTAGAACTAAAAATGAAAACCAGACATTTTCCCAATCATGGCATGAAAAATGAACTACTTTTTTGTATTAAAAGCAGTCACATATACACCCATCATGTGGCAGATCATTTAGAAGTCACCAAACAAAGGGACAGCTATTCTACTTATCTATGTGACTTGTTTAATAATATCAATGAATCAGTCCAAAGGTAAAATGGAGTTTAGTTACCAGTGTTTTTGCAACACCAAGAGATACATTCGCCTGACATATGAAAGAGTGCGAAGCAAATTGCTCAGCTGTTATTTAGTAGGCTGCAAAAGGATATTTTCTTTACCCAGTCAGCTTCCCCTGGTACAGGTACTGTGTACAGCGTCATTCTATCCATGGTTATATTGTTTTTTGATTCAATATCTATAGATTGGTTTAACTACAATAAAGACGAAACAAGATAAATAACATATGATAGCAAGCAAGTGCAGATACTCGTCTTTTATTTCAATTTATATGTTTCAAAGTGTAATATGCTTTTAATTTTAGTTATGAGCATTCCTCTATAATTATAGTCATATTGAAGAATTTGCTACGTATCTGATAGGTACTGTATTAGAATAAAATCTTTATCATAAATTTTATTTATTAGGATATGTGGCCTATCTGGAGCAAAAACTGACTCGCCAGCCAGTTGAGTATTTACAGATCTTCACTAGCCCACAGTGTGGAATTTTACACCCCTGAATGAAAATCGTAAGTATGTATGTTTTAAACAGTTTACAGGTCATACTGTTTTAAACTGTTAAACTGGCATACTGTACAGGAAAGGGAATGGGGCCGAACTTGCGGCCCCAAAAACAGCAAAACAAAACATTGTATATTAGATGATGTATAACTAATTACCCCACACTCTGCCACATCCTTGTACTTGCCAGATCTCATGCTAGTTTGTCCGGACTGTGAGTCCTTCACCTCGTATTTGCCAAGAAAGAACTCTGGATCATACATGTCCTGTATCATGCAGCGATACCGCACC
This sequence comes from Panopea generosa, assembly GCA_029582155.1. NCBI lineage: Eukaryota > Metazoa > Mollusca > Bivalvia > Adapedonta > Hiatellidae > Panopea > Panopea generosa. The sequence continues at coordinate 58,791,224 of CM055908.1, read as the reverse complement.
AGCGAGTTGGCACGGAGCTTGTGGAGAGGCGTGTCATTTAAACTTGGTATCTACATGGTGATAACAGGTAAAATGTCAGTGGTTGACGAAAATAAGAATGAATATATAAAATTGAAATCGATGCGTTCAATGCCATTTTCAACAAATTACGTTTATATATACATGTTTGACATATTTAGTTTTATGGTGGAGGAAGACCTCAGAACAGTTAAAGAGTAGAATCACCTTCCTTCTGCTATGAACTGACCAACTTTCTCACATAAAGTGTTTGGACAGAACAGGGCTCAAACCTACGACTTTGGTAGTGAGTGATAAATGATCTTGGCCCCTTAGACAGTCAGCACAGAAGACCATCCTCGTTAGTTTTTAATAATGGAAGGTAATTTACTTTTCTTGTCCAAATTTAATTGACAAATTTTCTATACTAAAACATGTTTATTCTGAAAACGCTAAATACAGGTATGTATAATATTTGACTAAAAATCTGGGGGTTATTTTCAAAATCTGGGGGTCATCAGTTGACTAGGTTTAAACTTAGTCAACTTGAAAAATTGGAGGTAAAAAAGTACATATTTTACTAAAACAGTTTTTCTTCCTGTTTACCACAAATTTCTTAATCAAAGGTGCAACTGAAGTTAAAAACTTCAGAACAATTTAACTTCAAATGAATGTTTCACTTTTGGCAACAAGTCACAACAACTAGAAACTAGTTTTTATGATCATGGCCACAGTGCCATGAACTTTTCAAATATCATAGCCCCAGCTCCATCACCATGGCCCTGACTATTTTAATGAATAACTCTAAAATTATTTCAATATTTTATATTTCAGCTGAGCTACATGTTTAGCGTTTCTAAGCATTATACTCTTCAGAAAACGAAACTTTGTTATTGTTTTCTTTTTTCCTAAAAGCAATTCTCTTCTGGCTCATAACTAAGACTCGTTTTAGAGTAATGTTACCTTAATATAAAAACATCTTAATGGTAACTTAACAAAAATTAATTAAATTTCTGAAATTACATAATCATTTTTCAAAATGGATATAATTTTCTAAAAGTTTATTTTCTTTTTCATAACCTTTTAAACGTCCGTTAAAGAAACATAAATGGCGCCAGGAATATCGCCGTAAAACATAGACCGGCTGGTGTTTAAACTGGTATTAAAATGTCGCGTATGCGTGTCTTGATACCTAATAGAAATAAAAATAAAAAGATTTTCAGATAGAGCATCGTACGTACATTGTAAACAACTTTTTTGGAAAGTTTTACGATTTCCACATTTCATCTTTATATATAAACAACCTAAAACTGGGTATATATATCATTGCTATTGTTGCAGCCTACGTTTGTTTTAACAGATGTTGTCTTCGAACTACAATATTGCTTTGCAGAAAATAACGTATGTGAACGTAATCATCTTTGCGATTGCATCAATATAGCGTTAATAACCAATTAAAGCATTTATGTAACTTAGCAGAACTGCGTGACCAGGGTTTCCCTAAATCCCACCACATCATCTGCCAAAACAGCTGGTATTGTAAAAGTAACTCTGAAACCAGCTTGCCGAAACAAATATGCGTATTTTGAATTTCTGTAATGTAAATCTCCAATTATAAAATGCATTTCCCCCCAGTTTTTTAAGGTCTGAAACAGAGGTGCGTATTATTCTAAGGTATAGAAAAAATAATTTAATTTTTCAGGTTTCATCAGAGTTTCCCGCTTATTTCGCGATCTTCAACAAAGGCCAGCTGAGAACAGTATTTCTGATGCCTATTATCTTAAACATAGTGCAAAAAACACATGAAGTTTTAAATATGTCTTACATGCTTTATATTTTATTATTTCTATTAAATAAACACAGTTTACAAACCCTTTGATGTATTATTTTGTATTATTTAACTTCCAAACGGGAAAACAACAAAACTTTTCACTAAACAGGAAGTCATCAATTTATGATTAGAGTGGTACATATACTTCTGTTGAAAAAACACAGGAAGTTTTAAACATGTCTTACATGCTTTTTATTTTATGATTTCTATTTAATAAAAGCAGTTTATAAAAAACTTTTGTGTATTATTATGTATACTGTAACTTCCAAATGGGAAAACAACAAAACTTTTCGTTAAACCGAGAGTCTTCAATTGATTAACTAGACTGGTACAAATATACCGTATATCCTCGGCCATAAGTCGAATTTTTCAGACTCCAAAATCACTCTCTGAATCCCTACTCGACTTATGGCCCCGTCCTAGTCCCGAGTGATGATTTTTTTTACCAACGGTCAGCTCCTACTGAAGTTTTGAACGTCGAATTTCAGTTTCAGCAACAGTCTATATGAACAATGACACCAAAGTGCAGAATTGAATTACACTCTTGTCAATCAACTATGCATCTCGCAAACACAAAGGATGATTACGTCATACGTGGAAAGTTACTTTGTTCATGGAAAACTCTGATTGACAGTTGAAAAAAAGGATCGGTTTCAATTAGACGCCTGATGTTTTAACTCTATGCAAGGGAAACCTTGATCTTGGTCAGCCGAACGATTGCGTTGCCTAGCAACCTATACGATGTTGGCACGGGTGTAAACATATATGCCGAAAATTGCCTTGGGATATTTGGGTCAGAAGTAACCGATTATTGCAATTTGCATTCCCACATATGTGGTGACACTTATCCACAGATTACAGAATATACCAAATATTCAACAGAAGACTGCATTTGTTTGTCGGCTGCATATTTGCCGCTGATTCGATAACGGTACATGAACGTATACTGGCGTAAGGTCAGTTGTGAGTGCAGGCAATCGCTACTGTAGGAATTTTAATATTTAGGTGACCCAAATCTCACCCACTTCCTTTTTGAAATTCTGGGTCGACTTAAGGAAGGGTCAATGCAAAAAACTGAGATCTGAAGGTCAAAAAGTCCCCTCGACTTATGGCCCGACTCGTCTTATGGCCGAGGATATACGGTACTTCATTATCTTTTTATGGGATAATTGTATGGGGTTTAATGTAATGAAGAAATATATATGAAAATATTGATATTACTATGGATTTCATTTTTTTTTACAATTATGAATAATTATTATCAGTTGATTGATTAAGAACAATCACAAAACGAAATTAAAAATTTGGGACAAGAAAATTGTGCAGGTGTTCGGCCCTCCGCCCACTTGAACATTCTGTGTCCTTTACTGCTGTCAGATTATCACTCTGTTAATTGAAACTAATTGACATCTCCTTGATCTTGATTTAACAAGTGCGAATACTGTCTGACATGTGGCAATAGTGACATGTTTGAGTAGTGTTGAGAACCTGGTGAGTGAGAAGGGGTTGATGACGCAGGATCCCCCAGCGGACTTGTAAGAACCAACATCAGAAACGAACTACTACGATGAGACTTCCAGTCCCATCTCTGATGAACAGTTTCGGCATCTGTTCGACAGCGCTGTCGAAGAAGATGACTTTGAGGGGTTTGATGAGTCCGATATCAGAGACTGCTGAATGATGCAGAAACAGTGAGTGTGATAAAATACTCCTTGAAAGAAGTACTTAAAAAAAAATTGTCAATAGTTTATTGATTATTAGTAGTTTATTTTTTCTTTTGTCTTACCCAAATACAAATATATAAATGGTAACACCATTTTATACTCGTAAATTTTATTGTCTCTAACCCGCTATATATTACATCAAAATGTTTTACCTATGTTTTCACAAAGTTATGCATACACCAGTCTAGTTTTCTTTACTCCATAATTAACCAATCAAAATTCATCTTTCACGTTGGTTTGGATTTCAAAATTGCGGATATAGTAAACAACTGATTCATCTGATTCGTGCCTGCGGATATTAAACGTATACTAGCTTTTTTTTCGACCAGTTTCGGCTTCAAAATCACCTGAGGATTATACTTGAGTGTGTTTTATAATCGGATATTTACGGTATTTTAAGGTTGCGTCATAGTGGACGCACTGAGACCTAAAAGGGATTATATTAGCAAGTAACACAAACACGCTGTTAATTCAGACTTTTCCTGTATGCAGTGTGAACAAAATAATGCTTATATATTGATGTATAACCTTTATTTACTTGAAAGTTATAAAATTAACAGTAAATGATGCTGGCCCAAACTTTAATAAGTCCTGCAATAAAGTATTGCGCAATGTTTACATTGAACTCCATAAACTTCCAGAACAAAGCCTTGAAAACGTGATTTGGAACGGAGGATTGATCGGAAGCCCGAAAGCGGTTCGTTGAAAATGGCAAATGTAAACAAAAACAAAAACATGGCTTCAGAAACCCGATGTTTGTTATAAAGAGGTCATGCAATTAGACACTTTAGACGTTTATATCTGTAAGTTATAAGTGTATCTTCATGCTGGGCGTGTGTATTTAGGCCAGGGAGTTGACGGTAATATGCCAATATAATCCCTTTAAAAAAAAGACTTGTGTTTCAGGTTTCCCGACCGATCCTACCAAAAACCCCTGACTTAAAAATTGCTGACTGTCAGCCCTAAAAACTCCAACCGTATTTTTCACGATAGTTTGGCAATTTTATTCAGCAGTGCTCAAAGAATAGGATTGCCTGATGCCCAGGGCTTGTCAAATCTGGATCCGGGCATGTGCCTTTTTCAAAGTTACTTGTCTGTCGGGCTTGTCTTAAAAAATCAGACAAGCTTCCAATGACATGCATGAGCCACAGTGGTCCTATTCTTGCCATTACTCATATATGGCTCCCTGAAACCACACAGGGGTTGGTAATTTAACCACAATAGTGAACATAACAAAAAATGATAAAATGAACACAACACCCATTCAGAGGATTCCTACCCCTCTGCAGAGATCAGCAGTGATTCTATTCTTAGCCGGAACCACACGGGCTGCATATACATGATAAAATTAATCTCAATGGGAAAACAGTATTAACAGGTATAAATAGCTGGTTATCGATAGCGTAAAAAGTTTTTAAATCAGGGAAAGGGTTAAACAGTCTATAGAAGGATTTATCATTACGATCAATGTAAACATACCCAGGAAAGAGCTTTTTCTGTTTGAAGCTTTTCTCCAAAATAATCCCGGACTAAGGAACTTTCACAATTGCCATTTTTATCTGAAAGTAAAGGAATAAAGATTAATCAACCTGATCAGAATGCACACAAATGGGTAATAATACCATAGCATAGGTTGTAGATGTGCTCAAATGTTTTGTTAGAATCATTAACATTGTCAATAAAACATGTCTGCATCAAAGTAGATTTACAAATTGCTTAAGCTCATTTTAACCTAATTTTATTTAAGCAAATGCACTTTTAACAGAAAGCACCTAGCTCTTACCTGGTACAGCCAGGAATTTACACCCAACTCTTTTCAGTAGGTAGCCAGTTGGGACTGGCTAATGTCCCTGTCCAAAATTAGGTAGCCCAATATTTTTTTATACATTTATACAAAATAACAGTAAAACGTAAGATTGAGTTACAATTTTCACATATTTTATTAGACAATATGATTTAAAAGCATTTTATATGCTTTGTTCTGTAAAGTTTATATGTCTTTCAGATAATGAATATTTTCATCACCATCATCATCATCATCATCATCATCATCATCTGTCTCGGTATCTTTTATCATGTAAATGACTGAAATAATTTGGATACACTGGTTTCTTTATGCATGCAAAATTATTTTTGTCTTTAGCCTTTTCGCGAATATACCAAGTTTTTTAACTGTCTAAATTTTGAATGTGGCTCCATTTATGTTACTTGCAATAACTGAGTGTTTAATAATACATTAATAGAACAGTATATTTCAATAATAATATATACAATATTTTTAACCATTTTAAAAGTTTGAAAAATTATAGATAATCAGCTGATGTAGTGGAACAAATGTCTATGATGAAATTGGAACTCATATCCAACACCCCTGTGCATGGAGATTCAAAGGCAGTGCAGGTTTTAAGATCTCAATGATCTTTCTGAACCATAAAGAAAGACAAGGCTTCCTAAAATAATCAATTCATGATAGCTGAAAGTATAAGCTGATAAATAGAAAGAAAAGAAAGAGTTCTTACCGAGGTTAACTAACAATTCCACTGTCAACCTTGGCAAAATTTGTAAAGAAAAATAACTATCGATACGATTTTAACTTCAAATATTAAATTTACATACATTCTTTTGAAAAAAAGTCTGACCTTTCAATGAAGTAGACTGTAAAAAATTTCAGAAAAAAAAACTGATGACAGTTTATAAAATCTCTTAACATTAAGGAGTTGCAATGGTCTAGTGGTTAGCATGTTTGTTCCAAGACCCCTTAGGTCCCCGGTTCCATTTCCGGTGGGGTTTCTTCCACAAGTTTTCAAATGCACTCCCACTGTGCCTTATTCAGGCAACATGTAATACCCCTCGTGAGGACATAGGCTTTAATGCATGTCAACTGACAATGAGAAAAAATAATAAAAGCATAAAAGATATAATATACGGGCCGTATTGAAAAGCAGGTTAAAAACAACAGGTTTCTAGGTGGGACACATGTTTAAATGGCACACAGCCTGTCTTAACTGATCAGGGCTTAAGGGATAATATTTCTAGGGAACGAGTTCTACTGGACAATAGTGGAAGGGAAGAAAGAAAACTTGTAAATCACAATTTGTTATGATTCGTCTGTAGGCCAGAGAATGGGATAGACTTGTTCTTGTATTAGGAATAAGACAATTTTCAGGTAGAAGTGTGATTAGATTACGGGGGATGTTATACAGCATAACCAGTCATAGGTCAATACGACAAAGGTCAATTTTACTGTCCCCAGTTTAAAATGGTCAACATGTAAGCGTGAGGGGGATACATTCTCATACACTCTCTCCTCAGGTTGCCCCCCCCCCCCCCCCCCCCCCCCCCAATAACTGAAACGCTCCTATGCCTATGTTTGTACAATCCCGCCTCTTAGGGTGTGTAGACTAAACAGAGGAGCAGTACTCAAGCTGGGGCCTCACAAGTGTCATGGATTTGAGTTTATTGGAGTGAACTTTTATTCGTGGAAGATGGTATTCAAAGCAGTCGGGCCCCATGTACAGGGAGTCGTACCAACTGCTCATAATCCTCACGAGAGGGTGAGAGGATGTTGTACTATCAGGGCTAGAATTTAACTTTTTTATGCACTGGCAATTTTGGCTAGTGCCTAAAATTTCAACTGGCCAAATTTGAAACCAACTAGCCAAACCAATTTTCGCAGAAACATGTAGTCCTAAATGTGTAAATAAACCCAAAATTAATTGTTTCAAAGCCCGCATGTTATTTAATATGCAATATTAGCTTGTATTCATTTTATAGACAATGGTATCAAGGTTAATATATAAGTTAAGGTATTTCAATTTCAAAGCAGTACTTAAAAAATAAAGTTGTCTTTGTTACTTATTATACTACCATAAAAAAATGCATACAATGATATATCAAAAATAAATACTATTAACTAAACAAAAGTATGAATCATGGATTCAATAATAACAAGTGTACAGAGACTGAGATTGAGACATACACACATTTCTATTTATAGAATTAATATAGCCAATGGCAGTTTGTTTTAAAATTAGATCTAGATCTAGCCAAGGACTGTTTAACATGTGTAAATGTTGTGATATCATAATAATATAGTTAAATTATTACGGACGATCTGCCGATCACGTGGTTTCTAAAACTGACACCATTTTGTCATTGTCAAGTTTATAGCCCAGTGTGATATTGTGATATCGGTTCAATGGAGAAAAAGATGTTATTTTATCAGCCATTTTAACAGCTGACAAAATATGTAAACAATAAAATTGACGGGTTTCAACTTTACTTTTATTTTATAGAGTGAGTGCGCGATAGATCAAACTAGACGCAGTCTACTCTTTATGTTGACGGGTTTTAACTTTACTTCATTTTCACAGAATGAACTCGTGATCAAAAACAATTGGACGCAGTCTTCTCATATTAACTGTTTAATACATGGCATTGAAAATCATGCTGATAGTGGGTAATTTGACGCGAGAAACAAAAGTAATTGAGGAAATTTGACACAAACTTCTTATTTTTACCTGGATAATACTTGTTTATTTTCAAAATTCAATAAAATGAACATAATTAGTAATTTTCTCAACTTAAAATCCATTCGCAAAAAAATGCCAGCTTAAGTAATTTCAACTTGCATTTTCAAAATACAGCTCGCATTTTGCGAGTGGCGAGTGCTTAAATTTGAACCCTGACTATCCGTATATACTGCATATGATACTCTAGCCAGGCCCCAATATGAATGGAATGCCCTGGCATCATCTGTAGTCAGGGCTAGAATTTAACTTTTTTGTGCACTGGCAATTTTGGCCAGTGCCTAGATTTCAACTGGCCAAATTTGAAACCAGCTAACCAAACCAATTTTCGCAGAAACTTGAAGTCCTAAATGTCTTAATAAACCCAAAATTAATTGTTTCAAAGCCTGCGTGTTATTTAATATGCATTATTGGCTTGTATTTATCTTATAGACAATTGTATCAAAGTTATTATATATGTCAAGGTACAATTCAAAGCAGTTCTTTACGTAACAAAATATTTTAAAATATAAAATTGTCTTTGTTATTTATTATACTACCATAAATAAATGCATACAATGATATATCATAAATAAACACTTTTATCTAAACAAAAATATGAATCATGGAATCAACAATAACAAGTGTACAGAGACTGAGATTGAGACACATCTAATTTATAGAATTAATATAGCCAATGTCCATTCGTTTTAGAATTAGATCTAGCCAAGGATGATTGTTTAACATGTGTAAATGTTGAGCTGTCACTCCCATTTCATTACAGTATTAACTGATGATTATCTCTTTTTCCTTGTTGGGACTCACTTTCAATCGTCGGTTCAATGGAGAAAAAGATATAATTTTATCAGCCATTTTAACAGCTGACAAAATATATTAACAATAAATTTGACAGGTTTCAACTTTACTTTTATTTTATAGAGCGAATGCGTGATCGATCAAACTAGACGCAGTCTACTCATTATGTTGTTGACGGGTTTTAACTTTACTTCCTTTTTGCAGAATGAACTCGAAATCAAAAACAATTTGACGCAGTCTTCTCAAATAAATTTTTAATACATGTCATTGACAATCGTGCTGCTAGGGGGTAATTTGTCGCAAAATGCAAAAGAAATTGGGTAAAATTGACAAGAATTCGTTAATTTTTACCAGGGTAATACTTGTTTATTTTCAAAAATCAATAAAATGAATACAATAAGTAATTTTCTCAACTTGAAATCCACTCGCAAAAAAAGCCAGCTGAAGTAATTTCAACTCGCATTTCAAAATACAGCTCGCATATTGCGAGTGCTTAAATTTCGAGCCCTGGTAGTGGCAGCTCAGCTGTTAGTCAAGTTGATCATGTCTCCCCTTGAAACCACAGGCCCTATCTAACTATAGCTTTTGGATAGCTATATATAGTAAATAATGGAAAGGTAGGACATTTCAAAAATACCCAAATCACTGAATCCATGACCGATTTCATGACATGAAGTTTTAGGGTACGTAGAAAATAATATTATAAACATAAACATCATGTAATTACAACAGATAGGTCGTGTTTTGCCTATAAAATTAATATTTTACGTTCCCAAACAAGTCCCACATTTGCCTTGCCTAGTTATTTCCTGTTGCATAGTGCGAATATCTTATATGATTTTGATTGGTTATCAGGTGCTGTTTGACAGATGGCGGGAAATACGTTTTCGATCTTTCTGTACACACAGGATAACATCAAATTTTTGTTGAACATTATAAAACAATAATTATTTAATTGTTGTCATCAAGGATATATCGCGACATGTTTTCATGTTTATGTAATATTTTTGATATATTTTAACCAAATTTCAAACCTTCAAAATGTAAGGTTTAAATTTTGGCTTATCATGCAATGATGACATATTCACTCCATGTCAGTACAGGATGTGTACAGCCTTCATAAATGTAGAAACTTGATTTTGCAGAAAAATGCATATTCTTGCTAATTACTGTTTTCAAAGAGATCAACATTAGTAAGTAGGTTTATTATGATTTTGTCCATGAATTTAAATTAAGTTTTCTCGCTTCACACCTTTATATTTTTCAAACCAGATATGGTCATTTTGAAGTGTCCTACCTTTCCATTATTTAATATATATAGCTATCCGAAAGCTTTAGTAAGATACGACCTATGCTTGAAACAGGCTCTATTTTTAAATATTTTAAAAACTAACCCTATACAGTCATCCTTTTAACCCTTTACTTCATATAGACACCTTTGGACACCTCTAACATAAACATCTAATAGAGAAGGCTTTTGAATTATTGGGTGCATTATGTTTATATTAACTGACAGAGTATAAAACAGTGCAGGACGTGTTCAGATTGCTCGTAACGAGCAATCTGAACTCTTCCTGCACTGTTTTCAATGGCTTTCTGTGATTGCGTATCTATGGAGTAAAGGGTTAACCTATTAACTGTTTTTATATCAACCTTCTTGTCAGTGACACGCGTCAGTCTAGGTCCCCAGCAAGGGTTTGAATAAATGGCAGATAGATCTATAGAGAGAGAGAGATAGATTGACATATGCTTTATTTGGTAAACATCAACTATTTTAACCAATACGACCTACCAAACATAGTTTGTATTATCCCTAATGGATTATTGATCCAATCTTCTACGCTTGGCATGATTTTCTTTCAAAGGTTTCAGCGTAAAACTACTTTTTTCTGTGTCCAAAAAAATGTAAACAACAGTTCACGTGTGTTGAAGATGGCGGGAAGTATCGGTATGGTATAATTCTTATACAAATTATCATCATCATCATCATCATCATTGTCGTCATCGTCTTCATCAGCAGCAACATTACCATGCTATGTCTGTCTGTCTGCAGGAGCGAATCGTTACAAAATTGAAAGTTACTCAGGGATAAGGTACGAGGGAGGTATCTTAATTCTGCTGGTGGGTAGTGGGGCGTCCACCTGGGATTTTTTACAAATAGAAGTATACAGTCATGGTGGCTTCTGATGACTTTTCAAACTTTTAGGTTTTGCCTATACCCCGGTCCCTGTTATTTTTATTGTTTCTATCCTCTATTTACCCTCTAGCCTCTTTATTTATTTATTTAGGATTTTATTTCAAATGTTACCCAGCAGAGTAACTAAGTATTGCCTGCCTGCCTGCCTGCCTGCCTGCCTGCCTGCCTGCCTGCCTGCCTGCCTGTCTGTCTGTCTGTCTGTCTGTCTGTCTGTCTGTCTGTCTGTCTGTCTGTCTGTCTGTCTGTCTGTCTGTCTGTCTGTCTGTCTGTCTGTCTGTCTGTCTGTCTGTCTGTCTGCAGATATGTGTTCTGCATCTTGACTCTCAAGTTCCCTTGTTCCCAATAATATTACCAATGTTTCATTGTTCCTTGAAATGTATAGCCAGGTTTCCGTTGTTTCTCAAAATACTTACCCGTGTTATCTCTGCTTAGTTTCCTTTATTAACCTCTGAACATCGAACATCCGATTATATCCCTCTTTTCATACACTCTCAAGATAGACTCTTATGGATGTATAAATAGTAGTAGACTTATGGATGTATAAATAGTAGTAGACACTTATTGATGTATAAATAGTAGACACTTATGGATGTATAAATAGTAAACACTATGGATGTATAAATAGTAAACTCTATGGATGTATAAATAACAGATACTATGTATGTATAGATAGTAGACACTTATGGATGTATAAATAGTAGACACTATGGATGTATAAGTAGTAGACACTATGGATGTATAAGTAGTAGCCACTATGTATGTATAAATAGTAGACACTATGGATGTATAAGTAGTAGACACTATGGATGTATAAATAGTAGACACTATGAATGTATAAGTAGTAGACTCTATGGATGTATAAACAACAGACACTATGGATGTATAAATAGTAGACACTATGGATGTATAAGTAGTAGACACTATGGATGTATAAATAGCAGTCACGTGTGGATGTATAAATATTAGACTCTATGAATGTATAAACAACAGACACTTATGGATGTATAAATAGTAGACTCTATGGATATATAAATAACAGATACTATGGATGTATAAATAGTAGACACTATGGATGTATAAGTAGTAGACACTATGGATGTATAAATAGTAGACACTTTTAGATTATAAATAGTAGACACTATGGATGTATAAATAGCAGTCACGTGTGGATGTATAAATAGTAGACACTATGAATGTATAAATAGAAGACACTATGGATGTATAAATAGTAGACACTATGGATGTATAAATAGTAGACACTATGGATGTATAAATAGTAGACACTATGAATGTATAAATAGTAGACACTATGGATGTATAAATAGTAGACACTATGGATGTATAAGTAGTAGACACTATGGATGTATAAATAGCAGTCACGTGTGGATGTATAAATATTAGACTCTATGAATGTATAAACAACAGACACTTATGGATGTATAAATAGTAGACTCTATGGATATATAAATAACAGATACTATGGATGTATAAATAGTAGACACTATGGATGTATAAGTAGTAGACACTATGGATGTATAAATAGTAGACACTATGGATGTATAAATAGTAGACACTTTTAGATGTATAAATAGTAGACACTATGGATGTATAAATAGCAGTCACGTGTGGATGTATAAATAGTAGACACTATGAATGTATAAATAGAAGACACTATGGATGTATAAATAGTAGACACTATGGATGTATAAGTAGTAGACACTATGGATGTATAAATAGTAGACACTATGGATGTATAAATAGTAGACACTTTTAGATGTATAAATAGTAGACACTATGGATGTATAAATAGCAGTCACGTGTGGATGTATAAATAGTAGACACTATGAATGTATAAATAGTAGATACTATGGATGTATAAATAGTAGACACTATGAATGTATAAATAGTAGACACTATGAATGTATAAATAGTAGACACTATGGATGTATAAATAGTAGACACTATGAATGTATAAATAGTAGACACTATGAATGTATAAATAGTAGACACTATGGATGTATAAATAGCAGACACTTATGGATGTATAAATAGTAGAAACTATGGATGTATAAATAGTAGACAATATGGATGTATAAATAGCAGACACTATGGATGTATAAATAGTAGACACTATGGATGTATAAATAGCAGACACTTATGGATGTATAAATAGTAGAAACTATGGATTATGAATAGAATCAAGGTTACTTAAATTGCTGTCCTTTACGTATACATTGCATTACTATTCCACCTCGTGTCTTTGAACTGGATAATTAATGGTGAAACAAGGAGTTAAAGAGAAATGTTTTTTTTGGTTGAAGTTATTCCCTTGAATCGTCAACTGTTACTTTAAGCATATAGTTGAATATTAGACACCATTTAGGAGATCATGAACTTATAAGTTATACATTTCTACAGACTCAAGTTCCATTATTTTATTCCATTCTTTTACCTCATGATTCCATATGAACTGAGTGAAAAAAGGACACTTAGTCAAACTTGTCAAACAGACGGCAAATGGTGAATCGGTAGATAATGTGCAATCGGAGATGTTAACAGTCAAAGCTGGTGTGCCACAGGGTTCCATACCGAGGCTATTACTATTCTTAGTATATATTAATGATGTAACTTTTTTCATGTCAAGAATTAAATATAGATTTATACGAGGATGACTCAACTTTATATGAATCTTGATTCGGTTTATTAGAAATTCAAAACAAATTACAATCACACCTTGATCGCTTCGTTGAGTGGTGCGTAATGAAAACCATGTCCTTACATCCATTGAAGACAAATTGTATGGTTATCGGATCTAGATACAAACCGTTAAAAAGCACATGCATGCTTAATTCAAGAATTAATGATAATCTTTTAAAGAATGTTACAGTCCAAAATATATCAGGTTTATACATTGGCAATACCTTAAATTAGCATGCTCATATTGCAGATAATTTATTTAAAAGCTAAACATTAACTTTTTACAGTTGAGATGAACATTATGTTTTACAATGCGTACGTATTACCAATATGTGATTACTGCTGTACGATATGGGGGAAAGATTATAAAACTATCTACATAAACGAAATAAATATGTTACCGAAAAAAGTGGCAAAATCATTTTAAATAAGCGGATGAGATCGCCAACAGCAGGGTTATTAAAACAATTAAATTGGCTCTCTTTTACATATAGATGCAAATATCATTCTTTAGTACTTGTATATAAGGTAATGAACCACATGGCCCCGACATCCATGTCGAACATATTTATTTTAGTAGGAATGTATGTAATGATATTCCAGTTTATATAAGATCATTATCAAAAATTCAGTCATTTGAATGTAAAAACTACCTTCTAAATTAATACATTCTATAATATTGTTACGTATATGTACTCTGCATAGTATCTTATTAAACTTTAATTCGCGTTTATATTGGTGTTTTTGTTGTTGTTTTTTTTAGTTGTTGGTTGTTTGTCGTAGAATATGTGGGTTTTTATAGCTATAAATATAAATGGTATACATAGCATTGCCTGACTTATAGACAAGCACATTGTGATACATATATATGCTCGTTTGATTGATATGTTACGTTATTTCTGTTGACATCTACAGTCTGAAGGCCATATGAAAATAAGTTGTATTTTGGTTCTATTGTAAATCCTTGTATGTCTTATATGTCACCTTCAGTAAATATAGATGTTTATTATTCTTCTTTTTCTTTTTCTTCTTCTTCTTCTTCTTCTTCTTCTTCTTCTTCTTATTATTATTATTATTATGTTATCGTGTTTCTTGAAAATAACCGGTAAAGCTCCTCTGATTTTCAAAAATAGTTGATCGTCTTCTCTTACTCTCCAAAACTTGTATGAGTCTGTCACTAGACGAATGCTAACCCTAATTACTTTCCTTTCAAGAAAGAGACGAATGACAATTAGATGCAATGTCGCATATCAATCATTACGGAGATTGTGGCCTGACGGGGACTCGAACTCACGACCCCTGAATTGATAGTCGTACTATCGGTTGAGCAAGATAATTCGACGTTGAAGAAGTGAAACCCTTATATTTGGAATAATACTATTCACGTTTCAACATCGTACATTCGTTATTGTAACTGTTTTTATTGTCCATGATATTTTCGTTATTGTAACTGTTTTTATTGTCCATGATATTTCTACATTCAGCTCAGGATTGTGCGGAAATTAGATTCGTTATTTGTGCTTTGCTTCAATAAAAGTCCGGCAGAGAGATGAAGAATGGCTGTGAATTGACCACAAATGATTGATCCAGCCTCTTTGAATGGAATTTGTATATGACTATATGTGTCAAGAAAATGTATGTTCATGTATTTTTTAACATGAAGGATCGAATAAATGATTGCATGAATGAAGGATATTTAAATTTCAGCTGTTCCTGAATGTTTGCACATATAAATGTGTATAGTTAGGAATATGTATGTGTATATGTTGTATGTATGTATGTATGTATGTATGTATGTATGTATGTATGTATGTATGTATGTGCATACGTTGTGTGTGTGTTCTCATGTGATGCATGCGTATGACTGTGTTTGTGATATATGTTATGTTTTGTGAGTAGAATACAGTTCGGTACCGGTCGTTTTACCCGTCTATGTAACTGCTGATAAACTTATGATATCTGTTTTAACGCATTTATTTATTTATAGAATACATGCATAATGTATTTATTGAAAAAAGTCGTTTTGTATTATTGTATTTATTGGTAAACATTTTTGAATCCAAATAAATCATTACTCATGGACATTGCGAGAAATTTAAGGGACGCAACACCAGCAATATAGAATCCATAGAAACCTGTCGAAGTTACTTCCCTTTAATTGGTAAACTATATTTGACGCGGTAAGGAAACATAATTATATATTTCTATCAAAATAGATATAATTTTTACAAATCACATGCATTACTTTTTACCATGATTCAGAAAGATTCGAAACAATTGTAGAAGTAAAGAAAAAAAGTTGCCAGTATTCTGCGTCTCCGTATCATTGGACCAAATAAAATGAGACAACTTTTCTGAAATGCCGTAATATATTATTAATTTTTATTGAAAACAAAGATAACAACACGGATTTTTTTTATAGAATGACATAAATATTCAACCTGATACCCAAATAATCTTACAATCGGTCCTTTATCGAGTTTGTCAATTTCACATCTCGCTTTTAATAATACATTAATATCAAGAGCAATTATAGTGCATATACTCTTTTACTATTGCTGCTTCCATACATTTACCTTCACACATTTCAAAGGATTCAACAACGCACGCACGCAAGCACACACACCCACATTGACAAACACGCACACAAAAGATCATACACGCACCGTAGAAAAACATTCAAATAATAACAAGAAATGTCACTGGTAAGTGTCGCCCAAATGGTCTGTGAAAATAAAAATATATGTTATAATAGGTAGCGATGTACCCATGAATATCAAGAGTAATGGACTGACGTTTCAGACTAGACATGCAATTTCATGTGTGTGTTTTTTTTTTACATTAAAGTGTGATCTTGACAAAGTTAAAGGCCGAACACGAAATACCGGACAGAATGACGCACGGACTGACGGACATAAAAATATGCATTTCCAAATTCTTTATTTATATAAGTAATTGGTAAACGTCAAATACAAACTTATTGTAATATACATTATACCTTACTAGCATCATTACGAAACTGTCATTTTTCTTCTATGAATTTTGATACTTTTTAACAAAGAAAAACAACATAAACACTAACAACAAAAACAACAACAACAACAACAACAACAACAACAACAGCAGCAGCAGCAGCAGCAGCAGCAGCAGCAGCAATAACAACAAAATAGGTAGGTAGGAAGGTAGGTAGGTAGGTAGGTAGGAAGGTAGGTAGGTAGGTAGGTAGGTAGGCAGACACTTGCAGACAATACATAAATATATAAATAATTAATAAATATAATTATACATATCATAAATAATGGAGAATAAAACAGGTATCTATTATAAGCACTATATTATGTGTAGCAAATCAAGGCACGACATGAAGCTGGAAACACCTATGACCCGCCAAATCTAATGAACCAATTTTTTGTCACCATATGGGCCCGTTTATTTTCCACGTTATAAGTATGTGGACGTCGTGGAAATTTATGATATGAAGGTAAATCAACACGATAAGTCAGAATGAAATTTTACCAACCTGGGACACTGATCAACTCTATAGGTACTGGCGTTACAGTCTGCGAGTTATTGCTGACACACCCAGTACCTAACTGCGTAAAATGTACCTAAATACAAAAATTTAATAGTTGTATTACAGCTAAGCATGCCTTCGTAAAGGTATAAATAGATATGAAAAATAATACTTTTGCAAAATAAAAAATTTGGCGAAAAAAAAAATACTGATCGGAGCACAGCAGACAAATAGATTTTTTAAGGAAAGTCTCAATAGAAGATATTTTGCGAGCAAAGAGAGTAGTCCGGAGATAGCTCGTATATGTATATGTAGTCCGGAGATTAATAGTATATGTATATGTAGTCCGGAGATTACTAGTATATGTAGTTCGGAGATTACTAGTATATGTATATGTAGTCCGGCGATTACTAGTATACGTATATGTAGTCGGGAGATTACTAGTATACGTTTATGTAGTCCGGAGATTACTAGTATATGTATATGTAGTCCGGAGATTACTAGTATATGTAGTCCGGAGATTACTAGTATATGTATATGTAGTCCGGAGATTACTAGTATACGTATATGTAGTCCGGAGATTACTAGTATATGTAGTCCGGAGATTACTAGTATATGTAGTCCGGAGATTACTAGTATATGTATATGTAGTCCGGAGATTACTAGTATACGTATATGTAGTCCGGAGATTACTAGTATATGTAGTCCGGAGATTACTAGTATATGTATATGTAGTCCGGAGATTACTAGTATACGTATATGTAGTCCGGAGATTACTAGTATATGCGCCGTCAAAAGCGAGTTCAGGCTCATACATTGGATTTCAAATACATATCATCTCAAGTTAATGCTTAAATACATATAGACAATGGCGATGTGACAACGGTTTGCGAAAAAGGTGTGCCGCCTTAAAACCACCCATACATGTATCTTTGTTCCAACTGGCGTCTTTCTTCCATTCCGCGCTCAAGCATTTCACGTGTTTCTCTTTGCTGCATTTCACGCTCTTTTCGTTTTTCGTTCTCGTCATACCTCGTCAATATTTCTACAATGACCTCGAACCATATCCACGCATCATCAAGTTCATTGTCTACCACGTGCTGTGCAAATCTGTAACACAAACAACAATATATCTAATTGTGTTTGGTATTTGTTCTGTTCAAATGCATGTGCGTTATTTAATTAAAGAAACATGTGTTTCTAGGAATACTATTTAAAAAATCTTATTATTATAATGATACAATGCTATAAATAGAGTCATTTTAAAACCGTTCTGTTATGAAACATGTCTTTTTCTGTTTCTGTCGTTTGGTTCCATTACATGAGCTCGTTGATTGGTCAGTTACCTCTGGGAAAGTTGAATATGGTAAGTGTAAACAGTATGAATTGTTGAAATTGGCATATAGTTCCCTGCTTTTTCTCCGGAGCTAAAAATTGACCCGAATTGGGAGATATCAGGGATTGGATTAGACTAACAGAGAGTCAAGTGGAAAATTTATCAGTTACTTGCGGAGATAACTGTGCTCGAGCATGGTTAACCTTCTAAGATCCCAGGAAATGTATTTCACGTCGTTTAAATGAAGTGAATTAGATGGGAAATAATTTCCCCTGATTGGTTAAATCTCACTTGTTCATATAGTCATGTGACAATAGGCCTCTCTCAAATTATATGCATGCCAGACATTCCATTATCCAAGCGAGGTTAGAAGCTCATCACACCACCAGCTGATTTGCAGACGACTATATAACTACATAGGAAAATGGCTTCACCCCTATTAACTTGGGGTGATATTTTGAGACCTGGACAAAATTGTTTTGTTCCATTTTGGATATCAGATAGTAGATCAGATTCTTACCTTGATTTTCTTAACATTATTAAGGGACCTGTGTAATAAACAAATTGTATAAAGCAAAATAAGGCCAGATAGAGGACTACATTGCAATGTAAGTTATCATGTTTACCTATATATCTATAATTGTTACGAATTTTAAATATCTTATTATTGTTTGTTTTTTATTTGAAATAAATACAAACTTTAAAAACATCTATTTTTTCTTTAATATATTCATAAACCGCAGCATGTAACAACACATTATGTTATACAAAGAAAGAGAAGTGAAACAATTTGTGTTACCGTATTACGCCTTATAAACATAATATTATATATAACAATTTATTGTCAATATTTTAGAATTTTTAGATAATCTTTCTTTATAGGGTGGGAATGGACTGTATGAATAAATCCAGCACTGTAAACCAGAAGATAAAACCAGCACTGTAAACAGAAGATAAAACCATCACTGTAAACGAGAAGAATCCAATCTAATCAAAAGTATATTGATATGCTGGAGAACATAGAGAAAACATGGAAAACATGATGACAGAGACACAAAAATTGCCAGACTACATGTCAACGTTAATATTAACAGACACTAACAATCAGCTTCCGAAACAGTTGGGTCTACTCTGCTTCTGTCTGTACAACTGATATGTAAAGTAAATTATTACTTTCATTGAATACATTATTTCTCTGTGATCTCTTACATCCTTATTATGTCATATCCCCTCCCCCATATTATTTTTGTTTTATAAAAAAAATAATAGAAGAATTTGAACAAAAATAAAATGGTTAACTGTTCTGTTGTGTTCTAGACAATGGGCACTTATATGAGTACACATGGTAAGGCACAGATATTCATGGAACCTGACATTATACAGACGGTTTGTATCCCTTCTAAATTACTTCAAAGAGAGGTGTTAATTAGCCTTAATCTGCAGGAATGTTTACACAGGTCAGATGTGAAAAAATTGACCTCCCCCACACCCCTGAAAAATTGTAAATACATTCAGTAATTAGATATTGTATTGTGATCTTTACATTAAGTAAACTGTCAACAAATTTAAATTAACAGACGCTGTCAGACTTCTATCTCAATTATAATCCGGAATAACCAGAATGGTCTATTGGTCACTGTGGGCAGTCAGCGAGAACTGAATAAAAGACGACTACGAACCTTATTTTTGTTAGAATGTCTTTTCAGATAAACCAAGAACTCCATTGTTCATATTATTGTATTTGTAAAAATATGTGTTATGGTATGCTGTTTGATATAAGAAAACATGTGTAGTCAGCCAAATCGATTCGCTTTATTGTAACTATAATAAATTGAATGAATTTATATTTGGTTTGGTATAATTTGAAATTTGGGTGAGTTAGTGGAAGGGGTTGTTCAGTAAGTTAGCCATCGGTGACATAAAACTGACGCTAAATCATTCGAAATATATATTAAGAGGCGTTACAGGTTCACCTTTAACCTTTTGTTTCGGCAAAATATGCTATGTAATGATCCAGGAACCCTTACAACTCTTTTGCTTAAGATGAGTTGTGCGTGGATAATCGTTGTTTAAAAGCTAAACATGCATTTTCTCTATCTTAAGCCGGGCCCGATAAGTTCAGTCGGTTGCGCGTCTGACTATCACTCCAGGGGTCGTGAGTTCGAATCCCCGCCCGGCAACAGACTCTGCGATGATTTATATACGACATTGTGTCTTATTATCATTTTTTCTCTCACCGTTGATTCAAGTGGGGGAAGTTATCAGTTACTTGCGGAGATGGGGTGTGCTCGAGTACTGGTTAACCTTCCAGGATCCCAGGAAACAGTGGTTATTTTAACTAATCGTCTGTTAGCCCTCGATGGCATACACGTGACGCTTAATATTTAATCAATTCTCTATTTACCTGTAAATAAGCAATGCTAGCGATCCTTGTCTGTAGACTTTACCGTTATCTGTATCACGTGCGAATAAACTTTTTAACAGTTGGTCAGTCAGGAAAATAGTAGTATGCGTGCCACCTGAAACACAATACTTAACTTTAAAACAGTTCTTTCAATTAAACGAGAGCTTGCGGCTCCCTGAACTCGATTTTATCCGGGCTTTATGCCAAAGGCACAGCCCTTCTTATAACGGCGTAAATCACCGTTAACATGGTTATACGCGACACGGATTAATTTCATTTTTTTATGTACATGTATTTCGTGTATGCAACAAATAATAAAACTAAAACATGTGACCTTTCATATACTTTTGTATTTAAATATTCTTTTTTGCATTATACATATACATACATGCACATAGCAACACAAGTTACATAACACAATAATGAAGATTGGGGTGGATATTATACTAGCATGTTAGGATATATAACTTTTATATTATAGTATATTCAGGCTATGTTTATAAATGTTGTATGTTTATATAGATCTATTCCAACAATAAATATTGTAACTGTTTTTTTAATTAACCATTGTCACGATGGATAATATAAATATCGAGTACGTCTATGGCGAATGTAGGCAGTAGAGAAAGGAGAGTAGATAAGAGAAGGAAGGATAAAAAGGGGGAGTACTTGAATCTTGAATCTTTGTTGGCGTCATTAATTCAGTGTTAATTTGTCCCATTGGCGTTATTTTATCCAAGTTTATCGTTTGTCGTTGCTGTTGTTTTAAAAAGATGATAAAATTGATAAACACGGGGATTTTTTTTTTGCGTACTTATTTTTTTCGTAAAACTATTGTCGTCGTATTGTCATTTTTAAAAATGTTGTATAAAATAAACGACAAACGCTGCAATAATAACACTCAAATTAGGAAATCGTATAAATATTTATAATAAAAGCCCGACAACTATTACTTTGATTATGATGAATTTGGATCAAGTAATCGACGCTAAACTAGCGCCGCCTAGTGACCGGAAGTCGTTTAAATAGATACGCTAATGACATGAAACAACTATGCAGTAACTGTCGACAGAGCTCATTAAAAATACTCGACCATCTGCTTCATTTAAATTTATAATACCACTGGACGTATATATATATATTTTGTTTTCCATATACTTTTTTGTTGTCCTGTAGACTAGCATCTCCGCGAATACGACCCAAAGTTAGGTTACTCTTTGTACTAGTATAGATTAAGGTTAGACGTAATATGGAATTTTCTACTAACCGAATCAGATGTTGGTCTACGTTATGGTTCCTGGAGCGAGTTCATTGTTCCGTATGTAAAATGGAATGGTCTATTTTGAAAAATATGAGTGATCTTACTGGCTGAGAAAGTAGGACAGCATCTAAAGACTACATTATGTTCAAATATTTTTTCAAACTATCTCCATTTAAACGCAAAAATAATCTGCTACTGCATGATGATAATGGGCGGTACAGACAATTGTACCAGAGGCGTATTAACAGAAATGGCAACCGCATTTTAGCCAAACTTACTTTCTTCAGTCAGGACCTCCCGGAACACCATGGACGACAACACTGATATACACAACACGAACTGTGCTGTCTTCATCTGTTAGACAAAATGAAAAGAACAACAAATATAAAACGAGATCATAAATGTTATTGAACATGATAAAAATACGATAATGGTCATAATGACGATCATCATGTTGTTGTTGTTAGTGTTGAGTGTAATTGTTGATGTTGGTGTTGCTGCTGGTGCTGCTGCTGCTGCTGCTGCTGCTGCTGCTGCTGCTGTTGTTGTTGTTGTTGTTGTTGTTGTTGTTGTTGTTGTTGATGATGATGATGTTGCTTCTACTGATGATCATGAGGAGGACAATAATGAAAGTAATAATAACGATGTCATCGCGATGTTGATACTGATAATGATAATAATGATAACGATGTTGATGATGATGATGATGATGACTATAGGACTCACACCACTATTATCTCCCTTGAGTACTCCGGACCTACAGATGAAGGAGGTAGAAATAAAACTTTAGTTCTCTTTTTCTTCTTTTTTCAGGGCTTTGTACTGCAATGTTTTGTTTTTTGCTAGCATGAGTTAAATGGCCAGTATTTTAGAAATCACCACTGAAAATTTGATGCTGATACCAGCATTCTGGACAATTCTATGTCATTTCAGAATTTTGCTTCGAACCGCATCTAGGGCAAATAGTTGACATATTATTACTCTGGAAATTGATAGGTCTCACAAAAGCATTGAATTTAAAAAAAACAGCCTAGTCAATATATACTTTTTTTTCTTTATAATTGCATATCTTGAACCAGTGAAGAATTTGAGCCCAGACACATGCTGCAGAATTTAATTTTTCACTCTGTTTTGGACATAAATGTTACAATGGAGCCCTATGGGAAATGTAATATTGGTGTGAGACGGATATGCTTATGACGATCATGATGAAGATAATGATCGCTAATTATGAGCAAAACGATACGTTTCATAAGCACGTTAATAACTACATGCATGTGCAGTTAGAATTTTAAATCTATTTTATTGACAGCCCCTATTTTTACTATTTTTACTATTTACGAAGAGAGAATGACAAAAGTTTCTGGTGTTTCATTTGGGCCATCACCGCATCTTTATTATTTCAAGTTTAGTCAAAACAACGAAACAACGATGGTAAAAATTCGAAATTACGATGATGAAAAGTCGAAACAACAATGGTGAAAAGTCCAAACACTAGTTTCGTTGTTTCGCTGTGTCGTCTTTTCTTAATTTGATAAATATGCCGCTGTGGCCTCGTTGGGGGTCAACGCGGCATTTTAAGTGTATCTTGCCTTTCATTTTTGGAATATGTATGTATTTAGATATTTCATTAATGATATTGTCACTGTGGTATGTAGGAGGTAGTCGCCTGCTGACAAAATCATTAATGAAATATCTTTAGAAACGGTAAATATCGTTTACAATTGTTTGATGACGTGGCTCTGAAACTCAGCATATATAAATATTAAAATGGTGATTAATACTATCGTGCAATAAGTACTTTAATATGCCGTATTATTGTAATCTTTCATAATATATTATTGTCCCTATAGTTTTCTATAGAGGACGAGCATGCAGTATTTTATAGTATTGCACGCATTGACATTGCACGGGAACTTTAGCACGTGCAACGGAAGTAGGAACTACTTTCGCTATCTTATCAAAGAACATGCAATATAGATAAAATATCAATTTGATTACATATTATATTTCGACCTTATTAAGAATAAAATACAATAAGACACTACACCTCATTGATTGGAATAATTCTGACACATATAACAGTTATGAAAGTTATTTCTATGCCGGTCGTGACGTCAACGCAACGTTAAATTACGAAATGACGTTATGCTATTTCACGCGACGTTACGTTAATATGACAGCGTTAGGTAGGGTGTAACCAAAGTATTACTTATATGAACAATTTATAGAATAATAGCATTTAATGAGTTTAACTGGCCTAAACAATATGAAAGTATACAATAAAACAACTCGTCCCAACTAATATTTATCATACACATTCAGTAACCTATAATATTGACGCCTGAACATGAGTAAAATGCTTACCTTATTATAGTTTAAAACACAGCTGGTCAAACTTGGCAACACTCCACGAATGTAAAACCACACTCACTGCGCACACTGTATATGTGAGATTTGCGGCGAATACAGCAATTTGAATATATTTTGACATTGACCTGTTTATGGTTAAATATCAAACAGTTTTTATCGTAAGCGCGACAAAATTATGTCTATAAGTGAATTTCCGGGTGTGACCGGCTCTTTAACATGTCAACCTGACTCGTAGTATACCTGGAAGGCAACTGTCACACATGATTCGCGAATGTACTAAAATTTGATGTGCGATATTTAGTGTTTGGGTTGCGACATATACCGTTGGTACAAATCTTGCAATATATAGCAGCAAATAAGTTTGCGACATTTAGCTTACATTTTCCTCACACATGTGAAGAATGTTTGTTTCTGTGAAATTTACAGTTCAGCAGACGTGAAATAGGAATCAAGTAGGGCAGTAGTGGAATAGAAAGAATGTTGCCCACTTAAGACAGAAGTCAGGGTTCAATTCCAGGCTCGATCTGAGAATCTTTCAAAACTCAACACTTGGAACTGGTTCTATCCAGGAAGATGATTCGATTGATTGATTGATTGATTGAATATTAAGCGTCATACACTTGGAACTGGTTCTATCCAGGAAGATGATTCGATTGATTGATTGATTGAATATTAAGCGTCATTTTTATGCCATCGAGGGCTAACAGACGATCAGATAACCTAACAACTGTTTCCTGGGATTAACCAGTACTCGAGCACACCCCATCTCCGCAAGTAACTGATAACTTTCCCACCTGAATCAGTGGTGAGAGACGAATGATAATGAGACACAATGTCGTATATCAATTATCACGGATACTGTTGGGTGGGGATTTGTGTAGAATCAAAACTGTTTGACAGACACGGTTAAACATTTCTTTCAGATTGTTTAAATTCGAGAGCGATTCATATAAACAATGAGCTAACTTATTCGAATGAGTTTGTTAACGCTCGCGTATTCATGCAAAATCTCGCAACATCTCGTTTTCAATTATCTTAACGTCCATCCACATCAGGAACACAAATCAAAATTCTTACATTTCAGAATGAAATTCCTATCCAAACAATACCATTCCCAACAATTTGTGTTTACAATTGTTGAAGTTGTAAAATGTGTATACTGCAGCTATTTTCCTTTAAACCTCAATATCTTTAATTCAAGATCATTTTGCATGATCAAAACATGTTTAAACATCTAAGATGACATACAACTTGCAGTTTATGTTAAAAAATCAGTTGCCTGTGAGTTTTGAATGATTAATTAACCAAATATTGAATCCATCTGTTTTATCAACATTTAGACAGGAGATGCAAGTTTCCTATCCTTTTATATATCCTTCTAAGTCCTTTCTTATTTGTATAAATAAAAATGCCACGATATTCCATGCTTATTTACGAGAAATAACAACATTCAATCAGGCGTGTATAAGAATAAATCCCGTACGTAATTTTTAATATGATGCACTTGTCTCTGGATATAATTGGTACAAATTGAACTGCTGTCAGAAATATTCCATACAATTTCCCGTTTTATGCCCTTATGTCAGAATATTTTTTTTTTTTTTTTTTTGAATGGGGTTTAACGCCATTTTCAACACATTTCAGGTTATATATGGCATATCCAGTTTTACTGGTGGAGGAAGACCGCAGACTGAGTCAGACTGAGTAGAACCACCGTCCTTCCGCAAGTAACTGGAAACTTTCTCACATAAAGTTTTTGGAGCGAGCGGGACTCGAACCTACGACCATAGCGGTGAGAGGTAAGTGATCTTGAGACGGCGCCTTAGACCACTCGGCCACGGAGGATATAAAAAAAATGACGAACAAATAGGCACAATGACGAGCAAATAGACAAAATGTTGAGCAAATGGACACAATGATGAGTTATATTTGATCGATTATTGAAGCATATATACTTATACCAAGGACTTATATCTTTCTATAAGACGTTGATTTTTCTTGATTTACAATCGAAACATTTGTAATTATACTTATAGTTTATCAAAAATCGAAAAATATATATTTGTAATTAAATTTTGTTGTTAATAGAAACATATATCGTTAAAATTATATTTTATTGTCAACAGAAACATATATCGCTGTAATTATATTTTATCATCAGTTATACAGAAACTTATACAATTACATCTATACTTTATAGACACGATATCGTTAAATGTATACCGAACAAATATATTTATCAGATACATATAGATGCAATTAACATAACTAAGTCACACGTCGCTTCAATTGTTTAACACATTTGCACCGTGAATTCTAAATTATGGATGCGAAATGTTGGTTGTAATTAAATCTTAAGAAATACAAAGAAATCAACTTACGTTTTTGCAAACACATTCTAGGGGTAAAAACAACAACAAGTAATGCAGGTGTTTACGGAGAATTGGGGCGATACCCGTTATGTATTAGTAGATTTGCTAGGATTGTTAAATATTGGTTATAGTTAATCAGCACAGACAATATCATTTTGACGGCTGTTTACGAACGCGCTCTTGCTGATAGCGAAAAGGGATTAATGAATTGAGTGACAAATGTTGTAAAACACTTGTTAAGCACACCTGATTTTATGTACATATGTAATGAACCGTTTAATATCAACAATCAGGGTGCATTTCTCTCTTTGTTCAGGCAACTCTTCGTATTGCATTTGCCAGATTACGATTATCATCATATAGCTTAAGCATTGAAACCGGTAGATATGCAAGAACACGAGTAGAGAGACAAGAACATATTTGTCAAATATGTAATATCTAGCGATATAAAGAACGAATTTCATTTTATTTCAATTTGTTCTGCATATAATGACACAAGAAACACATTTATTCTTAAGTTTTATAGACGTCATACAAGTATGTTTAAATTTAAATCACTGTTGCAATCAAAAGATAAAATTGAACTTGTTAACTTCAGTAAATTTATTGTGGAAGCTTTTGCTATTAGACGAAGCATTACTATAACTACAAACATGCAATAAAAAAGATATATATTTTTCCAGCAACAAGGAAATACTTAATTACATATTTGTATTGATAAACTCATATTTTGAGGTTCATCCTCAGTAGTATTGTAATGCTTTTAATAACATAATTAATACTATAATCATAACTAATGGTACGATATTTATATACTGATAAGTAAATATTTGTTATATAATTATGTTTTGTAACGAGAAACTGTAACAGTTAAAGTTAATAAAGTATTATTCTTCTTCTATTAATTAAATCTTTGATGTTGTATTTGAGATTACTGAAATAATTGACCCCCACTTCCAAATAAAAACAATCATAAACTAATCTAAACCCAACTGATTCATCAGCAAAACAGCAAAACAGCAAAACCACTTCCTTACGGTCCTGGTGCCGGTTTCACTAAAACACCGCAAACTAAAATTTTCCTCAATTCAGAAATCGCAATTTCTGAACTCAATAAGCACGTATTATAAATGACCACACATACTTGAATTAGTAACACATATTGTTGGTAAAGGACACCATGCAATTAATGTAAATGAAGATATAACATTTCAAAAATTTGAGTTGAAGAAAAGCTCAAATTGAGATATCTAGTGAAACTGAGGCCTGACGTGCACAACCTGGTAGTTTGACCTTCGCCCACTCTGGGAACCGTTGTGAAATATGTCAAAGCCGTACTGGGCCAGACACTGTTAAGGTTACGCTTCACCTATTTCCATGATCATTTTCGATATCATTACAGAGCATTAATATTCTACAAAACTATTTATTTACAATAATGGCCAGACAGATAACGAGCGTGGCATTATCGGCAGCATATTCTTCGCTTGTTGCCCAGACCGATTAGTCGTTTGATTAAATTGCTCCACCGAGGCATCAATGTTGAAGTAAATACCACATATGTCGTGGTAACGGCGACTGTGTGGCAAATTAAGGGGAGTCGTCATCAATGACCTGTCTGGTAATCCTGGCTGTGAAATAGGAAGAATTTTTCATTTTCCTTCAGTGTTTATTTCACTCGTATGGGCAATATTCCATAAATGGTGCAATGAAAAGTCTGTGGTAAGGAAATGATTGGTCAATTATAATGTATCTGACTGTGCAAGAATATCAGGTTAATATACACTGCAAGGGCGGGTCATTTCATATTTTATATAAGATGACGAGGTGTGATAATAGGGGGTCCTAGGGCATATTTTTCTGAGAATTGACATTGCCATCAAGGACGCCCAATGTTGCAATATGACGAATATTTGTGGACACATCTATTCCTGTTCAGACCGCAAAATAGGGTAACCTGGACTATTTTTTGCGGAAAATGCCGGAATAAATAACAGAACATATAAAAGCCTGCACAAAGAGTAACACACGTGTTGGAAACCAATGAAAAACCATCTCGAAATCCTCTTATTGACATGCATTAAAAACCGCAGCGGCGATCTAGTGGTAGAGTGGCCGCCTCTCATTCGGAGCATTACAATAATTATTTAAGTAACTTTGGAATATAAACTTCTAGTTTTCTATTGCCCGTTGCATGATAGCAATAGGCTAAATTATGAGAGCTGTTTCTTTACCAAATATCTTTAAAACAAGGATCTCTCATGGTGTTATACAGTGGACATTCTAAGAAAAAAGTGATATTCATATTCAATAACAGGTGTTTGTCCTTAAGCAGAAAAGGAAGTATCTTTAGTGTCTATTGATTCCTCTATGTTTTCTCTGTCTTTCATTAGGTTATGACTTGCGCAACGATAATAAGACATAGCCCTTCTATATTAATATGGTAAGTTTAGAGTTAAATAGTGCTCAACATCAAGTAGAGACTTAAAGTATTTAAAATGTAATGCTTTTAGTGAAGATTCAACATCATCATGCCAAATTTGTGAATAGCAATCAATTAAGCGCTGATTAAAATATTAATAAACCCTACATCATCCTAATCGTCATGGGAGACCAACACGTATCCAAAGCCAAATCTGAAAAGTATATCTTTTATACAACCTCCCCAACTTTTTCTACCAGATTTATGTAAACGTTTTTATTAATTCAGTTTGACATATAAATAGAACAAAGTGGTACTCTTCCACATTCACCAAGAGAAGAAGAACTTGCAGTATTTTCAGACAAAATACAATATTGTTTGCAAAATGTAACGTGTACAGATTCTATTTTATCAACATAATTATAGTTCCAAAATTTTGATGCATAGCATTAATTAGGCTTACCACTGAGTCCAAACTTTAATCGTAGCAATAGGATCAATATGACCAAATTCTCTTTGAAAGTTAAAAATACAGACGGATGCTTTTAGACCCTGTAATGAAAGGGTCTCTTGAGTTTTATACCATACTATATTAGGTTTGCTGTTGAAATACCATCTTCCATATTTAGTTTTACTTAAATTTATATTCACATTAACTGACGTGCAATATTCTTCAATATAGTTGATCATGTGTCAATAGAGTCGATCAAGGATTATAACAGTATTAGAAAAATTTGTAAACAAAAGTGGGACTAAATGGTCAATATCATTAGATACAAAAATACCTCTATCCCATTTCTCATGTAGAAAAGTTACTAGATCATTGCTAAATAACGAAACTATTATGGGCTACCGACTCAGCCCTGTCTTGTTCCAGTATTGCATCTAAAGCCGCTTGTGAGTCTACCATGAACTTAAGACATGTTTAAAGTTTTGCATACTTAGATTTCATAATTAAAAAAATTCTAGCGAATGCTTCCCACAATTTTAACATATGTTACGTATTTAAACATGTTTGTAGTTGTTGCTATATAATCAACAACACTCGACCCATTGTTTGCAATACAGGTATAGTTCTTACCAGCAAATTATGAAAAAGACGGCCATTGAAAACATGTATACTATACGTACAGCATAATTAAACAAATGATAATCTAAAACGATTAAATTCATCATCTTTAGACAATCTTGGCATATAAAAAAAACAAAAACTTCTGGATAGGGCACTTTACTGCCAAATATGAATGCTTTAATATCGTCTAAAACAAAATCTTTTAAGTTATCAACGTCTGAG
This sequence comes from Panopea generosa, assembly GCA_029582155.1. NCBI lineage: Eukaryota > Metazoa > Mollusca > Bivalvia > Adapedonta > Hiatellidae > Panopea > Panopea generosa. The sequence continues at coordinate 58,760,478 of CM055908.1, read as the reverse complement.
TATAAACCTCCTGCCAAAATAGCATTTTGATAATTACCTTTAATTTGACTAATATTCGTATTTAGAATTTCAATACCATTATTATCATCGTTTACATAGGTGAGTACTCTGGTGATACATATGTATATATAAGTATAATATCATTTAGATTTTGCCTCTATTAATAAAATAACACATTCAGATATATTGTTACAAATACGTTTTACGATACCATTTTAATATACCAGTCTTTGGCAATTACTGACATTCCACTTGAACCTTTTACTGACGTTCTATTCTTTGGTCTGCAAGAATTAAAGTTTTTAAAACCAGGCAAAAATTCTTCTAACTGATTGTTATTAACACTCCAATAATATCGAATTTATGACAATATGATATAAAAGAATCAATTTTGTAATGTTTTTCAAGGCCTTTAATATTCCAAACAACAAACTTTTATATCTGTTTTCATCAAGTTATTAACACTATTTTGATCAATAGAAAAAAAATGACAGAGTAAGAGACTGTTGGGTGACTAAACGATGGTGGTGTAATGTCATTGTATGTATTTGGATGCCGGCCGGCGTCCTATCTCGATGCCGGAACAGATCGTTCTTTGGCACTATCATACGTATATGGACGCTGATTTACTATAAGTTTATATGGTATCGTAGCATTTGTCTGCGGAATGATACTCCAGTGAGGCAGTGCTTAGAATACTATCTCAAGTAGACATAGTCGCGATATAACTGAACAATTGTTGAAAGCAACGCTAAGCAGCAGCAGCAGCAGCAGCAGCAGCAGCAGCAACAACATCAACGACAACAACAACAACAACTTCTACAGCAGCAGCAGCAGCAGCAGCAACAACCACCACATCAACATGAACAACGACAACAACAAAAACAACAACTTCTACTACTACTACTTCTGCTACTACTACTTCTACTTATACTACTACTACTACTACTACACTATCTACTGCTTCCCATACCATGCACTTTACTGTATTCTATGCTGGATTACTAAAGACAGTAACAATAAATGGAGACGACCTGAAATCTAGAAGGGGTTACTGAGGAAGAAATGAGGATAAGCAATTATAAATAATGTAAAGTATAGTCTTAATTATTTTCTGAAATTGGAAGGCTGTACTCTTGTGTCCAATCTTTTATGTCTGTGTGATCTTAAAAAACAATCACGATGTCTGAGTGATAAACTAATCAGGGTTTCCAAGAAACCCAATCACACCGTTACGGCGTCTACTATTGATTGGTGGTTTACTTACGGAAGATATATAATGTTTTTTTGTCTCGATAATTCGTTACATATATTTAAAGAGATGAGACCTGACCATTATTTTTATTCCCTTTTTTATATTGGAATTTGTTTATACTTGGGGGGCTTATTTTTGAAAATAACAAAGCTGTTTTACGTCACGACAATGTTCTATCCCATATCCATATCTGTTAGAAAGTCCATATAGTGCTACATGTATGAAGCTAGATATCTGCATGTACTCTTGTATCTGCGAATTTTTTAATAAATAGGTTCGTCTTTGAATAAAACCACTCTATCTGGCGCCGACGATCCATATGTAATTGAAGAATTAACCAACACATTTATATGAAGCGACATTTCAATACACGGCAAAGGAATTATTCCTTTGTACTGTACCAGGTATAATCAAATGCAATCAGTATCAAACACAGTATGAAAGCTTATTGCTATTCAGCTCACTACGAATCTGAGTTGAATTGAAAATCGATTTTTAAGACATTACTAAAATGCGCATTAGTGCCTGTATTGCTTATTAAATTCTAATTATTTTTTAAACATAGAATATCGACTAAAAATGATCATTTTACGGTTATAATTGTAACACATAACACCATATCTATGTGATGGATGGATTAAACTTTCTAAATGATATATTTTTAAAACATACCATGGGTATATTTTTGTTACAGATATTTCTCTATAAGGGATGGCATCCCTTATGGGGAGATGTCTGTAACAAAACAACTACTTATTTACAATTGTCATTTAAAGAATAACACTTGTGTAAATGCTATATGTTCTGTAAATTGAAATTGTAATATTGTAATATATTGTAATGTATTGTAATACATAATAAAAAAAAATTGTTTTAAGTACTTTTTGGACGGAAGTCAAGATTAACTGCAACAGAATTTCAAGTTTTATTTAAAAAAATGTAAATACATTATAATAATTAAATGTGATTAAAAGAAATATTTTATGATTTGTATATTGTCTCTTCAAATTCTTTTTAGAATGACATACGTTATTAAAGTGTACTATGTTTTATGTTAATTGGATATATAATGAGATATGAATAGATATATACTAAATTTAAAGATAAGCCAGAAACAAAGACCTGCTCTATATCATGTTACCTAAAAAAGCTGACATTTTTTAACAATAACAATGTGAACATTTCATTCAGTGATTCCGGATGTATTGCGCGTATATTCATATGGACATATACATGACGTTCTATTTATTCCGGGGTAAGACTGTATGCTGGAAATCTCAATGCTGTATCTTTATTGCATCTTCACATTAAAAAGTTAATCTTCTTTTAAAATTGCCAGATAAAAATTTAATCCGGTATTTCGGGTTGTATATCATAGATTCATATAGATATATTAATGACGTTCTATTAACTCCAGAATTAAGCTGGATGCTGCCAATCTCGATATTTTTGTTACATCTACACATTAAAAAGTTGATATTTTTTAAAATAGCAATATAAACATTTAATTCAATATTTCGGGTTGTATATCACTATATTCATATGGGCTTGATTAAAGAGACTATCAGTTACGTCCTGGCTGTTTATCGGAAATGTACCAGGCAAACTTGACCCTTATCAGTTGCTCTCGAATTATTGCTTTTTTCCTGATCTCGCGTGTCGTCTTTTAATCTCTTTACTGCTTGTAGAAATAAGTGAATTGATTAACCTAGATGTATATCTTGCTTGACCTCGTGTTTTATGGTTTGAAAAACATTACGTGGCATGACCAGAATGTCAAGATAAACCTAATTCTTTGGCAGGTCATATATTCGACATCATACGATTATATAGTTAATGTCAGAGGATGCTGGTAAGACAAAATCCAATTAGGAAGTTACGACTAACGAATGTGCTCTGAAAATAAGGCGATGTTCACCGTTAGTTTGCTTTAAGTGTAATGATGAATGAAAAATCATTTTTATGAATGGGAATTAACGCTATTTTCAACACATTTCATGCTACATATGGCATATTGAGTTTTATTTGTGAAGGTAGATCTTAGAATGAATCTGAATAAAACAATCGTCACCCCCGCAGTGACTGGCAAATTTCTTACACATTGCTTAAGGACTGAGCAGGACTCGAACCAACGACATCATCGGAGAACGACATCGCCTTAGATTACTCGGCCACGGACGGAGGACCCTTTGTATTGTTATTTTTAAAGATTCCACGTGTTTTATGTATTTTGTATTAATTAAATGATTGTCATTGTTTATCAAAATCAGTTTAGCCAAGCTATCCAAATATACAGTCAAACTCAAGGGAAAGAGGAAAAGGTGACCTTTTTAGGCAAATGGCTGCTTAAAACTAAATTTATTTTAAAAAATGGTAAATAGAAAATGTGGCTGTTCAAGACAAGTGGTTGCTTATTAGAGATTACCACTAACACAGGTTGGGCTGTCACCCTACTACCCTAGACACTAATTGTTAGAGTATACCGATAAGAAAACACGCAGATAGTGTCCCCTATCTCCTGATCAAGTATTTGGTTTTGTATTCTTCAGATATATTCTCAACGACTCGGTCAATCAAACACTGACGGAGAAATTAATTAGCTCCTGGGTGGTATTTGTTTTCAAATCAATAATAAAGTGTTTTTCCAACTTTGACCTATCGCCCTCATTGTCGTACTTAAGTACCTATGGACTTACGTTTTTGGTAAATTTTCATCTAACTATATTTCTGAAAATTATATATCTACATGTTACAAATATGTTTTATTCTTCATACTCTTACTTTCATTTCTAGTTGTAAGGGGTGCTACTTTTGTAAATGGTTGAAAAAAAGTTCGCATATTCGTGGTCATATACTTGTATGACAAAAAAGTGAAAAAGCGAAACAAATATATCATGTCCAGCAGTTTTTATCGATATGTTTGTTAACATTCCAAAACATTTTCAATCTTCTCTCACTTTTAAACAACGAATTAAAGATGTGTTTACTCAGAATTCTATCGAATCTCGTTGGTATTGTTTTTATTATTGCGTGTTTCATTATAAATAATGGATCTCTCTCAAAGTCATAAAACAACAGCTTAAAAATGTTATTGTTTTAAAGTCAAACTATAGTTACCATTTATAATATTTCAAACACTTGCTATATCAAACTGAACATTGCCTTATGTTTATTACCAACCGTATTTTTCTTCATACCATCTCACTATTGATAATTATATTAAGCTATTTGTATTATGTACACATATTCATGTCATAGAACAGATTGGCTGCATAAATCGCGATGCTTTAAGTCTTTAAATGTAGCTGTCCACAAACGTAAGCGCTGTCGTCCAAAGTATGCTTTGATATTTATATTACTCGTACAGTTATAATAAACAAAACGAGAACAACATTCGCCTTTAGCCTCGGTAAACGATGGCTAACATCGTAAGTTATATAGCAATAAGCATGGGTATATGACTGAACTCCAGACACTGATTTCGGTATGACAAATGGTGCAATGATCTACAAGGCATACGAATCGACGAGATTACTGTCTACAAGTCATTTCATTACGCTAAAATGTCTTTTTTATGCGCAATAACATGCAAAATTAATACATTTAAGACAGCCAAGGATATTTTCCACGTATATGCTATCCATTTCTCGTAGGTTTCTGATGTTGTTTTCGCTGGGACTTTAGGTTATAACTTTTAACTAAAAGTAATCAGAAATAATTTAAAAGAATGAAGAATTGATAAATGACTCATAACAATATATTTAATAAATATGTATTCTCCAGTTTTTCTGAAAGGAGTGTTTATGTGTTACTTAAGTTATAAAAAGGTTAAAGATTACCGCAGTTAAAAATGGCAAAACAACTCAAATGGGATATTAGATATGTAATACAACATTTCGTGTTCAGTTGCAATGCAAGTATTTATAGAAAATCACTATCCCGAGTGTAGATTTAAGGAAGTTTATTAGATTTTTCAAAATTTTAAAACTGGCAAAAAGTATTTTACCCAATAATCGTTGATAAATATGAACTTTGCACCCGTATTACCATAAGGCTGTCAATATAAATATGCTTAAATAATCTTATGCTTTGATTTTGTTTTCAGTTCGAACCTTACTATTGCTGTAAAAATATGGAAATTACATATTGCGATGTATATGCATATATTAGTACTTTGAGATGTTTAAGTAACATATAAATATTATATATTACAAATGAGGAGCAATAAATTTGTATCTTACTGATGAAATGTTTTTTTTCTGTTTATTGTTTAACAAAGAAAGAAAAAAAAGTAATTAAATATTATTGCTTCTTACAGAAACTTAGCCATATTTGCAAACAGTTTTTGTTCTTTCGTGGAACACAATTATGAGACGTGGGCCATGACACGTTCGGAATAAATTTACACCACCAATCGTAATATCTCGGACATGCATGTTTTAGTTAAAATGGTATTAGGGTTAAGCATTATTGTTTGTACACAGTTGGTAAACTATATTTATAAGTACATTTAATTTCCGAGTTCAATTGAAATAGTATGCGAAATTAGTCTAAAACACTCAATTTGTTTTTTTCTTTGAATAGCCCGGACCTACACATAATGGCGTGATATGTAGAAATATAGTATTTTTGTTTGTTATTGTTTTGAACCTTTATTGAAGTCATCTACCTATTCATGTGTAGAAATAGAAAATATTTTACAAACTTACAACTGAATACTGATGCTGACGTGATATTTCTTACCTATTCTGTCTCACTTTAAACGTGGCGGGCCGAATGACAGAGAGATCAGAATATCCACAAAATTATTAATCTGAACATTTATAGGTCTTATATGGAATTAAAAAACATAGTCAATGTAACTTTTCCATTGATTCGTAATTGCAGATCTCAAACCAATCAAACATTCGAGCTTTGAAACATACTGTAGTTTTTATATTGTCATTTCGCCATTAATACTGGACCATTTTGCCAATGGGATCATATGGGGTAGGTAACAGTGACGAGCGACGTATAATCCAAATACTCGAGAATTGTTTTAATTCTTGGAGCCGACATTTGCCTATTTATTCATTTGTACTTTTGTATATTGTTCCATACAAACGAGCATTGTAGAACCACGGGCGGTATCCACCAATCATTCTTAAGAATATTTTTAGACTTGAAGCTCAATGAGGAACTTTGAAATATACACTAAGAGATCGTTTTTGAAACCAAAATTTGCAAGCATGTAGGGACATGGAGGTTTAATCTTAAGTCTAAGAATATTCTCAAGAATGGTTAGTGAATACGACCCCAGGATTTCCAGCATGACATTCACATGTCAGTTAACAAACGTGCTTAGGATCATGCTATATATTAACTGTCTATTAAACATCAACCAAGAGAGACAGAACAAATACAGATACCGCCGTAATACCGCCTCTGTCTGACACCTCTGCAACACCCGCTGTCCTAATCACCACGAAGAAACACTGCACTTCCTCTTTGTCTAAGACTTATTTCAATAAAAAAAACACTGTCTGTTTTATTATGTCTTTTTCAATTATGTCTGCTGTATATTTGAAAAGATAAATGACACTTGAACGATATTAACCATAACATTTTATTTTCCTATTGGTTTACATACAAGTATGTGTCTATCAGCTGCATTTCTTAAAAATAGTCAGATATATTACACTAGTTGTTGTTGTTGTATGGTCATTAGAATCGCTTTCAACTTATTCTAGTCATATCGCGACGGTGTCTTCTTGAGACAGTATTCTGAGGCATAATACCCCGCCATCTCACATTATACTGATACCGGGCCGACCAGACATAAATGTTGAGCGCCCAGAGAGGAAGCGTCAGATAGCAGTTTTCAAGTCTTGAACCAACATCCTTCCGCAAGCGAGGCTGACGCTCAAGATATAACATTATGAATCATAGTGGCACGTGACTATTTAACTAAATTTGAGTCGCGTTATTATATTCACCTAACTAAGACGAAATTAAAACAGTCATAATGCCGACTTATAAGAAAATTATCCCCAAATTTTCTAATTTAAAAAATCACATCAAATTAAGTAATAAAAACGATAAAAATTAAAGTAATAGTGTAAACTGATTTATTTTACTTCGATTGCAAAACATGTTCTGACAGCGTATATAACATTATGCTCGAAGTCTTCCTAAGTAGATCCGGTATTAAGCATATGCGGAAAGAATCTTGCTAAAGAACACCACACATGGTCGTGTTAAAGCACCATAGCTTAGTTTAGTTTAAAATTATTTAATTTACTTCGATTGTGAAACAAGTTCTTACAACTTAGACAAATCACGCGACAAGTCTTCCTGGGTAGAACAAGTACAAAGCATACGCAGAAAAAGTGTCTTGCTCAAGGATACCACACATAGCCGTGGCAGAGGTCAAACACACGACCCTCCGATCATGGGTTCGGTGCTCTTACAGTGGACCTCGCGTTTCACATAAATGCAAGAATTCTGGGAAGTAACTTTGAAAAAAAATATCCTTGCAGAAAAATATCTTAAACTATAATGATGGTTCAAAGTAAACCATATAAGCTCAAATCAAAGTAAACCATATTTTAAGATCATGTCAAAGTAAACCATATATTAAGATCATGTCAAAGTAAACCATATGAACTCTTGTCAAAGTAAATCATGTAAGCTCATGTCAAAGTAAACTATATAAGCTCATGTCAAACAAACCTTGTAAGCTCATGTCAAAGTAAACCATGTAAGCTCGTGTCAAAGTAAACCATATAAGCTCATGTCAAATAAACCATGTAAGCTCATGTCAAAGTAAACTATATAAACTCATGTCAAGTAAACCATGTAAGCTCATGTCAAAGTAAACTATATAAGCTCATGTCAAAGTAAACCATGTAAGCTCATGTCAAAGTAAACCATGTAAGCTTATGTCAAAGTAAACTATATAAACTCATGTCAAGTAAACCATGTAAGCTCATGTCAAATAAACCATGTAAGCTCATGTCAAAATAAACCATATAAGCTCATGTCAAAGTAAACCATGTAAGCTCATGTCAAAGTAAACCATGTAAGCTCATGTCAAAGTAAACTATATAAGCTCATGTCAAATAAACCGTGTAAGCTCATGTCAAAGTAAACCATGTAAGTTCATGTCAAAGTAAACCATATAAGCTCATGTCAAATAAACCATGTAAGCTCAAGTCAATGTAAACCATATAAGCTCATGTCAAAGTAAACCATGTAAGCTCATGTCAAAGAAAACTATATAAGCTCATGTCAAATAAACCATGTAAGCTCATGTCAAAGTAAACCATATAAGCTCATGTCAAAGTAAACCATATAAGCTCATGTCAAATAAACCATATTAGCTCATGTCAAAATAATCATGTAAGCTCATGTCAAAGTAAACCATATAAGCTCATGTCAAAATAAACCATGTAAGCTCATGTCAAAATAAACCATATAAGCTCATGTCAAAATAAACCATTTGAACTCAAGTCAAAATAAACCATATAAGCTCATGTCAAAGTAAACCATATAAGCTCATTGCAAAGTAAACCATATGAACTCATGTCAAAATAAACCATATAAGCTAATGTCAAAGTAAACCATATAAGTTCATGTCAAAGCAAACCATATAAGCTCATGTCAAAATAAACCATATAAGCTTACGTAAAAGTAAACCATGTAAGCTCATGTCAAAGTAAACCATATAAACTTATGTCAAAGTAAACCATATAAGCTCATGTCAAAGTAAACCATATAAGCTAATGTCAAACAGACTCGTCTTCAAGATTGTTCGATAGAAATATCCTTCGTTTATTACATCACATATCGCAGTATGAGTCACCTACCACGTGACACTTTAAAACTGTCATAAAGAATAATATCGTATATCAATCATCACGGAGACTATTGCTGGGTGGGGATCACGACCCCTGGAATGATAGTCATTCGCTGCTGATCAAACTTATAAGTCGCACCTTTCTGAAACAGTAAAAGCTTTAATGCAACATGCTAAAACAATAGGATTATATAACTTTATGTGTATGTATATTTTTCTTGCGCATATCAGTAACTTAAGAGTGTATATTTTTAAACTTTTAACACTTTTTGGTAACACTTTTGGGGTTTAAATAACAAATTTTATTCTAATTTTAAAAAAAAAATGCAGGAGGTGTTTGCAGTTTTGTGAGTGCATAGCTGACTGTAGGTGAATGCCTTGTCAAAATGCCAATGTTAGACTATATATAGATCCAATCTCTTTCCCACAGACCATGGCGATCACGAGAATGCATCAAGCATTAATTCATAATAATAAAATGTGTCGGATAAGACATCAAACAGGGCTTTTTAGATTGATTTAATATATAAACAATACTAGAAATAGAAAATAGTGTGAATGGATTTCAAATGAAAACTTTGTGTGAATGAATATAAAATGTGCGGTTGTGTTCGAGTTTGCGTGCGTACACACATTCGTACGTGCGAGCATGAGTGAGATAACAGATAGTTGAAATCTTCCTATTTCACCTAATACAGCTACATTAGGGATTTGTTATTTTACAACTATGCTACATTTGCAAAACTTAGTATATTATTTAATATCTAATTCTTTTTTTTCACAAATACCCCAAACTTTAGATCCATATAATAAAAATGGTACAGACATAGAATCGGATAAAGATAATTTAGTTTTGATATATAATTTAACCCTAGTGAATACTGAATATAAACTGTTATTAATCTGATAATACATTTACCGAAAGTGACGTATTTCCAAAATGATTTAATTTTATACCTTATAAGTATAAAGATTTATCAACAATTTCTATTATTTTCATTATTAATGAACTAGTCATAGGTTATATTATTAATTGCATTTTTCATAGATACACATTTTTGTTTCATCTACATTTGTTTTTAATTCCATTTTAGTTGAATATTAAAATACATTATCAATTTGTTTTTGTAAACTTAGAGGATTCGTTGTTAACGGTGGTTCATGTATGTCATCAGCAAAAAGTAGAATATACAACGATAACTGTTCTACATGTAGACCCGTGTCAGTTATAAGTATTACTGCTTATATTATCAACAGAAGGAATTAACAGAATGGGAGAGAGTGGTTAATTCAATTCAATATTTTATTCAGCATTAAACATTTATGAATACAAACGTTTTTTGGCTCAAAATAATCATAAGTGCTAACAAACACTCATATTGAAAATATGAAATAAACATTATGATCGCATATAGTATGCGACATCAACAACAACAACAACAACAACAACAACAACAACAACAACAACAACAACAACAACAACAACAACAACAATGCCTACGACGACAACAACATTTCCCACGGCGATGTCTACCACAACACCGCCTACAACGACGACAACAATCACGCCTACGACGACAACAACAACAACGCCTACGACGACAACAATATTTCCCACGACGATATCTACCACAACATCGCCTACAACGACAACAACAACAACGCCTACGACGACAACAACAACAACGCCTACGACGACAACAATATTTCCCACGACGATATCAATCACAACACCGCCTACAACGACAACAACAACAACGCCTACGACGACAACAATATTTCCCACGACGATATCTACCACAACACCGCTTACAACGACAACAACAACAACGCCTACGACGACAACAACAACAACGCCTACGACGACAACAATATTTCCCACGACGATATCAACCACAACACCGCCTACAACGACAACAACAACAACGCTTACAACGACAACAACAGAATCGCCTACGACATCTACGACAACATCGCCAACAAGGACTTCAACAACAATATCTCCTACAACGACAACAACAGAATCGTCTAGGACAACAACATCGCCCATAACGACATCAACAATAACATTGCCAACGGCTACGTCAACAACAACATCATCTACGACGACCACAACAACATCGCCCATGACGACAACAACAACAACATCGGTAGGCGAAGAATGACTGGAAATTGTGTAAAATAAAAAATGAAAGAAAAATAAGACATAATAAATAATCCGATTATTTTATATCAGTTTTTAATATTGTTATTGTATTGTATGATGTTTCTTATCGCTTTTAACATTATCCAAACGGTGTCTTAGTGCTATAGGTGCTGCCCTATTGAAGTGTGCTACATTACCCGCACAGTGTTAATATACTGTAACCGTGTTAAAAAGTCCTAGAACTATCCTTACTATATATAGTTATGCGAGAACGATTTTAACACCAGCTTTCGAGACTTCTGTCCGAAATATTGCGTTTCAATCTTATGATAATATTACAATAGCTGTATATTAAAATATTAATGAGCTAAAATGCTTGCTACTTCTAAAGTCGGCTAAAAGCAAATTCAGAAGCATGTCCTGTACATTTGTACTGTTTGTTTCTTTAAATACTACATTTAAATACAGCGTTTAAATACAACATTACTCTCTGTTTGTCTACCGCTTGAACAGACACGTCGCATATTATGATATAATGACAGTTTCATAATTACATCAACACAATACTAGACTAGTCTGCATGTCCACCTATCTCTTAGGAATATACCGTATAACATTTGTCCATAAAGAGACAACAAGCAAGAGGCAACAGTTTTATCAACGCACCCAACTACACTATTAAGTGCATGCATCTTATTCAATAAAACCGCCTTAGCTATTCTCTCATCTTGGACATCGTCTATGATATCAAAGTATCATGCTATCAGACATATTTGAGTCTCACTTTACTTCATTCACGGTTTCAGTATATATATATATATGGGAGAGATGATAAATTAATTATTATAAATTAATTAATACACCCAAACAATACTGAATTCTTTAAACTTATTTAAAAAAATACGAGCGCTTTCGGAATATATATTATTCCTTCTTCAGGGGATGAAAATGAAAATTTCAATGATGATAATGTTAAGATGTCAAAAGATTACGATGATTAAAACATTGAAGTATGAAAAAATCACAATAAAAAAATAACAAAATTGTGAAAACGTTCACAAATTATGATGTATTGCCGCACGAAATAGCTGGACAACGTCGTTACTTATATTGTGACGTTTTGCTATGAGGGTGACATTTATTGATCAGCTGTTATAATGTAGTGACTCTTTTATTTTCAATAAATATTTCTAAGAACATCTCAAATAGAATGTAATAAACTTTGTTTTAATATTGATAAGATGAGTTAACGTTTGTTCCCATTCAAAAAAAGAAGGTGACCGATTAGATATTCTGTTTCGCCTTCGTTTTAAGCACATGCGGTATATGCAGGTATGTGAATGCTTCTTTGACTATAAGTCCACTGGTGCACGAATAGTAAGCGCCTTGTCAAAAATGCCAGTGTTCGAGAGAGTATACGTTATTCCAATCCACGGCTATAACGAGAATGCATCGTACCATGATTCTAAACAGAGATTTTCGTAATAATTAAATGTCTCTGGCAAGAAATAAAACAAAGTCTCCAAATCAGTTTTAGATTGATTTGATCGACATATAATCCTATAAACAGAAACTATTGTTAATGGATTTCAAAAATGCGAATGTTATTATGTTATTTTGAATGAAGTTGAATGTTGCCTTGTCTGCAAGGGATGGTCCAGGGGTGGTATTCACCAACTATTCTTAAGAATATTCTTAGACTTGAGCTCGGAATCCAAATTTCAACCTTTGATATTTAGTTTACCATGACAGAGAGAATAATTGTGAGAGTTTATTTGACTATATGTTAAGTGTCACTACATGCTTGCAAAGTTTGACTTCAAACAATCGTCTCTGAGCGTGTTTTTCAAAATAAATTCATGAGTTTAAGTCTAAAAATATTCTTAAGAAAGGTTGATGAATACAACCCCCGTTGACATCTTTCATTTGTGATAGGAATCACTGATTTTGTGAGAAAAGTGAAGTTGGAAGCGCATAGGTTAGGTGTAGAATATCTTTAAACTCCATAAAACAGTTTTTCCATTGGTCGACCAAATAGGTAACCCTTGTTGTCTCTACATGTAGTTATTTTACATCGACTGGGAAACAAGTAATTACATCTAAGTGAAATCTCGATCGAGGTCTTACTAGGTATAACCAGTACTAAGTATATGCGGAATAGTATCTTGCTCAAGGACACTACACATAGCCTTGGCAAAGGATCGGTCCCAAGAAACACCATCCTGTGTACGATGCTCTACCACTGGGCCACGTTGACATTTAATATATTTTACATACAAAATTATCCAATGCATTGTTTGTGTTTGAATTGCGGTTCTGACAAGTTCTATGTATACACGTCATCATGTTGGACATATACTATTTTAGTCGAGTTAAATGCCAAAGGCATAGCCCTGCTTATGTCGTCGTGATAACGCTTTGCAGTGTTGATTACCGTCAAAATGATCATACGTGACAAGACCCACCTCCCCCCCCCCCCCCCACCCCCACCACCCTAGAATTTCATTTTCTTTTCACGTATTTAATATAAGCGAGCAGAAACAAATCAAACACTAAAATATATTCTGGACATTGTATTATGTCATTTTTTAAAATAATGTTGCATAAGCTAAACCAAACGCTACAAAATTATATTAATGAAATAAGAACGGCGTATGGAATATTTATTACAGCCAGGATATCAGTTTCTCAAGTTCTTAGATAATCTCCTGTAATACAATATAGGTGAACGCAGGTTTTATTTGAATAACATCATTACGTGCGCTGGTCCACATAACACGTTTATGGATGTAAACAGGTAAAGATTTACACTTACGTCAGAAAATCGTTCCATCCAAAATTAGCAATATATTTTCTTTTTGTCTTACAATAAATTAGAAGTTATAATAGAACACATGTTCTACTGGTCCTAAACATGGTTGTAACATGCCCTATCATTATTAAGTGTTGATCACTGTTTAAGACAGTCTGTATATATGCAGTGTTCGATTTTAAAGAAGCAGTTCATCCAAAATATGGATATTTCTAAAGTTATTAATGCCAATTTTGCAGTTTCGTCGGTGCATAATTTTGTGATTTGTAGACAAATTGAACTATTTCAAACCGGTCTCACTCGGCTTATTTGCTTGGCAAGTTACGTCAATAAGACAGGATAACGTCATCCATCTTTTCCGCAGAATCCTCGAGTTCAAGTTAATGTTTTATTCACCCTCATATCAATGAACTTAATGAACTTATTTGATAAATAGCGCCATATTGAATACAAGGGAAGCTTTCTTTTAACATAAGCATATATAGGTATATATAGATATATATAGGTATATAACTATAACAATTGATAAAACTAATTTATTGGTATCTTATTACTAAAATATTAAAATCATAATAAAAAACAAAACAAATATGAAATAAAATATTTTGCTATTTTCACATGTATAATCTAAAATCTAAATTTTTTTTTATATATATGAAAAAGGTCTACGTATTTTTGGATCACCCCTCGTATTTATCTTCATATTCATCTATTATATAAACATTGACACAAAACACAAGGACCAATTATTTTTATAAGAGACGAATTTCAAAATAAACAAACTCTTTTGAACATGAAATCCTAACACCTTTATACATGTTTTCAATTATTATATATCCTTAACACTTACCGGAATATATTAAAGTCGTCTTATATTACACAATGACATAAACAAGATTATTTTGGTGATATAGGCTAATATCAATTACATATATCATATACTTATCATGCTGACATTACCATATTTGGCAATCGTGCGTGTGTCCTACTTTACTGTCCAAATATACAATATCGAACAATGAAATCATGTTTAATTTGCAGCTCGGAACTTAACAAAACACATGAAAGTAGTCAGTTTCGTATGCTCATGAGATATAACGACATATGCAGCATCATCCATGTCCCCTAGCAACGGTTTCAGTATCTTTTTTGCTTTGGAAGCATACCAAATACTTGAATATGGAACTAAACTTTTCCACGCTTGATGCTCAACAATTTTAGGATAGTTTCCTTTTTTTCAATTTTATTTTTAAGGATAGTTCTAGGTGTAGGTCTGGTTGGCCCGGTATCAGTATAATACGACTTGGTGGAGTATAATATATAGGACATGAAACTACAGTATGGCAACGCTTAAAATACACGTATAGTCACAAGTAGACACCGTTGCAATATGACTGAAACATTATTGAAAGCGACGCAAAACACCACACAATACTATTTTGTTTTTTATGCAACACTTACTGACCTGTATAATTCAAAGGAACCAGAAATAATAACACCGAGTCAAAGTGAGACACTGCAATATCTGGCTATGTTTTCTAGGACTGTTTCCTGATGAGTTGTTCTCTAATTAAGCTTTCAAATGTCATATAGGTCCACGAGGAACACCCTTACATATAATTTGCATTTAATACGAGATACACGCTGTTTATGGTCAGACTATTGTCAGTCCTGAATTCGTCAAAGCCGAATCAGAAAATATATAGTACTAAAGTAATAGTGTGAAATCGTAAAACCAATTTGTTATTTTAAATTTAAATACGTTAAATTGCCTTGACATTGTTATACAGTATTATGTTTATCGTCGATTCAAATTTGTTTTGTGTGGTAAACCTCTGATGTTATAATTTTTCTTTATAGAAAAATAGGTTATATGTAAGTAGTCATTTTGGCGAGCCGGAAAAGAAGGAGTGGTACAACTGTGGTTGAGTCCCTTTTATACTTCTTCCCCGGCTAGAAAAGGTGGTAGTTATGGTTATTGATTGTGGTAATGAAAGTGGCATAGGTGTTTATATCTGATATAAGGATTAGGCAACCAGGCAAAGAAAGCAGAGGTCTCTGTTTTATAAAGTATATTCACGAGGAATTAGAACAATTGCAATACGCCTCGCGCCCACACCAACGACCAAAGAAGTGCTCAATACGACAAAACAACTGAATGCGACTCATTATTCCAACTACCGAAAAACAATAACAAACTTGACATTCATTCAATGATTTGAATTTTGTCTGCACGATCAACGATATTTTTTATAGAATAAAAAACAATTAATGTATGAAACTTCGATTTTATATTGTCAATTAGCAAGTATGATTCACATTATATGATAAGCAATAGATGAAACAATATTTAGATTAACAAATAAACAGTATTTCTTTATAAGATATGAATTTATTACATTAAATCACCATTTTAATGCACTTAATGGGCCTCGTGGCGTTAGTCCCGATGATGTTCACTCATGATAAAAAATAACCAATAAAATATCGCCTAAGATGAACATTTCAATCCATTCTATTTGAATGACTGTTTTAATTATAAATAGACGCCATCGTTCTTGATTCTATCTGACGCATAAGAAAGGTTAGCCCAAAACGTCGTGTTTGTTCATTATAATTCAAACTCCAGAAAACGGCGTCTTTCATTAATTATATTGCAAACTGATACGCTGTAAATTTAACTGTTTGCACTTCGCTTTGCTGCGCGTTACTCATTTGTACCAACTTAACTATTGCACATCTGAACATTGTTCAGTGATACATATAGTTTCATTCATAATATTGTTTATTTTTTAAACACAGTACTTGTTGTTGTATGAGGTTAAGCGTCGCTTTCAACAATTTTTCAGTATTCTGAGCGCTACTATACTGTAGTATCATGCCGCAGACACATGGTATTATACCTTACCTAGTCACATGGTATGATACCCCACACAGTCACATGGCATAAAACTCCACACAGTCACATGGTATTATACCCCACCCAGTCACATGATATGATACCCCACCCAGTCACATTGTATGATACCCCACCCAGTCATATGGTATTACACCCCACCCGGTCACATGGTTTGATACCCAACCCAGCCCCATGGTATGATACCCCACCCAGTCACATGGTATTATACCCCACCCAGTCATAGTATTACACCCACCTCGGTCACATGGTATGATACCCCACCCAGCCACATGGTATGATACCCCGCATAGTCACATGGTATGATACCCCACCCAGCCACATGGTATGATACCCCAAATAGTCACATGGTATTATACCCCACCCAGTCACATTATACTGGCTACGGGCCGACCAGACCTAGAGCTATTTTCACCTAGCGAGGAAGCTTCTAGTACAGTTTTTCAAGTTTTTGGTATGACTAGGCCGGGGATCGAACCCACGACCGCATGCGAGGCGGACGCTTTACCACAAGACCACGCTGCGGTCGTGTAACACAGTTGAACATACCATTTTCCATAGTATAATTCAATTAAAGAATAAGGGAAATACAATTTATAAAGATATACTGTAAGAAAAAGCATAAATTCACAATTTCTTGCAGAGTTGTTAAGAAAAAGGTAGAATTAAAACAACGTTTCATAATATTAGTTACTGTATATCTTCAACTGTTTTGAGAAGAAACCTTTTTTTATTTCAGTTCTTAAAGTTTTATTTTTTTTTTTTAATATTTATTTTAAATATTCATGTTGTTGAATTTCAATAACCACCGATTAGGTTGTCCATTTAATCACACATATAATCACACCGTAACAAATGTATGAGGGTCGGGTAGGGCCATTCCACCTTACACCTAAAAGAGGTCTAACCTATATTGCCGATATTTTTTCGAGCTTAGCACATTTATACCAAACTTCTCATATTATGTTGTATTTGTCTCTTTATTGTAAAATTCTTTAATTTTGTTGACCTAAAACAAAAATCACAGCTGTTTTCACGTCATGACCTATATTTGACGTTACGATATATCGGTGAATGACAGGGATTATAAATGGAAACGATGTAGGATAGTCAAAGGAAAATAATATTCACTTCAATCGCCATCTTGAAACGTGATCATGTGTCTTGAATTTCCCCATGCGGGAAATCTTGCTTGAACAAAAAGGTAAAGGAACGATACTCTATTAATAAAGATAAAAATGAACGAACGTAAGACAAAACTTGCAATCAATAATGGTGTTGAAAAGAAAGATGTAATAATAAGGTATCTGTGCAATGCTTTGTAATATTGCACTTAATCGTTTAACACATAATACGAGAAACCCAACCGAATGTATTTGCCATTGATCGCCATCATTATAATAATAATAATAATAATAATAATAATAATAATAATAATAATAATAATAATAATAATAATAATAATAATAATATATATATAAGACAAATAATTTAATTGAAACATTTTATTTCTTTATTCTAACTTCTTACTTATTTTAACTTCTTATTTCCTACGTTGATGTTAACACGTGATTAGTAATAGTTAGTGTTTCTTAAGTAAAAACATAACAATTAAGAAACTCAAAAAGAGCGACAGCAGTCATTTGACTGTTAGTTTATTTAACTTTGGGCGGAGCTACGACTAAAACTGAGATGATTGACGTTTGAAAGTTGATGTTTGCTAAGGCCGTTTCTAAGCATAGCTCGCGCGGCTTTGTAGTTTGTAAACGACTCGTTCAGAATCGAACCAGTCTGTGTTATGTCATTCATGCATGCTCAGTGAGGACGAACTTAATAATTAAATTATTTTGTAGGCTGTTTAAACAAATTAAAGCGATTCCACTGGTTGTCAAATGAGGTTAAACACGAAGACTTGTCAATTATGAAAGCACAGTTAGTACACTACATAAATATAACTGAAGTATCTTTCGATTATGAATACATTTTATTGTATTTTATCTGACGTTTTTAAACCGTAAGCAAGATATACGTATTTACGTATCGTCTCACCTCATGCAAACATCGAAGTTAGAATCAAAACATAACAATACGAAGTCAATCCCAAATACAACAAAATCTTAAACAACCTGAGCGAAACAAAATGTTAAGCTAATCAAAGTCAGCGATGATACCGAACCCGATAGTTTAAATCTGAACTATCAAATATTATCTGGAGAATCCATGGGAAACATAAAACCCAACAAAAACAATAATAAAATCAATAACAGACTCAGTTTTATTGAATGTGTTCAGAAGGGGCAATTGAATATGGAATACCACACACGCCGACGTGCACCGGCTGTAGAGTTATTTTGTTCTCAAGCAACTTTGAATGTGTTCTATGATTTTAAGGAACCAGAAAAAATATCAACACTTACTCAAAGTACGGGGCGACTTTTCACAGCCGACACACAGGCACTGATAAAACGATTCACAAAAGTAGGTTTAACCCAGCGAAAAATAGAGCGAAACCCACGCTTTACAAAGTAACTTTTAATCCTGAGAGAAACAGAACAAAACTAAGTCAAACAAAACTGTTTGAACAAAATGTTAACCATGTCCATTATGAAGGTCAAGGACAGTGGTGTAAACATTGTATGTCAAATTAAACATTCGATGTTAATACTGAAATACCGGAATACAAAATAGATGTTGAATAAATAAAACCCACCTATAAGGGGATGAGAATTCAATATTGACCACGACGAACAACCTGCAGGATTCACCCATAGTGTACGAAAATATGACATAATTTCTATACAAATTATACATCCCGTATTCGTATTCGTATTCACACCTCAGACACTATGATTCAGTTAGACAGGACCAAAAGAGGAATATACTTATTTGAGTTGGCAGTAAGTTTCTTTCGTATCTTCTATAAAAAGCGTAGGTATTATTTTTATACATCGGCGTCTTCAAAAATCCTTGGAATGGGATTGAACACTACTTAAAACACAAAACAAGTTATTCTTGGTTGTATATGGCATTTAGTTGTATTGGTAGCCAGATACCTCAAAACGAATCACGAGCTAGGCTTGAAAAATAAAAATAAACCAGCGTTGACAAGTACGTAGTATACAGAATTAAGAACGGAATGAAGATCCATTTATGTGTTGGTATAAGGATAAAACGCAAACAATGGGGTTAACGCCATTTTAAAACATTTAAAGTTATAAATGACATTGGTATATTCAGTTTTAATGGTGGAGGAAGATCTCAGAATAAACCTAAATAAAATCTCAATTCTTTGACCAAGCAGGACTGGAACCTTCGACTTCAGCGGTTAGAGGTTAGTGATCTTGAGACGACGCATTAGACTACTTGGCAACGGAGGACGCAAAGAAAGTGGGATTTTAACAACGCATTTTGTCTCAGATCATTTCCCAATGAATCACATACTCTGTTGATCCAAATTAAAATCGATTGTAAATTCTAGATAAGCATCAATCACCCAGACACTTTTATTTGTTCACATTTCTGCAAAGGAAATAATGCGTAGCAAGGTTATCAAAAGTCACTGGCAATATTTCAATCTTTCTGAAGTGGAAACGTACAGAAGCATAATGTTGTGAATCCGGACAAAAACTTATGTTGAAAGCTGACAGCTATGTAACGAAGACGAAGTACAATGTAATGGCAGTTGATTTAATTACAAATTTGAATTAAGGACTGGGTCATGACAAAGAAAACATACCCATCTCACTAATATCTCAAATATACACATATATATAATGGTACTCCATCAGACGATATGTATTAGGACGTCCAGAAACTGGATCGGATTAAATGCTACCCAAATTCGTCCAAAAACTAAATCGGATTGACTACTACTCAAGGTACTATTATTAAATCTGAATTTATTTTAGCAATTAATAAAGCATGAGCATGGGAGACTTGCATGAGCATGGGAGACTTGTATTGGTTTAAGGATAAAAGGTTTTTGTATATTTTAGTTAAAATGTAACATTAAGCTGGGTATCAATGATAAACAAATATTCATCCATACATTGTGTCTAGTATCGTATTTCATTTAAATTAGCAAAAATAAGATACAAAAATAATCAACCGACGTAGCAGTCAAAGTCAGTCATCAACACCTCACACACACACAATCAATATAAATAATAAACATAAATAAACAAAATATAAACATTGCCAACATGGGACGTCACCTTGGAACGAACGGTCAGTAGGAAAACCGCAAATGGGGAGCTCAAACCTGGTTAACGGGTTCACCAGACCTTGCTCTTGCCTCCACCGTCAGGTCATAAAACAAGGCGGTGTAAAAAGTAGGCTCACCAGATTTGCACTGGAGTCTGACTGCTGCATAAACACCCACAATGCATCGTTTTGATAAATTTGGGAATTTATACATAAGTATATAACATGTAAAACGTATCACTTTGTTTTACTGTCGCATATGACCGTTTCTGAATATGGGAGTTTTTGTATTCTCTCTGCAAACCATTTTTGGGGTCACTGCCTCAGCAGTCCTCTCAGACATAGGATTGTCATAAACACTTGTTCGATCGTTGCGATATTAAATACTATTGAACGTGACATGCATACTGAGCCAAATCGTTCAAGTAGTCTTTGAAGAATATCGCAAGGCTTTACACTGTCTGCAAGCAGATATTTTATAAACAAACATGGTTTTTCTAACTTGGAGTTCATGTTGTTAGTCAAAATACCAGCCAAATAAACCTCTTTGTGAACGCTTTTATTAAGAATCTCTCAACATAATTATTAACGAGGGTTTGATTGTCATTATTTGTGCACATGTTTTAAATTGTTTGGTTAACATTAAAGCGAAAATCACGAAAATACACACACTTCTAATCGTCAATCGTATCTGACAAACGGATCCACCGAAAGGAAAGAACGAAACCAAGGAAATAAAAAATAAAGGTTTTTTTAACACATAAACTTTATACATGATTCGTGGTGTGTCGTCCTCTATTCAACAACAAGGTGACATGGTGATGCATAGATACATACAAAGTTTGCACATTTCAACAATAATAAAACTACCGACCTTCCTACGTTCTCTTTATAATTCTTCGTTTAGAGTTCAGAGCCCATTCAAATCATGCTTCATACGCTTCAAATATGGCAATGCATATCTTTGTGGTATCCATCATGCCGGTAATCAGACTCTGATCATTTCTGTAAAGAAAAAAAACCCATAAGATTGTAATCACATTACCGGAAATACTCTTGAGAGATATAACGATTGCTTGTTCACATTGGTAAAAACTTTTCCATATATCCGTGGCCGTTAGAACATACACGGGACTAATAAGAGGTGATTGACAGATTAACTTAAAATCAAGTTGAAAGGGAAATTTGGCGGGAATATGTAGTTGTATTTAATTGTTGATCGAAAGTAGTGAATTTACATATATAAATGAAAATGAGAACATATATCACCAACAGAGGAACCTATTCGAGAACCTGATATCTCCCGAATCAGACCTATTAACCAGGGAATTCCCTGCTTATGTTAGATTTGGTGTTTTGTACATTTGTAGGCGGTATACATAACCTTTGTATAACCTTTACGCCACAAACTCCAGTTCATTCATGCATTGATACTTTCATTAAAATCCTGAGATCAAAGTAACGTTATTTTGTTTTTCAAAATTACATAAAACTTTAATGAGAATAAGTTATTCATGAAAAGCCTAAATGCTGCTATCATAAATTTAAATTTGTTTCTGATGTTACGTGGTCAAACCATTATAATCTTCATTTTCATGCCAATTTAACGCTGATTGGATGCTAAGCCATCAATCATTTTCTTATTTGTCAAACGTTCTTGTAACAGAAATAATCGATGAAGGGCACACATGTCAACAGGCAATCAAGCGGTCTCATCAAAAGAAATAAAACTGTCCAACTTATTTATAAGCAAAGCGATTTTCTGCCAATATGCATTTAGATAAATTGTAGGTGTAACCCCACCATTGATTTTTGTTCTTTATTCTATAGTAAATAAAGTTTGCATGCTTGTCATTCATAGATAGACTCAAATGAAATAAGTGAAATTTACATTTTATTTTTTTAACCTCTGCACTACCAACATATGAAGGAAAAGTAGGGACTGTGTGCCATAAAAGAGATTTTGTTCTGTTTAGTGTGTATACTGTTGGCAAAATGAAAGTATACTTCCGAAGTCATGTATTCATAATCCGATTTCCAAGCTTCAATTTTTTTTCTAAATTCACAATTCAAACATGAACATGCTTTTTAAATGTTCAAAATACACAGCTTATGTCATTCAAACATTAAAATAAGGAAAAAGCATTTTTGATGAAGAAGAAACAAGGACCGTTAATTTTATTACCGCAATTATGCGACTACTATTTAGTATAATACTAGTTTTAATGATGGATACACAGAAAATTATTCTGTTTTGTTTTTACTAAATACTTCCATTAACTAAAAACTCATTTTTATTGCATACGGGGAAATTAAAATGTTATTAGAGAACAATAAAGAATTTAATTAATTGTGTATGGAGGACTTTGATAATTTGTAAAAGGGGGAAATGACTTAAATTGATTGCAAAAGGAGGTAAATGGATTTTATTGATTGTATGAGGAGATATTGTGACTTTGATTATTCATATAAGGAGATAATGTGACTTTAATTATTCATATAGGGGGATAATGTGACATTAATTGATTGTACAAAAAGATAATTCGACTTAAATTGTTTGTTTAAAAAGATAATGTGACTTTAAATAATCATATTAGAAGATAAAATGACTTTAATTGTAAAATGAGATAATGTGACTTGAATTAATTGTATAAAGAGATAATATGGCTTCAATTAATTGTAAAATGAGATAATGTGACTTGAATTAATTGTATAAGGAAATAAAATGAATTTAATTCTTTGTAAAATGAGATGATGTGACTTTAATTAGTTGTATATGACGTTAATTTGACTTTAATTAATTGCATAAGGAGTAAATGAGAATTTTAATAACTTTATAATGGGATAAGGTGACTTAAATAAATACATTAATGGGATAATGTGACTTTATAAAGATGTTACTGTAACTTTAATTACATATATAAAGTGTAACTGTGACTTAAATTAAATATATACGGCGATACTGTGACTTAAATTAGATATATAAAGCGTTACTGGGACTTAATTAAATATATATAAGGCGATAATGTGACTTTAACTAAATATATATGGCGCTACTGGGACTTAAATTAAATATATATGGCGTAACTGTGACTATAATTAAATATATATGGCATTCTGTGACTTTAATTAAATATATATGGCGATACTGTGATTTAATTAAATATATATGGCGATACTCTGACTTTGATAAAATATATATGGCATTACTGTGACTTTAATTAAATAAATAAGGCGTTACTGTGACTTTAATTAAATATATATGGCGTTACTGTGACTTTAATTAAATATATATGGCATTCTGTGACTTTAATTAAATATATATGGCGATACTGTGACTTTAATTAAATATCTATGGCGATACTCTGACTTTGATAAAATATATATGGAATTACTGTGACTTTAATTAAATATAAGGCGTTACTGTGACTTTATTAAATATATATGACGATACTCTGACTTTGATAAAATATATATGGCATTACTGTGACTTTGATTAAATATATAAGGCGTTACTGTGACTTTAATTAAATATATATGGCGTAACTGTGACTATAATTAAATATATATGGCATTCTGTGACTTTAATTAAATATATATGGCGATACTGTGATTAAATTAAATATATATGGCGATACTCTGACTTTGATAAAATATATATGGCATTACTGTGACTTTAATTACATATATAAGGCGTTACTGTGACTTTAATTAAATATATATGGCATTCTGTGACTTTAATTAAATATATATGGCGATACTGTGACTTTGATAAAATATATATGGCATTACTGTGACTTTGAAAAAATATATATGGCATTTCTGTGACTTTAATTAAATATAAGGCGTTACTGTGACTTTAATTAAATATATATGGCGTTACTGTGACTTTAATTAAATATATATGGCGTTACTGTGACTTTAATTAAATATATATGGCATTCTGTGACTTTAATTAAATATATATGCCAATACTGTGACTTTAATTATATATATATGGCGATACTCTGACTTTAATTAAATATATATGGCATTAATGTGACTTTAATTAAATATATATGGCGTTACTGTGACTTTAATTAAATATATATGGCATTCTGTGACTTTAATTAAATATATATGGCGATACCGTGACTTTGATAAAATATATATGGCATTACTGTGACTTTGAAAAAATATATATGGCATTACTGTGACTTTGAAAAAATATATATGGCATTTCTGTGACTTTAATTAAATATAAGGCGTTACTGTGACTTTAATTAAATATATATGGCGTTACTGTGACTTTAATTAAATATATATGGCGTAACTGTGACTATAATCAAATATATATGGCATTCTGTGACTTTAATTAAATATATATGGCGATACTGTGATTTAATTAAATATATATGACGATACTCTGACTTTGATAAAATATATATGGCATTACTGTGACTTTAATTAAATATATATGGCGTTACTGTGACTTTAATTAAATATATATGGCATTCTGTGACTTTAATTAAATATATATGGCGATACTGTGACTTTGATAAAATATATATGGCATTACTGTGACTTTGAAAAAATATATATGGCATTTCTGTGACTTTAATTAAATATAAGGCGTTACTGTGACTTTAATTAAATATATATGGCGTTACTGTGACTTTAATTAAATATATATGGCGTTACTGTGACTTTATTTAAATATATATGGCATTCTGTGACTTTAATTAAATATATATGCCAATACTGTGACTTTAATTATATATATATGGCGATACTCTGACTTTAATTAAATATATATGGCGTAACTGTGACTTTAATTAAATATATATGTCGTTACTGTGACTTAAATCAAATATATTTGGAGTAACTGTGACATAAATTAAATACACAAGGAGTTACTGTGACTTAAATTAAATACATAAGGCGTTACTGTGACTTTGATTAAGTATATCAGGCGATACTGTGACTTAAATTAAATATATAAGGCGTAACTGTGACTTAAATTAAATATATATGGTATTACTGTGACTTTGAATAAATATATAAGGTGATACTGTGACTTAAATTAAATATATAAGGCGTTACTGTGACTTTAATTAAATACATATGGCATTACTGTGACTTTGATTAAATACATAAGGCGATACTGTGACTTCAATTAAATACATAAGGCGTTACTGTGACTTAATTAAATAAATAAGGCGATACTGTGACTTTAATTAAATATATAAGGCGTTACTGTGACTTAAATTAAATATATAAGGAGTTACTGTGACTTTAATAAACTAAATGTAAGGAGAAGTCTTGACATACAGTTGATATTACAACATTAATGAAGCACGAATGTAAGAATGATTGTACTGATTGCCCTTGCCATAGTATATTGTTCGGTTTCTCTGCAAGATGCATTATGTGTTTATAATAGTATCAGTGTAGTAAATGAATAGTACTCTTCCTCCCTTCAACTGTCAGCCTTCATATACAAATACTACGTAAGTCGGCCACTTTTTTCCTTATTATCGGTAAAGTTTATCGAATACGTTAATTGCAATTGTACCAACTGTAATATATCATTTGTAATTGACACATACCAACACACTAAATTTTTACTGTTGTTTAACCCTTCATCTGTACTCAAAGATAGATGTACGAGAGTTATTGGATCGTTCCAATTACCTCAAACACAATGCTGACGTCTACGTACACCTTAACAACGGCAGCACATCTCAGTAGACAGAGGACACTTTTATATACGTTGTTTGTTTATTTGGTAGTTTAATATTTGATAGCATTTACTTAACAACTTAAACAATTCAATGTAAGAAAAGCTTTTTATTTATATGGTCTTAAACCATTATATTTTCTTGTTTTATCCTTAATTTTGTCGGGGCAGTTCCCAGTATCGGGAGACGGATACTTTTCCCACACCCTCGCTTAGTTTGCCACTTCCCAAAAACTGAAAAGCTCTGTTGCCTAATAAAGACTTAGTATATATCCTTTAGGTACACTATACTTATATTACTAAACATGACACGCCGTTTCTTTTGAAAGAAAACTCTCTTTTGTTAGATTTTATAATGTCATATATTTATTCTTGTCATTTGCGGAATAGGAAGTACTTTAAAAAATGATCACATCCTGTTCTTTTGAAATGTACAATGCGTACAATTGCATTCTTGTTAATTCAATTATTATTGTATTCATTTACAAAATAAAATAGGTGGTGAATAGTTATACTTTACTGTGCATTTTGGCCTCGTTTAATACAATATATAATTGCTTACTTCTTTTTTGTAAATATATATATATATATTTATATATCACATGTTATAATAAAGGAATTTTCATTTATACCTGTTACACAGCACGTTTCGGAAATGTTGTTTATCGTCTTCTTCGCAATCTAATCTACTAGAACATCAACAATAATTGCATTTCATGCTATATTATAGTCGCAAATCTAATCTACTAGAACATCAACGGTGTTTAAATTTGATGCTATATTATAGTCGCAAATCTAACCTACTAAAACATCAATAGTGTTTGAATTTGATGTTATATGATAGTCGCAAATCTAATCTACTAGAACATCAACAGTGTTTGCATTTCATGCTATATTATTGTCACAAATCTAATCTACTAGAACATCAACAATGTTTGCATTTCGTGCTATATTATAGTCGCAAATGTAATCTACTAGAACATCAATAGTGTTTGCATTTCATGCTATATTGCAATGCTGTCGTCCTTGGGAGTGTTCTTGACGTTGTTGCCATTAACGAAATTGTCTCAATCATTTTATATATTACTTAGACAGATATTGATTACCGTTGCTGGTCAAGCAAAAGTGTCATTGAAAGAGTGGTCGCTTTTGATTGGCGTTAATATCCCTGACAATTTAGCAGACGCGCGTCGGTAATCTATATAACGTGAAATATAATCAATAATCACAAGAGAACAATGATTTATTTCTGATGGCAGTATTAATTTATCTCTAGAAATATTGTAAACAAAAGCAAACGGTGATTCGTTCTGCATGGTGATATATCACGTGAAATGACTCTCCGTTGCAGTATCAATTTGTTATATGGTATTGAAACTATTGTGTTGTAATCGTTTAAACACAAACATATATGAAAATAAATGCCCAGAGGATAGAGCATCCATTTTATTTTAGATATGACTAGCCAATATGCATTTGGAGCCCGTTTCACTAACCTTCGCAAGTCTTACGAATTTCGTACGAACACTTTGTGACATCCAGGACCATTAATTTTTGATAGAATACTTTTAATAGGGCTTACAAAAAATCATAGTATAAGAAAGCGACACCCTAAATGAATTTCCAGATTGTTTTTTATATATTTCACAAAGTTCGTAAACTTATCAAAGTTAGCGAAACGGGTCCTTGATTAGCGTCATTTGCTTTTCGTTTTTTCCAAAATCACACTTTGGAAAATTCCTAACAAAAAGTTGACCCCTAAAAATTATCACAAAATTTAAATTTCATGTAAAATATATCTAAGAATTATAACACCATCACTCATAAGCGTTTTATAAGTACCATGTAGCATTGTTTGCCCTAATAAATACCATGAAGTGTTTACTCAAATATAGTCATATTTTCGGAAGCTCAAAAGTTTGTCAAAATACATGTTTCCAATAAAACGATACTCTAAAAAGACAACACTTATGTCACTGTCAATTTAAATGTCTTTAATTCGGAGAACTATGGGATGGGGTGCGTATCGGTTTCCGCTGGTCGCGGATTAACATGGCCAGCAGAACACGATCTAATGTTTCGTTTATTTTTATATTTTACTTTATGAAACATTTATATTTTTCCATTAACCATACTTGAGCATTTTGAAATTCAAATCTAATTACGAAAATACTGTCATTATTCTATTCAATTAATCGGCAGCAATTGGGAGGGCTGTAGCTATTGTTGTAATAACATGTAACCTAACCCATTTGCTTTTGTTATGCTTGAAATTGTATCAATAGTTATATGTATATGTTGTTGACATAATACTATGTAATATAACACTAAACTAGACTTTAATATAGTAAGCTTGTCTAAGAAAAATGGCGGCATAGTAATCAATATGATCGCTGATTGTATTATCGAGTTGTTCGATTGACAGCCCGCGACAGGTCAATTAAAACTTCAAAGCATGTATGACATTGACAATATCAATTAAACAACTTTTTGTTTATCAATAATAGGATAACGTATCAAACTATATGACAAAGCAAAACGATTGTTATTGAATTGTTATTGAATTCTTTAATATTTATTGTTTATTCTCCTATTTTAGGTACATTGTATCAGAGGATCCTTCTGTGTTATAGACTTCAATAACAATAATCTATTAAGACCCTAATTATCACATGTTACGTAAGGGATTTAAATTATTTCATTATAGATTTAAAATTCAACATTTCTTAATTGTAACTTTAGCATATAAAGCTTTTCATTACATTCATATATAATGAAATACATCCAATATATCTATCACGTGAAACATTTTATGAAACAATTCGAAAATACATATTTTTAAATATTTGCAACACATTAAGTAGCATCATAGTTTATATTTCTATAGGAGGTTGGACTTTGATACTTATAAATGAATTTGTATGTAATATACTTTTTAATGTCATATATCATTCATGATAATTAAAATTTATATTCACTCATAACCACACACACAAGGTCTCACAAACATGATTAGTTAAATATTCTAGAACCCTATATACTTGACATACATAGATTAAATGATGTGTATATGTATTTTCCTAGTTTTAAAAGTTTGATAATTTGCTTTGATTTCATCAATACAATAAACTTCTAAACGTTGGACCTATTGTAATTATAAGATTTTACAATTATTTTACTAGGACAAGTTCCACATTACACGTTGGTGCTAGAACTTTTCATTTTTTGTTGCCACGTTTCTTGTCTAAACGCTTTAATATTAATCACTATTATTGTTATAAATATTGTGCTTAATTCCCAACTCCCTATGGATACTGTCATGTGTCATTTTGTCATTTATATTTGCAAGATGATGACCCAGTTGTCATTTTATACATGTATATTATTTGTTTTATCATAAATAGTCTGTTTTGTATTTGTCCTATCCTATTGACTGAATACTTTAAATGTAACGTCTCACTCGAAACGTTACCATTATTTTTATTTGATTATTATTCTATTCTATACACGTTTCCACAATATCGCTAATGTCATTTGCAAATGTAGATAGGCACCACTATCGTATATAAACTAGCATTAGATAATGCCTTAAGCTTCGCGCCTTATCGTCTGAACACGCTATCGTTAAATATTGACCATGCCAATATACTATTAGCTTAACTCAAATAACCATCGAAAGGATGCTATAATACTCTGATTTTGATATGATAATATCTTTGACATAAGTACAGTAGGCAAAATATCGCAAACCTTCTGCACTTTGCACATAAAAATAATTATGTATGAAATTCAACTATTCTGTAGCATCATTACTTTAAAGACTTTTAAAATCCTCCACAAGGCAGAAAAAAAAACATTGACTGTCTTTTTGTTACAACTGCAAGTGCTATTTGGAACGGTTAATCAGTCGACAGTCTGGGATGAGGCTCAGTTTCACTTTCGGAGACACCGTGGCCAATACGAGACTATAATAAGGCGAAGCAATTAATCAAGTCTTGTATTGAATGAAATTCAATTCTGCACTCGTTTTTTTTCTGCTGACTTTACCAAACTATAAGACTATATTAATATGATGTTTAAAAAATAAGCATACTGGATTTTTTCTAAGGATGCATTATGTATATAATAGAGACATGTATTGTTTTGCAATTTCGACCGTTTTATTAAATATTTTAAGCAACAAGGTGTAAGATAAATAAACAAAATAAACAGTAAAATACTTATTTTCAAATCAATACTACTTAATTTAAATGTCTTAGTTCCACTAAATATTGATTTAGTTAAAAGGATAATATATTTTTTTCTGCCTAATTGACTTTGCTTATTAAAAAAAATAACAGTGGTTATGCAATACGCCACATTTTTTAATGATACAACCTATCTCGCAGAGAATGTCTCTGTTTTCTATGAAACATCATATTAAGTTCCTTAAACAAATGAGTTCCCCACAAGAGAGGACTTAATATACCATTTAATTAAATTAAATGTAATAATGTAATGTAATTGAAATGTATTAAAATGTATTTCGAAAATATAGACTCTATCAATACTAGTATTTTATCCACAGTTCATAGCTCTCATATGTGTACCAAATTGTCACGTAGTCACCTTCTGCTGAAGCAACTGACCAGTCAGCGTGTTCGTCCATTACTACTGTGTAATAGTCTTTTGCGGTGTCTACAGTTTAAGTTTTTATAATTAACAATATTAGTATAACTTATTTTTTTGACATACTCATGTGGTGACATGTATATACACTATTTTGACCAAAAAAAACAACGACGATTACTGTTACCACTATCGAACGAGGTCCAATATTGATCGGGTGACACATGCAACAGTATGTCATATAACTGTATAACATTTTATTATGCTTCTTTATGCTGATTTGTTTTAGGGTTTTACGTCATATTCGAGTTGTTTAACGGCGGTCAGTTGAACTTATCAACGTTCCTAGGAGCCGCTATGGGATTAATCAGTTCTAGAGTACAAGGGCTGCGTTCAGATCGCTTGAATGTTTAATTCATTTTCAAACGTTTAGTAACAGAAGTCAACTGAACGACATGCTGGCTTTAAACGCTTGATAACAGAGAAAACACATTTGAGAGGTGTTTGCTTGTGTTTAATCACGTGACTTAAACAGAAATGGAGGGACAGCGCCGATGTAATCCGATTTCCATTTACTTTTCGTTCGTTTGGTCATAGAGTAAACATGTTTAACCGTGCTTACCGCTGCTCTGATCTTCGTATGTCGCTGTACCGTTAAATAACCCCATCCTTTATATTTTTATCTTCTGTAATATTCACTTTTCTTTCCACGATCGCGAATGATTCTGACGCTTTCTATCGATTTGAAAGCTTCCAATGAGTGCAATAAATCTTGCGTTCTGGATTCAATTAAAATGCAAATTGTTTGACACTGCCTCAAGCATGACAGCGTCACGTCTGGGATCGCGATTTATAGTACAACAAAATACGATATATTCCCAGAGTCCTGATAATCCTTAAAAACACTTTACAGCCCACAGGGCCAAACCAAGACAAACCAACAAGTGTTTCATTAGAAATTAACAAGAGACAAAAATGAAAAAGAAAAACAAGTTTTCGTTTGTTAAGACGGTCAGTGTAATTCCAATGAATATGACAACTTACTATGGTAGAATACAAATATACTCAAATACAACTTTTCAATTTTGTTTTTAAAAAGAACAAAATTATGAATATACAATTATACGATATATACTAATTAACGAAATTGACTCAACAATAGGAAAGATATGCCGGTTTAATAATGTTCTAAGCTTAATTACACAATCAGTTAACACATGTCCACTTTTCTACACTTTAGTTTAACTGATGTCGCGATACAAGCTGCTATTTTTCTACTAATGTTTTAATGATGTCGCGATACAAATTCTCTGCAACTTTGTTGTTTTTAAACACTGTTTTAAAATATAAGTATAATTAGGTATACAAATACTACGTGCAGGTCCGGATTATTCGTATATTTAATCTCAAATCCTGCCTTATGGCGATGGATGTATCAACAGGGTTCTTTTCCCGTGTTCTATGTAGTACTCAGCTACTATGCCTTTATACATATAAACACATATATACACATATATACACATACCACAGGTGAATCTCAGACAGACCATGAACTTACCCGTCGCTCAGATATAGTACGATTCAAAATGTACAAAAAAGCTACTTGAAAAATATGGTTAGTTTTACAATGATTTTTTGCTAAAATGCTAATTACTCAACGACACTTAAAATGACTTATTATTTATATAACCCCAAAAAAATGAAAATGTAAAAATATCTTTTAAATGTTTTATCCCTGTCTACCAAGCGATACGTTTAACAAACCTGTCACTATACATGCCAATACATGTAAATAACTTTGCAACGACCTCAGACCACATAAACCAGGTATTTTGTTACATATACGTCATCATGTTTTGTTTTGAAAACAAATACTCATTACAAATGAATGGTGTTCTGGTATTTTGGTAAAAGTCAAAACTCACACGCAATGCTTTAATTTACTGATTCAAACTAATTTTAAACCCGTCATTATACTACAGTAAAATGATTTTTTTTTATGAATGGCGAACGTGGTGTTTGAAATAATACTCCTGAAAATAATTAACACAAATAAAGCATTTTTCTTTTTTTTGAGGAAGCATAAAACTGTTCAAAATGTAATATAATCTCAATTTGCAATGA
Organism: Panopea generosa; assembly: GCA_029582155.1. NCBI lineage: Eukaryota > Metazoa > Mollusca > Bivalvia > Adapedonta > Hiatellidae > Panopea > Panopea generosa. The sequence continues at coordinate 58,726,857 of CM055908.1, read as the reverse complement.
AACTGACCTCATTCCTGTCCTATCAACATGCACCACATGGTCATACAATTATTTTCTTTTCTGATTGGAAATACAATAAGGCGTTAATTCCTCTCTGTCAACAGCTTATATAACATCTACTTCGACATTTGACAATATATTTTAGCATTAGTGTAATATTTCAGATATGACTGTTCATTTCATGTCCTGAATAAAATCACGTGTAAATATAATGCAAACATAGTTGTAGACACGTTTCATTAGATGGGTTAACGCTATCTTAACACATGAATGGTTATATATATAATTTATGCACCTCGTTTTATCAGTAGAATAAGACATCAAAATGAATATTATTGGGCAGCCCCTTAGATAACTCGGCCAAGGAGGACCGGATGCATTTGAAGTCATTTATATAAATCCATCCCCATGTATGTGAGGTTCACTAATCTTCTCACACAACAATAAATTTTGAACTGTTTTACGTATAGGGAAATGCATTTATGGAACACTGGATATATTACCAATGGCTGTAAAAGTGCCTTATTCCCATAGACCGTCCCATGTTTGCCCAATTATGCAGAAAAAACCCATAGGATTGACCAGGTTGCTTTTTCACAATTTCGATGGTTTGATGGCACCCCTTCATTTTTGACAAATTCTGCCCTTTTGTTGCAGTGTCTCACTAAGCATCTTAAAACTGTTATAGCATCATCAAACAGAACCCAATGTCGCTCAAACTTTGCAGAAATCATGAAAATGTTCGAAATTTCCCGCATACACAAAGAAATATTACAATTTTAGGCATTTTCAACAAAAAAATGCCCGACCGCTTTACACAGCTCTTATTTCTTGGGCGTAAGAATCTTGCTACCGGCATAGAAGAGGGGCAATTCTTAAGTGAGACCTTATGCAAGTATAGTTTTATCTATGTTTAGTGTATACTTATTTATTTAAGCTGAATTGCGTGGTTTTCACAGAGCTTGGGCTTCAATAAACCAGTCGTTCGAGCTCATTTTCTGGTTTAACCATAGAACCAGTATTGAGTGTTGATTTTTGCTAGGTTGTTGGATCGAACCTGGTATAGAACCTCAACCACTAGTGTGAGCGGTCAACATTCTATCCACTGCACTACCGGCCGCTTTGTTTTGTATGTGCATGCTATACTTGACAAAGGTCATGTTCTGATTTTATATTAACTGAGAAAGTTGACATATGATGCGAGACATGAATGCATGATGGGTTTGGAAGCACAACAGTATTTTCCTGTTTTAAATATAAGTAGTTTATGACAATGTTGGCATTGTGTAATGAAGCGTTGCCATCCATTCAGCTAGCGCACATTGCAAAGACCTGGGTAGGACAGCGTTTAATGTAGTATGTCTTCAATTTTGTTAGCACTTTTCCCTTGCAGAACTGTCCATTGCTTCTAGGTATTGCAACTTGAATATGACCTTGATGGGTAAACTATTTGACAAACATGACCTTTTTGACAATGATGATTCGTTTTGAAATAAAATGCCTTGTTGCCCCTATATTGACTGGGGCTCGAGAAATGAGTACTTATTTTGTCCCATACAATATTTGCAAAATGCTTGTGTCATATTTGCTGTTTTTTTGACGCGAGTACGCTTCTAGTCATCAGTCAGCATAGGAAAAATATTTGAAAAAATATTGACATCGCAACAACGTAACGTTAATGTGACCAGCGATGGATTGTACTTCATGACGTGTTGTAATATATATAACTGTTCAATCTTTGCATTATAAACTCGATTATTATTATAAACTTATAGTTTTTTGATAATTATAACTATTATTCAGTTCAGCTGAAAATGTTTGTAAATTACTAAGATAACTGGAATTAGAATAGAGAAATAACCACACCGTTCAAATGGAATTCATATATTACAATTGGAAATTACTATTTCTAAGCGGTAAATTCCAGTTTGAACTCAAAGGATCCAATTGGAAGATTCAATTTGGAAATCAATAATTTTTAAGATATTGCATTCCATTAGGAAAGCTCAAAATTTCGAGCAAGTTAATAGTATAATATAATGCGTTTATGAGTGCGTACTGTAGGTACTTGTACTTGTATGAGAGTGTGTGCGGACATGCATGCACACGTTTAAATATATGATTATATTAACAATACTCCAAATTTGATATAATATAAAATTTCAAATAAATCAGACATGTGATTCATATGATATTGTTTCACGTACTTCCGGATACACCCTGTACATTGCTACAGAAAAAGATTGTTGAACCAATCTTAAACGGATTATATTGGCAAGTAACACAAACACGCTGTTAATCCAGACTTTTCCTGTATGCAGTGTGCACAAAATGATGCTTATGTATTAACGTATAACCTTTATTTACTTGAAAGTTATCAAATTAACAGTAATTGAATATTGGCCAAAACTTTAATACGTCCCACAATAAAGAATTGAGCAATGTTTACATTGAACTCCGTAAACTTCCCGAACATAGCCTCAAAAACGAGATCTGGAACGAGTCTTCACAATGTTATCCGAGGATTGATCGGAAACCCGAAATTATGCAATGAGACACTTTAGACGCGTATATCTCTAAGTTGTAAGTGTATCTTCATGCTGGGCGTGTGTATTTAGGACATGGAATTGACGGTGATATGCCAATATAATCCTTTTAAACATACGTATGATAAAGAACAAATGTGTTGTTGAATTAATCTATTAATGATAAAACAAGAATGGCTTTAAAATCAACTTACATGATATGCCATGATAACTCTCTCAATTCACACAGGCTTAAATGGCAAACAATATAGACATAATGAGCAAAACAAGTTTTCATTTTCCGCAAGAGTTCTTAAAAGCGGCATCGTAAGTCAATGTTATTGGACAAGTAAAGTGTCAAATATCATGAGAGTGATTTTTGGTCGAAGAACACTATTGCCATTACATGTATTTATATAAATGGATTGCATTTCTGACAAGTATCTTATATGTTTAACTGTATTAATAACTTGTTTGGTTTATTTTATGACACAGCCATGTTTAACTACACTGATAACTAACATTTTTATTAATTAAGCTATATCGTCGTCCATACACTGTTTTCAAGAGTTAATAAAATACAGGCCAATACCTCTCTTTTATTCGTTAGTTTTTAAAACATGGTTATAATGCTGTCTCGACCTCTCCAGTGAATCACATAAATAAGAGAATATCATACCATTAGTCATCATATCGGGATTTTTGACTTTTCCAAATTTTAACAAATTAACGGAGTTTAATGATTTTGGAATCAAAAGAATTGGTTATGTGTACGGAAGCTGACTGTCAAAGTTTAGAACAAAAGTTTGTTTTAGATTATTCACCACATGTGGATAAAAGTTGAGCCTCTCCATATTTTCCCTCGCGTGAGCTTTATGTGTTGTTATAACGATGTCGTTCAAATAAGTACACTTTATCTATAGTGATAAAGAGAGAGTTAATGAAATATTGACTTGCATATTCCTATATTCCATGATAGGTCTATTTTGTAAAATTAAAATTGCATAATGAAGATTATATAGATGGTCATCATCTATACATCATGGGTTCGATCGTCCGCCGCGGCTATGTGTGGTGTCCTTGAGCATGACACTATTTCCACATATGCTAAGTACTGGTTCTACCCAGGAAGACTTCGAGCTTGATTTGTCCCTTAGATATTTTAATAAATATTATTCTAGGAACTGGATCGTGATATTGACGCACGTGGTGTTGATTCCATGGACACAACACGTCTTGCTAAGAAAAGTTATGTAAAAAGATATAAGTAGTGTTGGGTAATTGATCTTCTTGAGGTAAGACCTTAGCTGTGATCTAGTGGCATTTTCTTTCAAAATCACATAGAAAGACCAAATATAGTTTTATACATGTGACAGTCATTCCGCTTTATTTTTCGTTCTAAGAGATGATCGTTCTTTATTCAGCCGATGGTGTCATGGTTTACATATTGTACCACATGCTTGTCCATATAAAGTATGATGTATACAACTACACATAGAGGACATTTCTCAAATCTGTTAGATCCGCCTAATGCATGTGTAACCTATGAATGCATGGATCATAGTAATTTGACTTGGATACGTACAGTCGAATGGGAATATTAAGTGATCTCTTTTATAACATGCATTGAGTTGAGTCTTTTCCTTACATCTTTAGATAAATTGAGTGATTTTTTGATAATTTCTGAAATATGGACAATTTATATAATTGCCATATGTATAAGAATATTATTTGGATACCTTCTAAAATGAGTTGGTAGAATCGTGAGAAAGAATTGTATACTAAAGAAGATAACATATCATTTTATTTGAATTTAACATTATTTTATCTAATCACAACACTGTGCCAGCCATAGTATAATTTTTGTCAAATGTCCTTCGTAATTATCGCCAGTCGTCTATTTTTCAAGCTAAAGTAATGTGAATTTTTCGTGCTAAGAAACATTTTGAACGATCTTTACCTCCATAGCTGAGAAGAAAACGGATGATATATGACTTTTTATTTTGTAATATCTCATGCAGATTGGGGAGACACATTTGATTTGATTTATTGCTGAAGAAGATAGAAGGTTGCATACAATCGTTTTGGAAATGCATTTAAGCAATAAACGCTGCACTTCCCTCGATGGCTCTATATATCATTTACTTAAGAAAGCATCAATCATTTGATAAAGTATCAAGAAAAATGCTAAAACCCATTGGATTTATTTTGCTTTTGTGTTTCGATTCTGTACCGAAACCATTATGTTTTAGCTCGTTAAAGAACGGCATTCATGTCTTGAAGGAAACATGTCAAAACTCTTTTCCTCACATAAGTGCAGATCACTTATTACTTTATTTAATGGGATTTAACGCCATTTCCGATGCATGACAGGTTATATATAGCACATTTAGTTTCACTAATGGAGAAAGACCTCAGAATGAAAAACCACCAAACATGCACTACTAATTTCTTACTGAATCAAAGTCTCTCGTGTCTGTATTTTCGTACCAATTAATATTTATCTCTTTCTGTTTCACCATTTCAAATGGTGTAAAAAGTTACATCGGTATACATTTTCTTGCACCATACACATGTAGCTATCGTATACAAGAACATGTCTGGTAGTACTAGGTCTTTAAACACCGTCTCGTTATAAAATGTGTTATTGGTCGCAAAGGGAAGAGCGAGGTTGGTATCAATTAACCATAATTACTGTTAAGAGCTCCCAAGGAGTTCCCAAGGAGTGGTTTTATCCCTAACAGATCATATCACTTCGTATGTTAATATATGTTATTAACATTTACCAACTATGTTTACATAAATCGACATACTGACAGCATTTTTAGGCTGAATATTTCTTGATATGTATTTACTTTTTTGCTAATGTTGCAAATTGTTCATGTATTGTACCTGTCAACTTTATAAACGATTGTGCCAGTGTGATAGTTATAGCGGTCTCTGAGTGCTTTGTCTCAAACTTGGAAAATAATTTTTGATATATTAAGCAGCATTTAAAATACAATATATCAGGGTGTGGATCTCCAAAATATATGAATTAATGAAAAACACATATTTTTGTAATATACTAGCACCATGTTTAAATAAACTCACTTTATTGGTTTATATATATATATATATATATATATATATATATATATATATATATATATATAAACATACCAAAATAATGTATTGAACAGTAAATTCCCAACTTGGCTTACACGACAAGGTTAGACTAGAATAATTTTCCCTCGTTACTTCAATTTGATTTTGAATTGATTTGTAATAACATGTTGTTGAATGTGTTATATCTAAGACAGATTCAGAACGGAGAGGTGAAGGTCGCCAAGCGGGCGTGCTTGATTTTTTTAGTATATATTTCGAATCAGACTGACATTCAATATAGCTTATTTTTGTAACGTTTTAACAGATTTGCAACTCATTCATAATTTAGTTACAAATAATGGTTGGATGTTTTATATTTATATTAAACTTAATTTTATATTATTTGTTAAGTATTCATAATTTGACGCACTCTTTGTCTTTGTAAATACAAATTTAATGTGTTCAAGCCATTACTTTATGACTGTTTATAACATGAGTCTTAGTAAAATAAAATTTTAACTGTTAGTAACATGAAGAGGCCCAGTTGAAATATCTACAATAAAGTAAGCGGAGAATGTGGCCTAATGGTAGAAAATCGGATCCAAGATCGGAGGAAAATGTGTTAGATTCTTTGCCACGGTTGTGTGGTGTCATTGAACAAAATACTTTATCCGCATATATGCTAAGTACGGGTTCTACAGTTTAAACTTATTTATTTTACTTCGATTGTAAAACAAGCGCTTACAACTTAAGCAAATCACGCTCGAAGTCTTCCTGGTTAGAACCAGTACCAAGCATATGCGGAAAAATGGTCTTGCTCAAGGACACCACACATAGCTGTGGCGGAGGATCGAACCCACGATACTCCGATTATGGGTTCGGTGCTCTACCATTGTATCATGCGCTATACAGCTACTATCCAGGAATTTATCAAGAGATTTGATAAATTGCTAAGAGCGTTTTTCACATTCGGTGTATATAAATAAGTTTAAAACATACTATTAGTTGTTAATCGAATCAATCAATCAATCAATCAATCAATCAATCAATCAATCAATCAATCAAGCAAGCAAAAACTAGATATTTTATTCATTGAATTCATGCTATGCGTGCAGAAACGGTACCAATGAATCTAACAAATGCTAAATATTGCATCCATTAAATTCATGCTATGCGTGCAGATACGGTACCAATGAATGTAACAAATGCTAAATATCTTTAATAGAATCCATACTATACGTGCAGAAATCGTAGCAATGAATCAAGAAAATGCTAGATATTTCATTCGTTAAAAGCATGCGATGCGTGCAGAAACGGTACCAAGGAATCTAACAAATGCTAGACATTTCATTCATAAAATTCATACTATACGTTCAGAAATAGTAGCATTGAATCTAGAAAATGCTAGATATTCCATCCATTAAATTCATGCTATGCGTGGAGAAACGGTACCAATGAATGTAACAAATGCTAGATATTTCATCCATAGGATTCATACTATACGTGCAGAAATCGTAACAATGAATCTAGCGAATGCTAGACATTTCACCCACTTAATTCATGCTATGTTTGCAGAAACGGTACCAATGAATATTACAAATGCTAGATATTTCATCCATTAAATTCATACTATACGTGCTGAAATATTACCAATGAATCTAGCAAATGCTAGATATTTCATCAATTAAATTCATGCTATGCGTATAGAAACGGTGGCAATGGATGTAACAAATGCTAGATATTTCATCCATTAAATTCATGCTATGCGTACTGAAACGGTACCAATGGATGTAACAAATGCTAGATATTTCATCCATTTAATTCATGCTATGCATACTGAAACGGTACCAATGGATATAACAAATGCTAGATATTTCATCCATTAAACGCATGTTATGGGTGCAGAAACGGTACCAATAAATGTAATAATTGCTAGAAATTTCATTCATAGAATGCATACTATACATGCAGAAATCGTAATAATGAATCTAGCAAGTGCTAGATATTCATACATTAAATTCATGCTATGCGTGCAGAAACGGTACCAATGAATATAACAAATGCTAGATATTTCATTCGTGGAAGTCATACTATACGTGCAGAATCGTAGCAATAAATCTAAAAATGCTAGATATTTCATCCATTAAATTCAAGCTATGCGTGCAGAAACGGTACCAGTGAATGTAACAAATTCTAGATATTTCATTCATAGAAAACATACTATACGTGCAGAAATCGTAGCAATGAATCAAGCAAATGATAGATATTTCATGCATTAAATTGATGCTATAGGTGCAGAAACGGTACCAATAAATCTAGCATATGCTAGATATCTCATTCATAAAATTCATAATTTACGTGCAGAAATCGTAGCAATGAATCTAGAAAATTCTAGATATTTCTTTCATTAAATTCATGCTATGATATACTATGTCTAAATATGGCCAGATGTGAGTGAGATACGCCGAGTTATGTGCGTAACGGTATAAATATGATTACGAATCAGGATCGTGTTTGAAGTGTTGCCTGAAGTTAAGATGTTTTCCAAGATGGCATTATACTCTGGAGACAAATTGTACTTATCATTTGTCTACGATATTCCTGTGTTTTTAACCTCTTTATTGGGGGGAAATTATTCCTAGTTAATGTGCAAGTGTCTTTTTATATGAGCAATGTGTTAAAAGACCGAAATCAGACCTAAATTATTTAAAACTGATTCCTCGAACTGTTAGTGATATTTTATGGACATATTCATTTAATTATACCAAGCCTTCAGTGTATTATACCTAAATTTCTGTTTACGACACACGTGTCAGCCAAAGCTGATTTTTTATTTCAGTGGAAAATATAATAAATTTGTAAAAAAGACAAAACTGACTTTTTCATTAGGAAATTCAATGCACATTTAGTGTTAGCAAAACAGCAAGCGTTTTGATATTTTACATTGATTATTAATAGTCATACAATAGTGTGATCACACTTTCAGCATTTTTCATATATCTATTAATATATATATATATTTATATTTTCTGCAACCATTTTTTTTTCTTCTAAATGTTTGACTATTAAAATTTTGCATTGAAATTTAGCAATCAAAACCAACATTTTTCAGAAATTGCAAAAAGTACTCATCAAAATTTGAAGAATGAAACATATGTATTTACCACTAAATCAAGACTGTTCAACTGATATGTAACTAAGGGTTTTCCTGCATAAAAAGTGTTCACTGAAACAAGGCCTCAGACAATAGTGAAGTATCTTACGTACACCATTTTCATTCACAGATGGCATTAAAGATCAAAGATGACATAACTACAATGAAATCAACTACTTAAATGACAGTTACGTTGGCAGGAACTATGGTTATGTCACAAAGTCTGGTGCAGAGAATAAACTGCTAAGTGTATATGTATACATGTTATCAAATGATTAAGCTTCCCAGTGGCGTTTTTTCTACTGACCTTTTTTAGAAGGTGGTCATTGTTTTACTTCTTCTATATCTTATATTATTATTATTATTATGTATAGCTGCGATTATCTGCAAACGCTTTCTTTCTTGATATTACGAAGTCTGTTATTCAAGCGTCAGTGCGAATTAAAAGTCGTTATATGTGTTTCTTTTGTCTAAACTTATTTAATTTACGTCGATTGTGAAACAAGAGTTGTCAGAAGACAACAAAGCTCGCCTATGGAATAAAACTCACCCCAATGCAAAGATTGAGATTGGAGGCAAACACCAAAGCTTAAACGCAACTAACCTGGGTGTCTACAGACGACGCCGACGACGACGACGCCGGGGTCATGGCAATAGCTCTCCTGGACATTCGTCCCGGCGAGCTAAAAAAATCATCTTAGGCAAATTACGCTTGAAGTCAGGGTAGAACCAGTTCTTTGCATATGCGGAAACGTGTCTTGCTCAAGGACACATAACATAGCCGTGACGGAGAATCAATCTCACGACCTTCCGACCGTGCTCCTTTATGTGTTTCTATGCGACGGCATTGCAAAACGACATGAGGTAATACAAAAATCTCATAGCAGTTGGCGTGCAAATGGTCAATAGTTATTGTCGAACGTTTCCATGGAAAATGACTTGCACTAATTATAGGACTGTTCTCATTACTTCCAGATGTATTGACAATTGCATGATGTTCTTGTAGCGTTTTGCTTTGACTTAGGGAGTGGGGACATAATGATTTTATCAGTTTTTCAATTTATTATCCCGGACTACTATCAAAGCCATAATACGAAAACAACATGCCAATTATCATGAATCAACATTCCAATTATCATGATTAATCAAGGTAATGAATCATTATCGGGAGAATACGTGAGAGATGAAATGCTTTCTTGTGTTGTTATATCCGGAATGAAAATAAAAAAATCAATAATTTATGTTTTTTTCTACGTCATTGGTAACCACAGGACAAGATTATCCGACAGTATGTCTTTATGTGGAGTCAAATATATACGGTCACCCGCCAGTCGGCTTATTTATGTTATGCATGGTTTGGTTAAATGGGTATTTATATGCACAGTCATCTTTGTTTGTGACAGTATTATTTTGTCACGTGAAATATTACTATAATACGTTTGGGGTCATACTAGTCTAAATTGTATTTACGATACCGGTAGTCAAGGCGGTTAGCAGAGTATAACTTTCTGTTTTTAGCCCCAAACCATTCTTATGCCATTAAAGCTAAATACATATCGAACAGTAGACGTATATTATATGCAATTCAAAAAGCCGCACATAACAGTTATATATCTCCATAAAACTGTTTAATTTACACGGATTATTAAACAACTTCCGCTCGAAGTCTTCTTGGTCTGAACCAGCATTTAGCATTTGCAGATAAAATGTCTTGCTCAAGGACTGCACTGCACATAGCCGTGGTGGAGGATCGAACCCCCGATAAAAGGTAGTTTTATTTTCGTATATAATACCATTTATTACACATTAGCGTGCATTGTCGACTTTTTGTTATATACCCACAATACATTACACGTACTGTCAATGATTAAAACACTTTTCAAACAATATTAACGCCTTGTTTGGATGATTTTCGGTTTTAAAGGCGTTTAACACCACCTTCCACACACGACAGGTTATACAAAATCTATAAATCGTTTTACTCTGGGAGCAATACCTCAGAGAACCACCGTCCGTCCGCAAGTTACTGGTGTAAACTTTCCCAGATGATGTGTTTTGGATAGAGTTGGTTCCGAAATTCACGGCGCCATCGGTGAGAGGTTAGTGACCATAAGACGCTAGAGTCGGAGATGGATGTCACGGATGGCCATCATGGTCACATGCTTACTGTCTATATATGGTATGGGTTTGCTATCACACACACTTCTCCAGCTCCTGACGTCATATACCCTGTACACTCCTTATATGGTAAGACAAGTAGACGGACTTTGCTTATGATATTTGTAACAACAATAATTGATTCATTCAAAGACAGTCTGTCCAAGAACCTGATATCTCCCTAATCAGGTAAATTAATATCCAATGAAAAAGCAGGAAATTCTATGCCTGTCCTACAATTCATAGCAATTAAACGCTAGCTAAACTATGAGCCCATTCAAACTTTCAGTTGAAGCAACTGACCAATCAACGTGTTCAAATGTGGCCTTCCTAACATTGCTATTCAACGGACCCAATCAGGAGAGGTGGATCAATTTAATATATTATCCAGAGACATATATAACAGAGGTATATTACTACAGTTACTTGTCTAAAATCTCGGATAGCTTATTTATTTTGGCGTTTTCCGAAATTAAAAAAAAAATCAACTATATTGTTGACAGAATATACTGATTTTTATGATGGTAGTATTGAAAGAAAGGAAATATGATCATATCATTGGTTTGTTATCTTTTATATTTTGAATGTGAATTAAAAATGTTGTTTGTTGAAATAAGAACTTTATAACATTAAAAAAACAAACGTTTTAATGAAAAATGCCTTCTTCTTTCGTTTACAATTCACAAATATTAAAGTTATGGAATTATTGAAGGTCAACATTTATTTTTTATCAGCTTTTTTTTGTACTATTGCTATTAATTGTGCGGTCCTATAATGAGAAAAATGTACATTAATTGTAAAACATGAGAAGCTTTCAGTGAACCAGGCTGGGTACTGCGGCATCAGTCACTAACTCCATTACCTTAACTTCCAAGCCCATCTGACATAGAGGGGAATCCTTTTGGCCAAACATGCTGCAAGCATTGAGCAGCTTTGTGCAAAGAGCTATTAAAATATGGTTTAATGCCACCAGAAAAAAAGATGTTTATTAATTTCGTCCCATAAGAGTAACAAAGTACCAAGTGTATATGCAATAACAATGTATTGGTACCTTATTGCACCGATATGACGTAAACATGGTAAGGCTAAAATTGCCGGTATGGTAGTAATTGTGACAGAGGCCTATTTATTTGATGGCAATACTACACTGACATCATTAACGTTAAGTATATACATCATGTACATGAAAGTGACACTTAACTCCTTTATAATTTGACGAGCAGCTTTTAAGATGGAACTTAACTTATGAGCAATTTTACACCAGACTTCGTCAAACACGATGCAATTTTTATTTTAAGCTAGTATAGGAATAGGTTATGTACAAAATATTTTTTTAATAATCTGTCTCATATGATCATGGAAACCTATTTGTTTTCTAAAAAATTAACACAGCCCATTAATGTGATCATAATCGTTCTCTGTTTGCATTATTTTGATGTTTAGTTTATGACACATACTTTTTACAAAAATACACATTTTTTATTTTAATGTTGGCAGCGTTTTAACAAATGTCAACCAACGTGGATTGTAAAGTTACTCAAAATTGTATAACAAATAATATATACAATCCATATTCATCCATTTCAGTACACTTATTGAGCTATTACGTTATTTATTTTGGAAATAAAGCAATATCTTCATTTACAGGCAGCTATGGACTTTATTTTTGAAAAATGTTCGATCTTGGATAGAACAGCTGGTTCCTTTTATTTTTATATTCAAGTAAGACCCCCTCACACTTGTATTAAGTGTCGTGCCTCTTACACAAAATGCACGATTTTATGAATTTGAGCCACCACATTATGGCCGCAACATAACTTCCGACAGTATATTAGTGTTGAATATTGACTTAAATGGTAACCTTCGGATCTCTGTTATTTATCAAGTCATGTCCCTGCATTAACCGAAGACAGGTTAATGTATATGTATGCATATATATATAAACATCAATTACAATAAAACTGGAAATTGAACGTATTTTTGGTCCGAACTATTCATATGGGCTGGGCTTATGATAACCTACTCATTACTATATTTTGACTCCGGACCAAAATACGTTTAATTACCAGTTTAATTGTAACTTCAAGTACCTTATTTTTTGGAATGGGGTGAAATGGCGTTTTTAACATATTTCAGGATATATAAGGCCTAACCAGTTTTATTGGTAGAGGAAAACTTCAGAATCACTCTCAGTAGTATTACCGTCCATCCTTCGATCTAAGCGCATTGCGAGAAAAGTAGTTCTCAAATTATCCCTAACAAAAGCAAAACTGTTGGTATATTCCAGAAGCAAAACATAGATTCATTGTGTAGACTGTATAAACGTTCCTAGATCTACCCGCTTAGGATCTTTGCAAAGCAATAACATACATATACGAGCACGCTGATGGTCAGATGTTTCAATCGAAAGTAAATACACCATTTGATAATGCGATTCGAGTCCTATGAATAGCGGGACAGGCAGAGAATTTCATTCGCATGTAACCAAGGATACATGATTCCAAATTTCGAACCCAACTCATCTAGACCACGTCTTTAAACCGTTGCAACCACTGAGCAAAATATCGTCTCTACATTGACCTATCTAGTTCGCTCTGCTCAGATATTTCTTAAAGGTGTAAGAAACTGTTTTTATCTACAGATTTAAAACTATTTAATAAAACCTTTTTGATATACTTCGTATGTGACTTAGTAAATACGAACGTTTTCCTGTACACTGAATGAGTAATAACTTAAGACGCAGATAAGTAATAAAAAGAGAATAATGAAAATTGTAAAAGGGAGACAAATGACCCAATTTATGGATAATAAGTACCGAATGGTCGATCGAATTCACTTACAGACGTTTGATGGTGTATTTGCATATCATTTTTCTACTTGCACATTGCCTTGCGTGATGTCAGACGCTAATAACGGTATCTTTATTACCGGGAACGAAAGTGTCTGCCCCAGTGTAATTTCTAGATAATGTTATGGCTTGTGATTATTGCTGACGGTCAGTCAACTGGTTTTGTCATTTGAGAGAGTGGACGGTTCGTGATTTGAAATTATTGCCTACACACACACACACACACACACACATATATATATATATATATCCTTGTGTACAGTTTAATCATATTTTATTGCATTTATAATTGCAGCAATGGAGTTGGGCCACAAGTTCTCACAACATTAGTTACGGTCCTTCCGCTAAAATATTACAAATAATTAAAAACAAAACATGACATGGCATTACACATAACAAAGGGTTAAAGTTAATACAACATGAAAAGAGACTCACCACAGTATGTACACAATTATCCATCTGTTAATACCAATTGAAATAGTAGAGAAAATATTTTTTTAAAAAGAAAATCATTAATATCAATTCAATTTGGTTCTTATAAGGTTAAAAAAATAGAAGACTTGGAAACGAATAGGGGTGCAATAGATGCATTTTGACACTATGCAGACTTGTAACACAACAATAAAAGAAGGTTCATCCGGTATGAGCTGCGTTGTTGTCATTAAAGTAACTGTTTACATATTCTAGATATATTTATCAATAATGATTTTGAATGTTTGTCAATAGTCATAGAAAGCTTTCCTTTTTATCTTATTTGATATAACAATGCTTTTTATGAAGGATTTCTTAATTAGTACTCTGATTCAAATCTTTTTGAAGATTTAATAAACTGTTGTACAGGTTTAAATATTTTAGTATTATCATCGTATACAAGATTAGAGTTGCCATATAATATTAACCTTAAACCTATTGGGCGGAATGTTCTAATTGAGCTATAAAAAATTCAATTGTTGAAGCTACATATAAATCATATTTAAAAAAGTCGTGCTCAGCATCTTCAGTCAAACATCCACAAGTACAGACTGGATACATATCACTGTTCAAATTACTGCATTTATTTCTGATTCTAGCATGCAGAGTTGATTAGTATATGTTTCCCTCCAAATAATTATTTGGAGTTTTTTAAGGTGACATTCTTATATTGTTTTTAAAGGCAGATATACTTGAGTCTACCGCTCTTACTGCTGGGTCTAACTTGTTCCACAATGCTATCAAGAAGGTATACAAGATTGCGTACATGTACTTATTTCAGTTCTGCAGTAAGGAGTTGCTATATTGTCTGAATTTCTTAATTGATAATCACTAGTGTTGCGAATCAATGAAGGAATCAAGTCGCTTATATAGGAAAGGACTTTCAATATAATTATTTAGCGTATCAAAAAAATTGCATCAGCTGTTTTGGGACTATATAATGTTCTTATTAGATAAGTTTCATTTTTTAATTTAATTTCAACCCAAATTGATTCGCTGCAATATACTTCTTATTGATGAATTATTTTATGAATCAATAATTTGACAGCTATATCAAAATACCCCCATCATGGTTTGTTCTATATTTTCTATATGGGACATCGTAGCTATCTGTAAGAAGAATCTCACCAATTATAATTACAACATCAAGATGAGATTCCGTAAAACATAACAAATCAAAATCAAGAAATGAGTCTTTGATAAACTCCATTTTGTTTCGAATATTATAATGCAAAACTGATAGACAATGTTCAGAATCAACTGGGCCTGGACTATTTTCAATATCACCCCAATCTAGTAAAAGTAAAATTAAAACCAAACTAAAATGTAAGTTATACAATGATTGCTTTAGATAATCTTAAAAAATGATACAATACTAATTTCATTATCTGCATAAAAGCTTTAGAAAAAAACAGGGCTTGACAATATAATACTCTAAAGGATTTGTATAAATACCGGTATGAACTGCGGAACAGACCAATGGCACTTCTCCACGCATTTAGATCATTACCCATTGGGAAATAATACTACTTCACCCATGGGGCTTGCCATTGATACTAGACCGCTTAATACAACCATCTGCAAAGTGTCTATAACTGAAGTAAAGTTAAGAGAGAAGGATAGAAGAAAAATGAGATAGAGAAAAATAAGAGTTAAAAATAGGAAAAACACTGACGCTATCGTTTGCGTCAACTGTAAAATGTGTAGTGAAGTTCTGGCGAATTACAACATATTTATCACATTTAGAAGACTTACAGGGGGTTTATATTCTATTATGTTCTCATGACTACTTAGTAACGGAGATATAAAACTTCAATACAAAACATGAGAAACTATTGTTATCTTTGTTACTGCAAAATGGAAAATGTAAAAAGAGGGGGAAAGATAAAAAATAAAATAATATAATTAATGTAATAATATATATACAGGAAAAACGTACCTTTAAGGACTGAACTCAACAACTATCATTTCATCAAGAATTTATAAAGCATCATATGATTTTTTAAGATGATTTATAAGTAAATGTTTTTAATAACTTCTCCCATTATATATTGATAAAAGTGTATGTCTTTAATAGCTTCTCCAATTATATATTGATAAAAGTGTATGTCTTTAATAGCTTCTCCCATTATATATTGATAAAAGAAAATGTCTTTAATAACTTCTCCCATTTTACATTGATAAAAGTTTATGTCTTTAATAACTTCTCCCATTATATATTGATAAAAGTGTATGTCTTTAATAGATTCTCCCATTTACATGTCACACGTTTTTATATGTGTTAGGACATAGCTCCATTTTTTTTTTACTATTATAGTGAGTTGACTGGACATAGCTCAATTTAATGAAATGAATCGTCTAACTGATATTTAAGTTTGAGTTATCTTCACACCATTTTTTCTAATATAACTTATATTCGAGAACAGAACATAATTCATTTTTGTTGTTGATCCAGACCCTACACATCTAAAACCCTCCGACCATTAAGTTTTACTGGGTTTCAAATAATAGCTGATAAAAGCTTTAAAATCTCTAAAATGTCAACTATGTATATCACTCAGAGGTGCGCACTTACCGGTAGTACTTTATTAGTAGTTTAAAAGCCATATCAATTCTAAAATATTACTTGCTTTTGAAAAAAAGGAATAAAATAAAAAGAAACAAAATAACACCAAAATAAACCGTTTTAACAAACAGTTTATTGATTATTTAGAACAACGGCTAACCAACATTACTCAAAATAAATTAACAAATGCTAACTATGTACTACCTAAACAGAACAGGAAACGTAATAACGAGCATATTCTTTAGAAAAAAAGTAGGTTATGAACTTTTGTAATCTTTATGTTATGACAATTTGCTAATAGAATAAACAATTTTAATGAACAGTTTAGAAATGGAATATTGTATGGGGCGATTTGCCAGGTAGTATATTAGGTCCAGTGTTATTTGTTTATGCTATGTAAATGCATTAGTAAAGACTGTAAGCTTCTATTTTAAAAACTTTAAAATAATTAGTCAGAAACTAGACATTAAACATGATAACTATTAAGAATCCCTGATTTTGCAATTCCTTTATCCTATCTCAGTTTAACTAGCTTGTTCAGCTTGGTTTAACACCCTTAACAGAACACTCAGATCAAAACTTCAAATGACATAAAACACGGTTATCAGATTCATTTTGAGTCTTAAAAACATCAATTAAATGTAGTTACTTTTAAAAACTTGGTATATTGAACAGGGCTAAACATTAGAAATAAATCATGTGCATGAAATATATAATGACAAATGACAATCATATATGATCGAACACTTCACAGGTGTTCAGATGTTCGCTCTTTTTGGACATGGCAAAGTAAATTTTTTTTTCATGTATCCAAAGTCAACAATGCGTTAACGACAATTTTTTACTTCAATAGTATTGTAATATGGTATGCTCTTCCTATGAAAGTTCAAACAATTAAAAATAATGATGGATTCTCTTTTTGTAATACCTAACAGGTAACATAATAACGAACATTTTACATCACATATCAGTGATAATCAATGTCTCAAAACTGTGAACTTTTGTTATCAATGTTTATAGCAATTTCTAATTTCGTCTTTTATTGCCAATTTTCAATAAAATGGTAAAAAATGACCTGTCAGTTAGAAGTATAAATTTCAACTTGTCTTCTTGGCACCGCTTAAATCTGGTGCTTTATTTAATTGTCGTACTGTTGGTAGTTCTGGGTTGTCCTTATTCCGTGTGTGTCGCATAACGCTAACTTCAAAACACATTGCAGCCATTTGCAAAGGAAACCTTGCAAAATATTGTAAATGGCAAGGCTCCCAGATACATAAGGGACTTTATCTTTGTATGTGGGTTGTCTTCGAATTTTAACTATAGCACTACTGTTTGAAAATCAAAGAGTTCAGCATTCTTCATTTTCTGAATTATTATTGTTGCTTTCCGAATATCTCTCATGCTTCATATTAAATTCAGAGGACTGTAGATATCAGAGTTGCACAGATTTCTTTCAATATGAGAATGAATATTATCCACTTCCTGAATGCATGGGTGTCGTGTCCCGGAGTACAGCATTTTTTCTATTTAATAGATACTATCTATCTGTGGATGACGCTGTAGAAATTTCTAAAGCACAGAACTTATAATGCTGTTTCTTTCTACGGTATACACGAGTTCGACCACAGTATCAACTTACTTGTGTTTAAACAGTTTTTCAACTATTTTTTTGCAGAATGACAAGTAGAGCACTCGATATTTCTTTTGCCACTCTTTCACCATTCGTTTCACATAACATTATACGTTTTTTTATATGTTGAGCAGTGGGCGGTAATGGTGTAGGCGTTAACTCTCCGTTTATATTGGAAATTGGAAAGAGCATATAAGGACATTTTCCATATATACACATACGGTTGTCTCTAGGCTTTTTCTGTCTGATTTCCTTTCTATTCTAGTAAGTATATCTAATAATAACAAATATCGCATATTCATACAGAAACAGAAACAAACTGAAGATCCATCCGAAAACGAATATATCCGAAATCAAATCAACAAATCATATTTGACGTTTATACAGTTTAATAAATACCAAGATATAGTTAACGGTCCAAAAGCAAATTAACCTGTTTTTTAAATTGTGTTTGTTTTAATACTCACATTGTCAAATGATGCATAACATCTTGGAACAATTAAACAATGCAATATTTTCGACACGAAATATGGCAGACATTTTTGTTAGGTCACATGATACTTAAAAACACTTTCATTAAACAGACTGGACATACCTCAGTGTAATATTCTAAGGATTGGACATAGATCAATATAACAGTAAATGAAAATATCGTCATGTGATCAGATACTGCATAATGATTGGCTTTCCATAATCTAAGTGTTATAGTAAGCCATCTCCAGGACATAGCGTAACCTATTTGTCAAAAGCGTCTGTCAAGCATAAAAATAGCATAAGGTGAGAGGCGGTATCTTTGCAACGGGAGCTCCGATATCGAATCCGGGGAGTCCAGGATATAGCTCATTTGGAGAAGAATCCAACGGTACCAAAATCTCATTTTTCTATCAAAAATGGACATAGATCACTATAAGAGTCAAGCGACGATAAATGTATATGTATTTTCCTCCAATTTGATCTAAATACATCTAAACTCTCAAAGATGAAACTGAAAAAATTAAACTGACGTTTTTTCGTTACATAATCTAGGTTTGGTTATTTAGAGTAAACTCTGTCCTCGAATGCAGACTGAATATATCAATACCACGATTTTATGTTTCCCACTGACACTTTACTCACTCTCAGGCTTCAAACCTAGCTATTTGGTGTTTGACCGAGTTGTACGGTATTCGATTGAGTACATGATCGTCGACCGAGTTGTATTCGATGTTTTCCTTTTAGATGATACGTTAAACTGAGTCATTTAATGTAGAAACATGGCTTTATGTTTGTTATAAATTAATATTTGGCTCATCGGATCTTTTGCTGTCGCTAAAAAGTAGTGTTGTTATTTCGTTGTTTCTTGTAAATAATGGGGCTTGAGATAGGGCAGGGCGTGCGGGGTAAAGAGAGTTTCATATTTCATTATCCGTAATGAATAGACTTAATAAAATAAAGTCTGTGATTTTTTTTAGTTAATTCCATAAAAAAGAATGAACTGTTTTTTTCCCCCAGAATTAGTGTAAATAGAAAGCTCTTACGTGACGTGTATGGGATCATTTGCTTCGTGCCCCGTCCCTCGCTTTCTCAGTACATAAATACAAACCTTATAAAAACCTTACGTTTCCCGTTCTTGAAATATGTAATTGCTGATATATTTTTGCTGTATGTTCATTATACATGCATAGAAATATGTCGAATGTAACATAGAAACAATACTTTTATATTCTATCAATATGCATGGTTTTTAGAACTCCTCAACTGAAGCTAAGGACGTTTCAGTATTTTGTGCTGCTAAAGAAAACAATACTTATGTTTGTCATAAAGATATTTATTTAACCTCTATTGAGTTTTATTGCAAATAATCTTCTCTCTGACGAAACAATTTCCAACAGATTGTAAGTTAAGCCATCAATCGTCTTTTCTGTATGAATGTATCGTACTCCGCAAGACAAACAACTTAATTGTAAAATATCGAAGTCACATGTTTGTCGGATACATTTTTATTGAACAAATTATTATCATTTCGCAGCTATAAGTAGCAAATGATTCTTAGGATGAGCTTTTTTACACATTCATACGTTTCAGTACAAAACTTATATAATTGCAATTTGTATGAGAAAAAAATCATATTTACCAAGTAGGAGACATGCCATTTTTTTGAATGGGGTTTAACGCCATTTTCAACACATTTCAGGTTATATATGGCATATTCAGCTTTACTGGTGGACGTTTGATTGATTGATTGATTGAATATTTAGCGTCATTTTATGCCATCGAGGACTAACAGACGATCAGTTAACCTAACCACTGTTTCCTGGGATCCTGAATGGTAAACCAAAACTCGAGAAAACTCCATTTCTGCAAGTAACTGATATCTTTCCCACATGAATCAGCGGTGAGAATGATTTTGAGACACAATGTCGACGTATAACTGACTGAGCTAATTGGGTCCAGCTACTGGTGGAGGAAGACCTCAGAGTAGAACAACTGTCTTCCTGCAAGTAATTGGAACTTTCTCAAATAAAGCGGACGGGACTCGAACCTACGACCTTTTCAGTGAGAGGTAAGTGATCTTAAGACAGCCCCTTAGACCACTCGGCCACGAAGGATCCTGACATGCCAGCCAAAGGACACAGCGACCAATATGTCATAAACATGATTTTAATTATACACCAATCACAACAAGTACACTACATACATACAAATGAAATAAAACCTAGAGTAAGACGTAAGACACATTGGAAGAGACCGGAATAAGACTAAGAAAGTTAACCTGTTACTTGCAGCGAAATGACATTGGTTCGTCACAGACTCATTCTATGGTATTCATTCACCAATAAAACTGGATATGCCATATATAACCTGATATGTGTTGAAAATGGCGTTAAATCGTCCCTTTTCAAAATGTAAAAAATGTCATGGAAGACGGAGTGAATATCTATATACACCATTAAACGCATTTTATAAATTTCTTCACATAACATGCATGTTACCATTTGGAATAAAAAAAACTGCGTTAGATGAATGAAATACTTCGCACTGGTGTGGATTTTTAGACGACGTTTCATTTCTATAACCGAGTACATGATACATTCATGTTTTTTGTTGGCCAGTATTGCCTTAAATCAATATCTTACTATAAGTGAAACTCCTTCAACCTGTTTTTCTCCCAATATTTATATCGGTATTATTGTATTTATATTGTATTTTCATATATACTAGACAACGCCCATATCGACATCAGCATTAATATTTCATTTAATATTATACCAAAACACTGCAATTTGACAAGAGTATCAAATAACTATCCTGTAAAAAAATGAAAAACAAAAATACCACAGTAGATTACAATTAAATGCATTAATTGATTAAAAGAAGCATTTTAGTTCAATTTCGCCGGATAAGTCAGTAGCGGGTGTGACCACCAGCTAAACATCTTCTTCGCATTGATGCGATCAAGCGAAGCGCAAAGTTAGTGGGAATGTTATAATTAAACGACAGCGTTTTAGACCATCCGGTCAAGGAAGACCCTCATTATTTTGTAAGTGTGTTCGTTTGTCATATTTTGCGTCATACTTATTCCATCGCAGGGAAACAAACGATCAGTTAACCTAATAACACTTACTTGCCATCCTGGAAGGCTAATCAGTACTCGAGCACACCCATCTCGGCAGGTAACTGATTACTTTCCAACTTGAATCAGAAGTGATGGAAGAATTGCAATGAGAAACGATGCCATCAGTCATCACTGAGACTGTGACTGGGTGGGTACGTTAAACGTTATTTCTTATTATGTTTACAATGTGTAGAAGGACCAACGTGTTGCATATCTACGAAGGTATGACACGTTTAAAGCATTAGATGGTCCAAACATATCAAAAACATATTAAAACGCGGAAGTCGGGGGAGTTATAACTTGGGCGGACATTAACTAGTGGGACGATGACGCCTACGAATTATTAATAGAACAGTACAAATAAAGATTTAATAAGCTGCACTAATTATAAACATAGCTCCCCTTACAAATAGTTGAAAACATACTCTAGATCAACTCACTAATGTAAAATACTCAAATAAAATTTAATGTTGACGATAGCAAAATGTCAATAACAGGAAAAAATGGACGATAACATAAGTCGATGCAATGCCACAGAAAGTATGATCAATTGCCTTATTTTAGAAATGTATATATTTAATCACACACAATTCATTCTGGATCACTGGATACTCTTATTAATATTTGTAATGTACAGCATTGCAATATCCGATTCATGAACAAGCTAAACATTTTGATTTAAGTGCCGTTTATGTTACGAAAGTACTCGTTGTGTAGAACGATTTGGTTATAGTTGTATACCTTTTGTCAAATTTATTTACAGAACTTAACAAGTTAGAACAAAACTGCATTCTTGCATGTTATGAATGTAAACTTGGCAGCATCTTTCGAGAATGATGTTTATGTACTACTTTTAAGAGTATTTTCTGTGAATTATCCATTCCAAGGTTCTAATCATATCTTTTGTATTCCAATAGTTCCATTTATTATCATTCTGCTGCTATGCGATACTTAGTAAATGGAAACTTACTGTTCTATACAAATCGGCATGTTGCCATTGTACTTAATACCAAATGTTGCAAATATACTTAACGTCTTGAAAAACGCACGGTTTCAATATTGAATATGGTTTTATCACGGATGTACTATCATTTGCATTCTTTCATACATGTCGACCTCATTTAATGGGTTAAATTTGTGTTTTAAATTGATAATATTGTTGGGGGTTAATGAAAAACAAGGTAAGAAAATTTTGTATTTGTTGATCATTTATGCTATATCTTAATTTGATACAAACCAATACTTGCGTTTTTAAAGATCAGTGTAACCCTATAAATGCTAGCAGCACTGAAACATTGCTACTTACATGTACACGGAATTCTCTGTACTCACTAGAAGCAAAACATCAGCGGAAGATATTTAAGTAATACAAAACAGATTTGGTTCAAAATTGTCAGATCTGTTTTGAGTATATTATCTTTTTATAGCGTGTGATTTTGAAAATAATTCTTTTAAAACTGTTGTAAAATTCAAATGTTTGACAGCTGATCTGAGTTCATGACCCGACTCCAAAGCCAACTATAGCCAAGGTTCAAAGGAGATAAGCCACAGTGCACTCCACTCTTTTGATATTTGGCGGGAAATTGAAAAAAAAAACACGCTATAAAATGAAAGCTACATGCAGAGTGTTAAGATGTGCTGTATTGATCATAAAGATATAAAGTTTTCAAGGCATATAGGTATATAATTATTAAAGGAAGAAGCAATTAAATTATTATAAATTGTTTTAGAAATTAATATTATCAGTGCATTTAATTCAAACTGATTCAATTTTGATTTGATCAAAGTGCACTTAACAATTAATGTGTATTCATTACAAGAATGTTTATTATTACTTACACTGACCAATCACCTTATCTGTTTTAAATCATTAATTCTCATATTTTCAATCTGAATCATTATCTTTACAAGTTTTAAGATAAAAGCAAGCTGGCCAATAGTTTAAGTACACATTTTCTTCCATATTTGCTGAAGGACTATTCGGTTGGTTTTTCGATATAGTGAACCTCATACCTTAAAGCAACACATCCACGTTTAAACTTTTTTAAAAATATTTTCAATTGAGTTGTGAGCACATTTCCCATACATAAATATATGGTCAGTGAACTGTATATGTGCTAAAAAACACTATCCAGAACGCTTTAGAATTATAAAAAAAATATTTTTAAATTGCCGAGGATTCCAACTTGGCTTCAAATTGAATTATGCGAGTCGTATTAAAAAACTTCACGTTTTAGTGCGTAGTGTTCTTTACCTGCCTTGAAAGTCATTTTGACAATTATTTTTGACTCGGGTGAGTTACACGCTTGTTTTATAAAGTGTTAGTCACGCATTATAATTTGGGCATCATTTTGTTCGGGACTGTGTTTATATGCTCATATACAGCTAATTGATCATATGTTTATATGGGAAATTTGCTCATAACTCAATTAAAATTCTTTTTTTAAAAGTTCAAACGTGGATGTGTTGCTTTAAAGGCGTTAAATATATAGTTGCTACAATACAGACATAGCCGTTTAGCGGCCGCCTTTTGGCAACGTACTTCAGCTCGAAGTTTCATCAGAAACTATAGATCTGTATGTCATCTTCCATCACGAGTATTATTTCTTGTTGAATGCTTTAAATGCGAGGTCAGAATAAAGGTCAGACGCTTATTGAAAAGTTCATGGCACCTATTACTAGCTTCAGACTCTTATGAATCGGTTTATCTGAGACCAACCTACCGAAATGAGACGTAAAGTGCAAAATGAAAGACATAATATGAAATTTAAGTTGTGAAAGGATTCAAAAATTCACTATTTTATAGGCTATTCATTTCTTATTTAGGTCATTTATTGCTTTCTGCATTCTTTCATTCATAAAATAGTATGCATTGTCCATTATTAAGGTGACATTTTTTCAAAATATAGCATTGCAGTATAAAAATATTTGTAAAATATTTATGAATTTATATAGTTTAAAATAATCAAACAAATTGAAAATACTTAATTTGAATCAAAAATAAATTAGAAAGTTCAAATAGTGAATAGAGTATATGATTCTCAGCTATGCTAGAGTACTTCACTTTCACCATGACAAAAGCACATTACTATCAACGCGTCTAAGCCAAGATTATAACAATAAATCATTATCAAAGACAGTTTCTTTGTTTCCTAATGTACGTCTTATGCCCTTATTTTACCGCTTGTCCTACTTAGAAAGCTTAAAACACATGCCCGTATTGGTTAGACACCTAGACATGCGTAAGGAGAATTAGTTATCACGTCAACATTAGAATTCCTCTGTCTAGAGAATGATTAATAACATATGGCGTCTTCAGTTTTTTGTTATTTAAATGACATAAACCGATAGCAACAACTGACGCAGAACATCAGGACATTTTTCGTGATTTTCTGTGTTATATATTGCCATACATTTAACAACTTATTATGTATTATACAGGGAAGTAATTATACTTATGGATGCTGTACCAATATCTCTTATTTCACTCTTCAAAGAAAAACACATATTTGTGACATTTTGTATATGACAACATTTCCTGTTAACGGATTCCGCGTTTTCTTATTTC
Organism: Panopea generosa; assembly: GCA_029582155.1. Lineage (NCBI taxonomy): Eukaryota > Metazoa > Mollusca > Bivalvia > Adapedonta > Hiatellidae > Panopea > Panopea generosa. The sequence continues at coordinate 58,701,256 of CM055908.1, read as the reverse complement.
ATATATACTTTGTTTATGACAAAAGTAATTTTATTATTGAACTTGTGTTGGAGTTCTGATCTACATCACGTGTTTATCTCATTCGCTTTGATAAATTACGCAGCTTTGATGATTTTAATATCCGTTATCTGTTTATAACTAAAACACGTGCACCGCAAGAGGGTGTCGACCACCGCGTATTGAATTGTCATTGCATAATTTTAATCGAAAAAGTGTTGATGTCTGTTGTAATAATAAATATATAATTCATAGAACTAAGGTAATGACATATATCAGATGTATTTGGTCGGTGGTAAAAGTTTCACCAAGTTTAGTTGCTATAACAGCTTCATTTAGCGAAAGTCTTAGTATTTTCAAAGTCAATTAAATAGATCAAGGTTAGCGGTTTAACCACTTTTGAAATGATACTGGAGAATCAAGTCACATGTATTACTAAAAAACAAAATAGTCTCATAAAAATATGAAATAAACCTAAACAAAAAACTTTAACCTTGAGTTTTAGAGACTGAACCATGATAGCTATAGTGATGCGACATATAAATTGTATACTAATGACGCTTTTATGGCGTTTAGATACTATTATTATAGCAGATGTACACTCACTGGCCATTTACGCTATTTACGCATGAGAAACTTTATAATTGAATTGTTATGTCTCCAGTTTGTTGTTTAAGTATTGTTATGGAGCCTTTTTTACCCACTACTGAAATTCAGCAGTTAATACTGTCATTTAACGACCGTATTTAGTGTTGGTCAAGACTTAGTGTATAACAAATATCGTATACACTTCTCATCAGATACTGATTAGAATTTGTCTCGGTTCTTAATTGGAACTTTTGTTTTTCTCCCAAATCTCAAGTTTGTATTATATTCAGATCAAGGACATTGTGGTGGCTAGTTCAAAGTTTTTATATTATTATCATTTATTCACCTATTTGACACTTTGGAGACATGTCATGGTGCATTGTCCTCCTGGAGTATCCAGGGGTCATTTTCGAAGTGCGTAACCTTAACAAGGACAAAAATAAATAGTTATGGTATCAACATCTTTGTCACTGACCTAAGAAAAGAGGTTTCACTGAAATTATTATTCTCAAGGTCTGGTTTTTAATATCAGTTTGTTTGTTTGTTTGTTGCGGTTAATCGTCGCTTTCAACATTTATTTAGCTATATCGCGACGGTGTCTACCTTCAGAGACAGTATTCTGAGCACTGCCACAACTGAAATGCCGTGACAAAAACTGAAATGCCGTGACACAGTCACATAGTAAAATATCACACCAATTCATATTATATTGACACCAGGCCGGTAGGTCCTAGATCTGTCCTCTTAATATTGAGCGTCAAGCGAGGAAGATTCTAGTACCATTTTTTCATGCATTTGGTATTACCCAGCCGGGGATCGAATTCACGACATTCCGCATGCGCGGCGGACGCCCTACCCACAGAGCTACAATACAAGATGACGGTGTTTATCGACATTTAACCTCATCCCTCAAATATGTAAAACAACGTGCGAATATATTTTGGTTTTTATCTTTAATACAAGTCAATCATGTCTTGAATGAAAACATACTGGGCAGCTTGCCAATATTGCTGATCAATCTTTTTTCCATGTGTTCTGTCAAACAAAAGGAATAACAAGTCAATATATAAACATGATTGATGACCTTACGACAGCTTTGTGGAAGATTTTATGCTAAACGCTGAACTGGTCAGTGAACGTTATTACATGAAAAACACATTAATCTGTTGGAAGAGCAATGATTATATCGGCTAAGTTGTCTAGTGTGACATGTGCGTGTATGTTGTTGTGGTTCCTGTTACATTATTAAACTACGTTTTCTATTGAACTTGCATTTTCTTACTTCTGGAAACAGGAAGAAAAGTTCATAATATCCGATCCAGCTCATTTTGTTAAATACATGTATATTATCTTCATGAATATATTTCAAAAGTAGCAAAATAAATAGCTTATAATGAGATTTAAACAAATTGATACGATTAGATACCACGTTCAGTTTCAACCTATTTTACACGCAAAACATACGAAACGATACATTTTTTTTTTAAAACATTGTTATCTACAATTACGTCGTCGATCGTAAATATAAAAGTAATTGTATGGAAAACCAGATAACGAGTTTCTATTTACATACCAAGGGTGCCTCCATGCCAGTTATAATTAAGTGTATTGTTATATCCATTGTACATACAGCTGTGCTGTATTGCTGGAACTTCATGTTAAGTCGGGTACCAAATAAACATGAAAACTATACAATGCTATAGCGTTTGAAATTCAATTTAAAACAGAGTATCAAATCATAAGTATAACAATTATATGAGACGATATAACAGGTTGTACACAGATATTAGTATTTCAAAGTAAATTTGTGACATTATTTAAAACTGATTTATTTTGTGACATTTCAAAGAAAATAAAGTTTAACATTTAAGGAAAAAAGCACTGCGGCGATTTACGTTAAAGGACTATTGGACTTACTAAACGAATTTATAGTCATGTAAACAACCACTTTAATCTTCAAATCTGACGATAGGGCCTTGGATTAAAACTGTAGCAGACATTGTGAATTTAAAAAAAACAACATTACCGTGTGGAATTTGACTATTTCTCAAAGGACATCCTGACAAGTATGTTAATGGAACATTACAGTGAGAGTGTTACTCCAAAAATGATACATACGCTTGTACAATCGCGAGATTTTGAAGAAAGTGTGACAATTTATAGCAGATAAATGTAAGCTATCTTTTTGCTGTAAAACACCGCAGCAAACAAATGTTCTAAATTCAGCCTTATCATCAGAGTAATTTTGCTATGGCAGTTGTAAAAATTTCGAAGAAAATCCTGCGGCAGAAAAATGTATTTGGTGCGATAAGAGCTTATCGTAACACGCCGACTACAGCCACGGGGTTTTCTCCATCTCACTTAATGATAGGACGAAATACAAGAACAGACATTCCTTGCAATCTGGAAAAACATCAGACACAAATGGCCTAGATATTACGATGTGAGACGAAATGATGACAAATTGAAACAAATCCAGCAATTACTGTACAACAGAAAACACAATACGTGGAGTCTTCCAAAGTTGAAACTAGGAGACAATGTAAGAATGAAAATTGACTAAAAAACGGCAGGAAAACAAAAAACGGTTCGAAACAAAAGTGATAGAAATAGATAACAGTTGCAGAAAGCTCCAAGGACAAAAGTATTTATCTTAAATAAATTCAAACATTTTGAATTAATACAACATACTTTCAAAACTTAATTATTTACATGTACATTCTAACCTTTTAATCTAATCTCCATTTATTTGGACATTCAATTAAATTCAATTCAAGCTACAAGATGAATGTGAACGAAACATGATTGCAATGATTGTATTTATCGATACATATATAAGATATTTTATAAATAATACGTTATTATTATTTGAAAATTGTATAATATTTATGCCAATGCGTTTGACATCATACCGCATTTTCGAGGATAGTCACATTAATTTACACCGTTTCGTTTTATGGTGTGATGGACAGCAGTTGAAAGAGCGAGTTTAGTCGGGTGCTTCAGTAGTCCAGGTTTAAGCCCCTTATTTTTGGATTTGCTAAATGCCAATAGTGTCACTTCTTCTGTTTGTTTGTATAGTGTGTAATGTAGTTTATATATTATTATTATTATATATATACTATTATAATTTTATTCTGATGACTCTGTTCTTGAAATTTTGTTCTTGGACTAATCGTTTAATATGTTAATGGACATAAGTTACGATACGTGTAACCATTTGTTTTATTCGCCATGTACATCCACTGGCCATCAACGTTCAAGAATATTATCTTTTCCTTAAGTTTTTTTTTACAAAATGTCTGATAAATCTTCCTAACATTAATCTCAAATACGATTTATCAATTAGGAATAAAACTATATAAGGACATTTCTTAAGCGATTTATGAAGTGCGTCTAGGAGAAAAACAATTAGAGGTGTTATTTGAGGAGTAATTTGTTTTATTATGACAAGTTCGATATCTGTTCCTATAATTATATCTGTTTTCAATTGTTTTAGACTGATTCAATGGCAATTTTCATGTCTTGCATGTTTTACTATATCCTGTTATTTAGATTGTGTTCATGCATTACATTTTACTATGTCAGTAGGTGGATACGAAGGAGTGTTATTATATGCATGTATTACAACACTAACTGAATTCTTGTTTCAACATAAGGCTCCGAGGTATAATAACTGTTTTGCGGTAGCCTCGTTACCGCTAAAACAGTAATCCATCGGCATGGAATTTTCTATCCGCACGTCATACCAATAAAATTACTTATAATGCAGAACGTTAACTAATTTTACATTAATTTTGTTATAATGAATTCATATATTTTGAAGTTGATTATGAAACATTTTATTGCGCATGGAGCAAAGTTTCATAACCTCGGACCCAGAGCATAAATTCACCAAAGCTTTGTGTTTAAATCTCAGCCGTAAACTCAAAATTTCAATGTGTTAAATGTTTGTCATGTTCAACTCATATTCGTACCGATTAACAATTTACAGTATTAATATAAAAACACACATGGAATTTGAATGCATTAATACTGGTTTGAGATATAAATATTTTTGAATGGGATTTAACGCCATTTTCAACACATTTTAGGTTAAAATTGGCATATCCAGTTTACTGGGGGAGGAAGATCTCAGACTGATAGAAATTTACATGTAGCAATATTCATTTCATTAAAAGCATGGAACAATGGTTGTTAACGTAGGATCACACCATGTTAACAGGCAGTGCGTTAAGAATCGCTATAAATGTCTAAAATATAACAGTTGGGTGCGTAGGTCAAGCTAGGATTCCAAGTCATTTTGACATGTTTCAATGGATATTCGTATGACAATAAAGGCTTATAAAGGAATATAGTGATATCCGTCTAAAATATTCGAGATCAATCTTTATGTTTGTCTTACTTGTGCAAGAACTAGATTCCGCCAAGTTATCGCAAAAGGGACGGAACTTTTTTATCCAAACGAACAAAACTTGAATGATATTTTCTGGCATATTAAACACAATGAGCAATTATTTCAATGCAATTCATTACCATGTTATACCACGATCACTTTGAAGACATCAAATTATAATATGTTTACGTCACATTCTTTATAAACGTGAGGAGGTAGAAACGGCACTTTGAGGGTTTAGGATATAATTTCTGTACACGGTGAAAACAATTTGGAAATCCAGGTCTGGTATTCACGAACATGCTTTTCAACAGCATATAGTAAGTTCGATTTAGTTTTTTTTGTAAATGTCATTTTTCAGCTCTACTGGGCCAGAAGTGCTTTTGCGATGGCGTGTTGTCCGTCGTCCGTCGTCCGTCGTCTGTTAGCAGCACTTTCTCTGAAATCACTAGGCCAATTAAATTGAAACGTCACATAAATTTTTTTATTGCATAGGAGATAATACAGAAGATTTTTTTATCTGAAATTTAAGATGGCTGCCGTTACTAAAAAGAGTCCAAAACTTAAAAAAATCTTCTTCTCATGATTTTCAAAATGTTAATGTAGTAATGATGCCCAACTATAGTTTTGTTAGATTTGTTCAAATGGTGTCCCTAGGATAAAAAATGATCCCACCCCGAATAATCAATTAGGGGACACATGTCATTGTAATATATATAATTTTTAAATGGAAATGATTTTGCTTATATCTTCCCGGAAGCATTGTTTGGTGAAGGAGGTTCAGATTTGTAAAAATGACTGGATTCCACAGTCTTCAGGGGTCAGGAGAGGCCCAAAAGGGTAAACATTCGGAATTACAAAATCGTTTTCTTAAGAACCGGTATGTTCGATTTGTTCATATTTGGCATAAGATATCCCTATGTGTAGGGGTTTGATTGCAGTTAAGAATTTAGGGGATACATCTACTTAGGAATATTATAGGGAAAACTATTTTTTTTCATTTTGCATCCATGTGTACCAAAACAAATTATTTTTAAAATTTGTATCATTTCTGCTCATAACAAATCGCTAAGAGTGGGTGATTGAAGTTCTGGCATATTAAGGGGCTGGGTTGAATAAGGGTTCTGTACACGGGACTATTTTTTTTTTACAGATGACTGGTATGGGAATTTAAAGTATTTCATTTTCATACCAAAGCAATTAAGTTTTTGTTCAGTATGAGTGTTGTGGGGACAACCCCAAAAGAGGGTAAATATTATGAAATTTCAAACAATGCTATTGCCACTATGAGTCATAATGGCCAGTTTGGCCTCTTGTGTATTTAACTTTTAAGGTTCTATCTTCTGTTTGTCAACTGGTAAAGGTGTTTGATTTAACATGAAACAAATGTGCACGTGATAACTAAAAATATTAGTCCATAAAAACATACTTCATTTATACAATGTTTTTTTTAGAATATCACGATAGAAGTAATTCCTGTACTAGCAATAATAGTTCCAAGACATTTATATCAATGTCATATACTTATATAACTATAAAATATACAATAACTATAAACATGCACTACCACATTAATCTTTTATTTGAAAAATCTTCTGTTACTCATATAATTGTTTACTATATATACTTGGATATTAAATGATGTATATCGAAATACCGGACTTAAGAATTAATCAAACGATAAAAGTTGTATTACCTAAGTACGAGCATGACTTTGGTATGACGTCAGAGAGAAGAGCGAGGTTGGTTACTGGCTTCAACCAGGTTTAGTCTGCCCAGTGGCCTGGTTTTAAGGCGGTGACTAAACCATGCCATGTTATCTGTGTTCTGATCTTATATATTGTTTATATGTAACTATGTTGTTTTACATGTACCAGTTTCTTTTGAATGTAACGTCTGTTTGGGTATATTATTTTATTTCATTTGATAACATTTTATTTCCTTTATCCTAAATCTTTGTTATATATGACTCTCCTTTAAGTTTATATTATCAATACGCAATTTATATTTCTTTCAATATTGACACATTTTCAAATAAAATAAACCTAGAAAAGATATTTTAAGTAATTGCATAATGGTAAACAAACTGTGAGACAATTTGATTCGCCAAGATATCGTGCAGTTCCAAATATAAACGCTCGCATGTCGTCATAATCATATAAGCATTACATAAAAATGTCAAATTTGTTAAAGGTTGGCCTTAGTCATCAGATTCTAGACAATTCGTATTATATATTTTTTAAGTTTATGGCTAACATCAAATATTCAAAACAGAATGTTTCCGGTATCAACTTTGTTTTATGGTTTTTGTATTCCAGATAAACATAACATTTGACAGATATTCATGTGATATCAATGAAACGCAAGACTTATATTGTTTCTATTTATTTACAATAAATTTTACAATATGTTCATTTATTGACTTTTTTATAAACGATAATATTCAATAGATTAATATTATAAATAAGATGTCTAAGTATATTTAGTATCCAATTATAATGAATACCCTTTGACATTATTTTTTATTGTTTGATTAAAAAATACCTTTACACGTGAATAAACGAGTGTAGACGAAGACATTACATTAAGCTACCAAAAATCCCGACTGACGGAAAAAAATCAAAATTAATTACAGATTTTTTTCGGAGTAATATATTATATATATATGTATCGCACATATTATGATAACTAATTGTTGAGTATTAGTATGATAGTATTTATGTTGTTGTAACAGTTCCCTTTGATATTAAGCTACTGTTGGGTGCATCATTTAGTTTTTAGTTAAACTTTTGAAATAAAAACATGACATTTATTTCTTTCAGCCTTAAACTTTTGTTAACATATTTTACATGAGGTTTCTCTACAAACAAAAATTGCTATGGGAGATGCACATTTTATATTTCTAACAATTTTGAAATGTCTGCAAATAAAATAAACTTTAAATAGAGATAGCTCCAGTAATTCAATCATGATATGCAGACTGCCATCTGTGAGACAATTTGAATTTCGAAGATGTATCTCCAGATTTTACGCCTTTCCAATATACAAACGCTCGCATGCCATCGTAATTGTGTTAGTTTTACAGAAATATTTAAGTTAAAGAATGACCTTGGTCATCAGATTTAAGGTAATTCGTATTATGTTATCTAAGTTTATGGCTCACATCAACTATTCAAAACAAATTGTTTCCAGAATAAACTTTCTTTTATGGCCGTTGTCTTCTAGATAAACACAATGTTTGGTCTCTAAATCAAGACGTATATTGCTTGTATTTATTTACAAAGATTTATTTTATTAGCAATAGCATATAAAATATTAAAAATAATTTTAAGATTTCTTTAACTTTACTTTTTAATAAAACTGAATAAATAGAAACATTATAATGTTTTGTTTAGTGTCTACTGAAAATTCCTTTTGATATCGAATAAATGATTGGCTACTGCAGTTCGCAAATACATGTAGCTACATGTCAATAGATTGATTGAATATTGATTTGATATTTTTATTGCATCGAGGGTTAACAGACGATTAGTTAACCTAACCGCTATTTCCTGTGATCCTGAAAAGCTAACTAGTACTAGAGCACACCCCATCTCCGCAAGTAACTGATAACTTTGCCATTTGAATCAGAGGTGGGAGGCGAATGATAATGAGACAAAATGTCGTAGATCAACCATCAAGGAGGCTGTTGCCGGGCTGGGATTCGAACTCACGACCCCTGGATTGATAGTCAGACTCGCTACCGACTGAGCTAATCGAACCTGGCCGATTAATGAAGAAAGCAAACATAATACAATAATATTAAATATAGATAGATAGATAGATAGATAGATAGATAGATAGATAGATAGATAGATAGATAGATAGATAGATAGATAGATTAACAATTGCAACGTTTTATTCACACTAAATCTGCCTATCCTAACATACATAATCCACGTATTGATTTATTAGAAGTATTTACATTTTAGAACGTATATATTGGAATATCTTAGAATATTAACAAATAGTAGAATTATTAATCCACTTTAAATTATCCATGCTAAGTTGAGCAAGTTTGATTTAATACGGAGATAAAATTATTTTAACGACTAATGAAGTTTCGCATGCTGTTCCTTACACCATTTTGTGCAATAACAACAACCGAACTTTGAAAAGCATACTTGGAATACTAATCTCCGGTAAAACAATTCCACCTCAAACAATAAATGTTGAAAAAATAATAAAACATTATTAAAAGACAGTTTCGCACGAGATATCAACGTTCAATTAGTTCTCACTAAAAGGAAAAACTATATTTTGATTAAAGACGATACAAAATTTGAATTCTGCATCAGTTACCCCACGAACAAGAAGGCTTTCCTGTGAAATTAAGAATGTTGCCTAGTAAAATGAATGTAATTAGATTAATTTTCAATTATTAAAAAATTTATCTTTATTTTTTTTATTTAAAAGAGAATGATCACGAAATTTGTGAAGACACAAATTAATAATTTTCTTCAAAAAATGGAACCAATTATACATTATTCATATTTCTCAAAACGAGCATCCTGAACCAGAAAACAAATGGACAACACAATATTTGATATATAACATCACTCTTCTTACATGTTATCATAAACCAAATTCATCATTATTTTTGTAAATACAGTAACTGAGGATAAATTGCTTGATATAATATTCAGAGTCATTTTAATGCCATCGTGAGCTTACATACGATCAGTTAACCTAACCACTGTTTCCTGCGATTCTGGAAGGTTAACCAGTACTCCAGCACATCCCATTTCCGCAAGTAACTAATAACTTACGAATAGACGAATGATAATGAGACGCAATGTCGTTTATCAACCATCAAGGAGAGTCTGGCCGGGCGGGGATTCGAACTCACAACGGGGTAACGACTGAGCTAATCGGGCCTGGCAGTTATTAAGGAAATACTCTACTAATCTCATTTATTGATATCGAACACATTTATATAACTTATCGATATGCTTACTAATCGATCCATAAACAATACTTTATTGCATTCAATAACGACGAGCAATTGCTAAATTAATTATTTTCAAATATATTATCATGGACACTTGACTCAGCCTGACATAATTGTGCATTGCGCAATATATTTAAAGTACCAGAAAGCAATTTGTCGTAGTTCGGTGTTACTGAACGCATCCAAGCTTAGTGTACTTCCCACGGATAATACAGCTTTCGTGGACGTCCATAATATACTTAGCTAATTTTTAAACATCCTTTTATAATAAGGCAAACACATATCCATAAATAAACTGTATATTTAGGATAACAAACATAAGCTCATTTTTGAACATCCTTTCATAATAAAGCATGTGTATATCCATAAATAAACTATATATTTAGGATAACAAATATAAGCTCATTTTTAAACAAACTTTTATAATAAAGAAAACATATATCCATAAATAATCGTGCTCACTATTTGTTTTCCAGTGCTTCCTATAGTAAGAAGACGACTTTTAAAGTTTACATTGAATGTGACTGTTTTGGCCCCGCCTCCCCTCAAAGACACATCATAACTTTGATTAACCCTTAAGTATCAAAGCTGCATACAACATTTCATTATGATTGGGCCTTCGGTATTTGAGAAGAGGAGGAAAAAATGTGAATTGTGTATGGACGAACTTTAATTAAGGCCCCATCCCAGAGCCAAGCCATGAGACCCAGGATCATGCAATTAACACTTTTTATAAAGGACCCATATGCGTCAATAATCATAACCATTTGTTTCCCATCGCTTCCTATAGTAAGAAGATTTTTTAAAATTTACCTTGAATTTGATTGTTTTGGCCCTGCCCCAAGGCCCCAGTGGGATGGAGACTATGCAATTCACATTTTTGATTCACCCTTTCATTTCATTACGATTAAGCTTGCAGTTTTTGAGTAGTCGAAAATGTGAATTGTTAACAGACGCACGACGGACGACACATGACACACAAAGTGTCAGGTGACCTAACAAGACATAAGCTACTATACGTAATATTTACACTGTCACTCATTAATCATCGCCAATATTTTCAGGCATTTAAACGCTTCACGAATGCGATATGATTCCGATTTTATCTTTATTGGTAATTGGTTTATCAACTGTAATATTCCTATTTACGTTCGGATACTGAAAATCAATTTACAGATATACACGGAATATTCATGGGTGCCAGGTTAATCCAGGCCCGTCCCCAGGGTCTTCAAGCGTCAAGATTTCGGCGAGCGTCTTAGTTGTATCGCAGCAGAAACAGCAGATATTTTAAACTTGCCTTGATTTTACTTAATTTAATTCTTATGAACAATACTTAAATGTATTATGTAAACAAAATAAGAGAAAACAAAAGAATAAAGTGGACATACCGTATGTTATAAATCCAATGTCCATAAATCACATCTGTAACTCTCGTTAACAACTGAATATCAAGAAATCACACAGCCATTTCACTGGCAAAGTATTTATCTTTTATGCAACTCCACTGAATATTCATCTAACACATATCACGTCTCAGATTATAAATACAATAAATTCATGTACATATTTAATTCATTCAATCTTTGCTCTGCTGTTTAAAAGAAGTAAAACACTTACTGACCGACACCTACACAAGTAGGACGATGCTGAACGAAATACACGTGCAGTTTAACGTACCGTGAAATTGGCCAATAGAATGAATTATGCACAGGATAGACCATGAGTTCAAGGTGTCTACCTAGCACGTGTCGAGACCTATTGCACTCATGGTCAATCATATACAATGTTAGTAAAGCGGGCCCCTTGTCCTCAGCTGTGCACATAAAGAGTTCTAAAGAAACATGCACTATTCACGCGTTCCTTAAACTGTGGTCGCTTGCTTTAAAATCAAATAGAACAAACTAAAGTCTTCTCTATGACATACTGACAAGCCAATGTAGGCCCGCGTATTGTTTTAAATATGTTGGTCATGTTCTAAATATATATGCTTGGAAAACCATACACCCGTACACCATGTTCTACGGTCGTTCAAGGCAAATACAAACAACGTATTTTATCACTATTTGTATCAAATGTCATAAGTGGAAGTATATATGACAAATACAGACTACCTGACATAAACAAATTACATTGTGTGCTTTTAATTTTGTTCTTTACAATTTATGTTTGATAAACCAATGTTATTGCCAATGTTTATATCATACAAGAGACTGGTTTTTGGAAGACAGACAGACAGACAGACAGACATAGACACACACACACACACACACACACACACACACACACACACACACACACTTTATTATAGCTTTTTAAGAGACTCTCCCTTTGGCGATTAGGCCACTTGGTAACCCGTATGGCTGGTCAATTATGTTGTATGATAGTATATTATAATTGGTTCTTTTCTTTGTACATATTTCAGCAAGATCAGTTTTAATCCTACATGTTATTCAGACAAGTCTTTCTGGAGATTTATTCTACGGTCACGACCTCAAAAATCTTACCTCCAAACACTGTTTAAAAACGCGCAAAAACACCATTCAAACAAACAAATCTTTTAAGCAATAAACTGTTTAAAGCAAGATTCTTAATTGGTTCTTCAATATAATATGTTATAAATTATAAACAAAATTCAAAACTACATCAATCGAGTTTAATTCGGGCTCGGTTCACTAAAACAGTGTCATATATATAATGTTCTTTCTTACAAAAGGTCACAAGCTACGCCGATAAACGACTATACCAATTATATCTTAAACTGACTATGATTGGCAGGTTACTCCACATTAATGTGAACTGTAACGTATTTATATCAAGTTCCCATGATATTCCAAAGTGTTGGATACATTTACGGTTTGAGTCTATTTTCCATAAGAAATGTACTTTTCATAATTGCAAGAACATCGACAATAGTCAATACCAAAATATGAATTAGACTTGTACTGTTATTCCTGTGTTGTATTTGTAAGCTAATTGAACAACGATTATGGAAATAACATATTTGATACGACTTTATTTGGAAGAAGGACGCAAAATTAATAAAAAAAAAAAAATTGTACACTTACATTTATAAAACCATACACCAACAATAACGACTGCTGTAAATCCTGCCTAACCAGACGAAGACGTTTCTTTAATCGAACCTATACTTTCTTTTATTCATAAAATACATATAAAATGTTGAAGTATTAGGCATTGTTGCCAAAATTGATATCGAAATAACAAGAAACTAACGTCAGCAGACGACATTGCGTGCATTTCCTTAATTATTTCAATGCATGGCATCCTATACAAATATAAATGTTTCCTATGCGACATTGAACAGTACAAAGAAATAAATACTACAGACTGTTTGTTTTTATTGGTTTGATACGACTATATTCCCATCATCAATGTAAACATTACAATAAACTGCATTTTATACAATAAAAAGTGTCCATTTGAACATAGAACGTGCCCAATACAATTTAAAAGATAATAATAGATTAGGCTCTGTAAATTCTGTTCATGGACGGTTACAGTAATGGAAGATACAACACCCTTTACACCCTAGAAATATTCTGGTATGAATGACATATAATGCCAAAACCATATAAAAAAAGTATATTGCAATGGCCGAATCAAACTAATTTTTTATGGGGTTTTACGGGATCGGTAATTTAACACCAGCTTGTGAACCCAATCACCGTTACAAGGATCCAGCTTGTGAACCCAATCACCGTTACTATGATCCACCCAATCACCGTTACTATGATCAAGCTGGCGAACCCAATCACCGTTACAAGGATCCAGCTGGCGAACCCAATCACCGTTACTATGATCCAGCTGGCGAACGAAATCACCGTTACTAGGATCCACCTGGCGAACCCAATAACCGTTACTAGGATCCAGCTGGCTAATCCAATCACCATTGCTAAATCCACCCAATCACCGTTACTAGGATCCAGCTGGCGAACCCTATTACCGTTACTAGGATCCAGCTGGCAAATCCAATCACCGTTACTATGATCCACTCAATCACCGTTACTAGGATCCAGCTGGCGTACCCAATCACCGTTACTAGGATCCAGCTGGCGAATCCAATCACCGTTACTATGATCCACCCAATCACCGTAACTAGGATCCAGCTGGCGAACCCAATCATTGTTACAAGGATCCAGCTGGCGAACCAAATCACCGTTACTCGGATCCACCAAATCACCGTAACTAGGATCCACCTAATCACCGTTACTAGGATCAACCCAATCACCGTTACTAGGATCCACTCAATCACCGTTACTAGGATCCAACCTGATAACCCAATCACCGTTACTAGGATTCACCCAATTACCGTTACTAGGATCCACCTGGCGAACCCAATAACCGTTACTAGGATCCAGCTGGCGAATCCAATCACCATTGCTAGAATCCACCCAATCACCGTTACTATGATCCAGCTGGCAAATCCAATCACCGTTACTAGGATCCACTCAATCACCGTTACTAGGATTCAGCTGGCGAACCCAATCACCGTTACTAGGATCCAGCTGGCGAATCCAATCACCGTTACTATGATCCACCCAATCACCGTTACTAGGATCCAGCTGTCGAATCCAATCACCGTTACTATGATCCACCATATCACCGTTACTAGGATCCAGCATGCGAAACCAATTACCGTTACTAGGATCCAGCTGGCGAATCCAATGGCTGATACTAATGGCCGTAGAATGAAGTTTCATTGTAAAAAGACCTGTCTGGGCCGGGATTCAAACTCAACACATTTAGATTGATAGTCGGACACGTAACCGTCTGAGCTAGCAGGGCCCGTTAAATCAAACAATTGCCCTGATTCAAAATAAAATATTACAATATTAAATAAACATTCTAGAAGAATCGATGACGTTAAATAAAACAACGCATTAAGAAGAAGAAGAAGAATATTTTGTTAACTTAAACTGTTACAGTTTCTCGGTACAAAACATATATTATATATAATTTATATACAACAAATGTTCAAGTAGCAGTTATCAGAATAAGAATTTAATGGCGATGACAATAGTTTATTCAAGTAATTTAGGTCACCGGCCCTACAATAATGTGCCAAAAGGACAAAGACAATATCAGGAACAAAAAAATGAGAGAAAAAAAGAATACATATGAATTAACAAACATCAAGTGTCTAAAATGTTACATCAGCATTTACAAGTGTTAATTGAATCTTTTAAACGGTGTAGCATACTCATATTTTTGTTTGTGTCAGTTTGAAATTGAATAAAGTATTTCCGTTTATTGAACATTTCTAATACACATTTGGAGAGTTTTATCAACAAATTATCACTTCGTTTACTCATTCATTTATAGAAAAAAATTTAATCCATTATGATTATCATTCAAAAATTCGGACAGATAGTGATTTCTTAAATTATCATATATTTGAACTCTCCCATATGGAAGAAATGAAGAATATATATATACATGATATTCGTCCTCAATTTCTCCAGAGTTACAAAAGATGCATATTCTTTGTTCGTATGGGTTATTGGTGTGTCTTTCGGTTTCAACTAAATATAAATATAAATAATATAAATTTAGATAACATACGATACCTTACGTATGACTTTATTATTTTTATGTTATTGAATGTATTAAAATACTGAGGATTAACTTCAACGTATGAGCTTTTGAACCATTTATGTGTATTAAAATATTTCCTAATTGCCAGAAAAAGATATATCAGTATTTTATTACATATTAATACTATTAGCAGTGATACTTCTGGTAGCAAAACATTTTACAATAAATTTACATCAATCAAAAAGCTTGTTTGATGACTGCAGCAGTACTAGACATTTAAGCATACCAAAAATATAGTTTAATTGTCTCTTATGTCATTATATGCAGATATATCAAGATAAAGTGACAATAGTCTATTATAAGCATAGTTGATATACGATTTATCATTATTATATTATAGCTTAAAACATAGACTCTTTGTGTATCAACTGACATAATTGAAAACAAATCCTTTAATAGAAATAAAACGGGTTTAGTTTTATTGAGAAAAAAAAGAGAAAAGTTTTACGGTATATAATGTTTTTATCTGCTAAGTAGAGTTTAGAGACATAAAAAGGCATTCTTTTAGAGAAACTTATTTCATAGAGAAGCTAAATTAAATGAATCTGATATGTGCAAAGAATAATTTCAGCCATAACTTTCTTCTATATAACTAACAAGGGACATTAGAATCGTAAAGACAATTGCTGGTATAAACTCAAGACAAGTAAGTTGATTGGGGGATGGGAACGATGTTAAGAATGTATATATAGTTAAAGCAAGCAAAGTCGATGATAATTGAAAAGACCAGATTACTATATTTGTTTTATATAAGATATTGAAGAAAGGTACCTTTTGTACATTAACCAACAAACATCAGTTTAAAAGAATTTCTATGTATTTCCACAAGATTTTACATATGTTTACAGGACAGACGTGTGGTATTCCATGTGATCCCTATCAAATGATTTATTATGTGTGGTTAATTGGCTGTTTGCTGATGCTTTTGATAAAACGTATCCTTTGCTTTAACACTTGCTGTAAAGTCACACAGATCTTTTTAAAGTGTGTTTATGATATTTCTTGATGGGCTAACATAATGAAACTTGTTTATAGATGTGATGGTAAAAACATTTCCGCGACTTGGTGTTTTATTAAACTGTTTCAAAGCTTACCTAAGTGATGCAGAACATGGGCTAAATAAAGATAGAAATACAAAGGACTGAAAGTGCAGGAGAGACAATGTTCAAATTATCAATTACTACGGTTGATTGTATTCACCAATGTTGCAAAATTTGTTAGTTAAATAAACATCATTAGGATTAACGTGCATGAATTCCGTTAATTTACAGAGTTTGCTTTTCTTCTACTGAGACAGTCATCCCAAATCACATGTGTTACTTTGAAAAAGCTATTAAATTATTCTCGCTAATACCGCTAACTAACATTACTACCCAGTTTTCCATTGGAATACAATTAACTGTTTTTTTGTTCAAGTGTATTTTACATGATCAATTATTCTTAAACCTATGATTATTCATAAAATAACAGATAAATGAACAAATTTTATTTGTATTTAAATAATTAAAACACTCAAACTTGACACCGTTTTTTAAATCTACAGATCAGAAAAGTTAATTAAATGATCACGATTAGTACTTTAAATATAGAAGAAGATGGTGTGTTTTAATGAACAGAGGTCATATTCACCAACAATTCTTGAGAATTTTCTTTAACTTAAGCTTAAAAATCCAAATTTCAACCTTAGATGTCTAGTAACCATGACAGATAGAATAATTGTGAGAGTGTATTCCCTATATGCTAGCAGATTCTCGTTTCAAAAAATGGTCTCTTAGTGTTGTTTTTTTCAAAATTCATTCTTGAGTTCAATTCTATGAATATTCTTAAGCGTGGTTGATGAATACGACCCAATGACTTTGCACTTTACATGATATTCGTTCTGTAATTCGCATATGTGTTGGCTAACATGATAATGGGTAACTCATTGTTCGCATTTATTGGCGATTCTTACGTAAAGCAGCAATGAGCGTGTACCCTATTTGGTATTATACTCACAATGTACCAAATATCAATTTAAATATACACAACTGGTAAATTTGGTGCAATATAATCGAGGTTATGTTGGCATTTTGACTATTCCAAAGTTTTTCTGACCTACGATTTTGTTCATGCATTTTGACTTGTCGCGGAAAATTTGTTGAGTGGGTGGGGTAATATTTTTTTATTTAATTTTTGGACTTGGAAGTCTGGTAAATTGGGTAGTCTTAACTGTCACCTATGAGCATAACAACACAGATTCAGCAAAATACCAGATTCAAATAAAAGCATGTCAGATTGTTTTATATAGATATAATCATTACCCCATATCATCTCCCTAAACATGAACATTTTTTCATTTCTGTATACATTATCTCTTTTGACAATTTCATGCGCATTTTGCATGACCGTTGTCTCGTAACAGCTGGTGTTGACAAATAAATTCAATTGTTTTATATATGAATACGCACACGAATGATAATAAACAAACACACCGACAAAGAGAAAGCATTCTTGTAAAATATCCATATTTGTTCCATCTAACAGCAAATGACGTACAATGAAAACAATTTTTACGTTACACTACATTGAAGTTTTACAATTGAAACTGTGAGAAACAAATCAACTCAGTTTATTGCCATGTGCAAAATTGAATTTTCGGAAATTTATATGTTGGATATTTGCTTCATATGTAAATTGGCAATAGCATTCCCTGAACAAGCATTATGTCCTGTAAGGAAACAATTTAACAGAACACGCCAACATGTAAATTGAAAATTTAAACTCAATGTAAAATAGAAAGAATGATTTGCATGCCATTTCATCAACGTTCAGGTTGTTTTTCTAGGCTTCGTTATTTTTTTGTTAGTTCCTTTTTTTGTTTAAATTCTATTTATGTCATGTATAGAAGCTTAGAGTCATGGTTATGCGCTTTGGTTAAGATAGTAATTTACCACCTTTTCATATATCATTTAATATGTATTAGAAGTTTAATTGAATGTGTTTAAACCATGAAGTAAATATTTTATGACGGAGGCGCTTTATTTTTCTTACACACACCGTTTTCGATAAAAATAATTTATAAAACCGATATTTTATACCATATTCAATCCCGGTTTGGTAATAATCATTCACGTTTAACTGCACATGGATCGGTTTCGCTAAACATCTCAAGCTAATATTTTCCTAAACTCAAAATGTTCAGTGATTGAGGTTTTTCCTTTCTTGGCCTTATCACGATACCTTGCTGTATAAACTAAAACATCACCGTTTTCCAATACAACTGTGGAATGATTTCAATCGTATCTTGTTAACAGAATTAAGTGGTAAAAGGGATGGGTGGGTACCAATCTGAACAAATCAAATCTGGAATTCCACTTTTTAAATCTTGTGTGTAAATATCTTGTGAGTGCGGCAGTAGGCATGAATGCTGATTATTTTATATACGTTTAGTTAAAATAGGCTGACACTCACATATTGTAAACATCAACTGATTTTGTGTTGAAATTAATTGCAAATGTCATTTTGTATTGTTTAAGATTTTTTGTTCTAATACGTTTTCAAAACTTAAGTGACTGTTAATAATGTCTAAAATATTAATATATGAAGTTTAATATCTTTATATGGCAATACATCCATAAACATATTTTGGCATATCTATAGATAAATGACTTAAATGGAACATAAACAATGATAAAACATGATTTAATAATGTTAATTTAATGATCGTCGTTATGTGTACAGTTTGTGTGGATGCTGCAAATGTCATCTTGTATTTTTTAAGATTTTTTTCTAACAAATTTTCAAAACAAAAGTAACTGTTAACAATGTCTAAAACATTTGCATTTGATATTGCCATGTTATAATACATGCATAGTGTATACTCGTATACTGACTTGATTCGTGAAAATGAATAAAATTCAATTTCAACATATTTTTTATGAATATCTTTTATTCAATTAAAGTGGTAAACTTGAAACCAAATCCCCAATCCAAAAATATGCAGCTTTTAAATACTGCTTGACATCGTCATATCGTCATTCGGACTCTTTCTTAGACGAAAAAAGTTTACAACGGGTGAACCTGTATGATGGACCAATTTGAAATCAAAATGGAATCACGTGACTCATTTAATACGTCACAAAATATGCTGCAATTTTAAGCGGGAAATCTATTTTAATCTAACATAGGTGCATAGCCCAAGCTGGGAAAACCCTTTTCAATATGTTATTTCAGCATGTTTAAATAGACATCATTTTGGATTTTCGGTCTCAATGAGTATTTTTAGGGATGATCTTTTGGAAAAAATATTTATAGCCAATTTTAAAATTTTGAAAAATCCTGATAAATTCCCTTTTAGTATGAATATAAAGAAATAATGGCGAATTAAATAAAATAAAATAGGAGAAAATATAGGAGAAGTAGAAAGGTACAGACGAGGAACTGTATGCAGTATAGTTTTCGTATTTCAGTTTACATATTTCTCCATTTAATTTAGGGTAACCTAAGTATAATACGTCTTTCGACTTCAACTTTGTCGTGTTTCCCTTCAATGATCTGAATGGCTTTGAACGGTTTGAAATCTATTTCGGAAATAAAAATATTTAAAAAGTTTGCAGGAAATCAAGACAATTTCATTATTCTAAAACGTCAAAGTCAGGTTGAAGTATTTTAAAAGGCATTGTTTTGTATATAAATTGTCTGTGGAATACTAAAACGGATACTTATTTAGGATGTAAAACATATAGGAAACCAATAACGGAGTTGTAAACGGAATTGAAAATGTCGTCTGGGAAGCTATTTCGTTTGCTAAGCCGTGCCTCTGGCACTCAGCATGATTGTTGTTTTGATTATATATCTCGTGTTTCTGACATTGACGGGCACCCGCCTTGCATGCACTTACTGCGCTTTTATGTAACGGTCTAGAGACAAGAAAAACGAGACGTATGTAATGCACCAGTCTATTTCTTTAAATTAGGAAACGTACTAAATTGTCACAGTTCAGGCCAATTTATCATATTTTCAGTTGTCGACATATCACTCAAATAAAGATACATTTTATTAATTTATGTGTCCAATATTAGATGTAGCATTTGCATCACATAGCCTCCACAGCGACTCCAGTATTACTTTATAGAAAAAATATAAGGAGTGACAACATATATTATCATCTTGGTAAAAACTTGAGAATATTAAACCTGATTTACTGGTACTCCGACCAAACGTCAATCCAAAGGTTTTGATATTGTTTCAAGGTTCGTATATCGTCATTTCATTCATACAATCACAATTGTATTAATGCATATGTAAATATTAGATAATTTTAAACCCGCTTCATGGGGTCAATCAATACATACAACCACCATTAAATTGATATAGAAATACTGGAAAAGGCGACGACAGGGGTCACTGTCTGGGCACGGTATCAGTAAATCCGTCATTTGGAGCTTAAAGTCGGTTAATAAGAGTCCACGGCGCCGACCTTCCACTTTCCTCATTTCCTAAAACGAGGCTGTGTAAATAACAGTACTCCCGCCAGACTTATAAAAACAATAAGTATACAAGCTTGATTTTATTTGTCAGGCATTATTTGTAGTGTTCCTAAACGCCTGGTCATATATAATGGGAGAAGCTATTAAAGACATATACTTTTATCAATATATAATGGGAGAGTTATTAAAACTTATACTTTTATCAATATATAATGGGAGAAGAGTTATTAAATACATTTACTTTTATCAATATGTAATGGGAGAAGCTATTAAAGGCATACACTTTTATCAATATGTAATGGGAGAAGTTATTAAAGACATACACTTTTATCAATATATAATGAGAGAAGTTATTAAAGACATAAACTTTTATCAATATATAATCGAAGAAGTTATTAAAGACATTTACTTTTATCAATATACAATGGGATAAGCTATTAAAGACATGCACTTTTATCAATATGTAAAGGGAGAAGCTATTAAAGACATTTACTTTTATCGATATTCAATGGGAGAAGCTATTAAAGACATACACTTTTATCAATATATAATAGGAGAAGTTATTAAAGACATTTACTTTTATCACTATATAATGGGAGAAGTTATGAAAGACATTTACTTTTATCAATATATATTTGGAGAAGCTATTAAAGACATACACTTTTATCAATATATAATGGGAAAAGTTATAAAAGACATATAATTTTATCATTACATAATGGGAGAAGTTATTATAGACATATACATTTATCAATATATAATGGGAGAAGTTATTAAAAGACATTAACTTTTATCAAATACAATACAGAATCTGTCCAGCATCATACATTTATAGCTTACAAAATAATCACGAATACATACTTAAAATCTGAAACAAACATGCTCAACCGAAAATAACTTTATCTTTAATTAAAAACCCATTCTATAAATTGACAAAACAAAATATAAAATATTTGTATTATTTATGTATCTATAAATTCTGATCATGATGATTAAGAAAATTAATACAATTATCATTAGCACGATATTACGGACAGATGGAAATCTTTTGCAGATAGATTAATATAGGAGAGAAAAACAAACGAGATATTTCAATATTTTAAGATTTCATATTCGGGTTAATATATTTTGAAAAAAAGCTTGGTTTTGTATGTAAATTGTCTATGGGATAATAAATTGGAAACATTCCGGTTGTGTAAAATATATAGAAAACAATAGCGGGATTATGAAAGAATTGAATGTTGTCTAGGAGATGATTTTGTTTGCTAAGCCATGCCTCTGGCACTCTGTATGATTGTTATTTTTTATTATGTATCATGTATTCCCGACATTTATATAAGCACTAAACAAAAAGCAAGCCTTGAAAAAAACCCGAAGCGATTCCATTTGTGTATCAAAGGTAAATAGTCACCAGTAATAGACATACAGCCATTTATCATTTTCCAATGTCCGCCTGTGACACAAAAGTAAATATATGTTCAAGAGGATTACTGACCTTGAAGACTATGGTCACAATATCATTAATACAATAGAGATGTTCCACAAATGCAAACTGAATGATAACAAAGAAATGTAAACCTGGTGTCACAGTATGTAAGTAAGGAAAGAAATATGTGTAAGCAGTCCGGCCAGTTCAGTCGGTAGAGCATTCGCCCTCTCAGCGAAAGGTTTCGGGTTCGAGTCCCGAACTGATTACATATTTTTTCGTTTAGTTACATTGAAGCTCAAACATGAAGTTTTTATTTATATATTCTGAAAAGAAAACATCATTTACACGATTCTCTGGTTCCCTAAGGAAACCCGAAGAGGAATCCCAAAATTGTTGGGAATGTCAAATAAATGTCCCGGGTTCGACTCCAAGACTGACTGTTTATTTTTCTCCTCCGGTAACAGGTGTGCTTTACGTTCGTCCAAACGTCATTTGCTTGTCGAGTCCTCAAATCCTTCATTTCATAAATCAAACGATAAAAGTAAAACTAACGCTGCCAACTATTTCTGTTTGATCATATCCGAGTCCTATGCATCATTAGCAATATTGATAAATTTCAGCATTTACATAATGTATTTATTATTTAGGACTTGAGCGTTTATTGTTTCTATGTTTTTATAAAGCAAAATTATTAACACACGCCTTTTCCTGTAAAATATGGACTTGTTTAACTAAGTACACTCAATATTAAGATACCAGAAAAATAAAATTTAAATCTAATAAAGAAATGCGATAAAATTAATAAAACAATATAGATATATGTTTTGCAAACGTGTCGTTTGACCAATAACTATATATTCGGACCTGCTATTTGTCGAAAAATGTATTTGTCACTCGTTTTTGTGATTTTCTAGTCGTGATAAATTTAGTCCGGGTTGGATTTCGTTTTGAATTTTTGCCATCAATAGGCGTAGGTACAAACACCACTCTCTTGCATGTAATATTTCAACACGCCCATCTTTGACAATACAATGTTTTTTAATGTTTAATGTTCGGTAGGCAATGCTGCTTATACAATTTGTTACTACATGCAATACCCTGCCTGAACAGGCATGCGTTTAGCTACGTTATTTTAACAGTAAATAAATGTGCTACCGAGTTTCGTTAAGGTCTCACTACACAAATGAATTCTGTTCTTTGTTTTATATATAATAAGGTATATGATTTTCATGGTAAAAAAATATTCCAAAGACACTTAGTATTATTTTCATAACAGCTTGTTTTTTTAAAGAGGGTGCAGTGATACCCTGAGATTTGTTGAAAAAAGAAGTCCTCAAATGTTCATAAATACATGCATAATATGTTAAAATCCTACAAAAATCACCTTTTTAACACAAGTGATCTTACTACAGTTGCTATGACAACATTTGCTCTGCATCTACTGCCAGAAATCACAACCACTACGAACTTTTTTGAAAATATTTCAAAACCAAATTGCATAGGCCTTTTTAAAAGCGTAAGAATCATGTTACTGTGAGAAAAGGGATGTTACTGTGTAGTGACACGTTAAGTTATTGTTTAATCTATGTGCTAATTTGAGGTAGGATCACTTTCTAATAATGTAAATTGGATATTGTAAGCAAACCTTTCATGACACTGAACGTGGTCTTTATCTTCTTCTACTACTAGATCTATAATAAGGTCCAACAGATACATGTACCATTATTCTCTTCGTGATCTTTGCCAATTAAGCTTAATAAGCTAAGTATCAAAATATTTTAATCAAGTGATCACCTTCCGTGGGTTTGAGGTTCAGATAGAAATGTTCGACCTGAGGGATATCTGTTTTGCGGAAACGAGGATCTGACGAGTTACTGCGAAAACAGTTATCCCAAGGGACGGATTTTTTCTATGCAAACAGAGAAAGCCATCAATCTTTTTTTTCTTGCAAACCAAACGCGCTGATACTCATTGCAATTAAACTCATCAACACTTTACCACAATCGCTTTTAATCATAAAAAAATATACATGTTACGTAAATTACATGATTGACCAAAACAATTATCCATCTGAACAGAATTGTCTATCCGGAACACAAATGCATGAAGTAGTCTCTCATAAGGTCATATACTGCATCCTATATATATATATAAAGGGAAATAATTAAATTCACAACAAAGGAATTTACGAATTTTGGGATCTTTACGCAAACTATCGCAAACAATACCGAAAGACAAAGAACGGGTATCAATATCAATTTCTTACTTTTTTATATGACTGACGGTGGCATTTTCTGCAAACTAAGAAGAGCTGCCTTTGTAAACTTGAATTCGACGAAAACTGCCCCTGAAAGCGTATTTTGTGAAAATCTAATTAATGTTGGTGAGCATTTACTAACAACTAAATCAACGAAACACGCATATGTTGTTCAGCACTGTTGATATGTACTATATATCAAGCGAAACACATTTATTTATGTGAACACAAAATACGATAACTGTATTAGTGGTTATCGGTTACTGATTTTGACCCACCAAGACAATTCGAAATTGATTTCAGCATGGTCATGTGTCTGTGTCTTTTTTAATTAGTTAATTTAATTAGCGGTATACGGAAGTTGATAAACAACCTATTAAATTATCTCCATACATATTTGGTGTTCGTCAACAAGCACCATACATGACCGTCTAAGTGAGACTACCATTATCAATTATAAAAAAATGAACGTTCGATAAAGTTATGTTCTTAGGTTAAGGTTACACTCCTTAGAAATAGAATTTCGTAGATTTAATGAAATCGATAAAAAAAAACAACATTTATACAAATTTTGTTATTAAAATGTAGTTGACACTGAATATCATTGTATCTTATCTTACACAAGGTATACTGATATCAGGAAAACATATATTGGTTATATAGCATGACCTTCAGTTCATACATTCAACATTTTTATGTCAACTAGAAATAAAAAAGATAAACTTTCTAAATTCATCAAAGAAGCATTCAGCATAATAAAAACTACTCTATTCTTGAAATTTCGTCTGTTTCTTAATCTACAGTCTACTTCCACCATTTATTTATCTGCATTGCATTTAACTGTATATTATTGTTTTTGTCATATTTCTGTTATCATTGTAAACCGCCAATGGCAAATCTCTTGCCGAGTTGCCAATAAACATTAAAACTTATATTATATAATTGAACTATCGTAAACCTCGGCGTTATATGTATGATAAAAGAATAATGATGTATATAATATAATAGACAAAATATTGAGACGATTATTACAAAACAATTCACTAAATATTTGCATGTTGCCATGCCTCATAAACATAAAACACCTTCCTTAATTTAACAGACAGTTTCTGGAAGTACCACACAACTCATCTTATCTCATCTGCTCCAAAATTCTTTAAATCGTCAAAACATTTTAAGCAAATGTTTACATCTTACTTAAGACCAATTTTAAATAATAATATAAGTTATATATTTGAATATGCATCTTTTATTTTGGATAATTGTGCACTTAGAGACAACGAAAATCAGAAAAAGTAAACCCGATAACGAGGCTAGCAGAATAGTCCTTAGTTATTATTAGTTCTGCCATTAGTTCTGTTTAATTAAAACAGATGTGAAAAGGAAATGTTTGTCAAACCACAGATTAAGTTAGAAATCAATTATAACTACTATTAAATTTCGAGAAATCTACCAATCTTTTTAAATGAACTATAATCACCGTCATCAAACAACGCAAGTACTTGGAGTAACATTGTTTTATTTTATTTTATAATTGTTTTAATGTGTGATTATGTTCCAATGATAAAACAATAACAAAGTAATAAAAACATATATTAATATTTGTTTTAGCCCAAGTAATAAATGTTCTGATTCGCCCAAGATGAAAGTTACACTGATATAAACTCGTAATTATCTTCAGCATCGACAATACATTCAATTTATCTAGCACACATTATATTCGATTTCATCTAGCACACATTATAGTTGATTTCATCTAGCACACAATATATTCGATTCCATCTAGCACACATTATATTCGATTTCATCTACCACACAATATATTCTAGCACACATTATATTCGATTTCATCTAGCACACATTATATTCAATTTCATCTAGCACACATTATAGTTGATTTCATCTAGCACACAATATATTCGGTTCCATCTAGCACACATTATATTCGATTTCATGTACCACACAATATATTCTAGCACACATTATATTCGATTTCATCAAGCACACATTATATTCAATTTCATCTAGCACACATTATAGTTGATTTCATCTAGCACACAATATATTCGGTTCCATCTAGCACACATTATATTCGATTTCATGTACCACACAATATATTCTAGCACACATTATATTCGATTTCATCTAGCACACATTATATTCGATTTCATCAAGCACACATCATATTCAATTTCATCTAGCACACATTGTATTCGATTTCATCTAGCACACATTATATTCGATTTCATCTAGCACACATTATATTCGATTTCATCTAGCACACACATTATATTCGATTTCATCTAGCACACAATATATTCGGTTTCATCTAGCTCACATTATATTTACATTTTAAAATGCTCCTTACTTTGAATGTTTTAATATAACCGACATCTATATATAGAGTAATGTATTCTGCTTACAACGAAAATGATGTATCATGTATAGGTACATGAGGATACGTAAAAACACAACTAAATACTTTTTTTAGCCTTACAGAAATCTTGTGCCGTTGACTCTATATAATTCAATATGCTGTTATAAACTCTGAATAGCTGAACAGTTTTGGGAACGATATATATAATTGACTAATGAAAAGTAATGGTGTACTCATATTTCTGTCAATATTAAATTCATCGCCTTTTTCTTATAAAGTCAACTATAAGTCAACGCTATTTCTTATTCAGTTTTTCTAGCAATACAATTGTTTGCAATATAGTCAATTTCATACCGTTACTTACTCAATCCCCGTCAATACATGTACTTTCATTATAGCCATCACTCATTTCATATAAATAACATTAATTTCATGTTATCCTTTTCTAATATGACTGTCAATACTGGTTCATTGTATTTTCAATATCGTTAACCATCATTGATGTTATTTTAAGGATTCCATGTTATATCTTTTTGAAATATTTTATGTTATTTAGATAATTAAATATCGATATGGAATTCATTGCATGAGATCATGTCTTTTGTTTTAATTTACTAAGATTAACTTCCATTAAACAGAATGTGGATATTTTAAAAAATAGTATCATGATAATGTAACACATTCCAAGAGATAGCAATTTCTTAACAATGGTTTTGGAGTACAACGATTGAATATTTCACGAATAAGTGTTGTTAAGCGCGAGATTTGACCATGGCGCCTTTATAATTATAACTTATTTTTATATTGATAATAATGTCACGAAACGCTCAGTTACGTCATAAAATACATTGTGTTTCAATAATGGATTTTTTTCTTACTGCAAAATTATTAAAAAAAGAGAGCATACTTCTTGATCACCTCTCACTCCTCTCATTTGTTATTCTTAAATCTAAGAAGTTAGTGCGATTAGTGCAATAATGCGATAAGGAATAAATGAAAAGGCGCTTTTACACTAAAAGGGTGATAGGTTTCAAAATAATTCCCTAAGCGTTCCGTTCTATTTTATTAAAACATTTAAATCGTTTATTGCATCACATAGGAAATTTAATAAGCATCACATTTCACCACAGAAATGTCGTTAACCTTGTTGCCATTTAGTGTTAGATTTAATAGAGTTGCCTTTTGTACTCGTATTCTCTCATTTTCAGGTTGATTAAGGTTATCAAATGCTTGTTTCACGTGTATAAATCACACATTAAAACCTAACGCTATTACAACAAATAAAAATAGTGCCTCTATCACGAAATACCATTTCTATTAGCAGACTCGTATGCTGTTTATCGGTCATAAAAAGGCCGCTCTCTACTGTGACTTGATGTTTTATCATTTTGGACTCATAAGTCTGAAGTTTGTTACTTAATTGACAATCAAAATGCCGGTCAAAATAGAACATTAAGTTCATAATGTTATTTCCTGTTTCAGAAATCAGGAGAAAGCATGGAATGTTGTTCTCCTTCTTCACCTAATCACGTAACACCTCTCAGCCTTTGTTGTGAGGTCGTGAATGAAGTGTTAAGTGATAACGACGTAAAATTGCGTTTTAAGGCAATTCAAAACAACAAAAACAAAGACATGATTTGTTAATATTGAAACAAAATAAAAGAAGTTTATATTAAAATGCTTCACAAAACCTTTGGAAACTATTTAAATGTGAGTGATATTGATATTGTTGTACGTGATGCAGCTATTTCTATTTACTTACTGTAGATACCGATACTGATAATATGCATAATAAGGATATACTTAATAATGACTTTCAAGAATATATTATATTACTAAAACATGCTGACTCAATATTTACTGAAAATGTGAGACATAACAATTTCCCAGACAATTGTCATGGGAGAGTCATAATACTTTTTCATAAGAAGGATTCTATGACAGATCTAATCAAGTAACCGTGGTATATCACTAATGATTCTGTAAATTTTTAATCATATTTTAAGTAGTAGATTAAGTAAATGTTTTGGTTTGTTTAACGTTTTTGACGAATCTGAAGCATTCTTTAGGAAAGATTATTGTGCTATAGATAATAAATTCACATGAATGACATTAGTCCGAAAATGACATCTAAAATTATGACCCGTTTGTTTGCACAATATAATAATATAACCATTGTGGAATATGAATATCATTTCTTCTTTAAAAATCTATATGAAGTACTGAGACAAACTTATTTCAAATATTACTGGTTCAGAGACAGATAATTTAACATGCTCTTTATTGTAATGTATTAAAATGGTAGTCAAATGTACAAAACATTGGTAAATATTTGCTTTTTCAGTGGGGTCATTAGACTCTGAAAGACTTGTTTAAGATAAAATAAATCGTCCCATTAGTGTAAAAAATGCCGAATGTATACGAAATAAGAAAGCATTTCGCCCTTTTCGCACCAATGGACTGTTATTAGTTTACCGAAGAATGTAGGATTAGCTTACACATGAACACTTTTTCTCTGAATTGTGACAGTTAATCAACACTGTATATGTGTTGCCATACATCATAGTGCGGTTTTTCACTTACGTGTCGTATAGCATAAAAGGAATGTCTTAAAATATACAATTCATTAATATAGATATAACAATGTCTGTTACGAACAGCCGTCTATATATATTTCTATATTTGAGTATATTTGTAATTGCAAGCTTTAGCGGAATGGTATGATGTTTTGTGAATGTAAACTCACATCATTGTAAGTTATATATGGACACGGAAACTAAGCATCAGTAAAATGTGTGATAAACGAGGCTTTCATTTTAACGACTTGCCACTGAAATGTTATTTCTGACGCATTTCAACACGTTCAATTATTTAACAGATGCCATGAACAGAAAGTGACGTTTATGATAAGAACCTTTCCTGTTATAACGATGTCAGTTAGTCTAACACCATTTCAAACTATACGTATGTTACATTCAGTAACAAAGACCTTAATATGAATTAGAATAGAACCACCGTCTTCCCGCAAGTAACATGAAACGCTCTTACCTAAAGTAAGTAAGTAAGTAAGTAAGTAAGTAAGTAAGTAAGTAAGTAAGTAAGTAAGTAAGTAAGTAAGTAAGTAAGTAAGTAAGTAAGTAAGTAAGTAAGTAAGTAAGTAAGTAAGTAAGTAAGTAAGTAAGTAAGTAAGTATTTTATTAAACTGGTATGAGCATTAACAAATCAATAAAAATCATATATACAAAAAACGAGAATGAAGCACCTGGCCCAATTGGCCTATCAGTCACTACCGATAATACAAGGTATCATATTTAAAATATGATATAATCAGTTATAGCGATATCAAATTCAAATAAATATACAAAATGGTTATACTATGATATATAAAAAATGTTTTTTTTTAACAAATAATACTGAATAAATGAATATAGTTATGAGTTATTGTAAATTGAGTTTCTTCTTTTTAGGAACGCTTTGGTTAAAAACTTTTCCTTTAAACACTAAGTTTGATATGTTTAAATTTCTCTGTACAATATAAAGTTAAATAAGCTATGTTATATTATATACACGAAATATATCACTCCTTATACCATCATAGAATGAGCAGTTAAATATTTTGATCGAGTAGAGCTCGAACCACGACCGAGGCAGCGGAAAATAGTTGATATTTAGACGGTATGTTTGGCCACTTTGACACAGAAGACAAAATTGAATACACCTTTTGATTTCATTTTCCTTTGTAGATTTATTCAAATTTAAAGTTAAAATGCTTTTCATTCCTATTATTTTATTAATGTCCATTTAGAACTAGACTAACTTATAACATATAGGAATGATTCCCGAGCAGTAAACATGTTTTTCTATGTCACATGTGAACTACATAATAATTATCCAAGTGTAAAATCTGATATATCTGATACAATATTCATTGATAGAATATAATTCCTTGCATTTTGCTTCATGAAACTGAATTGGTGAATAAAGCACAAAGCTACCGAGCTAATGACTCAGGTGAACTACAAAAGACCTCTCGGATACTGACGATGACGTCATGTCTCATGCGGTACACTTGTCATTCGGTACCATATGATATGAAAATTAATTTTACCCTAAATTGTCCATGCAATGTGTACTTAATTTGATCCAGTGTCCAGGAATTTCAATGTTATGATAGCAATCAGTTGCCGCCTGTTACTGAATGGATGCCGTTGTTTTGTCTTACACTTTAAAAACTATATCGATTTTTCGGGCTTGATTTAAATGTACGAAACGATTGATTTTGAATCCGTTGATATGCCAAGACCACAGACGTATAGCATAACAATAAAGTTTAATTGATAAATGATATGATTAATAGCTGGTTGATATTCTCACTGTCAACTGATAGTAAATAACAGTGAACATGGCACCCGTGTGTATTTTTTTTTTATAAAAAGACTACGTTGTGTGTAATGTCGTGTCATGGGAACAATACATTGATGAAGCCAATATTCGTAGCTGTTTTTTGACTTATTTTTTTAGTTTATATGGCATTTCATAGAAACGGAAACAATCATTAATTTAAACTAGAATCAAGCGAATTTTGTTTTATTTCAAATGGCTTTTAATGGAGATTTGAGCGGGAAGGAATCCTCAAGAAATATAAAACAACTTAGCCTCTTTTTTTTTTTTTTTGTCAATACAGATAATATAAATGGGATTACATATAATGCTTTCGTGGACTGGTATGTTTACAACAATTGTCAACGTTTCACTGGCGCATATACATAAATGTGAACGGAAACACCCTTCGCATACTTTCTCTGTCAAACCGTTCGGGTCAAGCTGGACTCGAGCATAAGAGACCAGTGGTGAGACATAAGTTATCTCGGAATATCCTGCGATGAAAAATATTGCTTTTGGTTCATGCAGCCATTATTTGTAATTACGAACAACAGTGTGACACGAATACCACGTGTATCAGAAAGTATAAATGACTTTAGCATTTGTTACACACGCTCATTCAAAGTGTCTGTGAGATGTTCATTTGAAACATTTGCTATAATTATACGGTTATCATAAATAACTTAAAAGGGTAAATAATAATAGTTTATAAACAGCATCGATTGGAAGCACATATTGCGTTCAAGACGAAGACAGTAGCTCGCTTCAGGAGTGGTTTTGAAACATGCATTACTCCTCACGCACATAGCACTGCCTTATATATATAATAACATTCTTTTTCAACATTCCTTATGTTTATTTCAAAGTTTCTTAATATGTCAACAATTTCATTTTAGTTGACAATTTCTTCCGCATTAGTTTGCCATGTGAACGTGTTTATGCTGGAGTCTAATTTTCAATTATGTAACCGTTTCAATTTAAATGTTATTGAACTGAAAACCAACTAAAAATTGGATTGTAATCATATGAATCAATTGTTCATTCATTAATTACATTCACATGCAAGACAAACGAGATTTCATTGACAATAATAGGAAATACAGACGTAAGGGTTGTCGTGTTTAATTTGTCAGTGGGAGTAACAGAGAAACGCTGATACGTTTCCCCATTAATCCTCGCAATATTTTGCATACGTCTTCAGTTTAATTCACAAGTAAGAAATTAAATTAAGGGAATAAATTAATCTAAGAAGTGCAAAATAATTTAGAGAATCCATTCATTCAGTTTGTTATGTCATACAATTCAATTTTCCGCCTTTATCTAATTAATATAAAGTATTGGCAATAGCTATTGTTTATATGTCTCACTTATTACATGACGGTAGCAAGACTCTTCAGACAAAAAAATATGAGCTGTTTTAATCGGTTTGGCATTATTTTTGTTGCAAATGCTAAAAATGGTAATATTTTTTGTACATATAAGATGGAACCTTGTCATGAGTCCTGCCAAGTTTGGATTTGGGTACTGTTTGATGATGCTATAACAGTTCAAAGATGCGTAGTAATACACTGCAAGAAATTAAGGAATGTCAATAAACCATCAAAATTGCGAAAAAAACAACTAGGTCAATCCCATCTTTTTTCTGCATGTTTGGACCAACAGAGGCAATCTATGGTAACAACGGACTTTAAGAACCATAAGTAATGTGTTCAGTGTTCAAGAAGTGCATTTCTCTACATGTGTAAAATTAAATATTGTATGAGCTTTATAACTAATGGTAGAGAATATATGCTTTAAACATGTTATGTTTAAGTTCCTTATTAGTAATTGCACACTGTCCTGTAGACTATCCCAAGGCTATGGTCATTGTCAATTCTTCTGTATTTATTCATTCATTTTACTCTTGATTATTTTATATGTATTTCAATGTTTATGCTGTTATAGCAGCTGTGCTCTGAGTATGCTGTTGGACACATACATATATATATTTTTAATTTTTTTTATCACACACTCGTCCATTTCGCTTTTTAAACATTCCATATATCGTAGGCAATATTATGTGACTCACATAACACCCTTACCGGAAAAAGAAAATACAAGGATCCATTAGACTTGTTTCATAGTAGCGACCATACGAAGTTCTAGTTACATTTAATTTGAAAATATTTCACCATATACCGATGTATACGATATCCTCCAATTACGGTAATAAAACACCAAGGGTTCTGTATCAGGCGTTTGTATAAAACATATTAAAAATACACAGGAAACATTCTTAGTACCGGTGTTAAATATTTTGACGGCGAATTCAGAACGAAGCACAAAACTAGTTTATCTAACCAGTGCTATCGGCTCTATTAACGCATACTCAAGTTAGTTCGTATTTTGGTATGTTGGGCTACTTTGATTCACATGGTTTCTGTGTATGATGGGGAAAAGCAAGATAATGTGCCATAGTAAAATTGTTTGAATGCCTTCAATAATAATGTATATGTGTACTTTCGTACGTATGCACGTATGTACGTATGTACGTATGTATGTATGTATGTATGTACACACATGTGTGCTAGTGTGTGCATTCGTGCGTATGTTTTTAGAAGGTCAGTGTCATCGATGTTGCATTTTTTGTGCAGTATTGTTCATAATTAATACTAGGTAAAACTTACTTGCACTGCACTGGTTTGGTAAGTTGAATATTTAGCGTCATTTTTATGCCATCGAGGACTAACAGGCGATCAGTTA
This sequence comes from Panopea generosa, assembly GCA_029582155.1. Classification (NCBI taxonomy): domain Eukaryota; kingdom Metazoa; phylum Mollusca; class Bivalvia; order Adapedonta; family Hiatellidae; genus Panopea; species Panopea generosa. Next base: position 58,667,010 of record CM055908.1, on the reverse strand, counting down.
ACCTAACCAATGTTTACTGGGATTTACTAGTACTCGAGCACACACCATATCCGCAAGTAACTGATAACTTTCCCACTTGAATCAGTGGTGAGAAACTAAACACTTTCAATGAAACAGAGTTAAGCAATACATAAAATGTTGAATGTATTGCGATCTATTTTTAGAAGTCAAGGTCAATGTCATTGATGCTGTTGTTTTTTTTGGTGTAGTACTGTTCATAATAATTATTAATACAAGGCAAAATTGAGTACCACTGGACTAAACACTTTTAACAAAATAGAGTTAAGCAATACACTATTTTTGTAGGCTAAATGTCTCTGGGGGTCAAGCTCACAAAGAATATCGTTTAGAGTAGTAGTGCATGGTTTGGGTTAAATAATGGTAGTACCCAACTGACAACTATGATCAAAATCTCAAACATTTTACGTTTTGTTTATTTACAGGATGGGATGCTATAACTAGTGAAAATTACGTGTTCAGGGAGAAACGCAACACATTGTGAAACGAGTGAAACATATTTCCTTAACAGATTTACCATTGTTTCCACAATTTGAGATAGTTGAATGCTGTTCCCCAGACATATCCATTTAAACGTCAAGAATCAGTTTTATATTTGTGATAAGAGCTTATTTCAATCAAACTGATGTGACATTTGTGTATTTATCAAACCCAGGAGACGCAAAAGACGAGCTCTAAGAACAATTAAATGCGTCTGTTGCTATTTTGAGTAATATGTAAATGGAATTGCATGTTTCATTACACCCATGCAATTGTTTTCTTTTGTTTGCCTTATGTGTTTCTTAGAGATTATTTATTACACACAAGGACACAGAGTTATTTTTAATTCTGTTTTCTTGAGATCGTGAAGATCATTCAGTGCTGCTCGGGGATCAAATACTGATCCAAGTCGGCGCCAGTGGTGTGTGTGTGTGTGGGGGGGGGGGGGGGGGGGGGGAGGGCGTGATGGGTGTTGTTGAATGTTTCATTCATTATACATCTCATGAGAAGATTCAATGAAAACGAGTTTGAGTTTTTAAATATTTTATTTATAAATATAAATAGTTACTTTTCGATATAAAAAATCCTGATCAATTTCTTTATCCCGAACGTGGTTATGTATGTTGTAGTGTTTCTAAATGGTCGGGGTAATGTATATTATACTGTTTTTAAAAAAACAATAACACTACTATGCACGAGTTAATAGAATCTGTCGTTTTTGATGGTAGCAATGAAGTCCAATATCTCCACTGATTTACTCTTTTATGTTTATAGAGGTTAATTTGATGTGTTAATCGTAGTGCATTGTTTTTAAGAAAATAAATATTGAGAAAACAAAGAATTAAGAGACTTTTATTCCATTGGTGAGTATTTTAGTGTGTTCATATTAATAACAGACGTATCTGTAATTGGAATAGTGGTTCAGACTTGACGCGTCCTTTCTATGTATTAATGAATGATTATGACGTACGTGTACCAGTCATTAGGGGTTGAATTCACAAATTCTCGAGAATATTCTAAGACTTTAGCTTCAAATTCCAAATTTCAACCTTAGATATCTAGTTGACTATGACAGAAAGTGTAATTGTATGGTAACTCTATGTTAGGTGTCGCTTCATGCTTGCAGATCATGGTCTCAAAAATGGTCTCTAAATGTGTTTTTTAAAATTGATTCTTGAGTTAAAGTTTAAGAGTATTCTTAAGAATGGTTGATGAATACGACCTCAGGAGTAAAAATGTTTTGGGGTTCCAAGAGATCATTTTATCATATTCTGTACTATTTAGTATTAGTCTTGCATACATTAAGGGTCAACTATATAAAATAACTAAATAAGTCAATACTTATTGACAAACCTTTGCTTATACTTAAGTAATATATACTCAAATGACAAAATATATTAATATATAAAATATATATTGATTATAATGATAAGTATCTATTAAATCCAAGCGTGAGGTTGACTTTATTAATAAACATTTATAATTAAATACCGACAATCAATTAAGTAACGATGCCATGACATAAATCAAAGGAGTGTAAAAAGTATCTATAGACGTTGGAGATCTGATTGTTAGGCATTATCTGACACCTGTGTTGGCGATGTATGAACTGTTCATACTGTTAATGAAGGAGAAAGAAGCAAAACAAAATGAAACAGAAGGAAGCATTCTAACTACAGTATTTCACAAGAAAAAAATGTTGTTTAAGTATTTACAAACATATAACATGATTCCAAGTTTGTTCAGAAGAAGATTTATTGGCGATTTAATCCATAATAAAGAAAGTTATTTTCCCTTCATTGTGTGTACATGAATGTGTTTTAATTTTCATGACTGTTTTTTACATCTATTGATGTGTTTTTACGTCTCACTACACAGTTACGTCCCGTATTTCCAACGTAACATGATTCTTACGCTTAAAAACAAGGTATATGTGTGATTTCTTGCTGCAGATGAGTAGAGCAAAAGTTGGCATAACATATACTGCAATAAGACATCACTGGTGTTAAAAAAGAGATTACCATGGAAATCCTACACATTATCTTATATAGCACAAAGAATAAAATTCAACTGTGTAGTGAGACTTGTATGTCCTGGTGACAACATTTTCTCTGCAGTTGAACTCTTTATTTTCCTTATTTTCGATAGTTATTTACATAAGGACTGTATAGCCCATTCCAATAGATACTCTTTAAAAAAGAAATGCATAAAATACGTTCAACATTTGGGTTCATTGAATAGATCTATCATGACATTTGGTTTGCAGCCATCAGTATCACCTGTTAAATGAGAATATTATAAAATTATACAATCGTGTAATAGACATACTTAAAGTATCATTGAACCAAAAAATCATCTCATAGAATTAAACTTTAATTGTATGCATCAATTAATATGTGTTGTTAGTAATTACATTTAAAAAGTATGACAAAACAGGATATTACGAATTACAGCCATTAGGATTGTACTGTTGAATGTCTGGTTGGGTGCCCTTATGCTGATGTTCCCATGTATCTTCTGATTCAATATGTTGTGCCATCAACGGCATTCTTAATATATGTGCCGTAATATTTTCAACGTGCCTCATAAATTCAATAGAATTAACGAAAAATGTAATAATGTCTGACAAATAGATCCCTCACAGCAGACTAGTTTTTTTATCTGTTCTTAACGTCTCTCTTCACAGATGCGTCCATTTCTGTCACGTTAGCATGATTCTTGCATTTAAAAAATGTCCTGTGTAATTTTGTTTGAAATATTTTTAAAATGGTTCAAAGGGGCTGTTAATTCTTGCTACAAATAGATGAAGCAAGACCTGTCACATAATATACTGCAATAAAACATAATTGGTGACCTGTAGCATATGAATGGATGTAATTATGAGCATTTGAGGAATTTTAGAAAAAAAAATCTTATTGGCGTTACTGCACTGTCTTTAAAATACAAGGTGGTCAACACACCGGCTATTGTGTGCAGTGGAACCTCTCTAGTCCGAACTTGCTCGGACCAGAAGAAAAGTTCAGATTAGAAGGGTTTTCGGATTAGAAAGGTTTCTATTTTTAGACGCTTATCAATATGTCTCAAAACTTACAGATATGTTTTGCATCTATTGTACATGTATTTTTATATGCGAATACATTCCTGCTATAGGAAAAACTTTAAACACGTTTCTATGTGGATTTTATGTTATCGATGAAATCCTAGACAAAGAACACATTCAGCTGTATTATAAGACCGGCAATGCGTTTATCGAAAAATATTCTTCTACCACTACCCCTAAATCTTAAACACCAGCTTACAATTATATCGTATCTTATACTCCACTAATATTCAATGGGCTTCGTTATTCCAAGGAGTCAGAAAATAAAATACGCTTGCATTTGGGTAGTTCTTAAGTACCGAACACACGCTTGGCAATACTAAATATTTTAAATTAAGTCAAACAGAATTGATCTGAGACTCCATTTTAAGTTGGGTCGGTTAAGTTTTCATACCATTTGCTTCTGGAGGACATCGAACTGTTATGAAAGGGATGTTTCTGTATGCTAACAAGGCAAACCAGTATGTCTATATACATTATAAGCTTGACAATATTTGCTATTCTGAATTCTCAAATAATCCTACTTTTAAATAAATTTATTAAGATATTACAGATATAATCGTTATTCCAAGTAACGATATCTAGGTTCATCATTAGTCATGGACTTTGAGTAAGAAAGCCCAAAAAGAGTGAATTACGAAATTCATACTAAATTTAAGTTAATTAACTTAAAAACATAGTTTCAGCAGGCGAGGACAGAGACTTGTTTTAAGTGTATTGCTGCATATCACAATAAAACACACTAAGCGGCCACATTGTTCGTAACACAGTGTGTCTAGTACTGATAAACCGTCTAGCAGATCAACGGAATCGTGATTATAGTGACCGCCGTTTAATTAATGAAAAAGACGTTAAACCCTACTGTAGATGTATAAAATATAAACGAAGTTTTCTAAAATGTTTTATCTTCAAACTAATAAATGAAAGTATTTCAAAGCTATAGTGTGTAAAACAGCAGTCATAATAAGCACAGTGTCCATACAAGCCATGTGATACAATTAAATATAACTAGCAGTCGCATAATCTCGAGGGAAATAATGAAATTACAGTCCAAGAACAATAGTCCGATAAGGAGTTATATTACTCCGCGGTGTGTCATATTTCTCCTAGATTACGATAATGACCAAAATGGAACATCAGGAAAAATCACTTTGTGTTTTCAAGTGAGTTTTTTCAGATTATTAAATTTGTTTATAAAGAAATAACAATAACCCCGACAAAAATAAATATCGAATCTTATAAGATATTTTTGTAACCTTGGGCAGATTTCATAACAAAATAACACATTCATTTTTATTTTGCGTATTGATTTGAAACATCGTAGCAATATTGCAATGTTTTATATATGTACAAGCATATAAAACCATGATTTCTTCAAAATACGACACGTACGTATTATAAAAAATATAGCTTCATGAATTGACACATTGTGCCCATGAAACATAACCAAACCCTTCAATATCGAAAAGTTACACACATAAATATCGGAAGCCTGGTTTAAATTGGTAACAATCCCGATTCCTCTATAACATTATAACGAATGTCGAAACAGTTTTATAATGTATTTTAAAACGTTGAGATTTTTTATTACGGTGCGGTATTTCCAAAATATTTCAACATGCATTTTGTGAACGGGAAGAAATTCCCGTCCTTTTCAATTTAAAATGTACAGCAACAAATTAAAAAGAGATACGTTCATTTACCAGGACATATTTATGTAAATGTAATGTTTCCCATTGCTGCATGGAACTTACTCCAATACATAAACTGTATTTTTCTTGTATTTAAATCAATCCAGGGGTCGTGAGTTTGAATCCCAGTCCAGCAACAGTCTCCTTGATGATTGATATACATTCGTCTCTCACCACTGATTCAAGTGGGAAAGTTATCAGTTACTTGCGGAGATGGGGTGTGTTCGAGTGCTGGTTAATCCAAGGAAACAGTGGTTAGGTTAACTGATCGTCTGTTAGCCCTCGTTGGCATAAAAATGACGCTAAATATGCAATCAATCAGTCAATCAATTAAATCATACACTATAGATGCACAAAAGAATAAGTTTCAAAAATTAGAATATCAAATGTTCGCTTATATTTTTGTAAATTGGTATATAACTGCAATATTTTTAAAGAAAAATTCCAGTCATTTATGTTTTGCATATGTATTTTGCCAGTTGATATTAACCGATTAAGTATATTTTTAGAAGAACAGAACGAAACACCAAAAGAAGAAAATAGCAGACTCAGTTTATGAGGAGAAATGAACAGCGTAAAACTTCAACCTTCCGCTAGTAAGAAAATACATATAGGCAAAAATTCTAATTTAACTTATATGTGAAATATTTGCACCATGAAGGGGTTTGTGATTCATATTAACTATTTACCATATGAAGGGGATTGTGATTCATATTAACTATTTACCACATGAAGGGGATTGTGATTTGTGTGATTTATTTGCCCCATGAAGGGGATTATGATTTGTGTGTATTATTTGCCCCATAAAGGGGATTGTTTTGTTGATGGCTACCCCTTTGTGGTTGAGGTCAGTCCGAAATATTGAGCCGTAGCTAAACAACGCCAAACATTAAATAAAATATAATTAACTAATAATATTTGTTGTTCGGCATTCTTTTAATAACAACACCGTCTCTTATTACAGGGCGACTTTTTACGGACGCCGCACAACAGTTATACTGATGTTGTGATAGGCAATAGTGTCTAATTAAAGGAACCCATTTAACATAAAAAATACCTGACAGTACTAGCAGCCAGACTTTAATAAATATGCATACGCCATCATAATTTAATTGATATTATTGCAGCATTTGGTTTATGGAATATTTTTCTAAAAAATGACACAATGCAATTACAATGTCCACAGTATACAATTGATTGATTTTTTTCGGCTTGTTTATATTAAATACATGAATAAAAAGTAGTCCCTGTCGCGTACGATCATTTTGGAGGTGATCAACACTGCAAAACGTGATCAGGACGATATAAGCAGGACTATGCCTGTATCATAAAGCCCGGGCGAAAAATGACGTTTGCAAAAGTTTTATGTAATATTGAAACAAAATGTTGGTTTTACGAAATGTACCATGCAATTTTTATCTGCATTAAAGAAAACTTTCCTTTTTTCAAAATTACTTTTTTTCAGAAAAATGCTTTGTTCTGTAAAACAAATTCAAATGAGATCGATTGCTCGAGTCCGCGCTCGGTCCAAATACTTTACGTGATAAAGTTACATACAGAAGGACAGTATTTCTGTTCAGATTCATTCTGAGGTATTCCTCTACCAATAAATCTTGATACGCTATATATCACCTATTAGGTGTTGAAATGTGTGTTAAACTGTTAAACTGTTAAACTGTTAAACCCTATACAAAACAATTTGACTTCGTAATACAAGGCTGTGATACATTTGTTTCGGGTTGTTCAGCAGTCATTGTTGAAAATGAATCATATAGGCCTATTCTAGTGTGATTAATTCTCATGCTATGGTGTGACACCGGGGAAAATAGCAATATGTTAGGTACACCAGTAAGCCAGATTTACGCTCCTTAGTAGCTTTGTTGTCACTAACCGTTCCAAGATGTTTTCCACTGTTGCATTTTACTGTATGCTTGTACTTTCTATTATAGTAGTTTAATATTTTCTTTTTGAGCCGATTTGTTGGCTCTGTTCTTTTAAATCCACGCCACCGAACAAACATCCGTTTTATTAATTATTATATGCGCTTGTGTTTTTTTTCCGTATGATCACCACACTCACGCGACAAAAAAAACCTTATAACTTTTATATTAATTCAACAAAGGAATATATCTTATAAAACAGATGCACCATTATAGCAATATATTTGTATTGAACCACCCACTACGTTGCTGTCAGAGGAATAGTAATACCATTACAGAATAAGAATCCAAAGAAACATACTAAATTAATAGTTAAGAAAGAGAAAATAAAACGAATTCAGTGCTTTCATTTACTGAAAATAGAATACTAGGAGTCTCAGACAAAGCGTTGATAATTTTAAGTTGTACTTGATACAGTGCGAAGGCGGTAAATGTACGCCACAATTATATTCATAACCAGACTTGTAATCTATTCATATGAAAGGAGTTATAGAGTCTGGGTCAGCATAATGCGATAGTAAAGGTACAATTCTCAATTTACAATTAATGATATGACTGTTCAAGATTCGACAATAGTTATTACATTGTAGGTAAACTCCTCATTTATTTGTCAAAAGAAAAAAAAGTATTTGGGGGCAAACAAAGAACACAAACCAATGTTTGCTTATCAATAATGAAATAGACTAAGAATCAAACGAAATATGTATTACTTAATATTGTAATCAAACACAATGCGAAGGAGGTAGTAGTTGTGCAACAAAAACGAGTCTTCTTATATAGAAACAATAATGATATCTCATTATTTTCATACATTAGAAGACACGACTTTATTTCTACTCAGATAATGTGCATAAGTATACAAGTACAATTTATATTCAGATTTAGGAATGTTTGATAATAGTATGTAATATGTTTTAGTGTATTGATTAATAACGTTAAGGCGTACGATGAACTCAGGTATAACAGCATCAGAAATATGAAAACAGGTATAAGCAAATGCATAATAACTGATAGGTTAACTAGCTTTGTCTTTTTAAAGAGACTGCAGTGACACCCGAAGAATTTTTTTATCACTGTCAGCAGGTTTTTACAAATCGGCGGCCTCCACACTGTGTGGCGTAGGTTTTTACTCAAACATCAATTAAACGATTATTATATACTAATTTATCTTAGTTCGATTGCGGTGAACGCTCAGCGCTTAAATGAACAGTTCTCGTCCGTTTTCTGGGCGGACCAGTACTGGGCGTTATTTTATGTGAGGCACTGGGTCAAGCTGGGGATCGAATCCTCAACCTCTGGCGTTAGCACTCTATCCATTACACTACCGCCCCGCTTGAATAAAAATATTGGTGATGCTACTCGTATCAAGGTATGTAGTCAGTACCTCCAACCGTTTATGCTTATAGACTCGCAATCATCGACTACGCAATCAGTCCTGTCAATGTACTCGGTCAGTGCGTTTGTCTTTTCATGGCTTTAGGAGAAACTCGCCATTTTCGAATTCAGTCATTCTGTTCCTGCCGATGTATTCGGTCAGTTCATCTGTCCGTTTACGTTTCGGTCCCTGTCATTTTCCTTTTATAGATTTAAGAGAAACAGGTCACAATCGAATATTCATTCATACCAATCTTGTCATAAAGGCTATGTCATATTCTAAAAAGTTCGACATATATTAATGCGAAGGTTGCACAATCAAAATAGTATAAGCTTATAACTCCTTCATATGTACAGTAGATATGGATTTAAAATGACAATGGTCCAGGATATAACGAAATTTGTAAATCACATCGCCATAAAGTCAGATTAAGATAAACAGCACCACTAAAATGTTTTCAAATCGATGTTGAGTACCAAATGGAGAGAAATATGTTACGGCTGATAGAAAATAGAAAATTAATTTACTGATATCATGATTTATTATTGTGTTAGTTATAATGTACAGTTGAGCTTACGTTTAGCTGAAGCTTGAAACCACTCAGATTTTAGTTTATTTTTATTAATAGAAGAATGAAAAGAAAAAGCAATGGAACGTTTCAGATATATCCTTATTTTAAGGATCGTACCGTACTCTAATCGATCAGCGCAAAGACACGATATGATAATTTGGTTATTTTTAACAACATAATATGGACAAAACCAACAAAGGATCTAACAAAATATCAATATCATGAAATAATAAAGCAATGAGCATTTGTATTATCGTAATTGTGATGAGGTTTTGTGAATACATAAAGAAACTAACGTTATTTATATTCAGTGACGGCGGAAACAATGAATCCGTTCACTATGTATGATAAATGATGCCACGATCTAACTTCTAACATCTCTGAAATGTAATGTCTACACTCACTTCATCCTTAGAAAATGTAAAACGGACGAGTGATATATACTTTATGCCTTTTTAAGGATTTTTGTAATGTATATGTTAAGAATGTTGAATCACAGAATCCAAAAAAGTCCGAAAAAATAATACATTTATCCTACACAAGTAAAAAGGGCAAACCGAAACAATCGATATGCTATAAGAAAACACGTAATTTCAATGAATTTCTTATCTAAATCGTTTTATTTGTATTTCAATGCTAAGTGATGACTTAAAAATACATGTTATAAATATATTCAAATGATCTCCTATGTATATTTTTTTCAATAAGAATAAATGTTGTCTGGAACAAAACAAAAACATCAAGAAATATATTGTTGTGTGTAACAGTTTGGTTTCGCTGACCGTGCAAGAAAAAAGTACGTTCTATTGATTTTGATACTACCATGTCTTGTTCGTTATATATTATATACTCGGTATAAAAAATTCTGAACACTTGAAGTATTTGGTTTATAAAGTGAAACGAATATTTCATACGTATATGTTTTTATATATCATAATAAACACATACAAAAACTTACCAAATTAGCGAGTGAGAATGAAAATCATTTGTAATCCATTATCAAGAAGACAGAGCTCACCAGCAAACATTGGCCAAAATACAGTATGTGTATTTGTTTTGGTGTTATTGAATTGTCAATTATTGTATTTACCTGTATTTAAGCCATTTTGACCGATGACCCGTGCATTTATATGAATAAAATTACTAATGAACTAATGAATTGATTTTCATTCTTGTTTTCGCATGCTTTTTTTTTAATTTGAATTATTGTTTATTATGATATATAAAACATATCCGTAAGAAATACAGGTTTTCTCTTTATAACCCTAATTCATGCAGAACTTCTTTGTTGAGTATATAAGTTATTGTTGGTTAGTATTCCTTCTACAGTTCACACATACGCAAAATATGGCGCCTGTATGCATTCCTGGGAACGGTCGAATTTGTTGTGCACAAATGACCTTGGAATTATTTGTGCACGCATTGTTTGTAGTCATTAAGAGACATGTTTTCCCCAGGCAATTTGAAGAGACATACTGTCTGAGTGTTTATATTATGTTAAAACGGATGCATTTCCATTTAAGTTAAATAATGCGTTTCTTTTTTACTTTGTTCATGTGATATATTAAAACTTATTTATTTTGCATGGATTTCGAAATATGTTATTCCAAAGTATTTTCACAACGGTGTTTTTGTTGTTTAGCATCAATCCCATATTAAGATTTGTTGTTGTTGTGTAAATTTATTTTTGCTGTTGTTGTTGTTGTTGGTGGTGGTGGTAGTGGTGGTGATGATATGTGTTGGTTATGTTGATGAATCTAAAAACATACCTACAGTTTATTTAAGCATAATAAGCACCACCGTTTAAGAACTTATATACATTAAATATAAACTAAATATTTACGTATGATACGTTACATGATGAGGAGAAATGGTAACTCGCTCCTTTTGCGTAAAGCGTTGTCAGTTATATAAAAAGGTCACGTAGAATGTTTCTTAAAATAACAATTCACTTAACTGTTTGTAGATCTCACAAGTGTGCGAAGAACAAGCATCTTCTTAAATGAAACAGCCATCAAGATCAACACAGTTTAGATTTAACAAGAAAGTGCAATAAGGAAGAACTTATTATATGTTTTCTCTTTAAGTGCTAAAGGTCAGTTTGACATCTTTACAAAACGTGTAATCATTACTTAAATTTAATATTCTGGCTATAGCTTCACTAAACATCTCACTTTGAGTAGTACTCAGACTCATTCCGGGCAATTCCTCTAATATAAAATTTGACACCATATATTGTTGTTTATGTTTATATGTTTTAAATATAATACTTAGCATGGTCGACAATGACTTAAAGCCTCAGTAATGAATGAATGAATGAATGAATGAATGAATGAATGAATGAATGAATGAATATGGTTTTACGGCGTACCAACACATTATAGCTTATTCGATGCCAACAGGAAGGAAGATTCAAGGATCACTCTACATGTACAAAAACAACAAATTAACATACAGGTTTAAAACAAATACACCACCAAAGGAATATGCAGAATGAACCTAGAACTTTGATACCTGCAGAACTGCAGAGTTTCAGCAAATTCTATCATACTACTCAAATTGTCGCTTCTTACGACATGTATGAGTCACAGCGGTCCTGTTCTTGCCATCACTCATATGGCTCCCTGAAACCACACAGGGGTTGATAATTTAGCCACAATAGTGAACATGACAAAATATGATGAAATGAACATGACACCCATTCGGAGGATTCCTACCCCTTTGCAGAGATTGGTAGTGATTCTATTCTTAACCGGAACCACACGGGCTTAAAGCCTCATTAAACTTCCAAAATGCACAGTTTTTGATAATAACAATAATGATTGTAATTAAATGTGTTTATAGTATTGCTAAAACCCTTCCTCTAGACCCCTTTAGGTGTAACCCCACCATTGAGTTTTGTTCTTTATTCTATAGTAAATAATAAAAGTTTGAAGGCTTGTCATTCATAGAGGCTAATATGATAGTCTTTATATAGTTCTTTGATTTTACGTCGGATGACATTTTGTCATCACTGAGCATCTTTAAATAAACATTGGCGTCCAATATGGCCGCCAATTTGCTCGAAATGCAATATTTGAATGAGAATTACTTTTAAGTATGACAATATTTATACTAAAGGACAATTTATGTGTTTAATGTTAAAATGACAAACTGAGATGATATTTTGTCATTATTGAATATTATGAAACAAACAAGATGGTGCCCAAAATCGCCTTAAACTTGCTCGAAATGCAATATTTAAATGAAATTTACTATAGGTTATTATTCATACATGAGAATGTATAGTAATATTTTTTTGCTAAAATAATAGTCTATAATAATATTCAATGCTTTGATTTTATGTTGGATAACATTTTGTCATTATTGAGCATTTTGAAATAAACATGATGGCGTCCAAAATGGCCACCAATTTGCTGGACTTGCAATATTTAAATGTGAATTACTATTAGGTATACAATTATTCACACATGATAGTGTAGAGTAATATTTTATTGCTAAAATGATAGTCTATATATAGTTCTTTGATTTTATGTTGGATGACATTTTATCATCATTGTACATTTTGGAATAACAAGATGGCGTACAAAATGGCCGCCAATATGCTCGAGATGCAATATTCAAATGCGAATTACTATTAGGTATACAATTATTTACATATGATAGTGTATAGTAGTATTTTATTGCTAAAATGATAGTATATATATAGTTCTTTGATTTTTTGTTGGATGACATTTTGTCATCATTGAGTATTTAAAAAAGAACAAGATGGCGTTCAAAATTGTCGCCAATTTGCTCAAGAAAGCAATATTCAGATAAGAGATATATACAATGAAAAAAGATATATAAAAAATCCATACCAAAGGATAATTTTAATGTGTTTGATGTTTAGGTGACATACTGGGAAGACGTTGTGTTATTGAATATTTGAACTAAACAAGATGACGCGGCGTCCAAAATCGCCTCCAATTTGCTAGAAATGCAATATCAAGATGGAAATTACTATTAGTACAAGCTATACATACGCTTGATGTGTGTGGTGTTTAGGTGACAAACACATTTGCAATTAAAAGCACATGGCTTTTAATATGGCCATCATTTTCGTAAACAAATTTGATTTATTTGAATATCTAGCGTCATTTTTATGCCATCGTATGTTAACATTTAATCATCTTCAATTATTCTGCAGGAGAAAATGCTAGCTCTGTTGGAACTGTCTTAGGAAAGTGCTTGGGTATCAATGTTTGGTTGGTCAGAATCCAATGCATGTTTCCAAAAACATGCCTTTCTGTGAGCTCTTTTTGCATTTCCAGCAAAGTTTCAGAATCTGTTTTTAATGGTAAAGTATTTAAAGTATGCATTGTTTTACAATTAACATCGCCTAACAACTTAAGCGACTACTGAAGCCTCATATTTTAAGATTATTCCTTTTCAGATAACACATAACCTTGCCACGTTATTGCAACCAGACAGCCCATGGTCTTTATATTTGTATATGTATACAGTTACTTAACATCTGATCCCCTTGGCACAGAGTTATTAGGGTTTCCTGAAGATAATGATGAAGTTGGAGTCATTTTAGTTACTGTTAAAATTATTTTCTGAGCTTAAATAGGCATTTTAAGGTTGAGTTGTTAATGTGTATCCTGCATGCCTGTGTTTTCTCTACAAGAGCGTGTGATACATTTTGTGCTGAATGGCGAATACCTGTCTAAAACTAGGTAAACATCTTAGTTTCTATGTATTAGACCTTAAAGTTCTCAAAATAATATTTCCAAAGACATCTATCGGCCATAACAGAACAGCGGACTTGTCTATGCATATGCTTAGTTGTCTGTTAGTTGATTTGAGTTATGTCGCTCCAATACTTCTTTCTGCAGTAATGTCGTTAATTTCTCAATTCTGAGATCTCCTGTATTTGTAAACAATGATGTCGGTATAGGTTTGTTATACCTACATAACGTGAACTTGTCTGCAAACATTATCTTAAGTATATCAGAGTCCTATCAATTAATTGAGCATCACCTGTCTTTATTTGTCTCTTTGACACAGCGTATGTCTCAACTGTTTACGAAATCATTTGATGGAAACTGCTGTCAGGCAAATTTCTTTCATATTTGCTTACTACCACGGGCAACTGCTTTATCAGCATTACTTCTGTAGAGCTATTTACCCTCTGAAGATATTAATATAATAGCATATGGGTGTTTAGTTTAGTCGCGTTGTTCAAAACATGTTTATTATCGTGATTGGGTAGAGCTTTGCATTAATCATCATTGGGACTCGTACTTGACAAAATATCTTCAACTCTACTGAAAACATGCAATCTCAATCCCCATATTTCAAATCATTATGACTTTAGAATCATCCCAAGTATTACCCTCTTGTCATGCCTAAATCTCACGAACGTGGTTTCAATAAGCATATCACTCTTCATAAAATTATGAAAATACTTTCCATGGACCTGACGTTGTAGAATCCATACCATGCGTAATTTATATGGCTAGCTGCGAAAAAATATGGCATCATAAGCTTAACTGCTACCAAATGCAAAGGCCAGTCAGTTTTTTCTCTCAGCTCTGATATACATACCCATTTTAAATAATATTCTATTACATCATCTACTCATTACTTCGTGGTTTTACTTCTCTCAGCGAAACTGTTTAAATAAGTTTCCAATTCTTGATATTGAAATGTTTCGCATAAACAACTTCACTGCTTAAATAATGATATGACATTCTCAGGGAACTTCTTTCAATTCAATATGTTCGCTACCCCACCAAATTATAGCATGTACATTATGATAATAAAAAAACTGTCTACTTGAACATTACATTGAACTTTCTTCTATTCCACGTAAAAGTTAATTACTAATTACAAATTACGTAATTTGACAAGAGTAATAAAACAAAACAGAGATAGACTGCACCAAGGTATTACAACAGCTGTATATATATACCTTCAGCGTTGTATTGGGAAATTTGGCAATTTCCAACATTATTTAAGAATATTTCATTCGATTATATTGTCAGTCGTATAAGTTTTATATTTTAAATGGTAGTGACATATTTACTAAATACAATTTATTAATCAAAAACATTTTATTTGCACTTATAAAACTAAAATGTGCGGAAAACAGTATTTTCAATTCATTTGCCTCCATATAGTTGGCCATGTTGAATATTTCAAAATGCTCAATGATGAAAAGATGTCATCAAGCTGATTTTTCATAAGCAATGCCTTAACTACCATAATCACCAAAAATAATTACTATACAATTCCATGCAAGATTTAGTGCTGTATCTGCCGGACTAGAAGTTTAATGAGCCCTTAAAGGCCTATCGGACCGGGTGCTTTAGTTATTGTATATAAGCTTTCTATTGATTTGTCAATGCACATGTTACTTTGATAAAATACTTACTATTTTACTTACTTATTGACTTACTTACTTACTTTCGCATTTACTTACGTATTTACTTACGCATTTACTTACACATTTACTGACGCATTTGCTTACGCATTTACTTACGTATTTACATACGCATTTACTTACACATTTACTTATGCATTTGCTTACGTATTTATTTACGCATTTACTTACATATCTACTTACATATTTACTTATGCATTTACTTGCGCACTTACTTACGCACTTACTTACGCACTTACTTAAATCATAAACATATTGCATTCGGCCAGTTTATTGTATAACAGTTAACCATAACATGGAATTTAAAAAAAAGAGTTATATTTGGATTTCATTTAAATCCTGTAAATCACGTTTTAGATAACATTAATTGCATTACAACGTGAGCTGAGACATGTTTCTTTGACAACAAGAGGAAACAGAGAGAAATTACCAGTCTACTGTTTTATATGAAAGCTTGAATTAGGAAAATTACTTTGATGTATTCCTCAAAGCTATATGTCAACAACCTCAAACAACGATTCACGTAATTCAAGAAGCACGTGTTATCAACGTTTATAAAAGTTCCACACAATTCAATAATCACGTGATATTGACATTTATAACACTGCAATAACATTAATGAAATACGATTATGTGAGACTGGTTATTAGTTCATGTTATATTCGTATGACACCCATCTGTATTGATGGCGGACGATTACATGCATATATAAAACAATCCGAGTAGAACTATCGACACAGTGCTTTCGCACTTAACTGGTAACACTTTCTATCATTCAGATGTTTGAATCCTTGACCTAAGCGATGAGAGGTAAACAATCTTCATTTATTAAAAGAAGAAGTAACAACATCGATTGTGTTAGAGCATTCGTCTTGCATACAGCTATAAACTTATTTAGTTTACTTCAATTGTGAAACAAGCTATTACAACGTATACAAAGCACGCTACAGACTTACTGGGTAGAACCAGTACTAAGTATATTTTGAAAAAGTGTCAATAATAACACACATTGCCATGGGGACGGATCGAGCCCACCTGCCTCCGATCCTGGGTTCGGTGCTCTACCACTAGACCACGTACTTCAGGCATACAGGTGGTGGTTATTGGGAATACACTTGTCTATTACAGTCCATGACCACTCCAGAATCATGTCTGTTAAACCCCAATGAAAAAGTAGGGAATGCCCTGCCTGTCCGACAACGTAAAGCGCACGAGAACATTTAGAATAAATAACACCACTCATGATAAAACATATATGAACTATTTTCTATATTCTATATGTAACACTATTAAGGTAATATGGTGAGAGAGAAAAAAAATCAACTTAAACCTCACATTTATTAG
The DNA here is from genome assembly GCA_029582155.1 of Panopea generosa. Taxonomy (NCBI): domain Eukaryota; kingdom Metazoa; phylum Mollusca; class Bivalvia; order Adapedonta; family Hiatellidae; genus Panopea; species Panopea generosa. Next base: position 58,650,061 of record CM055908.1, on the reverse strand, counting down.
GGCTTTCCTAACATAAAACTAACTGACCAATCAGCGTGTTCCTACAATTCCTAGATGAAGCCGATCAGCAGGCTCCTAACAATACAATGCGATGTGACGGACCAAGGCGGATAGAATGGGTCCATTCTACAGTCTGGTGAATAATATCACCTTCTTGATAAGTAACATACTGTATACCTGTGTTACAATGATAATAATAATACTTCTGCATACCATCTTTAGATGACTTCATTCAGTATATACAATTTGGTGTTGGACGTATATTACTAAAAACTATTAGTTTATGGATTGTCTCAAAACATGACAAAAGAATACCAGACAGTATGAAATAAAAAAAAAAAATTTGTATTATTCCTACTTTATATGACTCAATGGGGAGGAGTGACGCATGTCTTTAAACCTGACCACGGACAATTTCGGAAATAATTTTTTGTCATCACGTTGTTGCGGTGGTGCAGTCGGTAAAGACGTCATCAAAAATGTGCTAGACGCTGACGCAGTAGGGGCTGTTGGTTTGAATACCGAAGATGACAGTGAAATAAAAGGAATTATGAAAATACCTGTATTATAGTATAGCCAATATTTTACCTAATATATTGTTGTGAATATACGTCACGAACCAGACTTCACAATTAAATATAGACATAGAAAAATAGTATCATGGGAAGAAAGTATAATTAAAGTGGTTTTATTCAACATCTGAACTCAACTTGAGATGTTTAATGAAACTGATTCCAGATAATAAAGTTGAACAATATTTCTTGAAAAAACATATAATTTAAAATTCTTTAAGGATCATAGAGCTAACAAATATGAAACAAAAATCCTCATATCTGAATATTTATACAAGTTCAATTTAATTCACTCAATATTTAATTTTCGGCCACCTGGCCTTTATCAAAAATTGAAAATTTAATATTGCAGCTACGTAACGTCCATTTTCCTTTAGATTGTTTTTCTATAATGATGACGTGACGTCACATCCTGTATGGACAACGTCAAAAGATGTAACGTCATTTCCCGCAGATTGAGGAAAATTTTTGAATGAAAATATGAATATTTATATATTTATATATTTATGCATAGAAACTGTAGGTTAGTGGTCATTGTTTAATCGAAAAGTAATATTTTCTGCTTTATTTGTGTTTTGTGTTCATTAACAGAATTTGCCGTTTGACATGTTGTCCTATCCGAAGTATTAACTGAGAAAGATACATTATTTTGATTACACTCTGAATAATGACAAATAAAAGAATGTTTGTCTACTTTATTAGTTATAACATATATACCCAAACCATGTGTAAATACTGAAAGTTGTATTGCATGATGGTCCACCACAACACCACAACCCTCAACGTGGTTGTAAATATAAATGCAAAACAAATATTCTAATTATATGATATTTTATAATTTTTGTGTGATGTGTCTACAAAATACAAACTACTCGGTGTGGTATATAAATTATTCAATAGTTTACTAGTGGAACATGAATAAGTTATTTTCAACTTTCCACAAGGGGCAATTTAAGTATACAATCACTCTTTTAATACTTGATATGAAACGCATAGTTAATTCAGTTCTCATGATACATTCATTTTAATGTCAAGTGCTATTTTTTGCTATGCTATATCATTTGATTATAAATTGCCATTTTGGTATTCATCGCAGACTTACAAAAAAACGTGAATTTCCAAAAAGTAAGAATATATATGAATAAATTGCACACGGTATTTTAAAACATTAATGCTTGGGGACGTGTTTTAGAAAATGAATAATGTATATTCGTTTTTTATTTGATAAATATTTGTTTGACGTAAAAGTTTGTTTTTATTTTAATATTTGACGGTGAGGCATTGGTGGGTTTTTTTAATTATAAAGATGGTATTTAAAATTGGTGTTTACAAACTACAAATAATGCAACTGACGATGTGACCAGATATTCGTTTAAACATCAAAACTATTTTGTCGGTCTAGTTAGAACGTTCTACTGCTATACTAATGTTAAACACAATAATTATATTATATTCGTTGATGTAAACTGTTTAGTTAGAGGTAAATGGTAGGGGAATGTAGGATCTTTCCAATATTACTTTCTGTATATACGTTTTTTTGAATAGCATCGCTTATTTTTCGTATTGTATTTTTACCAGTACATATTTGTGTTTAACGCCAGACACGTATGGTTCTGACACTATTTTATGGTCAGAGAACGGTCTGGAAAGGCTGTACTTTTTACACTGCCTCACTTCATGATGTGAACAATGGGGAAAGAATGAAGACATTCACACACGTAAAACAGGTTCAAGCTCCTCAGTGACGAAAAATCAACAAATGCACTACATTGTACATACCGCAATTGTAGGATAATACTATGGTGATACACCGTCTCGATTTAAAATTTTAAAATGTGACTACGGAGAAAGAGCGAGGATAGAGCATTTGTAAACAACGCTCTAATCCAAAATATCTTCTAGTTCATACTTTCTCATTTTTTTCAGAGAAAACCTTAAATCAAAACTTTGATACATTCTTGAATGGTACTCAGTGCTCATTTTCATACATGTACAAGAAAAACAATATCAATGGATATGTTACTGTCATCAGGAAAAAACAACGGCGTTTTAAAACAGTTACTTAAAAGTTTATAAATTTGATTTGTATACTTTATAAGAAGAAATGATATTAATAAGAACATGTCATTGTGTTTTGAGACTCTGCAGTATTGAGTTTGTAAAATAATTCATTATTTTATTTATTCATAAACTCATTCATAATAATTGTAATTTAGCAGTTGCAGACAGACTGAGTACTGTTTCCCATATTTTCAAAATGTTTCCTCCATTCATTCACAATAATTGTAGTTTAGCAAAAGCAGACGGTATGGATTTCTATCCAAATTTGTTTAAGATTTGATTCTTCATTGATATTTAAGAGAATATTTCCTTCAGTTTGAAAATAAATATGCATGCAGTCTCTTCCCCAGATAACACGAACGCTGTGAGAGTAATGATTTATTTGTTATGTAATGATTTTTTTGTTGTTGGTATTTATTCGGAAAAAAGGAACAAGTTATTTAAACAGAGACATTTAAACAGGAATAGGTGACTGACGATCCTTGTCTAAGATTCGGTTGGTTAATTTGGTGTTTTCTAAATCTTGAATCACAACTCCTCCTGTACCAACCAATCTATTTTTGTATCCAAAGAAAGGACTTGTTGTAACTTTAGGTGGTATAATTTACATTTCTCTTTTACTTTAAAAAAATACATATAGAAGTTGAAATATGCATATTTTGTTATGTTGTGTTATGTAAATGAATATATGTGTGTATTATTACATCTACATTATTTGCTCTATGTAATATATGACTTAATGAAATATATATAAATGAAAAAAAAAATACTTTACGTGGTTAACCTTTCTTTTTAAAAGGTTAAAAAGTGAAGAATTGCTACGCTTGTAATATTTTTGGTCATCATTTTGTCATTTTAGCCCATTTTTAAAATAAGAAAACAAGAAAAATCTCTTTGAATAGAGTTATGATGAAATTTTCGCCATCCATTGATTATCTTCTTCTTCACCTTTATACATAATAGTTCTATTTCTATGATGTATTGTTAAAATGTTTTCATTAAAACGATAACATTCCCTTTTTTTTAAAAAAAAAAGAAGTTTATTTCGTTTCAAACCGTAATAATTTAAACTCATTAGAAAAATACTTACTACTTGATAATTGGAAATGTCAAGTATTTTATCAGTTTTACTTTGGTATCAAAATAACTGATTGCTTTCAAACAAAGGTTCAAAGACATTTAAAAGAAATACTTTAGGTGCCATTCGATATTTCAACCGTGTATGTTGAACTGATAAAAACCTGCCAGTCTGTAATTAAATCACAGATTTTATTTATTTCTCTTTAAATTTAAATGTTTGAAGGTTTATAAAATAATAGTTATTTTATTCAAATTGAGGAAATTGCTACTGTTGCTTTCTCGTTACATCTAATCAACATGCATATAAAATAGATTATTTAAGCAGCAGCAGTAGTCAGACAAACTTGAGATAAAGATCGAAACAAAATGAAATATACAGACGTTTCCATCATGCTAAATTATCCATTAGTCTATGGGTTTGGGAAAGATGCTGCATTAAATCTAGAATGAGACACGCGTTATCATCCCATTAGTGATTTTTATATGTATTCAATGTGTGCTTATATGTATTTATGTGTTTTATATGTATTTATGTGTTAAATATGTATTTATGTGTGTTTTATCTGTATTTATGGGGGGTTTTTTGAAAGAAAAAAAAACAACATTTGCGAAATGAAATAAAATCGTAATATATTTAGGTAAAATGAAATTAAAGTTTTGGGTACCCCTTTAATATGCTTTAAATTTCGAAAGATATCCTGTACAGAAGCCTGAATGCTGCTCCTGATTAAAATAGTAATATCATGATATTGTATCGATTGATACATTCTATCTGAGGCATGGCCTGCGATCTCACCACAGCAGCTAAAACACTAAACGCGAACAGAAACAGAACATTGAAACAGAAATGTGGACATACGATAAAGAGATAGCATGGTTATTGTAATAGGTAGCCACATGTCGTCTGTAGTTTGGACCCAGCTCTCCCGATTGGGTCCGTTAAATAGCAATGTTGGAAAAGCCGCTTTTGATCAGTAAGCGTTCAATTGCTTTGAATTGTGGGACAAGAATAGAACTCCCTGCTTTTTCATTGGTGGTAAATTGACCAGAATCGGGATATATCAGGTTCTAGGATAGACTATAGCCACGTTACGCACATTTAACAAATTTGCAATAAAATACATAGTGGGGTTTGGCAAGTCTGCAAGCTTATGAACATAATTAATGGCAGCTTATTACATTATTTGGTGACTTGACCAAGAAAATGCTAATGCCTTGCACAGGACATTCATGCGTTATTATTATTTGTTGGAAGCCGGTAGAGGTTCAGCGTCAATCTGGTGCGATTATTCTCGTAACTACGAAATTTCAAAACGAAAAATACCACCGGCTATATCATTATCATGTCCCGCGATATGTTTTGTTTAAAAATGTATATTCTCGTGTAGACAATGAAAAATCTAAAAAACCGGACCAAATACATAAGCCCAACCTCGAACATTCTTCTCTCTTGTCAAATCATAAAACAAGTTCAAGTAATAAAAGAACTTTGGCCAATCTGCAATCTTCACATTTCAGTGGCTGGATATAATTCACATTTACTTAACACAAACTCCCAGGGGCATTTCCACGATAATATTAACACAAGTTTCCTGTTTCAAGAACTGGTCAAACAGTCAAAAGTATCGCATGTCTCGACACTAAAAGCAAATGAAATATGATATCAACACACTCGTGTCTAAATTATGTAATGATATTTTGTTATCAACTCATAAGTTAGAATAGTAGACGTCATAAATCTTCCATCATACTATTGGTTTTACCATCCTTATTGCTATTATATGCCTCCTGACCAGTAATTTAAGATAAAAGTGTCGTTGAATCGTCGCTGATGCTGATTAATTGGCCCAGACATAACCTCGTCGTCACCAAGGTATCAATGAACTCGTATTTTATTTTGCTAGTGTAAGCCTTGATTGCATGAACATGTATGTAAATTTAAATATATATGCATCTGCAGTGTAATATCATCAAAATAATTATCGTTTTCTGTGAGGGTAAATAGTTCCTAACAATCCTTGTAGTAGGAAATATCACTGGAAAGTATATAAATATACCCCAGTAGAAGTTCCCATTTTTCATTTAGTTATCATATATAACTTATTTTGTGATAAAAAGCGTAATGTATAATTATATTTGAACCGACACCTTCCAAATGTATTTACCTTTATCTATTTCCTGCAAAGTTTCAAAATCGAGAAATATTTCTTGGTACCCGTTACCATTTTTCATTTCCCTTAAGCTTGGAGCTCATTTGCAAAACTGTAAAATACTTGTAACTATTGAACTCGTATTTCCTCTATGCCTTTATTTGTTTGTTACAGACACTGAAGATCCTAATTTGTTATAGCAGCCCATATACCGCTGTCACGTAACTCGCCTACATGGCGGTGAAATTGATATATGTTGTTAATATCAATGTATTCATTTTACATAATATGACAATTTGATTTATAGCAGATGACATTTCAATAAGAAACGATGAAAACATGTTGTTAAATGTGTTGATTGCACACGACAACAACGTGTATAGTATAAAAGAAATTCTTGTTGCTGCTTTTGAATCGGCTCGTCAAGCGAATTATAGTTAAGTTTTAGTTATGTCAGGGCTAAACGAGCACTACATAAACATGTTCTAGTAACCAATGGGGAATAACTTCATGAGAACACAGAGACCCAGATTGAAGTGCGCTAGTTCAAAACCGTATAAAGGTGGCTCAGGATGTAGCAGATTAGATTGCACTTGTGCACTAAATGGTCCAGAAAACTATGCATTTATTCGTAGAACTGTTATAATGCAAAGGACATTATCAGAAAGTTAGGAAGTAAGCTGAAGGGAACGGACAATAACGGCGACTGAGAGAAAGAAAATGAAAGAAGCATAATTGAACGGGAAGCTATCTTGGAAGCTAAGAAACACTCTTAAACTAGTTTAGGATGATGAAGCTTAGAAATGCATAGTATATAAATACGTTCTTGAAACTGTAATGGGTTATCTTAACAAAACGTGAAACACAGTGTGTGCACGAGTAATAACTGTGTATGTCCTGCTAATGATATATAATACTTCCAGAAAATAGCGAAATTGGGCTTGAAGGATATTTCATTTACGAAAATTACAACATAGACAAGCGAAACAATGTAACAGAGGAAAAGTTGTGTATAAAGAAAATTAAGAAAATAGCATAGCATGTGTTAAAATTGTAAAATATTATCCAGAGACACAATTCATGTGGATTATATATATAGGATAAAGAATCACCAGCATACACTGTTGTACAAGTTGTGTTGTTTTTTTCAGTTGCTGCAGGATGATGAGAACGAGTTTTAAAGCATGAGTAGACTGCAATTAATGGTGATTGGAATGCACAAATTGGAACTTGTACGAGGAAGTACTATATTGTATGCGACAGGTCAATAAACAGTATGAATTATAATGAATATGTGTCTGACATACCGTCGAATGTCGTAACTCTAAGGACCCTGTCTGAATCACCCAGGTGAATAAACATCTCGGAAGTATGTGTCTCAACGTCTTTAAGATTAGCTAATATGGTAAGTCAGATCGGATCATGCAATCGTGTCATACACTTATGTAAATAGAAACGGGCCATGTGTGATTGATTATCTTTTATTGGAAGAACGCGATTTTGTCTGTGTGAACGAGTTTGATATCCGTACATTCAATGAATGGTCAGCTCAATAAGTCATATATATAGCAATAAATTACTATAAACTTACTACATATATTAATAGTTATGTAACAGCTAATTAAACATTATAGTAAAATGAATCATAAGTTTAGCATTAAATATATAAAAAATACCACATATATAAGATTGTTCACCTTCTTCTTATATCAACTTTTACTTGTTCTTTTGTTTATTTTTTCGTGTTTTTTTGTTTTCATTTAACTTTGACTACTAGGATTCTCGACATTATAATAAGTCCTATTAAATGGATACCTTTCATAAACACGATATTAATAATCGTAAATGTTAAATTTAAATCACCAATTAATTTCAGCCGCTAATTCCATCAAAACCGGCTCTATTCGACATAGTTCTGTCAATACATAAAGACTTATAACATATAATATACAATACCAAGAAGCCGGTGACCGTTCCCAGGAAAGATATTCGTTTTGTTATTGCCTATTGTGACAGAACAGAAAGTAATGAAGGTTTTTGTACATTCAATTGGCTTCACAGAAATATTTAGTAATTAAGCGCAATATATCAAACCAGAACAAAGGAAAGTGTACTATCCATTGGATGGTAAAAATAAGGACACAACCCCAAAAACCTTCCTAAAATTATTGATTACCTTTACTGACTACCGTAACAGCGGTCCTACATGCACGTGCTGTGAGGTGGTCGTAAAAGTCGCCATGTATTTTACACGATATTGTTATTATATCTTTGTCCTCGGAGTCATCGCCCTCGTAGTCAAACACATCTAAAAATATTCCACTATCCCCAATTAGTACAATTCTGTTTTAGTTTCGTAAGCAAATTGCCATAGGTTTTCACACCATGTCTAGACTGGTCAGTCTCCTTAGTAAAGACATTTCTTTGCTTTGTTTCTCGGTTATAAGACTTTATATCTACAACATGTGCTGTGACATAAATAGTACAATCTATAAAATAACAAAGTTAAGCACAATACATGCATACTGAGAAATGCCAGTAACGAAACTACAACTGGAGCTTAAATTAGTTTTCCGGGTGTATCCAACCTCGCTCTCTCTCTCCTTCATCAAATCATAAAACGAGATTATGTAAATACAATAAAGACTATTTTCCTTACTTAGAAATATGCAAATCGTGTCTGATTAGATAAGAACATGAATATGCGTACCTTTTTTATATAATGCTTTGAAATTAAATAGCAGCTGTGTGGCAAAACATTTTATGACTAGGCATGTACAACTTATTTTATATAATGTTTTTATATCTTTTTTCAATTGGTTTTTATGATCACAATTTTGTCATAACTATTAAAAATATATTTTTTTTGTTTGTACTTGCTACAGAGTTTGTTTTACATTATATAAATTCTGACATTTCCTACATGACATTTTCACCAAAACAGCAAAGTGGCCAGTGCAACAGTGATAATCAAGAAAGGGTTCATAAAAAAAGTATATCTAAATATGGTCAGAAGAACTCCCTCTGTCATGGCAAGGATTATGTGTAGGAGTGATTATTGTATAAGCCCCTGTTTTTGTCAGTGTGATTTCAGTGAGCTACAAATATAGTATTAAACTGTTGCATGGCATCACACTCTTCTACCCAACAAACGCTTTTCGGAAAAAAAGTCAATTTGATGTTTAACTTAATCAGAAATTGTTCTTAATTGTAATAAAACAATTCAATTGCGACTGAATATTGACAAGAACAAGCCCTTTACTTCAAACCATGTATAAAATGATATAAAACATATCCCAAAGCCATATTGTGGCTTTTATATAGCAGTTAGCGATTTGAAAAAAGAACATCATTCCAAAAATCTAATATTTCTTAAGACATGCGTCCATTATATCACGCCTATATTTACATACTGAGTCTAATGGGACATCTATTTAAACGCGCAAAAATAGTATACCAAAAACGGATTTCCTTACTTGTCCTACGCGACAAGGTAAGACAAATATAGACACTTCCGCTTAAAATTGTATCGTATTTTTGTGAAGTTTCAAACGAGTTACGGAATTTCATTGAGGTTTTTAGTTTCAAAACCTGATAAAAATATATTTTCTTGTGATTTTTTTATTGATTTGAAATTCCAGATATGTATATGATAATAAGATGCTTTGTATTTTAATTAATTTACAGAGAAATGTCCTGACATACAACCCTTAATGTGATTTAATACATTGGATTTGGATTATGTTCACGTGATGTATTTTGTACATACTTATTTATAATTACATGATATAAACGTGATGCAAGGCTGACATTGTTCATGTGCGTGACATGCGCTTTCATTTAAAATCAACAATTCTTTCATTTATGTATGTTGTTTAAATGCATCTATACTCTTACTCAAAAACAGATCGTCGACACTTTGTGTATATCATATGAAGAAATCTTGCACCCTTTAGTAATTACAAACAAAGAGAAAACAAAACCCCTTTCTAAATGCCAACATCGTATTGTAAAAGTATCTTTATGATACTGTTACGACATGATAACGGTGTCTGTGTTCTGTTTGTAACTAACTTGAGCAATACACATCTAGAAAATGTTTGCAAGGTAAACGACTTCTTGGGAATGTGACACCTGGTGAAAAGTACATTATAATTGTAACATTTACGTTACTCGTAATCATTTTTATATAATGACAGTATTTGTCATTTGTTCTAGCTTATCAACCAGTGGTATAATGGTAAGTTGACGTGGCATGCCGTGGGTAGACGCTTTTATATTAAATCTTGCGAGATTAATAGCAGTATATGTTTCAGTATTTCAGTAATCAGCAGCAGCTGACACGACATCTTTCTATTAATAAAAAGGCATGCTTAACTTAAGCTAACTTGAAACCATTATTAGTATTCATTATCATTATAACTTATTGCCAATAAATGCTATTTTTTTAAACTACTTTTATTTTCCCCGTCTCTATTTATGATGAGTCGTATAGAGAAAGATAATGGTGACAGCTGTTATCAATTGTCCGTCTGTTTGTATTGTATTTATCATAATTGTCAGTTTATGTATATATTTAGTTCGTATATGAGCAAGTGTGACCTATATGGCATTTGAATGTTGCGCACGGTTTCCGCTCTGGTCGAATGTTTAAGGTGCCGTCTCACCGATGCGATCGTCGGTTAGAGCCTTAGTCGGTTTTAAAATAGGTTTGAGAAAGTTTGCTAACTGCTTACCGATGGACCTTGGTTCTACTCAGATAAATTCTGAGGCCACTTCCTCCACCAATAAAACTGGATATGCCATACAAAACATGCAGTGTGTTGACAATTGCATTTAAGCCAATTAAAATGTTACGTCGCCTGAGCAAGACATAAAGTTCCTATTGTTAATTTATTGATACGTGTATAACGTACACATAATAGATTGATTGATTGATTGAATATTTAGCGTCATTTTTATGCCATCGAGGGCTAACAGACGATCAGTTAACCTAACCACGGTTTCCTGGGATTAACCAGTACTCGAGCACACCCCATCTCCGAAAGTAACTGATAACTTTCCCACTTGAATCAGTGGTGAGAAACGAATGATAATGAGACACAATGTCGTATATCAATCATCACGGAGACTATTGCCGGGCGTTGGATTCGAACTCACGATCCCTGGATTGATAGTCAGACGAGTAAGCGACTGAGCTAATCGGACGGCTTCACATAAAGAAAAACAATTCAAATTGATTGTGGCATATCACGTATTTTCATCACTTTTTCGTCAATTAAAGTCCGTATTTTTATACATCAATCTGTTTACATGTATATTTATCTGTTTATTTTGTGCGAATTTAAATTAGTATTAACAATAACATACAAATGGCTAAATGAGATAATAAATCATTTTAGCAGTAGGGAAATACTTGAATGTTATTTCCATATCTCTTGTATTTTGATTTGTTATCCGGCTCACAGGCATAATTACTGTCAATACATCACTTAAATCGTT